>OZ014520.1:594667027-595867027 GCA_963966055.1 Lathyrus aphaca | reverse complement strand
TTGTGCAAAACTAGTATAAACTTGTGTATAATATATTATGATTTTTTGACAGAAACTTGCATTTGGAAAAGTTTCGTAGAATCAAATTTTCATATGATTTTTTGCATGGACTTCCATCATAACATTCCATCGTAACATAAAGGAAGGATCTAAAAAGTTTTGTATCATTTAGTACTGTCCTCGATTTAAACTGATTTTTTGAGCAAAACTAGTATAAACATGTGTATAATATATTAGGATTTTTTGACCAAAACTTGCATTTGGAAAAGTTTCCTAGAATAAAATTTTCAGATGATTTTTTTCATGGACTTCCATTAAAACCTTACCTCTTAACATATAGGAAGGATCTGAAAAGTTTTGTATCGTTTCGTACAGTCCTCGATTTAATATGATTTTTTGAGAAAAACTAGTATAAACATGTGTATTATATATAATGATTTTTTGACCAAAACATGCATTTGGAAAAGTTTCGTAGAATAAAATTTTCAGATGATTTTTTGCATGGACTTTCATCAAAACCTTCCCTCGTAACATATAGGAAGGATCTTAAATTTTTTTCAATGGTTTGGTACAGTCCTATATTTAATTTGATTTTTCGAGCAAAACTAGTATAAACTTGTGTATAATATATTATGATTTTTTAACAGAAACTTGCATTTGGAAAAGTTTCGTAGAATCAAATTTTCATATGATTTTTTGCATGGACTTCCATCATAACCTTCCATCGTAACATATAGAAAGGATCTAAAACGTTTTGTATCGTTTCGTACAATCCTCGATTTAATTTGATTTTTTGAGCAAAACTAGTATAAAAATGTTTATAATATATTACGATTTTTTGACCAAAAGTTGCATTTGGAAAAGTTTCGTAGAATAAAATTTTCAGATGATTTTTTGCATGGATTTCCATCAAAACCTTCCCTTGTAACATATAAGAAGGATCTAAAAAGTTTTGAATGGTTACGTATAGTCCTCGATGTAATTTGATTTTTTGAGCAAAACTAGTATAAACTTGTGTATAATATATTATGATTTTTTGACAGAAACATGCATTTGGAAATGTTTCGTAGAATCAAATTTTCATATGATTTTTTGCATGGACTTCCATCATAACCTTCGACTGTAACATATAGAAAGGATCTAAAAGTTTTTATCGTTTCGTAAAGTCCTCGATTTAATCTGATTTTTTGAGCAAAACTATTGTAAAAATGTGTATAATATATTATGATTTTTTGACCAAAACTTGCAATTGGAAAAGTTTCGTAGAATAAAATTTTCAGATGATTTTTTGCATGGACTTCCATCAAAACCTTCCCTCTTAACATATAGGAAGGATCTGAAAAGTTTTGAATAGTTTCGTACAGTCCTCGATTTAATTTGATTTTTTGAGCAAAACTAGTATAAACTTGTGTATAATATATTATGATTTTTTGACAGAAACTTGCATTTGGAAAAGTTTCGTAGAATCAAATTTTCGTATGATTTTTTGCATGGACTTCCATCATAACCTTCCATCGTAACATATAGGGAGGATATAAAATGTTTTGTATCGTTTCGTACAGTCCTCAATTTAATCTGATTTTTTGAGAAAAACTAGTACAAACATGTGTATAACATATTAGGATTCTTTGACCAAAACATCCATTTTGAAAGGTTTCGTAGAATAAAATTTTCAGATGATTTTTTGCTGGACTTCCATCAAAACCTTCCCTCGTAACATATAGGAAAGATTTGAAAAGTTTTGATTGGTTTCGTACAGTCCTCGATTTAATTTGAATTTTTGTGCAAAACTAGTATAAACTTGTGTATAATATATTATGATTTTTTGACAGAAACTTGCATTTGGAAAAGTTTCGTAGAATCAAATTTTCATATGATTTTTTGCATGGACTTCCATCATAACATTCCATCGTAACATAAAGGAAGGATCTAAAAAGTTTTGTATCATTTAGTACTGTCCTCGATTTAAACTGATTTTTTGAGCAAAACTAGTATAAACATGTGTATAATATATTAGGATTTTTTGACCAAAACTTGCATTTGGAAAAGTTTCCTAGAATAAAATTTTCAGATGATTTTTTTC
The DNA here is from genome assembly GCA_963966055.1 of Lathyrus aphaca. Lineage (NCBI taxonomy): Eukaryota > Viridiplantae > Streptophyta > Magnoliopsida > Fabales > Fabaceae > Lathyrus > Lathyrus aphaca. The sequence goes on along the minus strand of OZ014520.1, from coordinate 595,864,944 downwards.
ATGGACTTCCATTAAAACCTTACCTCTTAACATATAGGAAGGATCTGAAAAGTTTTGTATCGTTTCGTACAGTCCTCGATTTAATATGATTTTTTGAGAAAAACTAGTATAAACATGTGTATTATATATAATGATTTTTTGACCAAAACATGCATTTGGAAAAGTTTCGTAGAATAAAATTTTCAGATGATTTTTTGCATGGACTTCCATCAAAACCTTCCCTCGTAACATATAGGAAGGATCTTAAATTTTTTTCAATGGTTTGGTACAGTCCTATATTTAATTTGATTTTTCGAGCAAAACTAGTATAAACTTGTGTATAATATATTATGATTTTTTAACAGAAACTTGCATTTGGAAAAGTTTCGTAGAATCAAATTTTCATATGATTTTTTGCATGGACTTCCATCATAACCTTCCATCGTAACATATAGAAAGGATCTAAAACGTTTTGTATCGTTTCGTACAATCCTCGATTTAATTTGATTTTTTGAGCAAAACTAGTATAAAAATGTTTATAATATATTACGATTTTTTGACCAAAAGTTGCATTTGGAAAAGTTTCGTAGAATAAAATTTTCAGATGATTTTTTGCATGGATTTCCATCAAAACCTTCCCTTGTAACATATAAGAAGGATCTAAAAAGTTTTGAATGGTTACGTATAGTCCTCGATGTAATTTGATTTTTTGAGCAAAACTAGTATAAACTTGTGTATAATATATTATGATTTTTTGACAGAAACTTGCATTTGGAAATGTTTCGTAGAATCAAATTTTCATATGATTTTTTGCATGGACTTCCATCATAACCTTCGACTGTAACATATAGAAAGGATCTAAAAGTTTTTATCGTTTCGTAAAGTCCTCGATTTAATCTGATTTTTTGAGCAAAACTATTGTAAAAATGTGTATAATATATTATGATTTTTTGACCAAAACTTGCAATTGGAAAAGTTTCGTAGAATAAAATTTTCAGATGATTTTTTGCATGGACATCCAACAAAACCTTCCCTCTTAACATATAGGAAGGATCTGAAAAGTTTTGAATGGTTTCGTACAGTCCTCGATTTAATTTGATTTTTTGAGCAAAACTAGTATAAACTTGTGTATAATATATTATGATTTTTTGACAGAAACTTGCATTTGGAAAAGTTTCGTAGAATCAAATTTTCGTATGATTTTTTGCATGGACTTCCATCATAACCTTCCATCGTAACATATAGGGAGGATATAAAATGTTTTGTATCGTTTCGTACAGTCCTCAATTTAATCTGATTTTTTGAGAAAAACTAGTACAAACATGTGTATAACATATTAGGATTCTTTGACCAAAACATCCATTTTGAAAGGTTTCGTAGAATAAAATTTTCAGATGATTTTTTGCTGGACTTCCATCAAAACCTTCCCTCGTAACATATAGGAAAGATTTGAAAAGTTTTGATTGGTTTCGTACAGTCCTCGATTTAATTTGAATTTTTGTGCAAAACTAGTATAAACTTGTGTATAATATATTATGATTTTTTGACAGAAACTTGCATTTGGAAAAGTTTCGTAGAATCAAATTTTCATATGATTTTTTGCATGGACTTCCATCATAACATTCCATCGTAACATAAAGGAAGGATCTAAAAAGTTTTGTATCATTTAGTACTGTCCTCGATTTAAACTGATTTTTTGAGCAAAACTAGTATAAACATGTGTATAATATATTAGGATTTTTTGACCAAAACTTGCATTTGGAAAAGTTTCCTAGAATAAAATTTTCAGATGATTTTTTTCATGGACTTCCATTAAAACCTTACCTCTTAACATATAGGAAGGATCTGAAAAGTTTTGTATCGTTTCGTACAGTCCTCGATTTAATATGATTTTTTGAGAAAAACTAGTATAAACATGTGTATTATATATAATGATTTTTTGACCAAAACATGCATTTGGAAAAGTTTCGTAGAATAAAATTTTCAGATGATTTTTTGCATGGACTTCCATCAAAACCTTCCCTCGTAACATATAGGAAGGATCTTAAATTTTTTTCAATGGTTTGGTACAGTCCTATATTTAATTTGATTTTTCGAGCAAAACTAGTATAAACTTGTGTATAATATATTATGATTTTTTAACAGAAACTTGCATTTGGAAAAGTTTCGTAGAATCAAATTTTCATATGATTTTTTGCATGGACTTCCATCATAACCTTCCATCGTAACATATAGAAAGGATCTAAAACGTTTTGTATCGTTTCGTACAATCCTCGATTTAATCTGATTTTTTGAGCAAAACTAGTATAAAAATGTTTATAATATATTACGATTTTTGACCAAAAGTTGCATTTGGAAAAGTTTCGTAGAATAAAATTTTCAGATGATTTTTTGCATGGATTTCCATCAAAACCTTCCCTTGTAACATATAAGAAGGATCTAAAAAGTTTTGAATGGTTTCGTATAGTCCTCGATGTAATTTGATTTTTTGAGCAAAACTAGTATAAACTTGTGTATAATATATTATGATTTTTTGACAGAAACTTGCATTTGGAAATGTTTCGTAGAATCAAATTTTCATATGATTTTTTGCATGGACTTCCATCATAACCTTCGACTGTAACATATAGAAAGGATCTAAAAGTTTTTATCGTTTCGTAAAGTCCTCGATTTAATCTGATTTTTTGAGCAAAACTAGTGTAAAAATGTGTATAATATATTATGATTTTTTGACCAAAACTTGCAATTGGAAAAGTTTCGTAGATTAAAATTTTCAGATGATTTTTTGCATGGACATCCAACAAAACCTTCCCTCTTAACATATAGGAAGGATCTGAAAAGTTTTGAATGGTTTCGTACAGTCCTCGATTTAATTTGATTTTTTGAGCAAAACTAGTATAAACTTGTGTATAATATATTATGATTTTTTGACAGAAACTTGCATTTGGAAAAGTTTCGTAGAATCAAATTTTCGTATGATTTTTTGCACGAGCTTCCATCATAACCTTCCATCGTAACATATAGGGAGGATATAAAATGTTTTGTATCGTTTCGTACAGTCCTCAATTTAATCTGATTTTTTGAGAAAAACTAGTACAAATATGTGTATAATATATTAGGATTCTTTGACCAAAACTTCCATTTTGAAAGGTTTCGTAGAATAAAATTTTCAGATGATTTTTTGCTGGACTTCCATCAAAACCTTCCCTCGTAACATATAGGAATGATTTGAAAAGTTTTGATTGGTTTCGTACAGTCCTCGATTTAATTTGATTTTTTGTGCAAAACTAGTATAAACTTGTGTATAATATATTATGATTTTTTGACAGAAACTTGCATTTGGAAAAGTTTCGTAGAATCAAATTTTCATATGATTTTTTGCATGGACTCCCATCATAACATTCCATCATAACATTCCATCGTAACATAAAGGAAGGATCTAAAAAGTTTTGTATCATTTAGTACTGTCCTCGATTTAAACTGATTTTTTGAGCAAAACTAGTATAAACATGTGTATAATATATTAGGATTTTTTGACCAAAACTTGCATTTGGAAAAGTTTCCTAGAATAAAATTTTCAGATGATTTTTTTCATGGACTTCCATTAAAACCTTCCCTCTTAACATATAGGAAGGATCTGAAAAGTTTTGTATCGTTTCGTACAGTCCTCGATTTAATATGATTTTTTGAGAAAAACTAGTATAAACATGTGTATTATATATAATGATTTTTTGACCAAAACATGCATTTGGAAAAGTTTCGTAGAATAAAATTTTCAGATGATTTTTTGCATGGACTTCAATCAAAACCTTCCCTCGTAACATATAGGAAGGATCTTAAATTTTTTTCAATGGTTTGGTACAGTCCTATATTTAATTTGATTTTTCGAGCAAAACTAGTATAAACTTGTGTATAATATATTATGATTTTTTAACAGAAACTTGCATTTGGAAAAGTTTCGTAGAATCAAATTTTCATATGATTTTTTGCATGGACTTCCATCATAACCTTCCATCGTAACATATAGAAAGGATCTAAAACGTTTTGTATCGTTTCGTACAATCCTCGATTTAATCTGATTTTTTGAGCAAAACTAGTATAAAAATGTTTATAATATATTACGATTTTTTGACCAAAAGTTGCATTTGGAAAAGTTTCGTAGAATAAAATTTTCAGATGATTTTTTGCATGGATTTCCATCAAAACCTTCCCTTGTAACATATAAGAAGGATCTAAAAAGTTTTGAATGGTTTCGTATAGTCCTCGATGTAATTTGATTTTTTGAGCAAAACTAGTATAAACTTGTGTATAATATATTATGATTTTTTGACAGAAACTTGCATTTGGAAATGTTTCGTAGAATCAAATTTTCATATGATTTTTTGCATGGACTTCCATCATAACCTTCGACTGTAACATATAGAAAGGATCTAAAAGTTTTTATCGTTTCGTAAAGTCCTCGATTTAATCTGATTTTTTGAGCAAAACTAGTGTAAAAATGTGTATAATATATTATGATTTTTTGACCAAAACTTGCAATTGGAAAAGTTTCGTAGATTAAAATTTTCAGATGATTTTTTGCATGGACATCCAACAAAACCTTCCCTCTTAACATATAGGAAGGATCTGAAAAGTTTTGAATGGTTTCGTACAGTCCTCGATTTAATTTGATTTTTTGAGCAAAACTAGTATAAACTTGTGTATAATATATTATGATTTTTTGACAGAAACTTGCATTTGGAAAAGTTTCGTAGAATCAAATTTTCGTATGATTTTTTGCACGAGCTTCCATCATAACCTTCCATCGTAACATATAGGGAGGATATAAAATGTTTTGTATCGTTTCGTACAGTCCTCAATTTAATCTGATTTTTTGAGAAAAACTAGTACAAATATGTGTATAATATATTAGGATTCTTTGACCAAAACTTCCATTTTGAAAGGTTTCGTAGAATAAAATTTTCAGATGATTTTTTGCTGGACTTCCATCAAAACCTTCCCTCGTAACATATAGGAATGATTTGAAAAGTTTTGATTGGTTTCGTACAGTCCTCGATTTAATTTGATTTTTTGTGCAAAACTAGTATAAACTTGTGTATAATATATTATGATTTTTTGACAGAAACTTGCATTTGGAAAAGTTTCGTAGAATCAAATTTTCATATGATTTTTTGCATGGACTCCCATCATAACATTCCATCGTAACATAAAGGAAGGATCTAAAAAGTTTTGTATCATTTAGTACTGTCCTCGATTTAAACTGATTTTTTGAGCAAAACTAGTATAAACATGTGTATAATATATTAGGATTTTTTGACCAAAACTTGCATTTGGAAAAGTTTCCTAGAATAAAATTTTCAGATGATTTTTTTCATGGACTTCCATTAAAACCTTCCCTCTTAACATATAGGAAGGATCTGAAAAGTTTTGTATCGTTTCGTACAGTCCTCGATTTAATATGATTTTTTGAGAAAAACTAGTATAAACATGTGTATTATATATAATGATTTTTTGACCAAAACATGCATTTGGAAAAGTTTCGTAGAATAAAATTTTCAGATGATTTTTTGCATGGACTTCAATCAAAACCTTCCCTCGTAACATATAGGAAGGATCTTAAATTTTTTTCAATGGTTTGGTACAGTCCTATATTTAATTTGATTTTTCGAGCAAAACTAGTATAAACTTGTGTATAATATATTATGATTTTTTAACAGAAACTTGCATTTGGAAAAGTTTCGTAGAATCAAATTTTCATATGATTTTTTGCATGGACTTCCATCATAACCTTCCATCGTAACATATAGAAAGGATCTAAAACGTTTTGTATCGTTTCGTACAATCCTCGATTTAATCTGATTTTTTGAGCAAAACTAGTATAAAAATGTTTATAATATATTACGATTTTTTGACCAAAAGTTGCATTTGGAAAAGTTTCGTAGAATAAAATTTTCAGATGATTTTTTGCATGGATTTCCATCAAAACCTTCCCTTGTAACATATAAGAAGGATCTAAAAAGTTTTGAATGGTTTCGTATAGTCCTCGATGTAATTTGATTTTTTGAGCAAAACTAGTATAAACTTGTGTATAATATATTATGATTTTTTGACAGAAACTTGCATTTGGAAATGTTTCGTAGAATCAAATTTTCATATGATTTTTTGCATGGACTTCCATCATAACCTTCGACTGTAACATATAGAAAGGATCTAAAAGTTTTTATCGTTTCGTAAAGTCCTCGATTTAATCTGATTTTTTGAGCAAAACTAGTGTAAAAATGTGTATAATATATTATGATTTTTTGACCAAAACTTGCAATTGGAAAAGTTTCGTAGAATAAAATTTTCAGATGATTTTTTGCATGGACATCCATCAAAACCTTCCCTCTTAACATATAGGAAGGATCTGAAAAGTTTTGAATGGTTTCGTACAGTCCTCGATTTAATTTGATTTTTTGAGCAAAACTAGTATAAACTTGTGTATAATATATTATGATTTTTTGACAGAAACTTGCATTTGGAAAAGTTTCGTAGAATCAAATTTTCGTATGATTTTTTGCACGAACTTCCATCATAACCTTCCATCGTAACATATAGGGAGGATATAAAATGTTTTGTATCGTTTCGTACAGTCCTCAATTTAATCTGATTTTTTGAGAAAAACTAGTACAAATATGTGTATAATATATTAGGATTCTTTGACCAAAACTTCCATTTTGAAAGGTTTCGTAGAATAAAATTTTCAGATGATTTTTTGCTGGACTTCCATCAAAACCTTCCCTCGTAACATATAGGAAAGATTTGAAAAGTTTTGATTGGTTTCGTACAGTCCTCGATTTAATTTGATTTTTTGTGCAAAACTAGTATAAACTTGTGTATAATATATTATGATTTTTTGACAGAAACTTGCATTTGGAAAAGTTTCGTAGAATCAAATTTCATTTGATTTTTTGCATGGACTTCCATCATAACATTCCATCGTAACATAAAGGAAGGATCTAAAAAGTTTTGTATCATTTAGTACTGTCCTCGATTTAAACTGATTTTTTGAGCAAAACTAGTATAAACATGTGTATAATATATTAGGATTTTTTGACCAAAACTTGCATTTGGAAAAGTTTCCTAGAATAAAATTTTCAGATGATTTTTTTCATGGACTTCCATTAAAACCTTCCCTCTTAACATATAGGAAGGATCTGAAAAGTTTTGAATCGTTTCGTACAGTCCTCGATTTAATATGATTTTTTGAGAAAAACTAGTATAAACATGTGTATTATATATAATGATTTTTTGACCAAAACATGCATTTGGAAAAGTTTCGTAGAATAAAATTTTCAGATGATTTTTTGCATGGACTTCCATCAAAACCTTCCCTCGTAACATATAGGAAGGATCTTAAATTTTTTTCAATGGTTTGGTACAGTCCTATATTTAATTTGATTTTTCGAGCAAAACTAGTATAAACTTGTGTATAATATATTATGATTTTTTAACAGAAACTTGCATTTGGAAAAGTTTCGTAGAATCAAATTTTCATATGATTTTTTGCATGGACTTCCATCATAACCTTCCATCGTAACATATAGAAAGGATCTAAAACGTTTTGTATCGTTTCGTACAATCCTCGATTTAATCTGATTTTTTGAGCAAAACTAGTATAAAAATGTTTATAATATATTACGATTTTTTACCAAAAGTTGCATTTGGAAAAGTTTCGTAGAATAAAAATTTCAGATGATTTTTTGCATGGATTTCCATCAAAACCTTCCCTTGTAACATATAAGAAGGATCTAAAAAGTTTTGAATGGTTACGTATAGTCCTCGATGTAATTTGATTTTTTGAGCAAAACTAGTATAAACTTGTGTATAATATATTATGATTTTTTGACAGAAACTTGCATTTGGAAATGTTTCGTAGAATCAAATTTTCATATGATTTTTTGCAAGGACTTCCATCATAACCTTCAACTGTAATATATAGAAAGGATCTAAAAGTTTTTATCGTTTCGTAAAGTCCTCGATTTAATCTGATTTTTTGAGCAAAACTAGTGTAAAAATGTGTATAATATATTATGATTTTTTGACCAAAACTTGCAATTGGAAAAGTTTCGTAGAATAAAATTTTCAGATGATTTTTTGCATGGACTTCCATCAAAACCTTCCCTCTTAACATATAGGAAGGATCTGAAAAGTTTTGAATAGTTTCGTACAGTCCTCGATTTAATTTGATTTTTTGAGCAAAACTAGTATAAACTTGTGTATAATATATTATGATTTTTTGACAGAAACTTGCATTTGGAAAAGTTTCGTAGAATCAAATTTTCGTATGATTTTTTGCACGAACTTCCATCATAACCTTCCATCGTAACATATAGGGAGGATATAAAATGTTTTGTATCGTTTCGTACAGTCCTCAATTTAATCTGATTTTTTGAGAAAAACTAGTACAAATATGTGTATAATATATTAGGATTCTTTGACCAAAACTTCCATTTTGAAAGGTTTCGTAGAATAAAATTTTCAGATGATTTTTTGCTGGACTTCCATCAAAACCTTCCCTCGTAACATATAGGAAAGATTTGAAAAGTTTTTATTGGTTTCGTACAGTCCTCGATTTAATTTGATTTTTTGTGCAAAACTAGTATAAACTTGTGTATAATATATTATGATTTTTTGACAGAAACTTGCATTTGGAAAAGTTTCGTAGAATCAAATTTCATTTGATTTTTTGCATGGACTTCCATCATAACATTCCATCGTAACATAAAGGAAGGATCTAAAAAGTTTTGTATCATTTAGTACTGTCCTCGATTTAAACTGATTTTTTGAGCAAAACTAGTATAAACATGTGTATAATATATTAGGATTTTTTGACCAAAACTTGCATTTGGAAAAGTTTCCTAGAATAAAATTTTCAGATGATTTTTTTCATGGACTTCCATTAAAACCTTCCCTCTTAACATATAGGAAGGATCTGAAAAGTTTTGAATCGTTTCGTACAGTCCTCGATTTAATATGATTTTTTGAGAAAAACTAGTATAAACATGTGTATTATATATAATGATTTTTTGACCAAAACATGCATTTGGAAAAGTTTCGTAGAATAAAATTTTCAGATGATTTTTTGCATGGACTTCCATCAAAACCTTCCCTCGTAACATATAGGAAGGATCTTAAATTTTTTTCAATGGTTTGGTACAGTCCTATATTTAATTTGATTTTTCGAGCAAAACTAGTATAAACTTGTGTATAATATATTATGATTTTTTAACAGAAACTTGCATTTGGAAAAGTTTCGTAGAATCAAATTTTCATATGATTTTTTGCATGGACTTCCATCATAACCTTCCATCGTAACATATAGAAAGGATCTAAAACGTTTTGTATCGTTTCGTACAATCCTCGATTTAATCTGATTTTTTGAGCAAAACTAGTATAAAAATGTTTATAATATATTACGATTTTTTACCAAAAGTTGCATTTGGAAAAGTTTCGTAGAATAAAAATTTCAGATGATTTTTTGCATGGATTTCCATCAAAACCTTCCCTTGTAACATATAAGAAGGATCTAAAAAGTTTTGAATGGTTACGTATAGTCCTCGATGTAATTTGATTTTTTGAGCAAAACTAGTATAAACTTGTGTATAATATATTATGATTTTTTGACAGAAACTTGCATTTGGAAATGTTTCGTAGAATCAAATTTTCATATGATTTTTTGCAAGGACTTCCATCATAACCTTCAACTGTAATATATAGAAAGGATCTAAAAGTTTTTATCGTTTCGTAAAGTCCTCGATTTAATCTGATTTTTTGAGCAAAACTAGTGTAAAAATGTGTATAATATATTATGATTTTTTGACCAAAACTTGCAATTGGAAAAGTTTCGTAGAATAAAATTTTCAGATGATTTTTTGCATGGACTTCCATCAAAACCTTCCCTCTTAACATATAGGAAGGATCTGAAAAGTTTTGAATAGTTTCGTACAGTCCTCGATTTAATTTGATTTTTTGAGCAAAACTAGTATAAACTTGTGTATAATATATTATGATTTTTTGACAGAAACTTGCATTTGGAAAAGTTTCGTAGAATCAAATTTTCGTATGATTTTTTGCACGAACTTCCATCATAACCTTCCATCGTAACATATAGGGAGGATATAAAATGTTTTGTATCGTTTCGTACAGTCCTCAATTTAATCTGATTTTTTGAGAAAAACTAGTACAAATATGTGTATAATATATTAGGATTCTTTGACCAAAACTTCCATTTTGAAAGGTTTCGTAGAATAAAATTTTCAGATGATTTTTTGCTGGACTTCCATCAAAACCTTCCCTCGTAACATATAGGAAAGATTTGAAAAGTTTTTATTGGTTTCGTACAGTCCTCGATTTAATTTGATTTTTTGTGCAAAACTAGTATAAACTTGTGTATAATATATTATGATTTTTTGACAGAAACTTGCATTTGGAAAAGTTTCGTAGAATCAAATTTCATTTGATTTTTTGCATGGACTTCCATCATAACATTCCATCGTAACATAAAGGAAGGATCTAAAAAGTTTTGTATCATTTAGTACTGTCCTCGATTTAAACTGATTTTTTGAGCAAAACTAGTATAAACATGTGTATAATATATTAGGATTTTTTGACCAAAACTTGCATTTGGAAAAGTTTCCTAGAATAAAATTTTCAGATGATTTTTTTCATGGACTTCCATTAAAACCTTCCCTCTTAACATATAGGAAGGATCTGAAAAGTTTTGAATCGTTTCGTACAGTCCTCGATTTAATATGATTTTTTGAGAAAAACTAGTATAAACATGTGTATTATATATAATGATTTTTTGACCAAAACATGCATTTGGAAAAGTTTCGTAGAATAAAATTTTCAGATGATTTTTTGCATGGACTTCCATCAAAACCTTCCCTCGTAACATATAGGAAGGATCTTAAATTTTTTTCAATGGTTTGGTACAGTCCTATATTTAATTTGATTTTTCGAGCAAAACTAGTATAAACTTGTGTATAATATATTATGATTTTTTAACAGAAACTTGCATTTGGAAAAGTTTCGTAGAATCAAATTTTCATATGATTTTTTGCATGGACTTCCATCATAACCTTCCATCGTAACATATAGAAAGGATCTAAAACGTTTTGTATCGTTTCGTACAATCCTCGATTTAATCTGATTTTTTGAGCAAAACTAGTATAAAAATGTTTATAATATATTACGATTTTTTACCAAAAGTTGCATTTGGAAAAGTTTCGTAGAATAAAAATTTCAGATGATTTTTTGCATGGATTTCCATCAAAACCTTCCCTTGTAACATATAAGAAGGATCTAAAAAGTTTTGAATGGTTACGTATAGTCCTCGATGTAATTTGATTTTTTGAGCAAAACTAGTATAAACTTGTGTATAATATATTATGATTTTTTGACAGAAACTTGCATTTGGAAATGTTTCGTAGAATCAAATTTTCATATGATTTTTTGCAAGGACTTCCATCATAACCTTCAACTGTAATATATAGAAAGGATCTAAAAGTTTTTATCGTTTCGTAAAGTCCTCGATTTAATCTGATTTTTTGAGCAAAACTAGTGTAAAAATGTGTATAATATATTATGATTTTTTGACCAAAACTTGCAATTGGAAAAGTTTCGTAGAATAAAATTTTCAGATGATTTTTTGCATGGACATCCATCAAAACCTTCCCTCTTAACATATAGGAAGGATCTGAAAAGTTTTGAATGGTTTCGTACAGTCCTCGATTTAATTTGATTTTTTGAGCAAAACTAGTATAAACTTGTGTATAATATATTATGATTTTTTGACAGAAACTTGCATTTGGAAAAGTTTCGTAGAATCAAATTTTCGTATGATTTTTTGCACGAACTTCCATCATAACCTTCCATCGTAACATATAGGGAGGATATAAAATGTTTTGTATCGTTTCGTACAGTCCTCAATTTAATCTGATTTTTTGAGAAAAACTAGTACAAATATGTGTATAATATATTAGGATTCTTTGACCAAAACTTCCATTTTGAAAGGTTTCGTAGAATAAAATTTTCAGATGATTTTTTGCTGGACTTCCATCAAAACCTTCCCTCGTAACATATAGGAAAGATTTGAAAAGTTTTGATTGGTTTCGTACAGTCCTCGATTTAATTTGATTTTTTGTGCAAAACTAGTATAAACTTGTGTATAATATATTATGATTTTTTGACAGAAACTTGCATTTGGAAAAGTTTCGTAGAATCAAATTTCATTTGATTTTTTGCATGGACTTCCATCATAACATTCCATCGTAACATAAAGGAAGGATCTAAAAAGTTTTGTATCATTTAGTACTGTCCTCGATTTAAACTGATTTTTTGAGCAAAACTAGTATAAACATGTGTATAATATATTAGGATTTTTTGACCAAAACTTGCATTTGGAAAAGTTTCCTAGAATAAAATTTTCAGATGATTTTTTTCATGGACTTCCATTAAAACCTTCCCTCTTAACATATAGGAAGGATCTGAAAAGTTTTGAATCGTTTCGTACAGTCCTCGATTTAATATGATTTTTTGAGAAAAACTAGTATAAACATGTGTATTATATATAATGATTTTTTGACCAAAACATGCATTTGGAAAAGTTTCGTAGAATAAAATTTTCAGATGATTTTTTGCATGGACTTCCATCAAAACCTTCCCTCGTAACATATAGGAAGGATCTTAAATTTTTTTCAATGGTTTGGTACAGTCCTATATTTAATTTGATTTTTCGAGCAAAACTAGTATAAACTTGTGTATAATATATTATGATTTTTTAACAGAAACTTGCATTTGGAAAAGTTTCGTAGAATCAAATTTTCATATGATTTTTTGCATGGACTTCCATCATAACCTTCCATCGTAACATATAGAAAGGATCTAAAACGTTTTGTATCGTTTCGTACAATCCTCGATTTAATCTGATTTTTTGAGCAAAACTAGTATAAAAATGTTTATAATATATTACGATTTTTTACCAAAAGTTGCATTTGGAAAAGTTTCGTAGAATAAAAATTTCAGATGATTTTTTGCATGGATTTCCATCAAAACCTTCCCTTGTAACATATAAGAAGGATCTAAAAAGTTTTGAATGGTTACGTATAGTCCTCGATGTAATTTGATTTTTTGAGCAAAACTAGTATAAACTTGTGTATAATATATTATGATTTTTTGACAGAAACTTGCATTTGGAAATGTTTCGTAGAATCAAATTTTCATATGATTTTTTGCAAGGACTTCCATCATAACCTTCAACTGTAATATATAGAAAGGATCTAAAAGTTTTTATCGTTTCGTAAAGTCCTCGATTTAATCTGATTTTTTGAGCAAAACTAGTGTAAAAATGTGTATAATATATTATGATTTTTTGACCAAAACTTGCAATTGGAAAAGTTTCGTAGAATAAAATTTTCAGATGATTTTTTGCATGGACTTCCATCAAAACCTTCCCTCTTAACATATAGGAAGGATCTGAAAAGTTTTGAATAGTTTCGTACAGTCCTCGATTTAATTTGATTTTTTGAGCAAAACTAGTATAAACTTGTGTATAATATATTATGATTTTTTGACAGAAACTTGCATTTGGAAAAGTTTCGTAGAATCAAATTTTCGTATGATTTTTTGCACGAACTTCCATCATAACCTTCCATCGTAACATATAGGGAGGATATAAAATGTTTTGTATCGTTTCGTACAGTCCTCAATTTAATCTGATTTTTTGAGAAAAACTAGTACAAATATGTGTATAATATATTAGGATTCTTTGACCAAAACTTCCATTTTGAAAGGTTTCGTAGAATAAAATTTTCAGATGATTTTTTGCTGGACTTCCATCAAAACCTTCCCTCGTAACATATAGGAAAGATTTGAAAAGTTTTTATTGGTTTCGTACAGTCCTCGATTTAATTTGATTTTTTGTGCAAAACTAGTATAAACTTGTGTATAATATATTATGATTTTTTGACAGAAACTTGCATTTGGAAAAGTTTCGTAGAATCAAATTTCATTTGATTTTTTGCATGGACTTCCATCATAACATTCCATCGTAACATAAAGGAAGGATCTAAAAAGTTTTGTATCATTTAGTACTGTCCTCGATTTAAACTGATTTTTTGAGCAAAACTAGTATAAACATGTGTATAATATATTAGGATTTTTTGACCAAAACTTGCATTTGGAAAAGTTTCCTAGAATAAAATTTTCAGATGATTTTTTTCATGGACTTCCATTAAAACCTTCCCTCTTAACATATAGGAAGGATCTGAAAAGTTTTGAATCGTTTCGTACAGTCCTCGATTTAATATGATTTTTTGAGAAAAACTAGTATAAACATGTGTATTATATATAATGATTTTTTGACCAAAACATGCATTTGGAAAAGTTTCGTAGAATAAAATTTTCAGATGATTTTTTGCATGGACTTCCATCAAAACCTTCCCTCGTAACATATAGGAAGGATCTTAAATTTTTTTCAATGGTTTGGTACAGTCCTATATTTAATTTGATTTTTCGAGCAAAACTAGTATAAACTTGTGTATAATATATTATGATTTTTTAACAGAAACTTGCATTTGGAAAAGTTTCGTAGAATCAAATTTTCATATGATTTTTTGCATGGACTTCCATCATAACCTTCCATCGTAACATATAGAAAGGATCTAAAACGTTTTGTATCGTTTCGTACAATCCTCGATTTAATCTGATTTTTTGAGCAAAACTAGTATAAAAATGTTTATAATATATTACGATTTTTTACCAAAAGTTGCATTTGGAAAAGTTTCGTAGAATAAAAATTTCAGATGATTTTTTGCATGGATTTCCATCAAAACCTTCCCTTGTAACATATAAGAAGGATCTAAAAAGTTTTGAATGGTTACGTATAGTCCTCGATGTAATTTGATTTTTTGAGCAAAACTAGTATAAACTTGTGTATAATATATTATGATTTTTTGACAGAAACTTGCATTTGGAAATGTTTCGTAGAATCAAATTTTCATATGATTTTTTGCAAGGACTTCCATCATAACCTTCAACTGTAATATATAGAAAGGATCTAAAAGTTTTTATCGTTTCGTAAAGTCCTCGATTTAATCTGATTTTTTGAGCAAAACTAGTGTAAAAATGTGTATAATATATTATGATTTTTTGACCAAAACTTGCAATTGGAAAAGTTTCGTAGAATAAAATTTTCAGATGATTTTTTGCATGGACATCCATCAAAACCTTCCCTCTTAACATATAGGAAGGATCTGAAAAGTTTTGAATGGTTTCGTACAGTCCTCGATTTAATTTGATTTTTTGAGCAAAACTAGTATAAACTTGTGTATAATATATTATGATTTTTTGACAGAAACTTGCATTTGGAAAAGTTTCGTAGAATCAAATTTTCGTATGATTTTTTGCACGAACTTCCATCATAACCTTCCATCGTAACATATAGGGAGGATATAAAATGTTTTGTATCGTTTCGTACAGTCCTCAATTTAATCTGATTTTTTGAGAAAAACTAGTACAAATATGTGTATAATATATTAGGATTCTTTGACCAAAACTTCCATTTTGAAAGGTTTCGTAGAATAAAATTTTCAGATGATTTTTTGCTGGACTTCCATCAAAACCATCCCTCGTAACATATAGGAAAGATTTGAAAAGTTTTTATTGGTTTCGTACAGTCCTCGATTTAATTTGATTTTTTGTGCAAAACTAGTATAAACTTGTGTATAATATATTATGATTTTTTGACAGAAACTTGCATTTGGAAAAGTTTCGTAGAATCAAATTTCATTTGATTTTTGGCATGGACTTCCATCATAACATTCCATCGTAACATAAAGGAAGGATCTAAAAAGTTTTGTATCATTTAGTACTGTCCTCGATTTAAACTGATTTTTTGTGCAAAACTAGTATAAACATGTGTATAATATATTAGGATTAAACTTGCATTTGGAAAAGTTTCCTAGAATAAAATTTTCAGATGATTTTTTTCATGGACTTCAATTAAAACCTTCCCTCTTAACATATTGATAGGATCTGAAAATTTTTGTATCGTTTCGTACAGTCCTTGATTTAATATGATTTTTTGAGAAAAACTAGTATAAACATGTGTATTATATATAATGATTTTTTGACCAAAACATGCATTAGGAAAAGTTTCGTAGAATAAAATTTTCAGATGATTTTTTGCATGGACTTCCATCAAAACCTTCCCTCGTAACATATAGGAAGGATCTTAAATTTTTTTCAATAGTTTCGTACAGTCCTCAATTTAATTTGATTTTTCGAGCAAAACTAGTATAAACTTGTGTATAGTATATTATGATTTTTTAACAGAAACTTGCATTTGGAAAAGTGTCGTAGAATCAAATTTTCATATGATTTTTTGCATGGACTTCCATCATAACCTTCCATCGTAACATATAGAAAGGATCTAAAACGTTTTGTATCGTTTCGTACAATCCTCGATTTAATCTGATTTTTTGAGCAAAACTAGTATAAAAATGTTTATAATATATTACGATTTTTTGACCAAAAGTTGCATTTGGAAAAGTTTCGTAGAATAAAATTTTCAGATGATTTTTTGCATGGATTTCCATCAAAACCTTCCCTTGTAACATATAAGAAGGATCTAAAAAGTTTTGAATGGTTACGTATAGTCCTCGATGTAATTTGATTTTTTGAGCAAAACTAGTATAAACTTGTGTATAATATATTATGATTTTTTGACAGAAACTTGCATTTGGAAATGTTTCGTAGAATCAAATTTTCACATGATTTTTTGCATGGAATTCCATCATAACCTTCGACTGTAACATATAGAAAGGATCTAAAAGTTTTTATCGTTTCGTAAAGTCCTCGATTTAATCTGATTTTTTGAGCAAAACTAGTGTAAAAATGTGTATAATATATTATGATTTTTTGACCAAAACTTGCAATTGGAAAAGTTTCGTAGAATAAAATTTTCAGATGATTTTTTGCATGGACTTCCATCAAAACCTTCCCTCTTAACATATAGGAAGGATCTGAAAAGTTTTGAATGGTTTCGTACAGTCCTCGATTTAATTTAATTTTTTGAGCAAAACTAGTATAAACTTGTGTATAATATATTATGATTTTTTGACAGAAACTTGCATTTGGAAAAGTTTCGTAGAATCAAATTTTCGTATGATTTTTTGCATGGACTTCCATCATAACCTTCCATCGTAACATATAGGGAGGATATAAAATGTTTTGTATCGTTTTGTACAGTCCTCAATTTAATCTGATTTTTTGAGAAAAACTAGTACAAACATGTGTATAACATATTAGGATTCTTTGACCAAAATATCCATTTTGAAAGGTTTCGTAGAATAAAATTTTTAGATGAGTTTTTGCTGGACTTCCATCAAAACCTTCCCTCGTAACATATAGGAAAGATTTGAAAAGTTTTGATTGGTTTCGTACAGTCCTCGATTTAATTTGATTTTTTGTGCAAAACTAGTATAAACTTGTGTATAATATATTATGATTTTTTGACAGAAACTTGCATTTGGAAAAGTTTCGTAGAATCAAATTTTCATATGATTTTTTGCATGGACTTCCATCATAACATTCCATCGTAACATAAAGGAAGGATCTAAAAAAGTTTTGTATCATTTAGTACTGTCCTCGATTTAAACTGATTTTTTGAGCAAAACTAGTATAAACATGTGTATAATATATTAGGATTTTTTGACCAAAACTTGCATTTGGAAAAGTTTCCTAGAATAAAATTTTCAGATGATTTTTTTCATGGACTTCCATTAAAACCTTCCCTCTTAACATATAGGAAAGATCTGAAAATTTTTGTATCGTTTCGTACAGTCCTCGATTTAATATGATTTTTTGAGAAAAACTAGTATAAACATGTGTATTATATATAATGATTTTTTGACCAAAACATGCATTTGGAAAAGTTTCGTAGAATAAAA
Organism: Lathyrus aphaca; assembly: GCA_963966055.1. Lineage (NCBI taxonomy): Eukaryota > Viridiplantae > Streptophyta > Magnoliopsida > Fabales > Fabaceae > Lathyrus > Lathyrus aphaca. The sequence goes on along the minus strand of OZ014520.1, from coordinate 595,846,972 downwards.
TTTTCAGATGATTTTTTGCATGGACTTCCATCAAAACCTTCCCTCGTAACATATAGGAAGGATCTTAAATTTTTTTCAATGGTTTCGTACAGTCCTCAATTTAATTTGATTTTTCGAGCAAAACTAGTATAAACTTGTGTATAGTATATTATGATTTTTTAACAGAAACTTGCATTTGGAAAAGTTTCGTAGAATCAAATTTTCATATGATTTTTTGCATGGACTTCCATCATAACCTTCCATCGTAACATATAGAAAGGATCTAAAACGTTTTGTATCGTTTCGTACAATCCTCGATTTAATCTGATTTTTTGAGCAAAACTAGTATAAAAATGTTTATAATATATTACGATTTTTGACCAAAAGTTGCATTTGGAAAAGTTTCGTAGAATAAAATTTTCAGATGATTTTTTGCATGGATTTCCATCAAAACCTTCCCTTGTAACATATAAGAAGGATCTAAAAAGTTTTGAATGGTTTCGTATAGTCCTCGATGTAATTTGATTTTTTGAGCAAAACTAGTATAAACTTGTGTATAATATATTATGATTTTTTGACAGAAACTTGCATTTGGAAATGTTTCGTAGAATCAAATTTTCATATGATTTTTTGCATGGACTTCCATCATAACCTTCGACTGTAACATATAGAAAGGATCTAAAAGTTTTTATCGTTTCGTAAAGTTCTCGATTTAATCTGATATTTTGAGCAAAACTAGTGTAAAAATGTGTATAATATATTATGATTTTTTTGACCAAAAGTTGCATTTGGAAAAGTTTCGTAGAATAAAATTTTCAGATGATTTTTTGCATGGATTTCCATCAAAACCTTCCCTTGTAACATATAAGAAGGATCTAAAAAGTTTTGAATGGTTTCGTATAGTCCTCGATGTAATTTGATTTTTTGAGCAAAACTAGTATAAACATGTGTATAATATATTATGATTTTTTGACAGAAACTTGCATTTGGAAAAGTTTCGTAGAATCAAATTTTCGTATGATTTTTTGCATGGACTTCCATCATAACCTTCCATCGTAACATATAGGGAGGATATAAAATGTTTTGTATCGTTTCGTACAGTCCTCAATTTAATCTGATTTTTTGAGCAAAACTAGTACAAACATGTGTATAATATATTAGGATTCTTTGACCAAAACTTCCATTTTGAAAGGTTTCGTAGAATAAAATTTTCAGATGATTTTTTGCTGGACTTCCATCAAAACCTTCCCTCGTAACATATAGGAAAGATTTGAAAAGTTTTGATTGGTTTCGTACAGTCCTCGATTTAATTTGATTTTTTGTGCAAAACTAGTATAAACTTGTGTATAATATATTATGATTTTTTGACAGAAACTTGCATTTGGAAAAGTTTCGTAGAATCAAATTTTCATATGATTTTTTGCATGGACTTCCATCATAACATTCCATCGTAACATAAAGGAAGGATCTAAAAAGTTTTGTATCATTTAGTACTGTCCTCGATTTAAACTAATTTTTTGAGCAAAACTAGTATAAACATGTGTATAATATATTAGGATTTTTTGACCAAAACTTGCATTTGGAAAAGTTTCCTAGAATAAAATTTTCAGATGATTTTTTTCATGGACTTCCATTAAAACCTTCCCTCTTAACATATAGGAAGGATCTGAAAAGTTTTGTATCGTTTCGTACAGTCCTCGATTTAATATGATTTTTTGAGAAAAACTAGTATAAACATGTGTATTATATATAATGATTTTTTGACCAAAACATGCATTTGGAAAAGTTTCGTAGAATAAAATTTTCAGATGATTTTTTGCATGGACTTCCATCAAAACCTTCCCTCGTAACATATAGGAAGGATCTTAAATTTTTTTCAATGATTTCGTACAGTCCTCAATTTAATTTGATTTTTCGAGCAAAACTAGTATAAACTTGTGTATAATATATTATGATTTTTTAACAGAAACTTGCATTTGGAAAAGTTTCGTAGAATCAAATTTTCATATGATTTTTTGCATGGACTTCCATCATAACCTTCCATCGTAACATATAGAAAGGATCTAAAACGTTTTGTATCGTTTCGTACAATCCTCGATTTAATCTGATTTTTTGAGCAAAACTAGTATAAAAATGTTTATAATATTTTACGATTTTTTGACCAAAAGTTGCATTTGGAAAAGTTTCGTAGAATAAAATTTTCAGATGATTTTTTGCATGGATTTCCATCAAAACCTTCCCTTGTAACATATAAGAAGGATCTAAAAAGTTTTGAATGGTTTCGTATAGTCCTCGATGTTATTTGATTTTTTGAGCAAAACTAGTATAAACTTGTGTATAATATATTATGATTTTTTGACAGAAACTTGCATTTGGAAATGTTTCGTAGAATCAAATTTTCATATGATTTTTTGCATGGACTTCCATCATAACCTTCGACTGTAACATATAGAAAGGATCTAAAAGTTTTTATCATTTCGTAAAGTCCTCGATTTAATCTGATTTTTTGAGCAAAACTAGTGTAAAAATGTGTATAATATATTATGTTTTTTTGACCAAAACATGCAATTTGAAAAGTTTCGTAGAATAAAATTTTCAGATGATTTTTTGCATGGACTTCCATCAAAACCTTCCCTCTTAACATATAGGAAGGATCTGAAAAGTTTTGAATGGTTTCGTACAGTCCTCGATTTAATTTGATTTTTTGAGCAAAACTAGTATAAACTTGTGTATAATATATTATGATTTTTTGACAGAAACTTGCATTTGGAAAAGTTTCGTAGAATCAAATTTTCGTATGATTTTTTGCATGGACTTCCATCATAACATATAGAGAGGATATAAAATGTTTTGTATCGTTTCGTACAGTCCTCAATTTAATCTGATTTTTTGAGCAAAACTAGTACAAACATGTGTATAATATAATAGGATTCTTTGACCAAAACTTCCATTTTGAAAGGTTTCGTAGAATAAAATTTTCAGATGATTTTTTGCTGGACTTCCATCAAAACCTTCCCTCGTAACATATAGGAAAGATTTGAAAAGTTTTGATTGGTTTCGTACAGTCCTCGATTTAATTTTATTTTTTGTGCAAAACTAGTATAAACTTGTGTATAATATATTACGATTTTTTGACAGAAACTTGCATTTGGAAAAGTTTCGTAGAATCAAATTTTCATATGATTTTTTGCATGGACTTCCATCATAACATTCCATCGTAACATAAAGGAAGGATCTAAAAAGTTTTGTATCATTTAGTACTGTCCTCGATTTAAACTGATTTTTTGAGCAAAACTAGTATAAACATGTGTATAATATATAAGGATTTTTTGACCAAAACTTGCATTTGGAAAAGTTTCCTAGAATAAAATTTTCAGATGATTTTTTTCATGGACTTCCATTAAAACCTTCCCTCTTAACATATAGGAAGGATCTGAAAAGTTTTGGATCGTTTCGTACAGTCCTCGATTTAATATGATTTTTTGAGAAAAACTAGTATAAACATGTGTATTATATATAATGATTTTTTGACCAAAACATGCATTTGGAAAAGTTTCGTAAAATAAAATTTTCAGATGATTTTTTGCATGAACTTCCATCAAAACCTTCCCTCGTAACATATAGGAAGGATCTTAAATTTTTTTCAATGGTTTCGTACAGTCCTCAATTTAATTTGATTTTTCGAGCAAAACTAATATAAACTTGTGTATAATATATTATGATTTTTTAACAGAAACTTGCATTTGGAAAAGTTTCGTAGATCAAATTTTCATATGATTTTTTGCATGGACTTCCATCATAACCTTCCATCGTAACATATAGAAAGGATCTAAAACGTTTTGTATCGTTTCGTACAATCCTCGATTTAATCTGATTTTTTGAGCAAAACTAGTATAAAAATGTTTATAATATATTACGATTTTTTGACCAAAAGTTGCATTTGGAAAAGTTTCGTAGAATAAAATTTTCAGATGATTTTTTGCATGGATTTCCATCAAAACCTTCCCTTGTAACATATAAGAAGGATCTAAAAAGTTTTGAATGGTTTCGTATAGTCCTCGATGTAATTTGATTTTTTGAGCAAAACTAGTATAAACTTGTGTATAATATATTATGATTTTTTGACAGAAACTTGCATTTGGAAATGTTTCGTAGAATCAAATTTTCATATGATTTTTTGCATGGACTTCCATCATAACCTTCGACTGTAACATATAGAAAGGATCTAAAAGTTTTTATCGTTTCGTAAAGTCCTCGATTTAATCTGATTTTTTTGAGCAAAACAAGTGTAAAAATGTGTATAATATATTATGATTTTTTGACCAAAACTTGCAATTGGAAAAGTTTCGTAGAATAAAATTTTCAGAATATTTTTTGCATGGACTTCCATCAAAACCTTCCCTCTTAACATATAGGAAGGATCTGAAAAGTTTTGAATGGTTTCGTACAGTCCTCGATTTAATTTGATTTTTTGAGCAAAACTAGTTAAACTTGTGTATAATATATTATGATTTTTTGACAGAAACTTGCATTTGGAAAAGTTTCGTAGAATCAAATTTTCGTATGATTTTTTGCATGGACTTCCATCATAACCTTCCATCGTAACATATAGGGAGGATATAAAATGTTTTGTATCGTTTCGTACAGTCCTCAATTTAATCTGATTTTTTGAGCAAAACTAGTACAAACATGTGTATAATATATTAGGATTCTTTGACCAAAACTTCCATTTTGAAAGGTTTCGTAGAATAAAATTTTCAGATGATTTTTTGCTGGACTTCCATCAAAACCTTCCCTCGTAACATATAGGAAAGAATTGAAAAGTTTTGATTGGTTTCGTACAGTCCTCGATTTAATTTGATTTTTTGTGCAAAACTAGTATAAACTTGTGTATAATATATTATGATTTTTTGACAGAAACTTGCATTTGGAAAAGTTTCGTAGAATCAAATTTTCATATGATTTTTTGCATGGACTTCCATCATAACATTCCATCGTAACATAAAGGAAGGATCTAAAAAGTTTTGTATCATTTAGTACTGTCCTCGATTTAAACTAATTTTTTGAGCAAAACTAGTATAAACATGTGTATAATATATTAGGATTTTTTGACCAAAACTTGCATTTGGAAAAGTTTCCTAGAATAAAATTTTCAGATGATTTTTTTCATGGACTTCCATTAAAACCTTCCCTCTTAACATATAGGAAGGATCTGAAAAGTTTTGTATCGTTTCGTACAGTCCTCGATTTAATATGATTTTTTGAGAAAAACTAGTATAAACATGTGTATTATATATAATGATTTTTTGAACAAAACATGCATTTGGAAAAGTTTCGTAGAATAAAATTTTCAGATGATTTTTTGCATGGACTTCCATCAAAACCTTCCCTCTTAACATATAGGAAGGATCTTAAATTTTTTTCAATGATTTCGTACAGTCCTCAATTTAATTTGATTTTTCGAGCAAAACTAGTATAAACTTGTGTATAATATATTATGATTTTTTAACAGAAACTTGCATTTGGAAAAGTTTCGTAGAATCAAATTTTCATATGATTTTTTGCATGGACTTCCATCATAACCTTCCATCGTAACATATAGAAAGGATCTAAAACGTTTTGTATCGTTTCGTACAATCCTCGATTTAATCTGATTTTTTGAGCAAAACTAGTATAAAAATGTTTATAATATTTTACGATTTTTTGACCAAAAGTTGCATTTGGAAAAGTTTCGTAGAATAAAATTTTCAGATGATTTTTTGCATGGATTTCCATCAAAACCTTCCCTTGTAACATATAAGAAGGATCTAAAAAGTTTTGAATGGTTTCGTATAGTCCTCGATGTTATTTGATTTTTTGAGCAAAACTAGTATAAACTTGTGTATAATATATTATGATTTTTTGACAGAAACTTGCATTTGGAAATGTTTCGTAGAATCAAATTTTCATATGATTTTTTGCATGGACTTCCATCATAACCTTCGACTGTAACATATAGAAAGGATCTAAAAGTTTTTATCGTTTCGTAAAGTCCTCGATTTAATCTGATTTTTTGAGCAAAACTAGTGTAAAAATGTGTATAATATATTATGATTTTTTGACCAAAACATGCAATTTGAAAAGTTTCGTAGAATAAAATTTTCAGATGATTTTTTGCATGGACTTCCATCAAAACCTTCCCTCTTAACATATAGGAAGGATCTGAAAAGTTTTGAATGGTTTCGTACAGTCCTCGATTTAATTTGATTTTTTGAGCAAAACTAGTATAAACTTGTGTATAATATATTATGATTTTTTGACAGAAACTTGCATTTGGAAAAGTTTCGTAGAATCAAATTTTCGTATGATTTTTTGCATGGACTTCCATCATAACCTTCCATCATAACATATAGAGAGGATATAAAATGTTTTGTATCGTTTCGTACAGTCCTCAATTTAATCTGATTTTTTGAGCAAAACTAGTACAAACATGTGTATAATATAATAGGATTCTTTGACCAAAACTTCCATTTTAAAAGGTTTCGTAGAATAAAATTTTCAGATGATTTTTTGCTGGACTTCCATCAAAACCTTCCCTCGTAACATATAGGAAAGATTTGAAAAGTTTTGATTGGTTTCGTACAGTCCTCGATTTAATTTTATTTTTTGTGCAAAACTAGTATAAACTTGTGTATAATATATTATGATTTTTTGACAGAAACTTGCATTTGGAAAAGTTTCGTAGAATCAAATTTTCATATGATTTTTTGCATGGACTTCCATCATAACATTCCATCGTAACATAAAGGAAGGATCTAAAAAGTATTGTATCATTTAGTACTGTCCTCGATTTAAACTGATTTTTTGAGCAAAACTAATATAAACATGTGTATAATATATAAGGATTTTTTGACCAAAACTTGCATTTGGAAAAGTTTCCTAGAATAAAATTTTCAGATGATTTTTTTCATGGACTTCCATTAAAACCTTCCCTCTTAACATATAGGAAGGATCTGAAAAGTTTTGGATCGTTTCGTACAGTCCTCGATTTAATATGATTTTTTGAGAAAAACTAGTATAAACATGTGTATTATATATAATGATTTTTTGACCAAAACATGCATTTGGAAAAGTTTCGTAAAATAAAATTTTCAGATGATTTTTTGCATGAACTTCCATCAAAACCTTCCCTCGTAACATATAGGAAGGATCTTAAATTTTTTTCAATGGTTTCGTACAGTCCTCAATTTAATTTGATTTTTCGAGCAAAACTAATATAAACTTGTGTATAATATATTATGATTTTTTAACAGAAACTTGCATTTGGAAAAGTTTCGTAGATCAAATTTTCATATGATTTTTTGCATGGACTTCCATCATAACCTTCCATCGTAACATATAGAAAGGATCTAAAACGTTTTGTATCGTTTCGTACAATCCTCGATTTAATCTGATTTTTTGAGCAAAACTAGTATAAAAATGTTTATAATATATTACGATTTTTTGACCAAAAGTTGCATTTGGAAAAGTTTCGAAGAATAAAATTTTCAGATGATTTTTTGCATGGATTTCCATCAAAACCTTCCCTTGTAACATATAAGAAGGATCTAAAAAGTTTTGAATGGTTTCGTATAGTCCTCGATGTAATTTGATTTTTTGAGCAAAACTAGTATAAACTTGTGTATAATATATTATGATTTTTTGACAGAAACTTGCATTTGGAAATGTTTCGTAGAATCAAATTTTCATATGATTTTTTGCATGGACTTCCATCATAACCTTCGACTGTAACATATAGAAAGGATCTAAAAGTTTTTATCGTTTCGTAAAGTCCTCGATTTAATCTGATTTTTTTGAGCAAAACAAGTGTAAAAATGTGTATAATATATTATGATTTTTTGACCAAAACTTGCAATTGGAAAAGTTTCGTAGAATAAAATTTTCAGAATATTTTTTGCATGGACTTCCATCAAAACCTTCCCTCTTAACATATAGGAAGGATCTGAAAAGTTTTGAATGGTTTCGTACAGTCCTCGATTTAATTTGATTTTTTGAGCAAAACTAGTTAAACTTGTGTATAATATATTATGATTTTTTGACAGAAACTTGCATTTGGAAAAGTTTCGTAGAATCAAATTTTCGTATGATTTTTTGCATGGACTTCCATCATAACCTTCCATCGTAACATATAGGGAGGATATAAAATGTTTTGTATCGTTTCGTACAGTCCTCAATTTAATCTGATTTTTTGAGCAAAACTAGTACAAACATGTGTATAATATATTAGGATTCTTTGACCAAAACTTCCATTTTGAAAGGTTTCGTAGAATAAAATTTTCAGATGATTTTTTGCTGGACTTCCATCAAAACCTTCCCTCGTAACATATAGGAAAGATTTGAAAAGTTTTGATTGGTTTCGTACAGTCCTCGATTTAATTTGATTTTTTGTGCAAAACTAGTATAAACTTGTGTATAATATATTATGATTTTTTGACAGAAACTTGCATTTGGAAAAGTTTCGTAGAATCAAATTTTCATATGATTTTTTGCATGGACTTCCATCATAACATTCCATCGTAACATAAAGGAAGGATCTAAAAAGTTTTGTATCATTTAGTACTGTCCTCGATTTAAACTAATTTTTTGAGCAAAACTAGTATAAACATGTGTATAATATATTAGGATTTTTTGACCAAAACTTGCATTTGGAAAAGTTTCCTAGAATAAAATTTTCAGATGATTTTTTTCATGGACTTCCATTAAAACCTTCCCTCTTAACATATAGGAAGGATCTGAAAAGTTTTGTATCGTTTCGTACAGTCCTCGATTTAATATGATTTTTTGAGAAAAACTAGTATAAACATGTGTATTATATATAATGATTTTTTGAACAAAACATGCATTTGGAAAAGTTTCGTAGAATAAAATTTTCAGATGATTTTTTGCATGGACTTCCATCAAAACCTTCCCTCGTAACATATAGGAAGGATCTTAAATTTTTTTCAATGATTTCGTACAGTCCTCAATTTAATTTGATTTTTCGAGCAAAACTAGTATAAACTTGTGTATAATATATTATGATTTTTTAACAGAAACTTGCATTTGGAAAAGTTTCGTAGAATCAAATTTTCATATGATTTTTTGCATGGACTTCCATCATAACCTTCCATCGTAACATATAGAAAGGATCTAAAACGTTTTGTATCGTTTCGTACAATCCTCGATTTAATCTGATTTTTTGAGCAAAACTAGTATAAAAATGTTTATAATATTTTACGATTTTTTGACCAAAAGTTGCATTTGGAAAAGTTTCGTAGAATAAAATTTTCAGATGATTTTTTGCATGGATTTCCATCAAAACCTTCCCTTGTAACATATAAGAAGGATCTAAAAAGTTTTGAATGGTTTCGTATAGTCCTCGATGTTATTTGATTTTTTGAGCAAAACTAGTATAAACTTGTGTATAATATATTATGATTTTTTGACAGAAACTTGCATTTGGAAATGTTTCGTAGAATCAAATTTTCATATGATTTTTTGCATGGACTTCCATCATAACCTTCGACTGTAACATATAGAAAGGATCTAAAAGTTTTTATCGTTTCGTAAAGTCCTCGATTTAATCTGATTTTTTGAGCAAAACTAGTGTAAAAATGTGTATAATATATTATGATTTTTTGACCAAAACATGCAATTTGAAAAGTTTCGTAGAATAAAATTTTCAGATGATTTTTTGCATGGACTTCCATCAAAACCTTCCCTCTTAACATATAGGAAGGATCTGAAAAGTTTTGAATGGTTTCGTACAGTCCTCGATTTAATTTGATTTTTTGAGCAAAACTAGTATAAACTTGTGTATAATATATTATGATTTTTTGACAGAAACTTGCATTTGGAAAAGTTTCGTAGAATCAAATTTTCGTATGATTTTTTGCATGGACTTCCATCATAACCTTCCATCATAACATATAGAGAGGATATAAAATGTTTTGTATCGTTTCGTACAGTCCTCAATTTAATCTGATTTTTTGAGCAAAACTAGTACAAACATGTGTATAATATAATAGGATTCTTTGACCAAAACTTCCATTTTGAAAGGTTTCGTAGAATAAAATTTTCAGATGATTTTTTGCTGGACTTCCATCAAAACCTTCCCTCGTAACATATAGGAAAGATTTGAAAAGTTTTGATTGGTTTCGTACAGTCCTCGATTTAATTTTATTTTTTGTGCAAAACTAGTATAAACTTGTGTATAATATATTATGATTTTTTGACAGAAACTTGCATTTGGAAAAGTTTCGTAGAATCAAATTTTCATATGATTTTTTGCATGGACTTCCATCATAACATTCCATCGTAACATAAAGGAAGGATCTAAAAAGTTTTGTATCATTTAGTACTGTCCTCGATTTAAACTGATTTTTTGAGCAAAACTAGTATAAACATGTGTATAATATATAAGGATTTTTTGACCAAAACTTGCATTTGGAAAAGTTTCCTAGAATAAAATTTTCAGATGATTTTTTTCATGGACTTCCATTAAAACCTTCCCTCTTAACATATAGGAAGGATCTGAAAAGTTTTGGATCGTTTCGTACAGTCCTCGATTTAATATGATTTTTTGAGAAAAACTAGTATAAACATGTGTATTATATATAATGATTTTTTGACCAAAACATGCATTTGGAAAAGTTTCGTAAAATAAAATTTTCAGATGATTTTTTGCATGAACTTCCATCAAAACCTTCCCTCGTAACATATAGGAAGGATCTTAAATTTTTTTCAATGGTTTCGTACAGTCCTCAATTTAATTTGATTTTTCGAGCAAAACTAATATAAACTTGTGTATAATATATTATGATTTTTTAACAGAAACTTGCATTTGGAAAAGTTTCGTAGATCAAATTTTCATATGATTTTTTGCATGGACTTCCATCATAACCTTCCATCGTAACATATAGAAAGGATCTAAAACGTTTTGTATCGTTTCGTACAATCCTCGATTTAATCTGATTTTTTGAGCAAAACTAGTATAAAAATGTTTATAATATATTACGATTTTTTGACCAAAAGTTGCATTTGGAAAAGTTTCGTAGAATAAAATTTTCAGATGATTTTTTGCATGGATTTCCATCAAAACCTTCCCTTGTAACATATAAGAAGGATCTAAAAAGTTTTGAATGGTTTCGTATAGTTCTCGATGTAATTTGATTTTTTGAGCAAAACTAGTATAAACTTGTGTATAATATATTATGATTTTTTGACAGAAACTTGCATTTGGAAATGTTTCGTAGAATCAAATTTTCATATGATTTTTTGCATGGACTTCCATCATAACCTTCGACTGTAACATATAGAAAGGATCTAAAAGTTTTTATCGTTTCGTAAAGTCCTCGATTTAATCTGATTTTTTTGAGCAAAACAAGTGTAAAAATGTGTATAATATATTATGATTTTTTGACCAAAACTTGCAATTGGAAAAGTTTCGTAGAATAAAATTTTCAGAATATTTTTTGCATGGACTTCCATCAAAACCTTCCCTCTTAACATATAGGAAGGATCTGAAAAGTTTTGAATGGTTTCGTACAGTCCTCGATTTAATTTGATTTTTTGAGCAAAACTAGTTAAACTTGTGTATAATATATTATGATTTTTTGACAGAAACTTGCATTTGGAAAAGTTTCGTAGAATCAAATTTTCGTATGATTTTTTGCATGGACTTCCATCATAACCTTCCATCGTAACATATAGGGAGGATATAAAATGTTTTGTATCGTTTCGTACAGTCCTCAATTTAATCTGATTTTTTGAGCAAAACTAGTACAAACATGTTTATAATATATTAGGATTCTTTGACCAAAACTTCCATTTGGAAAAGTTTCATAGAATAAAATTTTCAGATGATTTTTTGCTGGACTTCCATCAAAACCTTCCCTCGTAACATATAGGAAAGATTTGAAATGTTTTGATTGGTTTCGTACAGTCCTCGATTTAATTTGATTTTTTGTGCAAAACTAGTATAAACTTGTGTATAATATATTATGATTTTTTGACAGAAACTTGCATTTGGAAAAGTTTCGTAGAATCAAATTTTCATATGATTTTTTGCATGGACTTCCATCATAACATTCCATCGTAATATAAAGGAAGGATCTAAAAAGTTTTGTATCATTTAGTACTGTCCTCGATTTAAACTGATTTTTTGAGCAAAACTAGTATAAACATGTGTATAATATATAAGGATTTTTTGACCAAAACTTGCATTTGGAAAAGTTTCCTAGAATAAAATTTTCAGATGATTTTTTTCATGGACTTCCATTAAAACCTTCCCTCTTAACATATAGGAAGGATCTGAAAAGTTTTGGATCGTTTCGTACAGTCCTCGATTTAATATGATTTTTTGAGAAAAACTAGTATAAACATGTGTATTATATATAATGATTTTTTGACCAAAACATGCATTTGGAAAAGTTTCGTAAAATAAAATTTTCAGATGATTTTTTGCATGAACTTCCATCAAAACCTTCCCTCGTAACATATAGGAAGGATCTTAAATTTTTTTCAATGGTTTCGTACAGTCCTCAATTTAATTTTATTTTTCGAGAAAAACTAATATAAACTTGTGTATAATATATTATGATTTTTTAACAGAAACTTGCATTTGGAAAAGTTTCGTAGAATCAAATTTTCATATGATTTTTTGCATGGACTTCCATCATAACCTTCCATCGTAACATATAGAAAGGATCTAAAACGTTTTGTATCGTTTCGTACAATCCTCGATTTAATCTGATTTTTTGAGCAAAACTAGTATAAAAATGTTTATAATATATTACGATTTTTTGACCAAAAGTTGCATTTGGAAAAGTTTCGTAGAATAAAATTTTCAGATGATTTTTTGCATGGATTTCCATCAAAACCTTCCCTTGTAACATATAAGAAGGATCTAAAAAGTTTTGAATGGTTTCGTATAGTCCTCGATGTAATTTGATTTTTTGAGCAAAACTAGTATAAACTTGTGTATAATATATTATGATTTTTTGACAGAAACTTGCATTTGGAAATGTTTCGTAGAATCAAATTTTCATATGATTTTTTGCATGGACTTCCATCATAACCTTCGACTGTAACATATAGAAAGGATCTAAAAGTTTTTATCGTTTCGTAAAGTCCTCGATTTAATCTGATTTTTTTGAGCAAAACAAGTGTAAAAATGTGTATAATATATTATGATTTTTTGACCAAAACTTGCAATTGGAAAAGTTTCGTAGAATAAAATTTTCAGAATATTTTTCGCATGGACTTCCATCAAAACCTTCCCTCTTAACATATAGGAAGGATCTGAAAAGTTTTGAATGGTTTCGTACAGTCCTCGATTTAATTTGATTTTTTGAGCAAAACTAGTTAAACTTGTGTATAATATATTATGATTTTTTGACAGAAACTTGCATTTGGAAAAGTTTCGTAGAATCAAATTTTCGTATGATTTTTTGCATGGACTTCCATCATAACCTTCCATCGTAACATATAGGGAGGATATAAAATGTTTTGTATCGTTTCGTACAGTCCTCAATTTAATCTGATTTTTTGAGCAAAACTAGTACAAACATGTTTATAATATATTAGGATTCTTTGACCAAAACTTCCATTTGGAAAAGTTTCATAGAATAAAATTTTCAGATGATTTTTTGCTGGACTTCCATCAAAACCTTCCCTCGTAACATATAGGAAAGATTTGAAATGTTTTGATTGGTTTCGTACAGTCCTCGATTTAATTTGATTTTTTGTGCAAAACTAGTATAAACTTGTGTATAATATATTATGATTTTTTGACAGAAACTTGCATTTGGAAAAGTTTCGTAGAATCAAATTTTCATATGATTTTTTGCATGGACTTCCATCATAACATTCCATCGTAATATAAAGGAAGGATCTAAAAAGTTTTGTATCATTTAGTACTGTCCTCGATTTAAACTGATTTTTTGAGCAAAACTAGTATAAACATGTGTATAATATATAAGGATTTTTTGACCAAAACTTGCATTTGGAAAAGTTTCCTAGAATAAAATTTTCAGATGATTTTTTTCATGGACTTCCATTAAAACCTTCCCTCTTAACATATAGGAAGGATCTGAAAAGTTTTGTATCGTTTCGTACAGTCCTCGATTTAATATGATTTTTTGAGAAAAACTAGTATAAACATGTGTATTATATATAATGATTTTTTGACCAAAACATGCATTTGGAAAAGTTTCGTAAAATAAAATTTTCAGATGATTTTTTGCATGAACTTCCATCAAAACCTTCCCTCGTAACATATAGGAAGGATCTTAAATTTTTTTCAATGGTTTCGTACAGTCCTCAATTTAATTTGATTTTTCGAGAAAAACTAATATAAACTTGTGTATAATATATTATGAATTTTTAACAGAAACTTGCATTTGGAAAAGTTTCGTAGATCAAATTTTCATATGATTTTTTGCATGGACTTCCATCATAACCTTCCATCGTAACATATAGAAAGGATCTAAAACGTTTTGTATCGTTTCGTACAATCCTCGATTTAATCTGATTTTTTGAGCAAAACTAGTATAAAAATGTTTATAATATATTACGATTTTTTGACCAAAAGTTGCATTTGGAAAAGTTTCGTAGAATAAAATTTTCAGATGATTTTTTGCATGGATTTCCATCAAAACCTTCCCTTGTAACATATAAGAAGGATCTAAAAAGTTTTGAATGGTTTCGTATAGTCCTCGATGTAATTTGATTTTTTGAGCAAAACTAGTATAAACTTGTGTATAATATATTATGATTTTTTGACAGAAACTTGCATTTGGAAATGTTTCGTAGAATCAAATTTTCATATGATTTTTTGCATGGACTTCCATCATAACCTTCGACTGTAACATATAGAAAGGATCTAAAAGTTTTTATCGTTTCGTAAAGTCCTCGATTTAATCTGATTTTTTTGAGCAAAACAAGTGTAAAAATGTGTATAATATATTATGATTTTTTGACCAAAACTTGCAATTGGAAAAGTTTCGTAGAATAAAATTTTCAGAATATTTTTCGCATGGACTTCCATCAAAACCTTCCCTCTTAACATATAGGAAGGATCTGAAAAGTTTTGAATGGTTTCGTACAGTCCTCGATTTAATTTGATTTTTTGAGCAAAACTAGTTAAACTTGTGTATAATATATTATGATTTTTTGACAGAAACTTGCATTTGGAAAAGTTTCGTAGAATCAAATTTTCGTATGATTTTTTGCATGGACTTCCATCATAACCTTCGACTGTAACATATAGAAAGGATCTAAAAGTTTTTATCGTTTCGTAAAGTCCTCGATTTAATCTGATTTTTTGAGCAAAACTAGTGTAAAAATGTGTATAATATATTATGATTTTTTGACCAAAACTTGAAATTTGAAAAGTTTCGTAGAATAAAATTTTCAGATGATTTTTTGCATGGACTTCCATTAAAACCTTCCCTCTTAACATAAAGGAAGGATCTGAAATGTTTTGAATGGTTTCGTACAGTCCTCGATTTAATTTGATTTTTTGAGCAAAACTAGTATAAACTTGTGTATAATATATTATGATTTTTTGACAGAAACTTGCATTTGGAAAAGTTTCGTAGAATCAAATTTTTGTA
The DNA here is from genome assembly GCA_963966055.1 of Lathyrus aphaca. Lineage (NCBI taxonomy): Eukaryota > Viridiplantae > Streptophyta > Magnoliopsida > Fabales > Fabaceae > Lathyrus > Lathyrus aphaca. The sequence continues at coordinate 595,831,358 of OZ014520.1, read as the reverse complement.
TGATTTTTTGCATGGACTTCCATCATAACCTTCCATCGTAACATATAGGGAGGATATAAAATGTTTTGTATCGTTTCGTACAGTCCTCAATTTAATCTGATTTTTTGAGCAAAACTAGTACAAACATGTGTATAATATATTAGGATTCTTTGACCAAAACTTCCATTTGGAAAAGTTTCATAGAATAAAATTTTCAGATGATTTTTTGCTGGACTTCCATCAAAACCTTCCCTCGTAACATATAGGAAAGATTTGAAAAGTTTTGATTGGTTTCGTACAGTCCTCGATTTATATTGATTTTTTGTGCAAAACTAGTATAAACTTGTGTATAATATATTATGATTTTAGACAGAAACTTGCATTTGGAAAAGTTTCGTAGAATCAAATTTTCATATGATTTTTTGCATGGACTTCCATCATAACATTCCATCGTAACATAAAGGAAGGATCTAAAAAGTTTTGTATCATTTAGTACTGTCCTCGATTTAAACTGATTTTTTGAGCAAAACTAGTATAAACATGTTTATAATATATTAGGATTTTTTGACCAAAACTTGCATTTGGAAAGGTTTCCTAGAATAAAATTTTCAGATGATTTTTTTCATGGACTTCCATTAAAACCTTCCCTCTTAACATATAGGAAGGATCTGAAAAGTTTTGTATCGTTTCGTACAGTCCTCGATTTAATATGATTTTTTGAGAAAAACTAGTATAAACATGTGTATTATATATAATGATTTTTTGACCAAAACATGCATTTGGAAAAGTTTCGTCAAATAAAATTTTCAGATGATTTTTTGCATGAACTTCCATCAAAACCTTCCCTCGTAACATATAGGAAGGATCTTAAATTTTTTTCAATGGTTTCATACAGTCCTCAATTTAATTTGATTTTTCGAGAAAAACTAATATAAACTTGTGTATAATATATTATGATTTTTTAACAGAAACTTGCATTTGGAAAAGTTTCGTAGATCAAATTTTCATATGATTTTTTGCATGGTCTTCCATCATAACCTTCCATCGTAACATATAGAAAGGATCTAAAACGTTTTGTATCGTTTCGTACAATCCTCGATTTAATCTGATTTTTTGAGCAAAACTAGTATAAAAATGTTTATAATATATTACGATTTTTTGACCAAAAGTTGCATTTGGAAAAGATTCGTAGAATAAAATTTTCAGATGATTTTTTGCATGGATTTCCATCAAAACCTTCCCTTGTAACATATAAGAAGGATCTAAAAAGTTTTGAATGGTTTCGTATAGTCCTCGATGTAATTTGATTTTTTGAGCAAAACTAGTATAAACTTGTGTATAATATATTATGATTTTTTGACAGAAACTTGCATTTGGAAATGTTTCGTAGAATCAAATTTTCATATGATTTTTTGCATGGACTTCCATCATAACCTTCGACTGTAACATATAGAAAGGATCTAAAAGTTTTTATCGTTTCGTAAAGTCCTCGATTTAATCTGATTTTTTTGAGCAAAACAAGTGTAAAAATGTGTATAATATATTATGATTTTTTGACCAAAACGTGCAATTGGAAAAGTTTCGTAGAATAAAATTTTCAGAATATTTTTTGCATGGACTTCCATCAAAACCTTCCCTCTTAACATATTAGAAGGATCTGAAAAGTTTTGAATGGTTTCGTACAGTCCTCGATTTAATTTGATTTTTTGAGCAAAACTAGTTAAACTTGTGTATAATATATTATGATTTTTTGACAGAAACTTGCGTTTGGAAAAGTTTCGTAGAATCAAATTTTCGTATGATTTTTTGCATGAACTTCCATCATAACCTTCCATCGTAACATATAGGGAGGATATAAAATGTTTTGTATCGTTTCGTACAGTCCTCAATTTAATCTGATTTTTTGAGCAAAAATAGTACAAACATGTGTATAATATATTAGGATTCTTTGACCAAAACTTCCATTTGGAAAAGTTTCATAGAATAAAATTTTCAGATGATTTTTTGCTGGACTTCCATCAAAACCTTCCCTCGTAACATATAGGAAAGATTTGAAAAGTTTTGATTGGTTTCGTACAGTCCTCGATTTAATTTGATTTTTTGTGCAAAACTAGTATAAACTTGTGTATAATATATTATGATTTTTTGACAGAAACTTGCATTTGGAAAAGTTTCGTAGAATCAAATTTTCATATGATTTTTTGCATGGACTTCCATCGTAACATTCCATCGTAACATAAAGGAAGGATCTAAAAAGTTTTGTATCATTTAGTACTGTCCTCGATTTAAACTGATTTTTTGAGCAAAACTAGTATAAACATGTGTATAATATATTAGGATTTTTTGACCAAAACTTGCATTTGGAAAAGTTTCCTAGAATAAAATTTTCAGATGATTTTTTTCATGGACTTCCATTAAAACCTTCCCTCTTAACATATAGGAAGGATCTGAAAAGTTTTGTATCGTTTCGTATAGTCCTCGATTTAATATGATTTTTTGAGAAAAACTAGTATAAACATGTGTATTATATATAATGATTTTTTAACCAAAACATGCATTTGGAAAAGTTTCGTAGAATAAAATTTTCAGATCATTTTTTGCATGGACTTCCATCAAAACCTTCCCTCGTAACATATAGGAAGGATCTTGAATTTTTTTCAATGGTTTCGTACAGTCCTCAATTTAATTTGATTTTTCGAGCAAAACTAGTATAAACTTGTGTATAATATATTATGATTTTTTAACAGAAACTTGCATTTGGAAAAGTTTCGTAGAATCAAATTTTCATATGATTTTTTGCATGGACTTCCATCATAACCTTCCATCGTAACATATAGAAAGGATCTAAAACGTTTTGTATCGTTTCGTACAATCCTCGATTTAATCTGATTTTTTGAGCAAAACTAGTATAAAAATGTTTATAATATATTACAATTTTTTGACCAAAAGTTGCATTTGGAAAAGTTTCGTAGATTAAAATTTTCAGATGATTTTTTGCATGGATTTCCATCAAAACCTTCCCTTGTAACATATAAGAAGGATCTAAAAAGTTTTGAATGGTTTCGTATAGTCCTCGATGTAATTTGATTTTTTGAGCAAAACTAGTATAAACTTGTGTATAATATATTGTGATTTTTTGACAGAAACTTGCATTTGGAAATGTTTCGTAGAATCAAATTTTCATATGATTTTTTGCATGGACTTCCATCATAACCTTCGACTGTAACATATAGAAAGGATCTAAAGGTTTTTATCGTTTCGTAAAGTCCTCGATTTAATCTGATTTTTTTGAGCAAAACTAGTGTAAAAATGTGTATAATATATTATGATTTTTTGACCAAAACTTGCAATTGGAAAAGTTTCGTAGAATAAAATTTTCAGATGATTTTTTGCATGGACTTCCATCAAAACCTTCCCTCTTAACATATAGGAAGGATCTGAAAAGTTTTGAATGGTTTCGTACAGTCCTCGATTTAATTTGATTTTTTGAGCAAAACTAGTATAAACTTGTGTATAATATATTATGATTTTTTGACAGAAACTTGCATTTGGAAAAGTTTCGTAGAATCAAATTTTCGTATGATTTTTTGCATGGACTTCCATCATAACCTTCCATCGTAACATATAGGGAGGATATAAAATGTTTTGTATCGTTTCGTACAGTCCTCAATTTAATCTGATTTTTTGAGCAAAACTAGTACAAACATGTGTATAATATATTAGGATTCTTTGACCAAAACTTCCATTTGGAAAAGTTTCATAGAATAAAATTTTCAGATGATTTTTTGCTGGACTTCCATCAAAACCTTCCCTCGTAACATATAGGAAAGATTTGCAAAAGTTTTGATTGGTTTCGTACAGTCCTCGATTTAATTTGATTTTTTGTGCAAAACTAGTATAAACTTGTGTATAATATATTATGATTTTTGACAGAAACTTGCATTTGGAAAAGTTTCGTAGAATCAAATTTTCATATGATTTTTTGCATGGACTTCCATCATAACATTCCATCGTAATATAAAGGAAGGATCTAAAAAGTTTTGTATCATTTAGTAGTGTCCTCGATTTAAACTGATTTTTTAAGCAAAACTAGTATAAACATGTGTATAATATATTAGGATTTTTTGACCAAAACTTGCATTTGGAAAAGTTTCCTAGAATAAAATTTTCAGATGATTTTTTTCATGGACTTCCATTAAAACCTTCCCTCTTAACATATAGGAAGGATCTGAAAAGTTTTGTATCGTTTCGTACAGTCCTCGATTTAATATGATTTATTGAGAAAAACTAGTATAAACATGTGTATTATATATAATGATTTTTTGACCAAAACATGCATTTGGAAAAGTTTCGTAGAATAAAATTTTCAGATGATTTTTTGCATGGACTTCCATCAAAACCTTCCCTCGTAACATATAGGAAGGATCTTAAATTTTTTTCAATGGTTTCGTACAGTCCTCAATTTAATTTGATTTTTCGAGCAAAACTAGTATAAACTTGTGTATAATATATTATGATTTTTTAACAGAAACTTGCATTTGGAAAAGTTTCGTAGAATCAAATTTTCATATGATTTTTTGCATGGACTTCCATCATAACCTTCCATCGTAACATATAGAAAGGATCTAAAACGTTTTGTATCGTTTCGTACAATCCTCGATTTAATCTGATTTTTTGAGGAAAACTAGTATAAAAATGTTTATAATATATTACGATTTTTTGAACAAAAGTTGCATTTGGAAAAGTTTCGTAGAATAAAATTTTCAGATGATTTTTTGCATGGATTTCCATCAAAACCTTCCCTCTTAACATATAGGAAGGATCTGAAAAGTTTTGAATGGTTTCGTACAGTCCTCGATTTAATTTGATTTTTTGAGCAAAACTAGTTAAACTTGTGTATAATATATTATGATTTTTTGACAGAAAATTGCATTTGGAAAAGTTTCGTAGAATCAAATTTTCGTATGATTTTTTGCATGGACTTCCATCATAACCTTCCATCGTAACATATAGGGAGGATATAAAATGTTTTGTATCGTTTCGTACAGTCCTCAATTTAATCTGATTTTTTGAGAAAAACTAGTACAAACATGTGTATAATATATTAGGATTCTTTGACCAAAACTTCCATTTTGAAAGGTTTCGTAGAATAAAATTTTCAGATGATTTTTTGCTGGACTTCCATCAAAACCTTCCCTCGTAACATATAGGAAAGATTTGAAAAGTTTTGATTGGTTTCGTACAGTCCTCGATTTAATTTGATTTTTTGTGCAAAACTAGTATAAACTTGTGTATAATATATTATGATTTTTTGACAGAAACTTGCATTTGGAAAAGTTTCGTAGAATCAAATTTTCATATGATTTTTTGCATGGACTTCCATCGTAACATTCCATCGTAACATAAAGGAAGGATCTAAAAAGTTTTGTATCATTTAGTACTGTCCTCGATTTAAACTGATTTTTTGAGCAAAACTAGTATAAACATGTGTATAATATATTAGGATTTTTTGACCAAAACTTGCATTTGGAAAAGTTTCCTAGAATAAAATTTTTAGATGATTTTTTTCATGGACTTCCATTAAAACCTTCCCTCTTAACATATAGTAAGGATCTGAAAAGTTTTGTATCGTTTCGTATAGTCCTCGATTTAATATGATTTTTTTAGAAAAACTAGTATAAACATGTGTATTATATATAATGATTTTTTAACCAAAACATGCATTTGGAAAAGTTTCGTAGAATAAAATTTTCAGATGATTTTTTGCATGGACTTCCATCAAAACCTTCCCTCGTAACATATAGGAAGGATCTTGAATTTTTTTCAATGGTTTCGTACAGTCCTCAATTTAATTTGATTTTTCGAGCAAAACTAGTATAAACTTGTGTATAATATATTATGATTTTTTAACAGAAACTTGCATTTGGAAAAGTTTCGTAGAATCAAATTTTCATATGATTTTTTGCATGGACTTCCATCATAACCTTCCATCGTAACATATAGAAAGGATCTAAAACGTTTTGTATCGTTTCGTACAATCCTCGATTTAATCTGATTTTTTGAGCAAAACTAGTATAAAAATGTTTATAATATATTACGATTTTTTGACCAAAAGTTGCATTTGGAAAAGTTTCGTAGAATAAAATTTTCAGATGATTTTTTGCATGGATTTCCATCAAAACCTTCCCTTGTAACATATAAGAAGGATCTAAAAAGTTTTGAATGGTTTCGTATAGTCCTCAATGTAATTTGATTTTTTGAGCAAAACTAGTATAAACTTGTGTATAATATATTGTGATTTTTTGACAGAAACTTGCATTTGGAAATGTTTCGTAGAATCAAATTTTCATATGATTTTTTGCATGGACTTCCATCATAACCTTCGACTGTAACATATAGAAAGGATCTAAAGGTTTTTATCGTTTCGTAAAGTCCTCGATTTAATATAATTTTTTTGAGCAAAACTAGTGTAAAAATGTGTATAATATATTATGATTTTTTGACCAAAACTTGCAATTGGAAAAGTTTCGTAGAATAAAATTTTCAGATGATTTTTTGCATGGACTTCCATCAAAACCTTCCCTCTTAACATATAGAAAGGATCTGAAAAGTTTTGAATGGTTTCGTACAGTCCTCGATTTAATTTGATTTTTTGAGCAAAACTAGTATAAACTTGTGTATAATATATTATGATTTTTTGACAGAAACTTGCATTTGGAAAAGTTTCGTAGAATCAAATTTTCGTATGATTTTTTGCATGGACTTCCATCATAACCTTCCATCGTAACATATAGGGAGGATATAAAATGTTTTGTATCGTTTCGTACAGTCCTCAATTTAATCTGATTTTTTGAGCAAAACTAGTACAAACATGTGTATAATATATTAGGATTCTTTGACCAAAACATCCATTTGGAAAAGTTTCATAGAATAAAATTTTCAGATGATTTTTTGCTGGACTTCCATCAAAACCTTCCCTCGTAACATATAGGAAAGATTTGAAAAGTTTTGATTGGTTTCGTACAGTCCTCGATTTAATTTGATTTTTTGTGCAAAACTAGTATAAACTTGTGTATAATATATTATGATTTTTGACAGAAACTTGCATTTGGAAAAGTTTCGTAGAATCAAATTTTCATATGATTTTTTGCATGGACTTCCATCATAACATTCCATCGTAATATAAAGGAAGGATCTAAAAAGTTTTGTATCATTTAGTAGTTTCCTCGATTTAAACTGATTTTTTGAGCAAAAATAGTATAAACATGTGTATAATATATTAGGATTTTTTGACCAAAACTTGCATTTGGAAAAGTTTCCTAGAATAAAATTTTCAGATGATTTTTTTCATGGACTTCCATTAAAACCTTCCCTCTTAACATATAGGAAGGATCTGAAAAGTTTTGTATCGTTTCGTACAGTCCTCGATTTAATATGATTTATTGAGAAAAACTAGTATAAACATGTGTATTATATATAATGATTTTTTGACCAAAACATGCATTTGGAAAAGTTTCGTAGAATAAAATTTTCAGATGATTTTTTGCATGGACTTCCATCAAAACCTTCCCTCGTAACATATAGGAAGGATCTTAAATTTTTTTCAATGGTTTCGTACAGTCCTCAATTTAATTTGATTTTTCGAGCAAAACTAGTATAAACTTGTGTATAATATATTATGATTTTTTAACAGAAACTTGCATTTGGAAAAGTTTCATAGAATCAAATTTTCATATGATTTTTTGCATGGACTTCCATCATAACCTTCCATCGTAACATATAGAAAGGATCTAAAACGTTTTGTATCGTTTCGTACAATCCTCGATTTAATCTGATTTTTTGAGCAAAACTAGTATAAAAATGTTTATAATATATTACGATTTTTTGACCAAAAGTTGCATTTGGAAAAGTTTCGTAGAATAAAATTTTCAGATGATTTTTTGCATGGATTTCCATCAAAACCTTCCCTTGTAACATATAAGAAGGATCTAAAAAGTTTTGAATGGTTTCGTATAGTCCTCAATGTAATTTGATTTTTTGAGCAAAACTAGTATAAACTTGTGTATAATATATTGTGATTTTTTGACAGAAACTTGCATTTGGAAATGTTTCGTAGAATCAAATTTTCATATGATTTTTTGCATGGACTTCCATCATAACCTTCGACTGTAACATATAGAAAGGATCTAAAGGTTTTTATCGTTTCGTAAAGTCCTCGATTTAATATGATTTTTTTGAGCAAAACTAGTGTAAAAATGTGTATAATATATTATGATTTTTTGACCAAAACTTGCAATTGGAAAAGTTTCGTAGAATAAAATTTTCAGATGATTTTTTGCATGGACTTCCATCAAAACCTTCCCTCTTAACATATAGAATGGATCTGAAAAGTTTTGAATGGTTTCGTACAGTCCTCGATTTAATTTGATTTTTTGAGCAAAACTAGTATAAACTTGTGTATAATATATTATGATTTTTTGACAGAAACTTGCATTTGGAAAAGTTTCGTAGAATCAAATTTTCGTATGATTTTTTGCATGGACTTCCATCATAACCTTCCATCGTAACATATAGGGAGGATATAAAATGTTTTGTATCGTTTCGTACAGTCCTCAATTTAATCTGATTTTTTGAGCAAAACTAGTACAAACATGTGTATAATATATTAGGATTCTTTGACCAAAACTTCCATTTGGAAAAGTTTCATAGAATAAAATTTTCAGATGATTTTTTGCTGGACTTCCATCAAAACCTTCCCTCGTAACATATAGGAAAGATTTGAAAAGTTTTGATTGGTTTCGTACAGTCCTCGATTTAATTTGATTTTTTGTGCAAAACTAGTATAAACTTGTGTATAATATATTATGATTTTTGACAGAAACTTGCATTTGGAAAAGTTTCGTAGAATCAAATTTTCATATGATTTTTTGCATGGACTTCCATCATAACATTCCATCGTAATATAAAGGAAGGATCTAAAAAGTTTTGTATCATTTAGTAGTTTCCTCGATTTAAACTGATTTTTTGAGCAAAAATAGTATAAACATGTGTATAATATATTAGGATTTTTTGACCAAAACTTGCATTTTGAAAAGTTTCCTAGAATAAAATTTTCAGATGATTTTTTTCATGGACTTCCATTAAAACCTTCCCTCTTAACATATAGGAAGGATCTGAAAAGTTTTGTATCGTTTCGTACAGTCCTCGATTTAATATGATTTATTGAGAAAAACTAGTATAAACATGTGTATTATATATAATGATTTTTTGACCAAAACATGCATTTGGAAAAGTTTCGTAGAATAAAATTTTCAGATGATTTTTTGCATGGACTTCCATCAAAACCTTCCCTCGTAACATATAGGAAGGATCTTAAATTTTTTTCAATGGTTTCGTACAGTCCTCAATTTAATTTGATTTTTCGAGCAAAACTAGTATAAACTTGTGTATAATATATTATGATTTTTTAACAGAAACTTGCATTTGGAAAAGTTTCATAGAATCAAATTTTCATATGATTTTTTGCATGGACTTCCATCATAACCTTCCATCGTAACATATAGAAAGGATCTAAAACGTTTTGTATCGTTTCGTACAATCCTCGATTTAATCTGATTTTTTGAGCAAAACTAGTATAAAAATGTTTATAATATATTACGATTTTTTGACAAAAAGTTGCATTTGGAAAAGTTTCGTAGAATAAAATTTTCAGATGATTTTTTGCATGGATTTCCATCAAAACCTTCCCTTGTAACATATAAGAAGGATCTAAAAAGTTTTGAATGGTTTCGTATAGTCCTCGATGTAATTTGATTTTTTGAGCAAAACTAGTATAAACTTGTGTATAATATATTACGATTTTTTGACAGAAACTTGCATTTGGAAATGTTTCGTAGAATCAAATTTTCATATGATTTTTTGCATGGACTTCCATCATAACCTTCGACTGTAACATATAGAAAGGATCTAAAGGTTTTTATCGTTTCGTAAAGTCCTCGATTTAATATGATTTTTTTGAGCAAAACTAGTGTAAAAATGTGTATAATATATTATGATTTTTTGACCAAAACTTGCAATTGGAAAAGTTTCGTAGAATAAAATTTTCAGATGATTTTTTGCATGGACTTCCATCAAAACCTTCCCTCTTAACATATAGGAAGGATCTGAAAAGTTTTGAATGGTTTCGTACAGTCCTCGATTTAATTTGATTTTTTGAGCAAAACTAGTATAAACTTGTGTATAATATATTATGATTTTTTGACAGAAACTTGCATTTGGAAAAGTTTCGTAGAATTAAATTTTCGTATGATTTTTTGCATGGACTTCCATCATAACCTTCCATCGTAACATATAGGGAGGATATAAAATGTTTTGTATCGTTTCGTACAGTCCTCAATTTAATCTGATTTTTTGAGCAAAACTAGTACAAACATGTGTATAATATATTAGGATTCTTTGACCAAAACTTCCATTTGGAAAAGTTTCATAGAATAAAATTTTCAGATGATTTTTTGCTGGACTTCCATCAAAACCTTCCCTCGTAACATATAGGGAAGATTTGAAAAGTTTTGATTGGTTTCGTACAGTCCTCGATTTAATTTGATTTTTTGTGCAAAACTAGTATAAACTTGTGTATAATATATTATGATTTTTTGACAGAAACTTGCGTTTGGAAAAGTTTCGTAGAATCAAATTTTCATATGATTTTTTGCATGGACTTCCATCATAACATTCCATCGTAATATAAAGGAAGGATCTAAAAAGTTTTGTATCATTTAGTAGTGTCCTCGATTTAAACTGATTTTTTGAGCAAAACTAGTATAAACATGTGTATAATATATTAGGATTTTTTGACCAAAACTTGCATTTGGAAAAGTTTCGTAGAATAAAATTTTCAGATGATTTTTTTCATGGACTTCCATTAAAACCTTCCCTCTTAACATATAGGAAGGATCTGAAAAGTTTTGTATCGTTTCGTACAGTCCTCGATTTAATATGATTTATTGAGAAAAACTAGTATAAACATGTGTATTATATATAATGATTTTTTGACCAAAACATGCATTTGGAAAAGTTTCGTAGAATAAAATTTTCAGATGATTTTTTGCATGGACTTCCATCAAAACCTTCCCTCGTAACATATAGGAAGGATCTTAAATTTTTTTCAATGGTTTCGTACAATCCTCAATTTAATTTGATTTTTCGAGCAAAACTAGTATAAACTTGTGTATAATATATTATGATTTTTTAACAGAAACTTGCATTTGGAAAAGTTTCGTAGAATCAAATTTTCATATGATTTTTTGCATGGACTTCCATCATAACCTTCCATCATAACATATAGAAAGGATCTAAAACGTTTTGTATCGTTTCGTACAATCCTCGATTTAATCTGATTTTTTGAGCAAAACTAGTATAAAAATGTTTATAATATATTACGATTTTTTGACCAAAAGTTGCATTTGGAAAAGTTTCGTAGAATAAAATTTTCAGATGATTTTTTGCATGGATTTCCATCAAAAACTTCCCTTGTAACATATAAGAAGGATCTAAAAAGTTTTGAATGGTTTCGTATAGTCCTCGATGTAATTTGATTTTTTGAGCAAAACTAGTATAAACTTGTGTATAATATATTATGATTTTTTGACAGAAACTTGCATTTGGAAATGTTTCGTAGAATCAAATTTTCATATGATTTTTTGCATGGACTTCCATCATAACCTTCGACTGTAACATATAGAAAGGATCTAAAAGTTTTTATCGTTTCGTAAAGTCCTCGATTTAATCTGATTTTTTGAGCAAAACTAGTGTAAAAATGTGTATAATATATTATGATTTTTTGACCAAAACTTGCAATTTGAAAAGTTTCGTAGAATAAAATTTTCAGATGATTTTTTGCATGGACTTCCATTAAAACCTTCCCTCTTAACATAAAGGAAGGATCTGAAATGTTTTGAATGGTTTCGTACAGTCCTCGATTTAATTTGATTTTTTGAGCAAAACTAGTATAAACTTGTGTATAATATATTATGATTTTTTGACAGAAACTTGGATTTGGAAAAGTTTCGTAGAATCAAATTTTCGTATGATTTTTTGCATGGACTTCCATCATAACCTTCCATCGTAACATATAGGGAGGATATAAAATGTTTTGTATCGTTTCGTACAGTCCTCAATTTAATCTGATTTTTTGAGCAAAACTAGTACAAACATGTGTATAATATATTAGGATTCTTTGACCAAAACTTCCATTTGGAAAAGTTTCATAGAATAAAATTTTCAGATGATTTTTTGCTGGACTTCCATCAAAACCTTCCCTCGTAACATATAGGAAAGATTTGAAAAGTTTTGATTGGTTTCGTACAGTCCTCGATTTAATTTGATTTTTTGTGCAAAACTAGTATAAACTTGTGTATAATATATTATGATTTTTTGACAGAAACTTGCATTTGGAAAAGTTTCGTAGAATCAAATTTTCATATGATTTTTTGCATGGACTTCCATCATAACATTCCATCGTAATATAAAGGAAGGATGTAAAAAGTTTTGTATCATTTAGTACTGTCCTCGATTTAAACTGATTTTTTGAGCAAAACTAGTATAAACATGTGTATAATATATTAGGATATTTTGACCAAAAGTTGCATTTGGAAAAGTTTCCTAGAATAAAATTTTCAGATGATTTTTTTCATGGACTTCCATTAAAACCTTCCCTCTTAACATATAGGAAGGATCTGAAAAGTTTTGTATCGTTTCGTACAGTCCTCGATTTAATATGATTTTTTGAGAAAAACTAGTATAAACATGTGTATTATATATAATGATTTTTTTACCAAAACATGCATTTGGAAAAGTTTCGTAAAATAAAATTTTCAGATGATTTTTTGCATGGACTTCCATCAAAACCTTCCCTCGTAACATATAGGAAGGATCTTAAATTTTTTTCAATGGTTTCGTACAATCCTCAATTTAATTTGATTTTTCGAGCAAAACTAGTATAAACTTGTGTATAATATATTATGATTTTTTAACAGAAACTTGCATTTGGAAAAGTTTCGTAGAATCAAATTTTCATATGATTTTTTGCATGGACTTCCATCATAACCTTCCATCGTAACATATAGAAAGGATCTAAAACGTTTTGTATCGTTTCGTACAATCCTCGATTTAATCTGATTTTTTGAGCAAAACTTGTATAAAAATGTTTATAATATATTACGATTTTTTGACCAAAAGTTGCATTTGGAAAAGTTTCGTAAAATAAAATTTTCAGATGATTTTTTGCATGGATTTCCATCAAAACCTTCCCTTGTAACATATAAGAAGGATCTAAAAAGTTTTGAATGGTTTCATATACTCCTCGATGTAATTTGATTTTTTGAGCAAAACTAGTATAAACTTGTGTATAATATATTATGATTTTTTGACAGAAACTTGCATTTGGAAATGTTTCGTAGAATCAAATTTTCATTTGATTTTTTGCATGGACTTCCATCATAACCTTCGACTGTAACATATAGAAAGGATCTAAAAGTTTTTATTGTTTTGTAAAGTCCTCGATTTAATCAGATTTTTTGAGCAAAACTAGTGTAAAAATGTGTATAATATATTATGATTTTTTGACAAAAACTTGCAATTGGAAAAGTTTCGTAGAATAAAATTTTCAGATGATTTTTTGCATGGACTTCCATCAAAACCTTCCCTCTTAACATATAGGAAGGATCTGAAAAGTTTTGAATGGTTTCGTACAGTCCTCGATTTAATTTGATTTTTTGAGCAAAACTAGTATAAACTTGTGTATAATATATTATGATTTTTTGACAGAAACTTGCATTTGGAAAAGTTTCGTAGAATCAAATTTTCGTATGATTTTATGCATGGACTTCCATCATAACCTTCCATCGTAACATATAAGGAGGATATAAAATGTTTTGTATCGTTTCGTACAGTCCTCAATTTAATCTGATTTTTTGAGCAAAACTAGTACAAACATGTGTATAATATATTAGGATTCTTTGACCAAAACTTCCATTTTGAAAGGTTTCGTAGAATAAAATTTTCAGATGATTTTTTGCTGGACATCCATCAAAACCTTCCCTCGTAAAATATAAGAAATATTTGAAAAGTTTTTATTGGTTTCGTACAGTCCTCGATTTAATTTGATTTTTTGTGCAAAACTAGTATAAACTTGTGTATAATATATTATGATTTTTTGACAGAAACTTGCATTTGGAAAAGTTTCGTAGAATCAAATTTTCATATGATTTTTTGCATGGACTTCCATCATAACATTCCATCGTAACATAAAGGAAGGATCTAAAAAGTTTTGTATCATTTAGTACTGTCCTCGATTTAAACTGATTTTTTGAGCAAAACTAGTATAAACATGTGTATAATATATTAGGATTTTTTGACCAAAACTTGCATTTGGAAAAGTTTCCTAGAATAAAATTTTCAGATGATTTTTTTCATGGACTTCCATTAAAACCTTCCCTCTTAACATATCGGAAGGATCTGAAATTTTTTGTATCGTTTCGTACAGTCCTCGATTTAATATGATTTTTTGAGAAAAACTAGTATAAACATGTGTATTATATATAATGATTTTTTGACCAAAACATGCATTTGGAAAAGTTTCGTAGAATAAAATTTTCAGATGAGTTTTTGCATGGACTTCCATCAAAACCTTCCCTCGTAACATATAGGAAGGATCTTAAATTTTTTTCAATGGTTTCGTACAGTCCTCAATTTAATTTGATTTTTAGAGCAAAACTAGTATAAAATTGTGTATAATATATTATGATTTTTTAACAGAAACTTGCATTTGGAAAAGTTTCGTAGAATCAAATTTTCATATGATTTTTTGCATGGACTTCCATCATAACCTTCCATCGTAACATATAGAAAGGATCTAAAACGTTTTGTATCGTTTCGTACAATCCTCGATTTAATCTGATTTTTAGAGCAAAACTTGTATAAAAATGTTTATAATATATTACGATTTTTTGACCAAAAGTTGCATTTGGAAAAGTTTCGTAAAATAAAATTTTCAGATGATTTTTTGCATGGATTTCCATCAAAACCTTCCTTGTAACATATAAGAAGGATCTAAAAAGTTTTGAATGGTTTCGTATAGTCCTCGAAGTAATTTGATTTTTTGAGCAAAACTAGTATAAACTTGTGTATAATATATTATGATTTTTTGACAGAAACTTGCATTTGGAAATGTTTCGTAGAATCAAATTTTCATTTGATTTTTTGCATGGACTTCCATCATAACCTTCGACTGTAACATATAGAAAGGATCTAAAAGTTTTTATCGTTTTATAAAGTCCTCGATTTAATCAGATTTTTTGAGCAAAACTAGTGTAAAAATGTGTATAATATATTATGATTTTTTGACAAAAACTTGCAATTGGAAAAGTTTCGTAGAATAAAATTTTCAGATGATTTTTTGCATGGACTTCCATCAAAACCTTCCCTCTTAACATATAGGAAGGATCTGAAAAGTTTTGAATGGTTTCGTACAGTCCTCGATTTAATTTGATTTTTTGAGCAAAACTAGTATAAACTTGTGTATAATATATTATGATTTTTTGACAGAAACTTGCATTTGGAAAAGTTTCGTAGAATCAAATTTTCGTATGATTTTATGCATGGACTTCCATCATAACCTTCCATCGTAACATATAGGGAGGATATAAAATGTTTTGTATCGTTACGTATAGTCCTCAATTTAATCTGATTTTTTGAGCAAAACTAGTACAAACATGTGTATAATATATTAGGATTCTTTGACCAAAACTTCCATTTTGAAAGGTTTCGTAGAATAAAATTTTCAGATGATTTTTTGCTGGACTTCCATCAAAACCTTCCCTCGTAAAATATAAGAAAGATTTGAAAAGTTTTTATTGGTTTCGTACAGTCCTCGATTTAATTTGATTTTTTGTGCAAAACTAGTATAAACTTGTGTATAATATATTATGATTTTTTGACAGAAACTTGCATTTGGAAAAGTTTGGTAGAATCAAATTTTCATATGATTTTTTGCATGGACTTCCATCATAACATTCCATCGTAACATAAAGGAAGGATCTAAAAAGTTTTGTATCATTTAGTACTGTCCTCGATTTAAACTGATTTTTTGAGCAAAACTAGTATAAACATGTGTATAATATATTAGGATTTTTTGACCAAAACTTGCATTTGGAAAAGTTTCCTAGAATAAAATTTTCAGATGATTTTATTCATGGACTTCCATTAAAACCTTCCCTCTTAACATATAGGAAGGATCTGAAATTTTTTGTATCGTTTCGTACAGTCCTCGATTTAATATGATTTTTTGAGAAAAACTAGTATAAACATGTGTATTATATATAATGATTTTTTGACCAAAACATGCATTTGGAAAAGTTTCGTAGAATAAAAATTTCAGATGATTTTTTGCATGGACTTCCATCAAAACCATCCCTCGTAACATATAGGAAGGATCTTAAATTTTTTTCAATGGTTTCGTACAGTCCTCAATTTAATTTGATTTTTAGAGGAAAACTAGTATAAACTTGTGTATAATATATTATGATTTTTTAACAGAAACTTATATTTGGAAAAGTTTCGTAGAATCAAATTTTCATATGATTTTTTGCATGGACTTCCATCATAACCTTCCATCGTAACATATAGAAAGGATCTAAAACGTTTTGTATCGTTTCGTACAATCCTCGATTTAATCTGATTTTTTGAGCAAAACTAGTATAAAAATGTTTATAATATATTACGATTTTTTGACTAAAAGTTGCATTTGGAAAAGTTTCGTAGAATAAAATTTTCAGATGATTTTTTGCATGGATTTCCATCAAAACCTTCCCTTGTAACATATAAGAAGGATCTAAAAAGTTTTGAATGGTTTCGTATAGTCCTCGATGTAAATTGATTTTTTGAGCAAAACTAGTATAAACTTGTGTATAATATATTATGATTTTTTGACAGAAACTTGCATTTGGAAATGTTTCGTAGAATCAAATTTTCATATGATTTTTTGCATGGACTTCCATCATAACCTTCGACTATAACATATAGAAAGGATCTAAAAGTTTTTATCGTTTCGTAAAGTCCTCGATTTAATCAGATTTTTTGAGAAAAACTAGTGTAAAAATGTGTATAATATATTATGATTTTTTTACCAAAACTTGCAATTGGAAAAGTTTCGTAGAATAAAATTTTCAGATGATTTTTTGCATGGACTTCCATTAAAACCTTCCCTCTTAACATATAGGAAGGATCTGAAAAGTTTTGAATGGTTTCGTACAGTCCTCGATTTAATTTGATTTTTTGAGCAAAACTAGTATAAACTTGTGTATAATAATATATTATGATTTTTTGACAGAAACTTGCATTTGGAAAAGTTTCGTAGAATCAAATTTTCGTATGATTTTTTGCATGGACTTCCATCATAACCTTCCATCGTAACATATAGGGAGGATATAAAATGTTTTGTATCGTTTCGTACAGTCCTCAATTTAATCTGATTTTTTGAGCAAAACTAGTACAAACATGTGTATAATATATTAGGATTCTTTGACCAAAATTCCATTTGGAAAAGTTTCATAGTATAAAATTTTCAGATGATTTTTTGCTGGAATTCCATCAAAACCTTCCCTGGTAACAAATAGGAAAGATTTGAAAAGTTTTGATTAGTTTCGTACAGTCCTCGATTTAATTTGATTTTTTGTGCAAAACTAGTATAAACTTGTGTATAATATATTATGATTTTTTGACAGAAACTTGCATTTGGAAAAGTTTCGTAGAATCAAATTTTCATATGATTTTTTGCATGGACTTCCATCATAACATTCCATCGTAACATAAAGGAAGGATCTAAAAAGTTTTGTATCATTTAGTATTGTCCTCGATTTAAACTGATTTTTTGAGCAAAACTAGTATAAACATGTGTATAATATATTAGGATTTTTTGACCAAAACTTGCATTTGGAAAGGTTTCCTAGAATAAAATTTTCAGATGATTTTTTTCATGGACTTCCATTAAAACCTTCCCTCTTAACATATAGGAAGGATCTGAAAAGTTTTATATCGTTTCGTACAGTCCTCGATTTAATATGATTTTTTGAGAAAAACTAGTATAAACATGTGTATTATATATAATGATTTTTTGACCAAAACATGCATTTGGAAAAGTTTCGTAGAATAAAATTTTCAGATGATTTTTTGCATGGACTTCCATCAAAACCTTCCCTCGTAACATATAGGAAGGATCTTAAATTTTTTTCAATGGTTTCGTACAGTCCTCAATTTAATTTGATTTTTCAAGCAAAACTAGTATAAACTTGTGTATAATATATTATGATTTTTTAACAGAAACTTGCATTTGGTAAAGTTTCGTAGAATCAAATTTTCATATGATTTTTTGCATGGACTTCCATCATAACCTTCCATCGTAACATATAGAAAGGATCTAAAACGTTTTGTATCGTTTCGTACAATCCTCGATTTAATCTGATTTTTTGAGCAAAACTAGTATAAAAATGTTTATAATATATTACGATTTTTTGACCAAAAGTTGCATTTGGAAAAGTTTCGTAGAATAAAATTCTCAGATGATTTTTTGCATGGATTTCCATCAAAACCTTCCCTTGTAACATATAAGAGGGATCTAAAAAGTTTTGAATGGTTTCGTATAGTCCTCGATGTAAATTGATTTTTTGAGCAAAACTAATATAAACTTGTGTATAATATATTATGATTTTTTGACAGAAACTTGCATTTGGAAATGTTTCGTAGAATCAAATTTTCATATGATTTTTTGCATGGACTTCCATCATAACCTTCGACTGTAACATATAGAAAGGATCTAAAAGTTTTTATCGTTTCGTAAAGTCCTTGATTTAATCAGATTTTTTGAGCAAAACTAGTGTAAAAATGTGTATAATACATTATGATTTTTTGACCAAAACTTGCAATTGGAAAAGTTTCGTAGAATAAAATTTTCAGATGATTTTTTGCATGGACTTCCATTAAAACCTTCACTCTTAACATATAGGAAGGATCTGAAAAGTTTTGAATGGTTTCGTACAGTCCTCGATTTAATTTGATTTTTTGAGCAAAACTAGTATAAACTTGTGTATAGTAATATATTATGATTTTTTGACAGAAACTTGCATTTGGAAAAGTTTCGTAGAATTAAATTTTCGTATGATTTTTTGCATGGACTTCCATCATAACCTTCCATCGTAACATATAGGGAGGATATAAAATGTTTTGTATCGTTTCGTACAGTCCTCAATTTAATCTGATTTTTTGAGCAAAACTAGTACAAACATGTGTATAATATATTAGGATTCTTTGACCAAAACTTCCATTTGGAAAAGTTTCATAGAATAAAATTTTCAGATGATTTTTTGCTGGACTTCCATCAAAACCTTCCCTCGTAACATATAGGAAAGATTTGAAAAGTTTTGATTGGTTTCGTACAGTCCTCGGTTTAATATGATTTTTTGAGAAAAACTAGTATAAACATGTGTATTATATATAATGATTTTTTGACCAAAACATGCATTTGGAAAAGTTTCGTAGAATAAAATTTTCAGTTGATTTTTTGCATGGACTTCCATCAAAACCTTCCCTCGTAACATATAGGAAGGATCTTAAATTTTTTTCAATGGTTTCGTACAGTCCTCAATTTAATTTGATTTTTCGAGCAAAACTAGTATAAACTTGTGTATAATATATTATGATTTTTTAACAGAAACTTGCATTTGGAAAAGTTTCGTAGAATCAAATTTTCATATGATTTTTTGCATGGACTTCCATCATAACCTTCCATCGTAACATATAGAAAGGATCTAAACGTTTTGTATCGTTTCGTACAATCCTCGATTTAATCTGATTTTTTGAGCAAAACTAGTATAAAAATGTTTATAATATATTACGATTTTTTGACCAAAAGTTGCATTTGGAAAAGTTTCGTAGAATAAAATTTTCAGATGATTTTTTGCATGGATTTCCATCAAAACCTTCCCTTGTAACATATAAGAAGGATCTAAAAAGTTTTGAATGGTTTTGTATAGTCCTCTATGTAATTTGATATTTTGAGCAAAACTAGTATAAACTTGTGTATAATATATTATGATTTTTTGACAGAAACTTGCATTTGGAAATGTTTCGTAGAATCAAATTTTCATATGATTTTTTGCATGGACTTCCATCATAACCTTCCAGCGTAAGATATAGGGAGGATCTAAAAAGTTTTGTATCGTTTCGTACAGTCCTCGATTTAATATGATTTTTTGAGCAAAACTAGTATAAAAATGTGTATAATATATTAGGATTTTTTGACCAAAACTTGCATTTTGGAAAAGTTTCGTAGAATAAAATTTTCAGAAGATTGTTTGCATGGACTTCCATCAAAACCTTCCCTCGTAACATATAGGAAAGATCTAAACAGTTTTGAATGGTTTCGTAGATTCCTCGATTTAATTTAATTTTTTGAGCAAAACTAGTATAAACTTGTGTATACTATATTATGATTTTTTGACAGAAACTAGCATTTGGAAAAGTTTCGTAGAATCAAAATTTTATATGATTTTTTACATGGACGTCCATCATAACCTTCCATCGTAACATATAGGAAGGATCTAAAAAGTTTTGTATCATGTCGTACAGTCCTCGATTTAAATTGAGTTTTTGATCAAAACTAGTATAAACATGTGTATAATATATTGTGATTTTTTGACAGAAACTTGCATTTGGAAAAGTTTCGTAGAATCAAATTTTCAGATGATTTTTTGCATGGACTTCCATCATAACCTTCCATCGTAACATATAGGTAGTATCTAAAATGTTTTGTATCGTTTCGTACAGTCCTCGATTTAATATGATTTTTTGAGCAAAACTAGTATAAAAATGTCTATAATATATTACGATTTTTTAACAAAAACTTACATTTGGAAAAGTTTCGTAGAATAAAATTTTCAGATGATTTTTTGCTTGGACTTCCATCAAAACCTTCCCTCGTAACATATAGGAAGGATCTGAAAAGTTTTGAATGGTTTCTTATAGTCCTCGATTTAATTTGATTTTTTGAGCAAAACTAGTATAAACTTGTGTATAATATATTATGATATTTTGACAGAAACTTTCATTTGGAAAAGTTTCGTAGAAACAAATTTTCATATGATTTTTTGCATGGACTTCCTCATAACCTTCCATCGTAACATATTGGAAGGATCTAAAAAGTTTTGTATCGTTTCGTATAGTCCTCGATTCAATATGAGTTTTTGAGCAAAACTATTATAAAAATGTGTATAATTTATTAGGAGTTTTTGACCAAAACTTGCATTTGGAAAAGTTTCCTAGAATAAAATTTTCAGATGATTTTTTTCATGGACTTCCATTAAAACCTTCCCTCGTAACATATAGGAAGGATCTGGAAACTTTAGTATCGTTTCGTACAGTCCTCGATTTAATATGATTTTTTTTTGAGAAAAACTAGTATAAACATGTGTATTATATATTATGAGTTTTTGATCAAAACTTGCATTTGGAAAAGTTTTGTAGAATAAAATTTTCAGATGATTTTTTGCATGGACTTCCATCAAAACCTTCCCTCGTAACATATAGGAAGGATCTCAAAAGTTTTGAATGGTTTCTTACAGTCCTCGATTTAATTTTATTTTTTGAGCAAAACTAGTGTAAACTTGTGTATAATATATTATGATTTTTTGACAGAAACTTGCATTTGGAAAAGTTTCGTAGAATCAAATTTTCATATGATTTTTTGCATGGACTTCCATCATAACATATAGGATGGATCTAAAAAGTTTTTTATCGTTTTGTACAGTCCTCAATTTAATCTAACTTTTTGAGCAAAACTAGTATAAACATGTGTTAAATATATTACGATTTTTTGACCAAAACCTGCATTTGGAAAAGTTTCGTAGAATAAAATTTTCAGATGATTTTTTGCATGAACTTCCATCAAAACCTTCCCTTGTATCATATAGGAAGGATCTAAAAAGTTTTGAATGGTTTCGTACAGTCCTCGATTAATTTGATTTTTTGAGCAAAACTATTATAAACATGTGTATAATATATTATGATTTTTTTACAGAATCTTGCATATGGAAAAGTTTCTTAGAATCAAATTTTCATATGATTTTTTTGCATGGACTTCCATCATAACCTTCCATCATAACATATAGGGAGGATCTAAAAAGTTTTGTATCGTTTCGTACAGTCCTCGATTCAATCTGAGTTTTTGAGCAAAACTATTATAAAAATGTGTATAATATATTAGGATTTTTTGACCAAAACTTTCATTTGGAAATGTTTCGTAGAATAAAATTTTCTGATGATTGTTTGCATGGACTTCCATCAAAACCTTCCCTCGTAACATATAGGAAGGATCTAAAAAGTTTTGAATTGTTTCGTAAATTTCTCGATTTAATTTAATATTTTGAGCAAAACTAGTATAAACTTGTGTATAATATATTATGATTTTTTGACAGAATCTTGCATTTGGAAAAGTTTCGTAGAATCAAATTTTCATACGATTTTATGCATGGACTTCCATCATAACCTATCATTGTAACATATAGAAAGGTTATAAAAAGTTTTGTATCGTTTTGTACAGTCCTCGATTTAATCTGATTTTTTGAGCAAAACTAGTATAAAAATGTGTATAAAATATTAGGATTTTTTGACCAAAACTTGCATTTGGAAAAGATTCGTAGAATAAAATTTTCAGATGATTTTTTGCATGGACTTCCATCAAAACCTTCCCTTGTAACATATAGGAAGGATCTGAAAAGTTTTGAATGGTTTCGTACAGTCCTTGATTTAATTTGATTTTTTGAGCAAAACTAGTATAAAATTGTGTATAATATATTATGATTTTTTGACAAAAACTTGCATTTGGAAAAGTTTCATAGAATCAAATTTTCATATGATTTTTTGCATGGACGTCCATCATAACCTTCCATCATAACATATAGGGAGGATCTAAAAAGTTTTGTATCGTTTCGTACAGTCCTCGATTTAATCTGATTTTTTTGAGAAAAACTAGTATGAACATGTGTATAATATATTAGGATTTTTTGTCCAAAACTTCCATTTGGAAAAGTTTCGTAGAATCAAATTTTCAGATGATTTTTTGCATGGACTTCCATCATAACCTTCCATCGTAACATATAGGGAGTATCTAAAACGTTTTGTATCGTTTCGTACAGTCCTCGATTTAATATGATTTTTTGAGCAAAACTAGTATAAAAATGTGTATAATATATTACGATTTTTTGACAAAAACTTGCATTTGGAAAAGTTTCGTAGAATAAAATTTTCAAATGATTTTTTGCTTGGACTTCCATCAAAACCTTCCCTCGTAACATATAGGAAGGATCTGAAAAGTTTTGAATGGTTTCTTACAGTCCTCGATTTAATTTGATATTTTGAGCAAAACTAGTATAAACTTGTGTATATTATATTATGATTTTTTGACAGAAACTTGCATTTGGAAAAGTTTCGTAGAAACAAATTTTCATATGATTTTTTCCATGGACTTCCTCATAACCTTCCATCGTAACATATTGGAAGGATCTAAAAAGTTTTGTATCGTTTCGTACAGTCCTCAATTCAATATGAGTTTTTGAGCAAAACTATTATAAAAATGTGTATAATTTATTAGGAGTTTTTGACCAAAACTTGCATTTGGAAACGTTTCCTAGAATAAAATTTTCAGATGATTTTTTTCATGGACTTCCATTAAAACCTTCCCTCGTAACATATAGGAAGGATCTGGAAAGTTTTGTATCGTTTCGTACAGTCCTCGATTTAATATGATTTTTTTTAGAAAAACTAGTATAAACATGTGTATTATATATTATGATTTTTTGATCAAAACTTGCATTTGGAAAAGTTTCGTAGAATAAAATTTTCAGATGATTTTTTGCATGGACTTCCATCAAAACCTTCCCTCGTAACATATAGGAAGGATCTGAAAAGTTTTGAATGGTTTCTTACAGTCCTCGATTTAATTTTATTTTTTGAGCAAAACTAGTATAAACTTGTGTATAATATATTATGATTTTTTGACAAAAACTTGCATTTGGAAAAGTTTCGTAGAATCAAATTTTCATATGATTTTTTGCATGGACTTCCATCATAAACTTCCATCATAACATATAGGATGGATCTAAAAGGTTTTGTATCGTTTCGTACAGTCCTCAATTTAATCTAATTATTTGAGCAAAACTAGTATAAACATGTGTTAAATATATTACGATTTTTTGACCAAAACTTGCATTTGGAAAAGTTTCGTAGAATAAACTTTTCAGATGATTTTTT
Organism: Lathyrus aphaca; assembly: GCA_963966055.1. Classification (NCBI taxonomy): domain Eukaryota; kingdom Viridiplantae; phylum Streptophyta; class Magnoliopsida; order Fabales; family Fabaceae; genus Lathyrus; species Lathyrus aphaca. The sequence continues at coordinate 595,807,022 of OZ014520.1, read as the reverse complement.
GCATGACCTTCCATCAAAACCTTCCCTTGTAACACATAGGAAGGATCTAAAAAGTTTTGAATGGTTTCGTACAGTCCTCGATTTAATTGTATTTTTTTAGCAAAACTAGTATAAACTTGTGTATAATATATTATGATTTTTTGACAGAAACTTGCATTCGGAAAAGTTTCGTAGAATCAAATTTTCATATGATTTTTTGCATGGACTTCCATCATAACCTTCCGTCATAACATATAGGGAGGATCTAAAAAGTTTTGTATCGTTTCGTACTGTCCTCGATTCAATCCGAGTTTTTGAGCAAAACTATTATAAAAATGTGTATAATATATTAGGATTTTTTGACCAAAACTTTCATTTGGAAATGTTTTGTAGAATAAAATTTTCAGATGATTGTTTGCATGGACTTCCATCAAAACCTTCCCTCGTAACATATAGGAAGGATCTAAAAAGTTTTGAATTGTTTCGTACAGTCCTCGATTTAATTTAATATTTTGAGCAAAACTAGTATAAACTTGTGTATAATATATTATGATTTTTTGACAGAATCTTGCATTTGGAAAAGTTTCGTAGAATCAAATTTTCATATGATTTTTTGCATGGACTTCCATTATAACCTTCCATCGTAACATATAGAAAACTTATAAAAAGTTTTGTATCCTTTCATACAGTCCTCGAATTAATCTGATTTTTTGAGCAAAACTAGTATGAACATGTGTATAATATATTAGGATTTTTTGTCCAAAACTTCCATTTGGAAAAGTTTCGTAGAATAAAATTTTCAGATGATTTTTTGCATGGACTTCCATCAAAACCTTCCCTCGTAACATATAGGAAAGATCTGAAAAGTTTTGAATGGTTTCGTACATTCCTCGAATTAATTTAATTTTTTGAGCAAAACAAGCAAAAACTTGTGTATAATATATTATGATTTTTTGATAGAAACTTGCATTTGGAAAAGTTTCGTAGAATCTAATTTTCATATGATTTTTTGCATGGACTTCCATCATAACATATAGGAAGGATCTAAAAAGTTTTGTATCGTTTCGTACAGCCCTCGATTTAATCTGATTTTTTTAGCAAAACTAGTTTCAACATGTGTATAATATATTAGGAATTTTTGTCCAAAACTTCCATTTGGAAAAGTTTCGTAGAATAAAATTATCAGATGATTTTTTTCATGGACTTCCATCAAAACCTTCCCTCGTAACATATTGGAAGGATCTAAAAACTTTTAAATGGTTTCGTACAGTCCTCGATTTAATTTAATATTTTGAGCAAAACTAGTATAAACTTGTGTATAATATATTATGATTTTTTTTAGAGAATCTTGCAATTGGAAAAGTTTCGTAGAATCAAATTTTCAAATGATTTTTTGCATGGACTTCCATCATAACCTTCCATCGTAACATATAGAAAGGTTATAAAAAGTTTTGTATCGTTTCGTATAGTCCTCGATTTAATCTGATTTTTTGACCAAAACTAGTATAAAAATGTGTATAAAATATTCGGATTTTTTGACCAAAACTTGCATTTGGAAAAGATTCGTAGAATAAAATTTTCAGATGATTTTTTGCATGGACTTCCATCAAAACCTTCCCTTGTAACATATAGGAAGGATCTGAAAAGTTTTGAATGGTTTCGTACAGTCCTTGATTTAATTTGATTTTTTGAGCAAAACTAGTATAAAATTGTGTATAATATATTATGATTTTTTGACAAAAACTTGCATTTGGAAAAGTTTCGTAGAATCAAATTTTCATATGATTTTTTGCATGGACTTCCATCATAACATATAGGATGGATCTAAAAAGTTTTTTATCGTTTTGTACAGTCCTCAATTTAATCTAACTTTTTGAGCAAAACTAGTATAAACATGTGTTAAATATATTACGATTTTTTGACCAAAACCTGCATTTGGAAAAGTTTCGTAGAATAAACTTTTCAGATGATTTTTTGCATGAACTTCCATCAAAACCTTCCCTTGTATCATATAGGAAGGATCTAAAAAGTTTTGAATGGTTTCGTACAGTCCTCGATTTAATTTGATTTTTTGAGCAAAACTAGTATAAACATGTGTATAATATATTATGATTTTTTTACAGAATCTTGCATATGGAAAAGTTTCTTAGAATCAAATTTTCATATGATTTTTTGCATGGACTTCCATCATAACCTTCCATCATAACATATAGGGAGGATCTAAAAAGTTTTGTATCGTTTCGTACAGTCCTCGATTCAATCTGAGTTTTTGAGCAAAACTATTATAAAAATGTGTATAATATATTAGGATTTTTTGACCAAAACTTTCATTTGGAAATGTTTCGTAGAATAAAATTTTCTGATGATTGTTTGCATGGACTTCCATCAAAACCTTCCCTCGTAACATATAGGAAGGATCTAAAAAGTTTTGAATTGTTTCGTAAATTTCTCGATTTAATTTAATATTTTGAGCAAAACTAGTATAAACTTGTGTATAATATATTATGATTTTTTGACAGAATCTTGCATTTGGAAAAGTTTCGTAGAATCAAATTTTCATACGATTTTATGCATGGACTTCCATCATAACCTATCATTGTAACATATAGAAAGGTTATAAAAAGTTTTGTATCGTTTTGTACAGTCCTCGATTTAATCTGATTTTTTGAGCAAAACTAGTATAAAAATGTGTATAAAATATTAGGATTTTTTGACCAAAACTTGCATTTGGAAAAGATTCGTAGAATAAAATTTTCAGATGATTTTTTGCATGGACTTCCATCAAAACCTTCCCTTGTAACATATAGGAAGGATCTGAAAAGTTTTGAATGGTTTCGTACAGTCCTTGATTTAATTTGATTTTTTGAGCAAAACTAGTATAAAATTGTGTATAATATATTATGATTTTTTGACAAAAACTTGCATTTGGAAAAGTTTCATAGAATCAAATTTTCATATGATTTTTTGCATGGACGTCCATCATAACCTTCCATCATAACATATAGGGAGGATCTAAAAAGTTTTGTATCGTTTCGTACAGTCCTCGATTTAATCTGATTTTTTTGAGAAAAACTAGTATGAACATGTGTATAATATATTAGGATTTTTTGTCCAAAACTTCCATTTGGAAAAGTTTCGTAGAATCAAATTTTCAGATGATTTTTTGCATGGACTTCCATCATAACCTTCCATCGTAACATATAGGGAGTATCTAAAACGTTTTGTATCGTTTCGTACAGTCCTCGATTTAATATGATTTTTTGAGCAAAACTAGTATAAAAATGTGTATAATATATTACGATTTTTTGACAAAAACTTGCATTTGGAAAAGTTTCGTAGAATAAAATTTTCAAATGATTTTTTGCTTGGACTTCCATCAAAACCTTCCCTCGTAACATATAGGAAGGATCTGAAAAGTTTTGAATGGTTTCTTACAGTCCTCGATTTAATTTGATATTTTGAGCAAAACTAGTATAAACTTGTGTATATTATATTATGATTTTTTGACAGAAACTTGCATTTGGAAAAGTTTCGTAGAAACAAATTTTCATATGATTTTTTCCATGGACTTCCTCATAACCTTCCATCGTAACATATTGGAAGGATCTAAAAAGTTTTGTATCGTTTCGTACAGTCCTCAATTCAATATGAGTTTTTGAGCAAAACTATTATAAAAATGTGTATAATTTATTAGGAGTTTTTGACCAAAACTTGCATTTGGAAACGTTTCCTAGAATAAAATTTTCAGATGATTTTTTTCATGGACTTCCATTAAAACCTTCCCTCGTAACATATAGGAAGGATCTGGAAAGTTTTGTATCGTTTCGTACAGTCCTCGATTTAATATGATTTTTTTTAGAAAAACTAGTATAAACATGTGTATTATATATTATGATTTTTTGATCAAAACTTGCATTTGGAAAAGTTTCGTAGAATAAAATTTTCAGATGATTTTTTGCATGGACTTCCATCAAAACCTTCCCTCGTAACATATAGGAAGGATCTGAAAAGTTTTGAATGGTTTCTTACAGTCCTCGATTTAATTTTATTTTTTGAGCAAAACTAGTATAAACTTGTGTATAATATATTATGATTTTTTGACAAAAACTTGCATTTGGAAAAGTTTCGTAGAATCAAATTTTCATATGATTTTTTGCATGGACTTCCATCATAAACTTCCATCATAACATATAGGATGGATCTAAAAGGTTTTGTATCGTTTCGTACAGTCCTCAATTTAATCTAATTATTTGAGCAAAACTAGTATAAACATGTGTTAAATATATTACGATTTTTTGACCAAAACTTGCATTTGGAAAAGTTTCGTAGAATAAACTTTTCAGATGATTTTTTGCATGACCTTCCATCAAAACCTTCCCTTGTAACATATAGGAAGGATCTAAAAAGTTTTGAATGGTTTCGTACAGTCCTCGATTTAATTGTATTTTTTTAGCAAAACTAGTATAAACTTGTGTATAATATATTATGATTTTTTGACAGAAACTTGCATTCGGAAAAGTTTCGTAGAATCAAATTTTCATATGATTTTTTGCATGGACTTCCATCATAACCTTCCGTCATAACATATAGGGAGGATCTAAAAAGTTTTGTATCGTTTCGTACTGTCCTCGATTCAATCCGAGTTTTTGAGCAAAACTATTATAAAAATGTGTATAATATATTAGGATTTTTTGACCAAAACTTTCATTTGGAAATGTTTTGTAGAATAAAATTTTCAGATGATTGTTTGCATGGACTTCCATCAAAACCTTCCCTCGTAACATATAGGAAGGATCTAAAAAGTTTTGAATTGTTTCGTACAGTCCTCGATTTAATTTAATATTTTGAGCAAAACTAGTATAAACTTGTGTATAATATATTATGATTTTTTGACAGAATCTTGCATTTGGAAAAGTTTCGTAGAATCAAATTTTCATATGATTTTTTGCATGGACTTCCATTATAACCTTCCATCGTAACATATAGAAAACTTATAAAAAGTTTTGTATCCTTTCATACAGTCCTCGAATTAATCTGATTTTTTGAGCAAAACTAGTATGAACATGGGATTTTTTGTCCAAAACTTCCATTTGGAAAAGTTTCGTAGAATAAAATTTTCAGATGATTTTTTGCATGGACTTCCATCAAAACCTTCCCTCGTAACATATAGGAAAGATCTGAAAAGTTTTGAATGGTTTCGTACATTCCTCGAATTAATTTAATTTTTTGAGCAAAACAAGCAAAAACTTGTGTATAATATATTATGATTTTTTGATAGAAACTTGCATTTGGAAAAGTTTCGTAGAATCTAATTTTCATATGATTTTTTGCATGGACTTCCATCATAACATATAGGAAGGATCTAAAAAGTTTTGTATCGTTTCGTACAGCCCTCGATTTAATCTGATTTTTTTAGCAAAACTAGTTTCAACATGTGTATAATATATTAGGAATTTTTGTCCAAAACTTCCATTTGGAAAAGTTTCGTAGAATAAAATTATCAGATGATTTTTTTCATGGACTTCCATCAAAACCTTCCCTCGTAACATATTGGAAGGATCTAAAAACTTTTAAATGGTTTCGTACAGTCCTCGATTTAATTTAATATTTTGAGCAAAACTAGTATAAACTTGTGTATAATATATTATGATTTTTTTTAGAGAATCTTGCAATTGGAAAAGTTTCGTAGAATCAAATTTTCAAATGATTTTTTGCATGGACTTCCATCATAACCTTCCATCGTAACATATAGAAAGGTTATAAAAAGTTTTGTATCATTTCGTACAGTCCTCGATTTAATCTGATTTTTTGACCAAAACTAGTATAAAAATGTGTATAAAATATTCGGATTTTTTGACCAAAACTTGCATTTGGAAAAGATTCGTAGAATAAAATTTTCAGATGATTTTTTGCATGGACTTCCATCAAAACCTTCCCTTGTAACATATAGGAAGGATCTGAAAAGTTTTGAATGGTTTCGTACAGTCCTTGATTTAATTTGATTTTTTGAGCAAAACTAGTATAAAATTGTGTATAATATATTATGATTTTTTGACAAAAACTTGCATTTGGAAAAGTTTCATAGAATCAAATTTTCATATGATTTTTTGCATGGACGTCCATCATAACCTTCCATCATAACATATAGGGAGGATCTAAAAAGTTTTGTATCGTTTCGTACAGTCCTCGATTTAATCTGATTTTTTTGAGAAAAACTAGTATGAACATGTGTATAATATATTAGGATTTTTTGTCCAAAACTTCCATTTGGAAAAGTTTCGTAGAATCAAATTTTCAGATGATTTTTTGCATGGACTTCCATCATAACCTTCCATCGTAACATATAGGGAGTATCTAAAACGTTTTGTATCATTTCGTACAGTCCTCGATTTAATATGATTTTTTGAGCAAAACTAGTATAAAAATGTGTATAATATATTACGATTTTTTGACAAAAACTTGCATTTGGAAAAGTTTCGTAGAATAAAATTTTCAAATGATTTTTTGCTTGGACTTCCATCAAAACCTTCCCTCGTAACATATAGGAAGGATCTGAAAAGTTTTGAATGGTTTCTTACAGTCCTCGATTTAATTTGATATTTTGAGCAAAACTAGTATAAACTTGTGTATATTATATTATGATTTTTTGACAGAAACTTGCATTTGGAAAAGTTTCGTAGAAACAAATTTTCATATGATTTTTTCCATGGACTTCCTCATAACCTTCCATCGTAACATATTGGAAGGATCTAAAAAGTTTTGTATCGTTTCGTACAGTCCTCAATTCAATATGAGTTTTTGAGCAAAACTATTATAAAAATGTGTATAATTTATTAGGAGTTTTTGACCAAAACTTGCATTTGGAAACGTTTCCTAGAATAAAATTTTCAGATGATTTTTTTCATGGACTTCCATTAAAACCTTCCCTCGTAACATATAGGAAGGATCTGGAAAGTTTTGTATCGTTTCGTACAGTCCTCGATTTAATATGATTTTTTTTAGAAAAACTAGTATAAACATGTGTATTATATATTATGATTTTTTGATCAAAACTTGCATTTGGAAAAGTTTCGTAGAATAAAATTTTCAGATGATTTTTTGCATGGACTTCCATCAAAACCTTCCCTCGTAACATATAGGAAGGATCTGAAAAGTTTTGAATGGTTTCTTACAGTCCTCGATTTAATTTTATTTTTTGAGCAAAACTAGTATAAACTTGCTCAAATAATTATATTATGATTTTTTGACAAAAACTTGCATTTGGAAAAGTTTCGTAGAATCAAATTTTCATATGATTTTTTGCATGGACTTCCATCATAAACTTCCATCATAACATATAGGATGGATCTAAAAGGTTTTGTATCGTTTCGTACAGTCCTCAATTTAATCTAATTATTTGAGCAAAACTAGTATAAACATGTGTTAAATATATTACGATTTTTTGACCAAAACTTGCATTTGGAAAAGTTTCGTAGAATAAACTTTTCAGATGATTTTTTGCATGACCTTCCATCAAAACCTTCCCTTGTAACATATAGGAAGGATCTAAAAAGTTTTGAATGGTTTCGTACAGTCCTCGATTTAATTGTATTTTTTTAGCAAAACTAGTATAAACTTGTGTATAATATATTATGATTTTTTGACAGAAACTTGCATTCGGAAAAGTTTCGTAGAATCAAAGTTTCATATGATTTTTTGCATGGACTTCCATCATAACCTTCCGTCATAACATATAGGGAGGATCTAAAAAGTTTTGTATCGTTTCGTACTGTCCTCGATTCAATCCGAGTTTTTGAGCAAAACTATTATAAAAATGTGTATAATATATTAGGATTTTTTGACCAAAACTTTCATTTGGAAATGTTTTGTAGAATAAAATTTTCAGATGATTGTTTGCATGGACTTCCATCAAAACCTTCCCTCGTAACATATAGGAAGGATCTAAAAAGTTTTGAATTGTTTCGTACAGTCCTCGATTTAATTTAATATTTTGAGCAAAACTAGTATAAACTTGTGTATAATATATTATGATTTTTTGACAGAATCTTGCATTTGGAAAAGTTTCGTAGAATCAAATTTTCATATGATTTTTTGCATGGACTTCCATTATAACCTTCCATCGTAACATATAGAAAACTTATAAAAAGTTTTGTATCCTTTCATACAGTCCTCGAATTAATCTGATTTTTTGAGCAAAACTAGTATGAACATGTGTATAATATATTAGGATTTTTTGTCCAAAACTTCCATTTGGAAAAGTTTCGTAGAATAAAATTTTCAGATGATTTTTTGCATGGACTTCCATCAAAACCTTCCCTCGTAACATATAGGAAAGATCTGAAAAGTTTTGAATGGTTTCGTACATTCCTCGAATTAATTTAATTTTTTGAGCAAAACAAGCAAAAACTTGTGTATAATATATTATGATTTTTTGATAGAAACTTGCATTTGGAAAAGTTTCGTAGAATCTAATTTTCATATGATTTTTTGCATGGACTTCCATCATAACATATAGGAAGGATCTAAAAAGTTTTGTATCGTTTCGTACAGCCCTCGATTTAATCTGATTTTTTTAGCAAAACTAGTTTCAACATGTGTATAATATATTAGGAATTTTTGTCCAAAACTTCCATTTGGAAAAGTTTCGTAGAATAAAATTATCAGATGATTTTTTTCATGGACTTCCATCAAAACCTTCCCTCGTAACATATTGGAAGGATCTAAAAACTTTTAAATGGTTTCGTACAGTCCTCGATTTAATTTAATATTTTGAGCAAAACTAGTATAAACTTGTGTATAATATATTATGATTTTTTTTAGAGAATCTTGCAATTGGAAAAGTTTCGTAGAATCAAATTTTCAAATGATTTTTTGCATGGACTTCCATCATAACCTTCCATCGTAACATATAGAAAGGTTATAAAAAGTTTTGTATCGTTTCGTACAGTCCTCGATTTAATCTGATTTTTTGACCAAAACTAGTATAAAAATGTGTATAAAATATTCGGATTTTTTGACCAAAACTTGCATTTGGAAAAGATTCGTAGAATAAAATTTTCAGATGATTTTTTGCATGGACTTCCATCAAAACCTTCCCTTGTAACATATAGGAAGGATCTGAAAAGTTTTGAATGGTTTCGTACAGTCCTTGATTTAATTTGATTTTTTGAGCAAAACTAGTATAAAATTGTGTATAATATATTATGATTTTTTGACAGAAACTTGCATTTGGAAAAGTTTCGTAGAATCAAATTTTCATATGATTTTTTGCATGAACGTCCAACATAACCTTCCATCATAACATATAGGAAGGATCTAAAAAGTTTTGTATCGTTTCGTACAGTCCTCGATTTAATCTGATTTTTTGAGCAAAACTAGTATGAACATGTGTATAATATATTAGGATTGTTTGTCCAAAACTTCCATTTGGAAAAGTTTCGTAGAATAACATTTTCAGATGATTTTTTGCATGGACTTCCATCAAAATCTTCCCTCGTAACATATAGGAAGGATCTAAAAAGTTTAGAATGGTTTCGTACAGTCCTCGATTTAATTTAATATTTTGAGCAAAACTAGTATAAACTTGTGTATAATATATTATGATATTTTGACAGAATCTCTCATTTGGAAAAGTTTCGTAGAATAAAATTTTCATATGATTTTTTGCATGGACTTCCATCATAACCTTCCATCGTAACATATAGGGAGGGTCTAAAAATTTTTGTATAGTTTCGTACAGTCCTCGATTTAATCAGAGTTTTTGAGCAAAACTAGTATAAAAATGTGTATAATATATTAGGATTTTTTGACCAAAACTTTCATTTGGAAATGTTTCGTAGAATAAAATTTTCAGATGATTGTTTGCATGGACTTCCATCAAAACCTTCCCTCGTAACATATAGGAAGGATCTGAAAAGTTTTGAATTGTTTCGTACAGTCCTCGATTTAATTTAATATTTTGAGCAAAACTAGTATAAACTTGTGCATAATATATTATGATTTTTTGACAGAATCTTGCATTTGGAGAAGTTTCGTAGAATCAAATTTTCATATGATGTTTTGCATGGACTTCCATCATAACCTTCCATCATAACATATAGGAACGATCTAAAAAGTTTTGGATCGTTTCGTACATTCCTCGATTTAATCTGATTTTTTGAGCAAAACTTGCATGAACATGTGTATAATATATTAGGATTTTTTGTGCAAAACTTCCATTTGGAAAAGTTTCGTAGAATAAAATTTTCAGATGATTTTTTGCATGGACTTCCATCAAAACCTTCCCTCGTAACATATAGGAAAGATCTGAAAAGTTTTGAATGGTTTCATACATTCCTCGAATTAATTTAATTTTTTGAGCAAAACAAGCAAAAACTTGTGTATAATATATTATGATTTTTTGACAGAAACTTGCATTTGAAAAAGTTTCGCAGAATCAAATTTTAATATGATTTTTTGCATGGACTTCCATTATAAACTTCCATCATAACATATAGGATGAATCTAAAAAGTTTTGTATCGTTTCGTACAGTCCTCGATTTAATCTGATTTTTTGAGCAAAACTAGTATGAACATGTGTATAATATATTAGGATTTTTTGTCCAAAACTTCCATTTCGAAAAGTTTCGTAGAATAAAATTTTTCAGATGATTTTTTGCATGGACTTCCATCAAAACCTTCCCTCGTAACATATAGGAATGATCTGAAAAGTTTTGAATGGTTTCGTACATTCCTCGAATTAATTTGATTTTTTGAACAAAACAAGCATAAACTTGTGTATAATATATTATGACTTTTTGACAGAAACTTGCATTTGGAAAAGTTTCGTAGAATCAAATTTTCATATGATTTTTTGTGTGGACTTCCATTATAAACTTCCATCATAACATAAAGGATGGATCTAAAAAGTTTTCTATCGTTTCGTACAGTCCTCGACTTAATCTGATTTTTTGAGCAAAACTAGTATAAACATGTGTATAATATATTACGATTTTTTGACCAAAACTTGCATTTGGAAAAGTTTCGTAGAATAAACTTTTCAGATGATTTTTTGCATGGACTTCCATCAAAACCTTCCCTTGTAACATATAGGAAGGATCTAAAAAGTTTTGAATGGTTTCGTACATTCCTCGATTTAATTTGATTTTTTGAGCAAAACTAGTATAAACTTGTGTATAATATATTATGATTTTTTGACAGAAACTTGCATTTGGAAAAGTTTCGTAGAATCAAATTTTCATATGATTGTTTGCATGGACTTCCATTATAAACTTCCATCGTAACATATACGGAGGATCTAAAAAGTTTTGTATCGTTTCGTACAGTCCTCGATTTAATCTGAGTTTTTGAGCAAAACTAGTATAAAAATGTGTATAATATATTAGGATTTTTTGACAAAAACTTTCATTTGGAAATGTTTCGTAGAATAAAATTTTCAGATGATTGTTTGCATGGACTTCCATCAAAACCTTCCCTCGTAACATATAGGAAGGATCTCAAAAGTTTTGAATTGTTTCGTACAGTCCTTGATTTAATTTAATATTTTGAGCAAAACTAGTATACACTTGTGTATAATATATTATGATTTTTTGACAGAATCTTGCATTTGGAAAAGTTTCGTAGAATCAAATTTTCATATGATTTTTTGCATGGACTTCCATCATAATCTTCCATCGTAACATATAGAACGGTTATAAAAAGTTTTGTATCGTTTTGTTCAATCCTCGATTTAATCTGATTTTTTGAGCAAAACTAGTATAAAAATGTGTATAAAATATTAGGATTTTTTGACCAAAACTTGCATTTGGAAAAATTTCGTAGAATATAATTTTCAGATGATTTTTTGCATGGACTTCCATCAAAACCTTCCCTTGTAACATATAGGAAGGATCTGAAAAGTTTTGAATGGTTTCGTACAGTCCTTGATTTAATTTGATTTTTTGAGCAAAACTAGTATAAAATTGTGTATAATATATTATGATTTTTTGACAGAAACTTGCATTTGGAATAGTTTCTTAAAATCAAATTTTCATATGATTTTTGGCATGGACTTCCATCATAACCTTCCATCATAACATATAGGAAGGATCTAAAAAGTTTTGTATCGTTTCGTACATTCCTCGATTTAATCTGATATTTTGAGCAAAACTAGTATGAACATGTGTATAATATATTAGGATTTTTTGTACAAAACTTCCATTTGGAAAAGTTTCGTAGAATAAAATATTCAGATGATTTTTTGCATGGACTTCCATCAAAACCTTCCCTCGTAACATATAGGAAAGATCTGAAAAGTTTTGAATGGTTTCGTACATTCCTCGAATTAATTTGATTTTTTGAGCAAAACAAGCATAAACTTGTGTATAATATATTATAATATTTTGACAGAAACTTGCATTTGGAAATATTTCGTAGAATCAAATTTTCATATGATTTTTTCATGGACTTCCATCATAACCTTCCATCGTAACATATAGAAAGGATCTAAAAAGTTTTTTATCGTTTCGTACAGTCCTCGATTTAATCTGATTTTTTCAGAAAAACTAGTATAAAAATGTGTATAATATATTACGATTTTTTGACAAAAACTTGCATTTGGAAAAGTTTCGTAGAATAAAAGTTTCAGATGTTTTTTTGCATGGACTTCCATTTAAACCTTCCCTCGTAACATATAGGAAAGATTTGAAAAGTTTTGAATGGTTTCGTACAATTCTCGATTTAATTTGATTTTTTGAGCAAAACTAGTATAAAATTATGTATAATATATTATGATTTTTTGACAGAAACTTGCATTTGGAAATGTTTCGTAGAATCAAATTTTCATATGATGTTTTGCATGGACTTCCATCATAACCTTCCATCATAACATATAGGAAGGATCTAAAAAGTTTTGGATCGTTTCGTACATTCCTCGATTTAATCTGATTTTTTGAGCAAAACTAGCATGAACATGTGTATAATATATTAGGATTTTTTGTGCAAAACTTCCATTTGGAAAAGTTTCGTAGAATAAAATTTTCAGATGCTTTTTGCATGGACTTCCATTAAAACCTTCCCTCGTAACATATAGGAAAGATCTGAAAAGTTTTGAATGGTTTCATACATTCCTCGAATTAATTTAATTTTTTGAGCAAAACAAGCAAAAACTTGTGTCTAATATATTATTATTTTTTTGACAGAAACTTGCATTTGGAAAAGTTTCGAAGAATCAAATTTTCATATGATTTTTTGCATGGACGTCCATCATAACCTTCCATCATAACATATAGGAAGGATCTAAAAAGTTTTGTATCGTTTCGTACAGTCCTCGATTTAATCTGATTTTTTGAGCAAAACTAGTATGAACATGTGTATAATATATTAGTATTTTTTGTCCAAAACTTCCATTTGGAAAAGTTTCGTAGAATAAAATTTTCAGACGATTTTTTGCATGGACTTCCATCAAAACCTTCCCTCGTAACATATAGGAAAGATCTGAAAAGTTTTGAATGGTTTCGTACGTTCCTCGAATTAATATGATATTTTGAGCAAAACAAGCATAAACTTGTGTATAATATATTATGACTTTTTGACAGAAACTTGCATTTGGAAAAGTTTCGTAGAATCAAATTTTCATATTATTTTTTGCATGGACTTCCATTATAAACTTCCATCATAACATATAGGATGGATCTAAAAAGTTTTCTATCGTTTCGTACAGTCCTCGATTTAATCTGATTTTTTGAGCAAAACTAGTATAAACATGTGTATAATATATTACGATTTTTTGACCAAAACTTGCATTTGGAAAAGTTTCGTAGAATAATCTTTTCAGATGATTTTTTGCATGGACTTCCATCAAAACCTTCCCTTGTAACATATAGGAAGGATCTGAAAAGTTTTGAATGGTTTCGTACAGTCCTTGATTTAATTTGATTTTTGAGCAAAACTAGTATAAAATTGTGTATAATATATTATGATTTTTTGACAGAAACTTGCATTTGGAAAAGTTTCTTAAAATCAAATTTTAATATGATTTTTTGCATGGACTTCCATCATAACCTTCCATCATAACATATAGGAAGGATCTAAAAAGTTTTGTATCGTTTCGTACATTCCTCGATTTAATCTGATATTATGAGCAAAACTAGTATGAACATGTGTATAATATATTGGGATTTTTTGTCCAAAACTTCCATTTGGAAAAGTTTTGTAGAATAAAATATTCAAATGATTTTTTGCATGGACTTCCATCAAAACCTTCCCTCGTAACATATAGGAAAGATCTGAAATGTTTTGAATGGTTTCGTACATTCCTCGAATTAATTTGATTTTTTGAGCAAAACAAGCATAAACTTGTGTATAATATATTATAATATTTTGACAGAAACTTGCATTTGGAAATTTTTCGTAGAATCAAATTTTCATATGATTTTTTCATGGACTTCCATCATAACCTTCCATCGTAACATATAGAAAGGATCTAAAAAGTTTTTTATCGTTTCGTACAGTCCTCGATTTAATCTGATTTTTTCAGAAAAACTAGTATAAAAATGTGTATAATATATTACGATTTTTTGACCAAAACTTGCATTTGGAAAAGTTTCGTAGAATAAAAGTTTCAGATGTTTTTTTGCATGGACTTCCATTAAAACCTTCCCTCGTAACATATAGGAAGGATTTGAAAAGTTTTGAATGGTTTCGTACAGTCCTTGATTTAATTTGATTTTTTGAGCAAAACTAGTATAAAATTGTGTATAATATATTATGATTTTTTGACAGAAACTTGCATTTGGAAAAGTTTCTTAAAATCAAATTTTCATATGATTTTTTGCATGGACTTCCATCATAACCTTCCATCATAACATATAGGAAGGATCTAAAAAGTTTTGTATCGTTTCGTACATTCCTCGATTTAATCTGATATTTTGAGCAAAACTAGTATGAACATTTGTATAATATATTAGGATTTTTTGTCCAAAACTTCCATTTGGAAAAGTTTCGTAGAATAAAATATTCAGATGATTTTTTGCATGGACTTCCATCAAAACCTTCCCTCGTAACATATAGGAAAGATCTGAAAAGTTTTGAATGGTTTCGTACATTCCTCGAATTAATTTGATTTTTTGAGCAAAACAAGCATAAACTTGTGTATAATATATTATAATATTTTGACAGAAACTTGCATTTGGAAATTTTTCGTAGAATTAAATTTTCATATGATTTTTTCATGGACTTCCATCATAACCTTCCATCGTAACATATAGAAAGGATCTAAAAAGTTTTTTATCGTTTCGTACAGTCCTCGATTTAATCTGATTTTTTCAGAAAAACTAGTATAAAAATGTGTATAATATATTACGATTTTTTGACAAAAACTTGCATTTGGAAAAGTTTCGTAGAATAAAAGTTTCAGATGTTTTTTGGCATTGACTTCCATTAAAACCTTCCCTCGTAACATATAGGAAGGATTTGAAAAGTTTTGAATGGTTTCGTACAGTTCTCGATTTAATTTGATTTTTTGAGCAAAACTAGTATAAAATTATGTATAATATATTATGATTTTTTGACAGAAACTTGCAATTGGAAAAGTTTCGTAGAATCAAATTTTCATATGATGTTTTGCATGGACTTCCATCATAACCTTCCATCATAACATATAGGAAGGATCTAAAAAGTTTTGTATCGTTTCGTACATTCCTCGATTTAATATGATTTTTTGAGCAAAACTAGCATGAACATGTGTATTAGATATTAGGATTTTTTGTGCAAAACTTCCATTTGGAAAAGTTTCGTAGAATAAAATTTTCAGATGATTTTTTGCATGGACTTCCATCAAAACCTTCCCTCGTAACATATAGGAAAGATCTGAAAAGTTTTGAAATGTTTCATACATTCCTCGAATTAATTTAATTTTTTGAGCAAAACAAGCAAAAACTTGTGTATAATATATTATGATTTTTTGACAGAAACTTGCATTTGGGAAAGTTTCATAGATTCAAATTTTCATATGATTTTGCATGAACTTCCATCATAACCTTCCTTCGTAACATAAAGAAAGGATATAAAAAGTTTTTTATCGTTTGTACAGTCCTCGATTTAATCTGATTTTTTGAGCAAAACTAGTATAAAAATGTGTATAATATATTACGATTTTTTGACCAAAACTTGCATTTGGAAAAGTTTTGTAGAATAAAAGGTTCAGATGATTTTTTGCATGGACTTCCATTAAGATCTTCCCTCGTAAGATATAGGAAGGATCTTAAAAGTTTTGAATGGGTTCGTACAGTTCTCGATTTAATTTGATTTTTTGAGCAAAACTAGTATAAAATTATGTATAATATATTATGATTTTTTGACAGAAACTTGCATTTGGAAAAGTTTCGTAGAATCAAATTTTCTTAGATTTTTTGCATGGACTTCCATCATAACCTTCCATCATAACATATAGGAAGGATCTAAAAAGTTTTGTATCGTTTCGTACAGTCCTCGATTTAATCTGATTTTTTGAGCATAACTAGTATGAACATGTGTATAATATATTAGGATTTTTTGTCAAAAACTTCCATTTGGAAAAGTTTCATAGAATAAAATTTTCAGATGATTTTTTGCATGGACTTCCATCAAAACCTTCCCTCGTAACATATAGGAAAGATCTGAAAAGTTTTGAATGGTTTCATACATTCCTCGAATTAATTTAATTTTTTGAGCAAAACAAGCAAAAACTTGTGTATAATATATTATGATTTTTTGACAGAAACTTGCATTTGGAAAAGTTACGTAGAATCAAATTTTCATATGATTTTGCATGGACTTCCATCATAACCTTCCATCGTAACATATAGAAAGGATATAAAAAGTTTTTTATCGTTTCGTACAGTCCTCGATTTAATCTGATTTTTTGAGCAAAACTAGTATAAAAATGTGTATAATATATTACGATTTTTTGACCAAAACTAGCATTTGGAAAAGTTTTATAGAATAAAAGGTTCAGATGATTTTTTGCATGGACTTCCATTAAGACCTTCCCTCGTAAGATATAGGAAGGATCTTAAAAGTTTTGAATGGTTTCGTACAGTTCTCGATTTAATTTGATTTTTTGAGCAAAACTAGTATAAAATTGTGTATAATATATTATGATTTTTTGACAGAAACTTGCATTTGGAAAAGTTTCGTAGAATCAAATTTTCTTAGATTTTTTGCATGGACTTCCATCATAACCTTCCATCATAACATATAGGAAGGATCTAAAAAGTTTTGTATCGTTTCGTACAGTCCTCGATTTAATCTGATTTTTTGAGCATAACTAGTATGAACATGTGTATAATATATTAGGATTTTTTGTCAAAAACTTCCATTTGGAAAAGTTTCGTAGAATAAAATTTTCAGATGATTTTTTGCATGGACTTCCATCAAAACCTTCCCTCGTAACATATAGGAAAGATCTGAAAAGTTTTGAATGGTTTCATACATTCCTCGAATTAATTTAATTTTTTGAGCAAAACAAGCAAAAACTTGTGTATAATATATTATGATTTTTTGACAGAAACTTGCATTTGGAAAAGTTTCATAGATTCAAATTTTCATATGATTTTGCATGGACTTCCATCATAACCTTCCATCGTAACATATAGAAAGGATATAAAAAGTTTTTTATCGTTTGTACAGTCCTCGATTTAATCTGATTTTTTGAGCAAAACTAGTATAAAAATGTGTATAATATATTACGATTTTTTGACCAAAACTTGCATTTGGAAAAGTTTTGTAGAATAAAAGGTTCAGATGATTTTTTGCATGGACTTCCATTAAGACCTTCCCTCGTAAGATATAGGAAGGATCTTAAAAGTTTTGAATGGTTTCATACAGTTCTCGATTTAATTTGATTTTTTGAGCAAAACTAGTATAAAATTGTGTATAATATATTACAATTTTTTGACCAAAACTTGCATTTGGAAAAGTTTTGTAGAATAAAAGGTTCAGATGATTTTTTGCATGGACTTCCATTAAGACCTTCCCTCGTAAGATATAGGAAGGATCTTAAAAGTTTTGAATGGTTTCGTACAGTTCTCGATTTAATTTGATTTTTTGAGCAAAACTAGTATAAAATTGTGTATAATATATTATGATTTTTTGACAGAAACTTGCATTTGGAAAAGTTTCGTAGAATCAAATTTTCTTAGATTTTTTGCATGGACTTCCATCATAACATATAGGAAGGATCTAAAAAGTTTTGTATCGTTTCGTACAGTCCTCGATTTAATCTGATTTTTTGAGCATAACTAGTATGAACATGTGTATAATATATTAGGATTTTTTGTCAAAAACTTCCATTTGGAAAAGTTTCGTAGAATAAAATTTTCAAATGATTTTTTGCATGGACTTCCATCAAAACCTTCCCTCGTAACATATAGGAAAGATCTGAAAAGTTTTGAATGGTTTCATACATTCCTCGAATTAATTTAATTTTTTGAGCAAAACAAGCAAAAACTTGTGTTTAATATATTATGATTTTTTGACAGAAACTTGCATTTGGAAAAGTTTCATAGATTCAAATTTTCATATGATTTTGCATGGACTTCCATCATAACCTTCCATCGTAACATATAGAAAGGATATAAAAAGTTTTTTATCGTTTGTACAGTCCTCGATTTAATCTGATTTTTTGAGCAAAACTAGTATAAAAATGTGTATAATATATTACGATTTTTTGACCAAAACTTGCATTTGGAAAAGTTTTGTAGAATAAAAGGTTCAGATGATTTTTTGCATGGACTTCCATTAAGACCTTCCCTTGTAAGATATAGGAAGGATCTTAAAAGTTTTGAATGGTTTCGTACAGTTCTCGATTTAATTTGATTTTTTGAGCAAAACTAGTATAAAATTGTGTATAATATATTATGATTTTTTGACAGAAACTTGCATTTGGAAAAGTTTCGTAGAATCAAATTTTCTTAGATTTTTTGCATGGACTTCCATCATAACCTTCCATCATAACATATAGGAAGGATCTAAAAAGTTTTGTATCGTTTCGTACAGTCCTCGATTTAATCTGATTTTTTGAGCTTAACTAGTATGAACATGTGTATAATATATTAGGATTTTTTGTCAAAAACTTCCATTTGGAAAAGTTTCGTAGAATAAAATTTTCAGATGATTTTTTGCATGGACTTCCATCAAAACCTTCTCTCGTAACATATAGGAAAGATCTGAAAAGTTTTGAATGGTTTCATACATTCCTCGAATTAATATAATTTTTTGAGCAAAACAAGCAAAAACTTGTGTATAATATATTATGATTTTTTGACAGAAACTTGCATTTGGAAAAGTTACGTAGAATCAAATTTTCATATGATTTTGCATGGACTTCCATCATAACCTTCCATCGTAACATATAGAAAGGATATAAAAAGTTTTTTATCGTTTCGTACAGTCCTCGATTTAATCTGATTTTTTGAGCAAAACTCGTATAAAAATGTGTATAATATATTACGATTTTTTGACCAAAACTAGCATTTGGAAAAGTTTTATAGAATAAAAGGTTCAGATGATTTTTTGCATGGACTTCCATTAAGACCTTCCCTCGTAAGATATAGGAAGGATCTTAAAAGTTTTGAATGGTTTCATACAGTTCTCGATTTAATTTGATTTTTTGAGCAAAACTAGTATAAAATTGTGTATAATATATTATGATTTTTTGATAGAAACTTGCATTTGGAAAAGTTTCGTAGAATCAAATTTTCTTAGATTTTTTGCATGGACTTCCATCATAACCTTCCATGATAACATATAGGAAGGATCTAAAAAGTTTTGTATCGTTTCGTACAGTCCTCGATTTAATCTGATTTTTTGAGCATAACTAGTATGAACATGTGTATAATATATTAGGATTTTTTGTCAAAAACTTCCATTTGGAAAAGTTTCATAGAATAAAATTTTCAGATGATTTTTTGCATGGACTTCCATCAAAACCTTCCCTCGTAACATATAGGAAATATCTGAAAAGTTTTGAATGGTTTCATACATTCCTCGAATTAATTTAATTTTTTGAGCAAAACAAGCAAAAACTTGTGTATAATATATTATGATTTTTTGACAGAAACTTGCATTTGGAAAAGTTACGTAGAATCAAATTTTCATATGATTTTGCATGGACTTCCATCATAACCTTCCATCGTAACATATAGAAAGGATATAAAAAGTTTTTTATCGTTTCGTACAGTCCTCGATTTAATCTGATTTTTTGAGCAAAACTAGTATAAAAATGTGTATAATATATTACGATTTTTTGACCAAAACTAGCATTTGGAAAAGTTTTATAGAATAAAAGGTTCAGATGATTTTTTGCATGGACTTCCATTAAGACCTTCCCTCGTAAGATATAGGAAGGATCTTAAAAGTTTTGAATGGTTTCGTACAGTTCTCGATTTAATTTGATTTTTTGAGCAAAACTAGTATAAAATTGTGTATAATATATTATGATTTTTTGACAGAAACTTGCATTTGGAAAAGTTTCGTAGAATCAAATTTTCTTAGATTTTTTGCATGGACTTCCATCATAACCTTCCATCATAACATATAGGAAGGATCTAAAAAGTTTTGTATCGTTTCGTACAGTCCTCGATTTAATCTGATTTTTTGAGCATAACTAGTATGAACATGTGTATAATATATTAGGATTTTTTGTCAAAAACTTCCATTTGGAAAAGTTTCGTAGAATAAAATTTTCAGATGATTTTTTGCATGGACTTCCATCAAAACCTTCCCTCGTAACATATAGGAAAGATCTGAAAAGTTTTGAATGGTTTCATACATTCCTCGAATTAATTTAATTTTTTGAGCAAAACAAGCAAAAACTTGTGTATAATATATTATGATTTTTTGACAGAAACTTGCATTTGGAAAAGTTTCATAGATTCAAATTTTCATATGATTTTGCATGGACTTCCATCATAACCTTCCATCGTAACATATAGAAAGGATATAAAAAGTTTTTTATCGTTTGTACAGTCCTCGATTTAATCTGATTTTTTGAGCAAAACTAGTATAAAAATGTGTATAATATATTACGATTTTTTGACCAAAACTTGCATTTGGAAAAGTTTTGTAGAATAAAAGGTTCAGATGATTTTTTGCATGGACTTCCATTAAGACCTTCCCTCGTAAGATATAGGAAGGATCTTAAAAGTTTTGAATGGTTTCATACAGTTCTCGATTTAATTTGATTTTTTGAGCAAAACTAGTATAAAATTGTGTATAATATATTACAATTTTTTGACCAAAACTTGCATTTGGAAAAGTTTTGTAGAATAAAAGGTTCAGATGATTTTTTGCATGGACTTCCATTAAGACCTTCCCTCGTAAGATATAGGAAGGATCTTAAAAGTTTTGAATGGTTTCGTACAGTTCTCGATTTAATTTGATTTTTTGAGCAAAACTAGTATAAAATTGTGTATAATATATTATGATTTTTTGACAGAAACTTGCATTTGGAAAAGTTTCGTAGAATCAAATTTTCTTAGATTTTTTGCATGGACTTCCATCATAACATATAGGAAGGATCTAAAAAGTTTTGTATCGTTTCGTACAGTCCTCGATTTAATCTGATTTTTTGAGCATAACTAGTATGAACATGTGTATAATATATTAGGATTTTTTGTCAAAAACTTCCATTTGGAAAAGTTTCGTAGAATAAAATTTTCAAATGATTTTTTGCATGGACTTCCATCAAAACCTTCCCTCGTAACATATAGGAAAGATCTGAAAAGTTTTGAATGGTTTCATACATTCCTCGAATTAATTTAATTTTTTGAGCAAAACAAGCAAAAACTTGTGTTTAATATATTATGATTTTTTGACAGAAACTTGCATTTGGAAAAGTTTCATAGATTCAAATTTTCATATGATTTTGCATGGACTTCCATCATAACCTTCCATCGTAACATATAGAAAGGATATAAAAAGTTTTTTATCGTTTGTACAGTCCTCGATTTAATCTGATTTTTTGAGCAAAACTAGTATAAAAATGTGTATAATATATTACGATTTTTTGACCAAAACTTGCATTTGGAAAAGTTTTGTAGAATAAAAGGTTCAGATGATTTTTTGCATGGACTTCCATTAAGACCTTCCCTTGTAAGATATAGGAAGGATCTTAAAAGTTTTGAATGGTTTCGTACAGTTCTCGATTTAATTTGATTTTTTGAGCAAAACTAGTATAAAATTGTGTATAATATATTATGATTTTTTGACAGAAACTTGCATTTGGAAAAGTTTCGTAGAATCAAATTTTCTTAGATTTTTTGCATGGACTTCCATCATAACCTTCCATCATAACATATAGGAAGGATCTAAAAAGTTTTGTATCGTTTCGTACAGTCCTCGATTTAATCTGATTTTTTGAGCTTAACTAGTATGAACATGTGTATAATATATTAGGATTTTTTGTCAAAAACTTCCATTTGGAAAAGTTTCGTAGAATAAAATTTTCAGATGATTTTTTGCATGGACTTCCATCAAAACCTTCTCTCGTAACATATAGGAAAGATCTGAAAAGTTTTGAATGGTTTCATACATTCCTCGAATTAATTTAATTTTTTGAGCAAAACAAGCAAAAACTTGTGTATAATATATTATGATTTTTTGACAGAAACTTGCATTTGGAAAAGTTACGTAGAATCAAATTTTCATATGATTTTGCATGGACTTCCATCATAACCTTCCATCGTAACATATAGAAAGGATATAAAAAGTTTTTTATCGTTTCGTACAGTCCTCGATTTAATCTGATTTTTTGAGCAAAACTCGTATAAAAATGTGTATAATATATTACGATTTTTTGACCAAAACTAGCATTTGGAAAAGTTTTATAGAATAAAAGGTTCAGATGATTTTTTGCATGGACTTCCATTAAGACCTTCCCTCGTAAGATATAGGAAGGATCTTAAAAGTTTTGAATGGTTTCATACAGTTCTCGATTTAATTTGATTTTTTGAGCAAAACTAGTATAAAATTGTGTATAATATATTATGATTTTTTGATAGAAACTTGCATTTGGAAAAGTTTCGTAGAATCAAATTTTCTTAGATTTTTTGCATGGACTTCCATCATAACCTTCCATCATAACATATAGGAAGGATCTAAAAAGTTTTGTATCGTTTCGTACAGTCCTCGATTTAATCTGATTTTTTGAGCATAACTAGTATGAACATGTGTATAATATATTAGGATTTTTTGTCAAAAACTTCCATTTGGAAAAGTTTCGTAGAATAAAATTTTCAGATGATTTTTTGCATTGACTTCCATCAAAACCTTCCCTCGTAACATATAGGAAAGATCTGAAAAGTTTTGAATGGTTTCATAAATTCCTCGAATTAATTTAATTTTTTGAGCAAAACAAGCAAAAACTTGTGTATAATATATTATGATTTTTTGACAGAAACTTGCATTTGGAAAAGTTTCATAGATTCAAATTTTCATATGATTTTGCATGGACTTCCATCATAACCTTCCATCGTAACATATAGAAAGGATATAAAAAGTTTTTTATCGTTTGTACAGTCCTCGATTTAATCTGATTTTTTGAGCAAAACTAGTATAAAAATGTGTATAATATATTACGATTTTTTGACCAAAACTTGCATTTGGAAAAGTTTTATAGAATAAAAGGTTCAGATGATTTTTTGCATGGACTTCCATTAAGACCTTCCCTCGTAAGATATAGGAAGGATCTTAAAAGTTTTGAATGGTTTCGTACAGTTCTCGATTTAATTTGATTTTTTGAGCAAAACTAGTATAAAATTGTGTATAATATATTATGATTTTTTGACAGAAACTTGCATTTGGAAAAGTTTCGTAGAATCAAATTTTCTTAGATTTTTTGCATGGACTTCCATCATAACCTTCCATCATAACATATAGGAAGGATCTAAAAAGTTTTGTATCGTTTCGTACAGTCCTCGATTTAATCTGATTTTTTGAGCATAACTAGTATGAACATGTGTATAATATATTAGGATTTTTTGTCAAAAACTTCCATTTGGAAAAGTTTCGTAGAATAAAATTTTCAGATGATTTTTTGCTGGACTTCCATCAAAACCTTCCCTCGTAACATATAGGAAGGATCTGAAAAGTTTTGAATGGTTTCGTACATACCTCGAATTAAACTGATTTTTTGAGCGAAACAAGTATAAACTTGTGTATAATATATTATGCTTTTTTGACATAAACTTGCATTTGGAAAAGTTTCGTAGAATCAAATTTTCATATGATTTTTTGCATGGACTTCCATCATAACCTTCCATCGTAAAATATAGGGAAGATCTAAAATATTTTGTATCGTTATGTACAGTCCTCAATTTAATATGATTTTTGAGTAAAACTAGTATAAAAATGTGTATAAAATATTAGGATTTTTTGACCAAAACTTGCATTTGGAAAAGTTTCGTAGAATAAAATTTTGAGATGATTTTTTGCATGGACTTCCATCAAAACCTTCCATCATAACATTAATGAAGATCAAAAAAGTTTTGTGTCGTTTCGTAAAATCCTCGATTTAATCTGATTTTTTGAGAAAAACTAGTATGAACATGTGTATAATATATTAGGATTTTTTGTCCAAAACTTCCATTTGGAAAAGTTTCGTAGAATAAAATTTTCAGATGATTTTTTGCATGGACTTCCATCAAAACCATCCCTCGTAATATATAGGAAAGATCTGAAAAGTTTTGAATGGTTTCGTACATTCCTCGAATTAATTTTATTTTTTGAGCAAAACAAGCATAAACTTGTGTATAATATATTATAATTTTTTGACAGAAACTTGCATTTGGAAATGTTTCGTAGAATCAAATTTTCATATGATTTTTGCATGGACTTCCATCATACCCTTCCATCGTAACATATAGAAAGGATCTAAAAAGTTTTTTATCGTTTTGTACAGTCCTCGATTTAATCTGATTTTTTGAGCATAACTAGTATAAAAATGTGTATAATATATTACGATTTTTTGACCAAAACTTGCATTTGGAAAAGTTTCATAGAATAAAATTTTCAGATGATTTTTTGCATGGACTTCCATTAAAACCTTCCCTCGTAAAATACAGGAAGGATCTGAAATTTTTTGAATGGTTTCGCACAGTTCTCGATTTAATTTGATTTTTTGAGCAAAACTAGTATAAAATTGTGTATAATATATTATGATTTTTTGATAGAAACTTGCATTTGGAAAAGTTTCGTAGAATCTAATTTTCATATGATTTTTTGCATGGACTTCCATCATAACATATAGGAAGGATCTAAAAAGTTTTGTATCGTTTCGTACAGCCCTCGATTTAATCTGATTTTTTTAGCAAAACTAGTATCAACATGTGTATAATATATTAGGATTTTTTGTCCAAAACTTCCATTTGGAAAAGTTTCCTAGAATAAAAGTTTCAGATGTTTTTTTTCATGGACTTCCATCAAGACCTTCCCACGTAACATATAGGAAAGATCTGAAAAGTTTTGAATGGTTTCGTACATTCCTCGAATTAATTTAATTTTTTGAGCAAAACAAGCAAAAACTTGTGTATAATATATTATGATTTTTTGACAAAAACTTGCATTTGGAAAAGTTTCGTAGAATCAAATTTTCATATGATTTTTGCATGGACTTCCATCATAACCTTCCATCGTAACATATAGAAAGGATCTAAAAAGTTTTTTATCGTTTCGTACAGTCCTCGATTTAATCTGATTTTTTGAGCAAAACTAGCATGAACATGTGTATAATATATTAGGATTTTTTGTGCAAAACTTCCATTTGGAAAAGTTTCGTAGAATAAAATTTTCAGATGATTTTTTGCATGGACTTCCATCAAAATCTTCCCTCGTAACATATAGGAAAGATCTGAAAAGTTTTGAATGGTTTCATACATTCCTCGAATTAATTTAATTTTTTGAGGAAAACAAGCAAAAACTTGTGTATAATATATTATGATTTTTTGACAGAAACTTGCATTTGGAAAAGTTTCATAGAATCAAATTTTCATATGATTTTGCATGGACTTCCATCATAACCTTCCATCGTAACATATAGAAAGGATATAAAAAGTTTTTTATCGTTTCGTACAGTCCTCGATTTAATCTGATTTTTTGAGCAAAACTAGTATAAAAATGTGTATAATATATTACGATTTTTTGACCAAAACTTGCATTTGGAAAAGTTTTATAGAATAAAAGGTTCAGATGATTTTTTGCATGGACTTCCATTAAGACCTTCCCTCGTAAGATATAGGAAGGATCTTAAAAGTTTTGAATGGTTTCGTACAGTTCTCGATTTAATTTGATTTTTTGAGCAAAACTAGTATAAAATTGTGTATAATATATTATGATTTTTTGACAGAAACTTGCATTTGGAAAAGTTTCGTAGAATCAAATTTTCTTAGATTTTTTGCATGGACTTCCATCATAACCTTCCATCATAACATATAGGAAGGATCTAAAAAGTTTTGTATCGTTTCGTACAGTCCTCGATTTAATCTGATTTTTTGAGCATAACTAGTATGAACATGTGTATAATATATTAGGATTTTTTGTCAAAAACTTCCATTTGGAAAAGTTTCGTAGAATAAAATTTTCAGATGATTTTTTGCATGGACTTCCATCAAAACCTTCCCTCGTAACATATAGGAAAGATCTGAAATGTTTTGAATGGTTTCATACATTCCTCGAATTAATTTAATTTTTTGAGCAAAACAAGCAAAAACTTGTGTATAATATATTATGATTTTTTGACAGAAACTTGCATTTGGAAAAGTTACGTAGAATCAAATTTTCATATGATTTTGCATGGACTTCCATCATAACCTTCCATCGTAACATATAGAAAGGATATAAAAATTTTTTTATCGTTTCGTACAGTCCTCGATTTAATCTGATTTTTTGAGCAAAACTAGTATAAAAATGTGTATAATATATTACGATTTTTTGACCAAAACTAGCATTTGGAAAAGTTTTATAGAATAAAAGGTTCAGATGATTTTTTGCATGGACTTCCAGTAAGACCTTCCCTCGTAAGATATAGGAAGGATCTTAAATGTTTTGAATGGTTTCGTACTGTTCTCGATTTAATTTGATTTTTTGAGCAAAACTAGTATAAAATTGTGTATAATATATTATGATTTTTTGACAGAAACTTGCATTTGGAAAAGATTCGTAGAATCAAATTTTCTTAGATTTTTTGCATGGACTTCCATCATAACCTTCCATCATAACATATAGGAAGGATCTAAAAAGTTTTGTATCGTTTCGTACAGTCCTCGATTTAATCTAATTTTTTGAGCATAACTAGTATGAACATGTGTATAATATATTAGGATTTTTTGTCAAAAACTTCCATTTGGAAAAGTTTCGTAGAATAAAATTTTCATATGATTTTTTGCATGGACTTCCATCAAAACCTTCCCTCGTAACATATAGGAAAGATCTGAAAAGTTTTGAATGGTTTCATACATTCCTCGAATTAATTTAATTTTTTGAGCAAAACAAGCAAAAACTTGTGTATAATATATTATGATTTTTTGACAGAAACTTGCCATTGGAAAAGTTTCGTAGAATCAAATTTTCATATGATTTTTGCATGGACTTCCATCATAACCTTCCATCGTAACATATAGAAAGTATCTAAAAAGTTTTTTATCGTTTCGTACAGTCCTCGATTTAATGTTATTTTTTAAGCAAAACTAGTATAAAAATGTGTATAATATATTAGGCTTTTTTGACCAAACCATCCAATTGGAAAAGATTCGTAGAATAAAATATTCATATGATTTTTTGCATGGACTTTAATCATAACCTTCCATCTTAACATATAGGAAGGATCTAAAAAGTTTTGTATCATTTCGTACAATCCTCGATTTAAACTGATTTTTTGAGTAAAACAAGTATAAACTTGTGTATAATATATTATGATTTTTTGACAGAAACTTGCATTTGGAAAAGTTTCGTAGAATCTAATTTTCATATTATTTTTTGCATGGACTTCCATCATAACCTTCCATCATAACATATAGGAAGGATCTAAAAAGTTTTGTATCGTTTCGTACAGTCCTCGATTAAATCTGATTTTTTTAGCAAAACTAGTATGAACATGTGTATAATATATTAGGATTTTTTGTCCAAAACTTCCATTTGGAAAAGTTTCCTAGAATAAAATTTTCAGATGATTTTTTGCATGGACTTCCATCAAGACCTTCCCACGTAACATATAGGAAAGATCTGAAAAGTTTTGAATGGTTTCATACATTCCTCGAATTAATTTAATTTTTTGAGAAAAACAAGCAAAAACTTGTGTATAATATATTATGATTTTTTGACAGAAACTTGCATTTGGAAAAGTTTCGTAGAATCAAATTTTCATATGATTTTTGCATGGACTTCCATCATAACCTTCCATCGTAACATATAGAAAGGATCTAAAAAGTTTTTTATCGTTTCGTACAGTCCTCGATTTAATCTTATTTTTTAAGCAAAACTAGTATAAAAATGTGTATAATATATTAGGCGTTTTTGACCAAAACATCCAATTGGAAAAGATTCGTAGAATAAAATATTCATATGATTTTTTGCATGGACTTTAATCATAACCTTCCATCTTAACATATAGGAAGGATCTAAATAGTTTTGTATCATTTTGTACAATCCTCGATTTAAACTGATTTTTTGAGTGAAACAAGTATAAACTTGTGTATATTATATTATGATTTTTTGACATAAACTTGCATTTGGAAAAGTTTCGTAGAATCAAATTTTCATATGATTTTTTGGATGGACTTCCATCATAACCTTCCATCGTAAAATATAGGGAAGATCTAAAACGTTTTGTATCGTTTTGTACAGTCCTCAATTTAATCTGATTTTTTGAGCAAAACTAGTATAAAAATATGTATAAAATATTAGGATTTTTTGACCAAAACTTGCATTTGGAAAAGTTTCGAAGAATAAAATTTTCAGATGATTTTTTGCATGGACTTCCATCAAAACCTTCCCTTGTAATATATAGGAAGGATCTAAAAAGTTTTGAATGGTTTCGTACAGTCCTCGATTTAATTTAATATTTTGAGCAAAACTAGTATAAACTTGTGCATAATATATTATGATTTTTTGACAGAATCTTGCATTTGGAAAAGTTTCGTAGAATCAAATTTTCATATGATTTTTTGCATGGACTTCCATCATAACCTTCCATAGTAAAATATAGAAAGGTTATAAAAAGTTTTGTATCGTTTTTACAATCATCGATTTAATCTGATTTTTTGAGCAAAACTAGTATAAAAATGATTATAAAATATTAGGATTTTTTGACCAAAACTTGCATTTGGAAAAGTTTCGTAGAATAAAATTTTCAGATGATTTTTGGCATGGACTTCCATCAAAACCTTCCCTCGTAACATATAGGAAGAATCTGAAAAGTTTTGAATGGTTTCGTACATTCCTCGAATTAAACTGATTTTTTGAGCGAAACAAGTATAAACTTGTGTATAATATATTATGCTTTTTTGACATAAACTTGCATTTGGAAAAGTTTCGTAGAATCAAATTTTCATATGATTTTTTGCATGGACTTCCATCATAACCTTCCATCGTAAAATATAAGGAAGATCTAAAATATTTTGTATCGTTTTGTACAGTCCTCAATTTAATATGATTTTTTGAGCAAAACTAGTATAAAAATGTGTATAAAATATTAGGATTTTTTTACCAAAACTTGCATTTGGAAAAGTTTCGTAGAATAAAATTTTGAGATGATTTTTTGCATGGACTTCCATCAAAACCTTCCCTCGTAATATATAGGAAAGATCTGAAAAGTTTTGAATGGTTTCGTACATTCCTCGAATTAATTTTATTTTTTGAGCAAAACAAGCATAAACTTGTGTATAATATATTATAATTTTTTGACAGAAACTTGCATTTGGAAATGTTTTGTAGAATCAAATTTTCATATGATTTTTGCATGGCCTTCCATCATAACCTTCCATCGTAACATATAGAAAGGATCTAAAACGTTTTTTATCGTTTTGTACAGTCCTCGATTTAATCTGATTTTTTGAGCATAACTAGTATAAAAATGTGTATAATATATTACGATTTTTTGACCAAAACTTGCATTTGGAAAAGTTTCGTAGAATAAAATTTTCAGATGATTTTTTGCATGGACTTCCATTAAAACCTTCCCTCGTAAAATATAGGAAGGATCTGAAATTTTTTGAATGGTTTCGTATAGTTCTCGATTTAATTTGATTTTTTGAGCAAAACTAGTATAAAATTGTGTATAATATATTATGATTTTTTGACAGAAACTTGCATTTGGAAAAGTTTCGTAGAATCTAATTTTCATATTATTTTTTGCATGGACTTCCATCATAACCTTCCATCATAACATATAGGAAGGATCTAAAAAGTTTTGTATCGTTTCGTACAGTCCTCGATTTAATCTGATTTTTTAAGCAAAACTAGTATGAACATGTGTATAATATATTAGGATTTTTTGTCCAAAACTTCCATTTGGAAAAGTTTCCTAGAATAAAATTTTCAGATGATTTTTTGCATGGACTTCCATCAAGACCTTCCCACGTAACATATAGGAAAGATCTGAAAAGTTTTGAATGGTTTCGTACATTCCTCGAATTAATTTAATTTTTTGAGCAAAACAAGCAAAAACTTGTGTATAATATATTACGATTTTTTGACCAAAACTTGCATTTGGAAAAGTTTCTTAGAATCAAATTTTCAGATGATTTTTTGCATGGACTTCCATCAAAACCTTCCCTCGTAACATAAAGGAAGGATCTGAAAAGTTTTGAATGGTTTCTTACAGTCCTCGATTTAATTTTATTTTTTGAGCAAAACTAGTATAAACTTGTGTATAATATATTATGATTTTTTGACAGAAACTTGCATTTGGAAAAGTTTCGTAGAATCAAATTTTCTTATGATTTTTTGCATGGACTTCCATCATAACCTTCCATCAAAACGTATAGGAAGGATCTAAAAAGTTTTGTATTGTTTCGTACAAGTCTCAATTTAATCTGATTTTTTGAGCAAAACTAGTATAAACATGTGTATAATATATTAGGATTTTTTGACAAAAATATCCATATGGAAAAGATTCGTAGAATAAACTTTTCATATGATTTTTTGCATGGACTTCCATCATAACCTTCCATCGTAACATATAGGAAGGATCTAAAAAGTTTTGTATCATTTCGTACAATCCTCGATTTAAACTGATTTTTTGAGCGAAACAAGTATAAACTTGTGTATAATATATTATGCTTTTTTGACATAAACTTGCATTTGGAAAAGTTTCGTAGAATCAAATTTTCATATGATTTTTTGCGTGGACTTCCATCATAACCTTCCATCGTAAAATATAGGGAAGATCTAAAACGTTTTGTATCGTTTTGTACAGTCCTCGATTTAATATGATTTTTTGAGCAAAACTAGTATAAAAATGTGTATAAAATATTAGGATTTTGTGACCAAAACTTGCATTTGGAAAAGTTTCGTAGAATAAAATTTTGAGATGATTTTTTTCATGGACTTCCATCAAAACCTTCCCTTGTAATATATAGGAAGGATCTAAAAAGTTTTGAAGGGTTTCGTACAGTCCTCGATTTAATTTGATTTTTTGAGCAAAACTAGTATAAACTTGTGTATAATATATTATGATTTTTTGACAGAAACTTGCATTTGGAAAAGTTTGGTAGAATCAAATTTTCATATGATTTTTTGCATGGACTTCCATCATAACCTTCCATCGTAACATATAGGGAGAATCTAAAACATTTTGTATCGTTTCGTACAGTCCTCGATTTAAAATGATTTTTTGAGCAAAACTAGTATAAAAATGTGTATAATATATTAGGATTTTTTGACCAAAACTTGCAATTGGAAAAGTTTCGTAGAATAAAATTTTCAGATGATTTTTTGTATGGACTTCCATCAAAACTTTCCCTTGTAACATATAGGAAGGATCTAAAATGTTTTGAAGGGTTTCGTACAGTCCTCGATTTAATTTGATTTTTTGAGCAAAACTAGTATAAACTTGTGTATAATATATTATGATTTTTTGACAGAAACTTGCATTTGGAAAAGTTTCGTAGAATCAAATTTTCATATGATTTTTGCATGGACTTCCATCATAACCTTCCATCGTAACATATAGAAAGGATCTAAAAAGTTTTTTATCGTTTCGTACAGTCCTCGATTTAATCTGATTTTTTGAGCAAAACTAGCATGAACATGTGTATAATATATTAGGATTTTTTGTGCACAACTTCCATTAGGAAAAGTTTCGTAGAATAAGATTTTCAGATGATTTTTTGCATGGACTTCCATCAAAATCTTCCCTCGTAACATATAGGAAAGATCTGAAAAGTTTTGAATGGTTTCATACATTCCTCGAATTAATTTAATTTTTTGAGGAAAACAAGCAAAAACTTGTGTATAATATATTATGATTTTTTGACAGAAACTTGCATTTGGAAAAGTTTCATAGAATCAAATTTTCATATGATTTTGCATGGACTTCCATCATAACCTTCCATCGTAACATATAGAAAGGATCTAAAAAGTTTTTTATCGTTTCGTACAATCCTCGATTTAATCTGATTTTTTGAGCAAAACTAGTATAAAAATGTGTATAATATATTACGATTTTTTGACCAAAACTTGCATTTGGAAAAGTTTTATAGAATAAAAGGTTCAGATGATTTTTTGCATGGACTTCCATTAAGACCTTCCCTCGTAAGATATAGGAAGGATCTTAAAAGTTTTGAATGGTTTCGTACAGTTCTCGATTTAATTTGATTTTTTGAGCAAAACTAGTATAAAATTGTGTATAATATATTATGATTTTTTGACATAAACTTGCATTTGGAAAAGTTTCGTAGAATCTAATTTTCATATTATTTTTTGCATGGACTTCCATCATAACCTTCCATCATAACATATAGGAAGGATCTAAAAAGTTTTGTATCGTTTCGTACAGTCCTCGATTTAATCTGATTTTTTTAGCAAAACTAGTATGAACATGTGTATAATAATATTAGGATTTTTTGTCCAAAACTTCCATTTGGAAAAGTTTCCTAGAATAAAATTTTCAGATGATTTTTTGCATGGACTTCCATCAAGACCTTCCCACGTAACATATAGGAAAGATCTGAAAAGTTTTGAATGGTTTCATACATTCCTCGAATTAATTTAATTTTTTGAGCAAAACAAGCAAAAACTTGTGTATAATATATTATGATTTTTTGACAGAAACTTGCCATTGGAAAAGTTTCGTAGAATCAAATTTTCATATGATTTTTGCATGGACTTCCATCATAACCTTCCATCGTAACATATAGAAAGGATCTAAAAAGTTTTTTATCGTTTCGTACAGTCCTCGATTTAATCTTATTTTTTAAGCAAAACTAGTATAAAAATGTGTATAATATATTAGGCTTTTTTGACCAAAACATCCAATTGGAAAAGATTCGTAGAATAAAATATTCATATGATTTTTTGCATGGACTTTAATCATAACCTTCCATCTTAACATATAGGAAGGATCTAAATAGTTTTGTATCATTTCGTACAATCCTCGATTTAAACAGATTTTTTGAGTGAAACAAGTATAAACTTGTGTATATTATATTATGATTTTTTGACATAAACTTGCATTTGGAAAAGTTTCGTAGAATCAAATTTTCATATGATTTTTTGCATGGACTTCCATCATAACCTTCCATCGTAAAATATAGGGAAGATCTAAAACGTTTTGTATCGTTTTGTACAGTCCTCAATTTAATCTGATTTTTTGAGCAAAACTAGTATAAAAATATGTATAAAATATTAGGATTTTTTGACCAAAACTTGCATTTGGAAAAGTTTCGAAGAATAAAATTTTCAGATGATTTTTTGCATGGACTTCCATCAAAACCTTCCCTCGTAACATATAGGAAGGATCTAAAAAGTTTTGAATGGTTTCGTACAGTCCTCGATTTAATTTAATATTTTGAGCAAAACTAGTATAAACTTGTGTATAATATATTATGATTTTTTGACAGAATCTTGCATTTGGAAAAGTTTCGTAGAATCAAATTTTCATATGATTTTTTGCATGGACTTCCATCATAACCTTCCATAGTAAAATATAGAAAGGTTATAAAAAGTTTTGTATCGTTTTTACAATCATCGATTTAATCTGATTTTTTGAGCAAAACTAGTATAAAAATGATTATAAAATATTAGGATTTTTTGACCAAAACTTGCATTTGGAAAAGTTTCGTAGAATAAAATTTTCAGATGATTTTTGGCATGGACTTCCATCAAAACCTTCCCTCGTAACATATAGGAAGGATCTGAAAAGTTTTGAATGGTTTCGTACATTCCTCGAATTAAACTGATTTTTTGAGCGAAACAAGTATAAACTTGTGTATAATATATTATGCTTTTTTGACATAAACTTGCATTTGGAAATGTTTCGTAGAATCAAATTTTCATATGATTTTTGCATGGACTTCCATCATAACATTCCATCATAACATATAGGAAGGATCTAAAACGTTTTTTATCGTTTTGTACAGTCCTCGATTTAATCTGATTTTTTGAGCATAACTAGTATAAAAATGTGTATAATATATTACGATTTTTTGACCAAAACTTGCATTTGGAAAAGTTTCGTAGAATAAAATTTTCAGATGATTTTTTGCATGGACTTCCATTAAAACCTTCCCTCGTAAAATATAGGAAGGATCTGAAATTTTTTGAATGGTTTCGTATAGTTCTCGATTTAATTTGATTTTTTGAGCAAAACTAGTATAAAATTGTGTATAATATATTATGATTTTTTGACAGAAACTTGCATTTGGAAAAGTTTCGTAGAATCTAATTTTCATATTATTTTTTGCATGGACTTCCATCATAACCTTCCATCATAACATATAGGAAGGATCTAAAAAGTTTTGTATCGTTTCGTACAGTCCTCGATTTAATCTGATTTTTTTAGCAAAACTAGTATGAACATGTGTATAATATATTAGGATTTTTCGTCCAAAACTTCCATTTGGAAAAGTTTCCTAGAATAAAATTTTCAGATGATTTTTTGCATGGACTTCCATCAAGACCTTCCCACGTAACATATAGGAAAGATCTGAAAAGTTTTGAATGGTTTCGTACATTCCTCGAATTAATTTAATTTTTTGAGCAAAACAAGCAAAAACTTGTGTATAATATATTACGATTTTTTGACCAAAACTTGCATTTGGAAAAGTTTCTTAGAATCAAATTTTCAGATGATTTTTTGCATGGATTTCCATCAAAACCTTCCCTCGTAACATATAGGAATGATCTGAAATTTTTTGAATGGTTTCATACATTCCTCGATTTAATTTGATTTTTTGAGCAAAACTAGCATAAACTTGTGTATAATATATTATGATTTTTTGACAGAAACGTGCATTTGAAAAAGTTTCGTAGAATCAAATTTTCATATGATTTTTTGCATGGACTTCCATCATAACCTTCCATCGTAAAATATAGGGAAGATCTAAAACGTTTTATATTGTTTCGTACAGTCCTCGATTTAATCTGATTTTTTGAGCAAAACTAGTATAAAAATGTGTATAAAATATTAGGATTTTTTGACCAAAACTTGCATTTGGAAAAGTTTCGTAGAATAATATTTTCAGATGATTTTTTGTATGGACTTCCATCAAAACTTTCCCTTGTAACATATAGGAAGGATCTAAAAAGTTTTGAAGGGTTTCGTATAGTCCTCGATTTAATTTGATTTTTTGAGCAAAACTAGTATAAACTTGTGTATAATATATTATGATTTTTTGACAGAAACTTGCATTTGGAAAAGTTTTGTAGAATCAAATTTTCATATGATTTTTTGCATTGACTTCCATCATAACCTTCCATCGTAACATATAGGGAGGATCTAAAACGTTTTGTATCGTTTCGTACAGTCCTCGATTTAATATGATTTTTTGAGCAAAACTAGTATAAAAATGTGTATAATATAGTAGGATTT
The DNA here is from genome assembly GCA_963966055.1 of Lathyrus aphaca. NCBI lineage: Eukaryota > Viridiplantae > Streptophyta > Magnoliopsida > Fabales > Fabaceae > Lathyrus > Lathyrus aphaca. Next base: position 595,771,003 of record OZ014520.1, on the reverse strand, counting down.
TTTGACAAAAACTTGCATTTGGAGAAGTTTCCTAGAATAAAATTTTCAGATGATTTTTTTCATGGACTTCCATTAAAACCTTCCCTCGTAACATATAGAAAGGATCTAAAACGTTTTGTATCGTTTCGTACAGTCCTCGATTTAATCTGATTTTTTGAGCAAAACTAGTATAAAAATATGTATAATATAATACGATTTTTTGACCAAAACTTGCATTTGAAAAAGTTTCGTTGAATAAAATTTTCAGATTATTTTTTGCATGGACTTCAATCAAAACCTTCCCTCGTAACATATAGGAAATATCTGAATTTTTTTGAATGGTTTCGTACATTCCTCGATTTAATTTGATTTTTTGAGCAAAACTAGCATAAACTTGTGTATAATATATTATAATTTTTTGACAGAAACTTGCATTTGGAAAAGTTTCGTAGAATCAAATTTTCATATGATTTTTGCATGGACTTCCATCAAAACCTTCCATCGTAACATATAGAAAGGATTTAAAAAGTTTTTTATCGTTTCGTACAGTCCTCAATTTAATCTGATTTTTTGAACAAAACTAGTATAAAAATGTGTATAATATATTACGATTTTTTGACCAAAACTTGCATTTGGAAAAGTTTCTTAGAATAAAATTTTCAGATGATTTTTTGCACGGACTTCCATCAAAACCTTCCCTCGTAACATATAGGAAGGATCTGATAAGTTTTGAATGGTTTCTTACAGTCCTCGATTTAATTTGATTTTTTGAGCAAAACTAGTATAAACTTGTGTATAATATATTATGATTTTTTGACAGAAACTTGCATTCGGAAAAGTTTCGTAGAATCAAATTTTCATATGATTTTTTGCCTGGACTTCCATCATAACCTTCCATCGTATCATATAGGAAGGATCTAAAAAGTTTTGTATCATTTCGTACAATCCTCGATTTAAACTGATTTTTTGAGCGAACCAAGTATAAACTTGTGTATAATATATTATGATTTTTTGACATAAACTTGTAATTGGAAAAGTTTCGTAGAATCAAATTTTCATATGATTGTTTGCATGGACTTCCATCATAACCTTGCATCGTAAAATATAGGAAGGATCTAAAACGTTTTGTATCGTTTCGTACAGTCCTCGATTTAATCTGATTTTTTGAGCAAATCTAGTATGAACATGTGTATAATATATTAGGATTTTTTATCCAAAACTTCCATTTGGAAAAGTTGCGTAGAATAAAATTTTCAGATGATTTTTTTCATGGACTTCCATCAAAACCTTCCCTCGTAATATATAGGAAAGATCTGAAAAGCTTTGAATGGTTTCGTACATTCCTCGAATTAATATTAATTTTTTGAACAAAACAAGTAAAAACTTGTGTATAATATATTATGATTTTTTGACAGAAACTTGCATTTGGAAAAGTTACGTAGAATCAAATTTTCATATGATTTTTGCATGGACTTCCATCAAAACCTTCCATCGTAACATATAGAAAGGATTTAAAAAGTTTTTTATCGTTTCGTACAGTCCTCAATTTAATCTGATTTTTTGAGCAAAACTAGTATAAAAATGTGTATAATATATTACGATTTTTTGACCAAAACTTGCATTTGGAAAAGTTTCTTAGAATAAAATTTTCAGATGATTTTTTGCACGGACTTCCATCAAAACCTTCCCTCGTAACATATAGGAAGGATCTGATAAGTTTTGAATGGTTTCTTACAGTCCTCGATTTAATTTGATTTTTTGAGCAAAACTAGTATAAACTTGTGTATAATATATTATGATTTTTTGACAGAAACTTGCATTCGGAAAAGTTTCGTAGAATCAAATTTTCATATGATTTTTTGCCTGGACTTCCATCATAACCTTCCATCGTATCATATAGGAAGGATCTAAAAAGTTTTGTATCATTTCGTACAATCCTCGATTTAAACTGATTTTTTGAGCGAACCAAGTATAAACTTGTGTATAATATATTATGATTTTTTGACATAAACTTGTAATTGGAAAAGTTTCGTAGAATCAAATTTTCATATGATTGTTTACATGGACTTCCATCATAACCTTGCATCGTAAAATATAGGAAGGATCTAAAACGTTTTGTATCGTTTCGTACAGTCCTCGATTTAATCTGATTTTTTGAGCAAATCTAGTATGAACATGTGTATAATATATTAGGATTTTTTATCCAAAACTTCCATTTGGAAAAGTTGCGTAGAATAAAATTTTCAGATGATTTTTTTCATGGACTTCCATCAAAACCTTCCCTCGTAATATATAGGAAAGATCTGAAAAGCTTTGAATGGTTTCGTACATTCCTCGAATTAATATTAATTTTTTGAACAAAACAAGTAAAAACTTGTGTATAATATATTATGATTTTTTGACAGAAACTTGCATTTGGAAAAGTTACGTAGAATCAAATTTTCATATGATTTTTGCATGGACTTCCATCAAAACCTTCCATCGTAACATATAGAAAGGATTTAAAAAGTTTTTTATCGTTTCGTACAGTCCTCAATTTAATCTGATTTTTTGAGCAAAACTAGTATAAAAATGTGTATAATATATTACGATTTTTTGACCAAAACTTGCATTTGGAAAACTTTCTTAGAATAAAATTTTCAGATGATTTTTTGCACGGACTTCCATCAAAACCTTCCCTCGTAACATATAGGAAGGATCTGATAAGTTTTGAATGGTTTCTTACAGTCCTCGATTTAATTTGATTTTTTGAGCAAAACTAGTATAAACTTGTGTATAATATATTATGATTTTTTGATAGAAACTTGCATTCTGAAAAGTTTCGTAGAATCAAATTTTCTTATGATTTTTTGCCTGGACTTCCATCATAACCTTCCATCGTAACATATAGGAAGGATCTAAAAAGTTTTGTATCATTTCGTACAATCCTCGATTTAAACTTATTTTTTGAGCGAACCAAGTATAAACTTGTGTATAATATATTACGATTTTTTGACATAAACTTGTAATTGGAAAAGTTTCTTAGAATCAAATTTTCATATGATTGTTTGCATGGACTTCCATCATAACCTTGCATCGTAAAATATAGGAAGGATCTAAAACGTTTTGTATCGTTTCGTACAGTCCTCGATTTAATCTGATTTTATAAGCAAATCTAGTATGAACATGTGTATAATATATTAGGATTTATTATCCAAAATTTCCATTTGGAAAAGTTTCGTAGAATAAAATTTTCAGATGATTTTTTGCATGGACTTCCATCAAAACCTTCCCTCGTAACATATAGGAAAGATCTGAAAAGCTTTGAATGGTTTCGTACATTCCTCGAATTAATATTAATTTTTTGAACAAAACAAGCAAAAACTTGTGTATAATATATTATGATTTTTTGACAGAAACTTGCATTTGGAAAAGTTACGTAGAATCTAATTTTCATATGATTTTTGCATGGACTTCTATCATAACCTTCCATCGTAACATATAGAAAGGATTTAAAAAGTTTTTTATCGTTTCGTAAAGTCCTCAATTTAATCTGATTTTTTGAGCAAAACTAGTATAAAAATGTGTATAATATATTACGATTTTTTGACCAAAACTTGCATTTGGAAAAGTTTCTTAGAATAAAATTTTCAGATGATTTTTTGCATGGACTTCCATCAAAACCTTCTCTCGTAACATATAGGAAGGATCTGATAAGTTTTGAATGGTTTCTTACAATCCTGGATTTAATTTTATTTTTTGAGCAAAACTAGTATAAACTTGTGTATAATATATTATGTTTTTTTGACAGAAACTTGTGTATAATATATTTCGTAGAATCAAATTTTCTTATGATTTTTTGCATGGACTTCCATCATAACCTTCCCTCGTAATATATAGGATAGATCGGAAACGTTTTGAATGGTTTTGTACAGTCCTCGATTTAATTTGATTTTTTGAGCAAAACTAGTATAAACTTGTGTATAATATATTATGTTATTTTGACATAAACTTGCATTTGGAAAAGTTTTGTAGAATCAAATTTTCATATGATTTTTTGCATGGACTTCCATCATGACCTTCCATCGTGAAATATAGGGAAGATCAAAAACGTTTTGTATCGTTTTGTACAGCCCTCGATTTAATCTGATTTTTTGAGCAAAATTAGTATAAAAATGTGTATAAAATATTAGGATATTTTGACCAAAACTTGCATTTGGAAAAGTTTCGTAGAATAAAATTTTCAGATGATTTTTTGCATGGACTTCCATCAAAACCTTCCCTAGTAACATATAGGAAGGATCTAAAAAGTTTTGAATGGTTTCGTACAGTCCTAACCTTCCATCATAACCTTCCATCATAACATATAGGAAGGATCTAAAAAGTTTTGTATCATTTCGTACAGTCCTCGATTTAATCTAATTTTTTGAGCAAAACTAGTATAAAAATGTATATAATATATTACGATTTTTTGACCAAAACTTACATTTGGAAAAGTTTCTTAGAATAAAATTTTCAGATGATTTTTTGCATTTATTTCCATCAAAACCTTCCCTCGAAACATATAGGAAGGATCTGAAAAGTTTTGAATGGTTTCGTACCGTCCTCGATTTAATTTGATTTTTTGAGCAAAACTAGTATAAACTTGTGTATAATATATTATGATTTTTTGACAGAAACTTGCATTTGGAAAAGTTTCGTAGAATCAATTTTTCATATGATTTTTTGCATTGACTTCAATCATAACCTTCCATCGTAACATATAGGGAGGATCTAAAACGTTTTGTATCGTTTCGTACAGTCCTCGATTTAATATGATTTTTTGAGCAAAACTTGTATAAAAATGTGTATAATATATTAGGATTTTTTGACCAAAACTTGCATTTGGAAATGTTTCGTAGAATAAAATTTTCAGATGATTGTTTGCATCGATTTCCATCAAAACCTTCCCTCGTAACATATAGGAAGGATCTAAAAAGTTTTGAATGGTTTCGTACAGTCCTCGATTTAATTTGATTTTTTGAGAAAAACTAGTATAAACTTGTGTATAATATATTATGATTTTTTGACAGAAACTTGCATTTGGAAAAGTTTCGTAGAATCAAATTTTCAAATGATTTTTTGCATGGACTTCCATCATAACCTTCCATCGTAACATATAGGGAGGATCTAAAAAGTTTTGTATCGGTTTGTACAGTCCTCGATTTAATCTGATTTTTTGAGCAAAACTAGTATAAAAATGTGTATAAAATATTAGGATTTTTTGACCAAAACATGCATTTGGAAAAGTTTCGTAGAATAAAATTTTCAGATGTTTTTTTGCATGGACTTCCATCAAAACCGTCCCTTGTAACATATAGGAAGGATCCAAAAAGTATTGAATGGTTTCGTACAGTCCTCAATTTAATTTGATTTTTTGAGCAAAACTAGTATAAACTTGTGTATAATATATTATGATTATTTGACAGAAACTTGCATTTGGAAAAGTTACATAGAATCAAATTTTCAAATGATTTTTTGCATTGACTTCCATCATAACCTTCCATCGTAACATATAGGGAGGATCTAAAACGTTTTGTATCGTTTCGTACAGTCCTCGATTTAATATGATTTTTTGAGCAAAACTTGTATAAAAATGTGTATAATATATTAGGATTTTTTGACCAAAACTTGCATTTGGAAATGTTTCGTAGAATTCAGATGATTGTTTGCATCGATTTCCATCAAAACCATCCCTCGTAACATATAGGAAGGATCTAAAAAGTTTTGAATGGTTTCGTACAGTCCTCGATTTAATTTGATTTTTTGAGAAAAACTAGTATAAACTTGTGTATAATATATTATGATTTTTTGACAGAAACTTGCATTTGGAAAAGTTTCGTAGAATCAAATTTTCAAATGAGTTTTTGCATGGACTTCCATCATAACCTTCCATCGTAACATATAGGGAGGATCTAAAAATTTTTGTATCGGTTTGTACAGTCCTCGATTTAATCTGATTTTTTGAGCAAAACTAGTATAAAAATGTGTATAAAATATTAGGATTTTTTGACCAAAACATGCATTTGGAAAAGTTTCGTAGAATAAAATTTTCAGATGATTTTTTGCATGGACTTCCATCAAAACCTTCCCTTGTAACATATAGGAAGGATCTAAAAAGTATTGAATGGTTTCGTACAGTCCTCGATTTAATTTGATTTTTTGAGCAAAACTAGTATAAACTTGTGTATAATATATTATGATTATTTGACAGAAACTTGTATTTGGAAAAGTTTTGTAGAATCAAATTTTTAGATGATTTTTTGCATTGACTTCCATCATAACCTTCCATCGTAACATATAGGGAGGATCTAAAACGTTTTGTATCGTTTCGTACAATCCTCGATTTAATATGATTTTTTGATCAAAACTTGTATAAAAATGTGTATAATATATTAGGATTTTTTGACCAAAACTTGCATTTGGAAATGTTTCGTAGAATAAAATTTTCAGATGATTGTTTCCATGGATTTCCATCAAAACCTACCCTCGTAACATATAGGAAGGATCTAAAAAGTTTTGAATGGTTTCGTACAGTCCTCGATTTAATTTGATTTTTTGAGAAAAACTAGTATAAACTTGTGTATAATATATCATGATTTTTTGACATAAACTTGCATTTGGAAAAGTTTCGTAGAATCAAATTTTCAAATGATTTTTTGCATGGACTTCCATCATAACCTTCCATCGTAACATATAGTGAGGATCTAAAAAGTTTTGTATTGGTTTGTACAGTCCTCGATTTAATCTGATATTTTGAACAAAACTAGTATAAAAATGTGTATAAAATATTAGGATTTTTTGACCAAAACATGCATTTGGAAAAGTTTCGTAGAATAAAATTTTCAGATGATTTTTTGCATTGACTTCCATCAAAACCTTCCCTTGTAACATATAGGAAGGATCTAAAAAGTATTGAATGGTTTCGTACAGTCCTCGATTTAATTTGATTTTTTGAGCAAAACTAGTATAAACTTGTGTATAATATATTATGATTATTTGACAGAAACTTGCATTTGGAAAAGTTACATAGAATCAAATTTTCAAATGATTTTTTGCATTGACTTCCATCATAACCTTCCATCGTAACATATAGGGAGGATCTAAAACGTTTTGTATCGTTTCGTACAGTCCTCGATTTAATATGATTTTTTGAGCAAAACATGTATAAAAATGTGTATAATATATTAGGATTTTTTGACCAAAACTTGCATTTGGAAATGTTTCGTAGAATAAAATTTTCAGATGATTGTTTGCATCGATTTCCATCAAAACCTTCCCTCGTAACATATAGGAAGGATCTAAAAAGTTTTGAATGGTTTCGTACAGTCCTCGATTTAATTTGATTTTTTGAGAAAAACTAGTATAAACTTGTGTATAATATATTATGATTTTTTGACAGAAACTTGCATTTGGAAAAGTTTCGTAGAATCAAATTTTCAAATGATTTTTTGCATGGACTTCCATCATAACCTTCCATCGTAACATATAGGTAGGATCTAAAAAGTTTTGTATCGGTTTGTACAGTCCTCGATTTAATCTGATTTTTTGAGCAAAACTAGTATAAAAATGTGTATAAAATATTAGGATTTTTTGACCAAAACATGCATTTGGAAAAGTTTCGTAGAATAAAATTTTCAGATGATTTTTTGCATGGACTTCCATCAAAACCTTCCCTTGTAACATATAGGAAGGATCTAAAAAGTATTGAATGGTTTCGTACAGTCCTCGATTTAATTTGATTTTTTGAGCAAAACTAGTATAAACTTGTGTATAATATATTATGATTATTTGACAGAAACTTGTATTTGGAAAAGTTTTGTAGAATCAAATTTTCAAATGATTTTTTGCATTGACTTCCATCATAACCTTCCATCGTAACATATAGGGAGGATCTAAAACGTTTTGTATCGTTTCGTACAATCCTCGATTTAATATGATTTTTTGATCAAAACTTGTATAAAAATGTGTATAATATATTAGGATTTTTTGACCAAAACTTGCATTTGGAAATGTTTCGTAGAGTAAAATTTTCAGATGATTGTTTCCATGGATTTCCATCAAAACCTACCCTCGTAACATATAGGAAGGATCTAAAAAGTTTTGAATGGTTTCGTACAGTCCTCGATTTAATTTGATTTTTTGAGAAAAACTAGTATAAACTTGTGTATAATATATCATGATTTTTTGACATAAACTTGCATTTGGAAAAGTTTCGTAGAATCAAAATTTCAAATGATTTTTTGCATGGACTTCCATCATAACCTTCCATCGTAACATATAGTGAGGATCTAAAAAGTTTTGTATTGGTTTGTACAGTCCTCGATTTAATCTGATATTTTGAACAAAACTAGTATAAAAATGTGTATAAAATATAAGGATTTTTTGACCAAAACATGCATTTGGAAAAGTTTCGTAGAATAAAATTTTCAGATGATTTTTTGCATGGACTTCCATCAAAACCTTCCCTTGTAACATATAGGAAGGATCTAAAAAGTATTGAATGGTTTCGTACAGTCCTCGATTTAATTTGATTTTTTGAGCAAAACTAGTATAAACTTGTGTATAATATATTATGATTTTATGACAGAAACTTGCATTTGGAAAAGTTTCGTAGAATCAAATTTTCAGATGATTTTTTGCATTGACTTCCATCATAACCTTCCATCGTAACATATAGGGAGGATCTAAAACGTTTTGTATCGTTTCGTACAGTCCTCGATTTAATATGATTTTTTGAGCAAAACTTGTATAAAAATGTGTATAATATATTAGGATTTTTTGACCAAAACTTGCATTTGGAAATGTTTCGTAGAATAAAATTTTCAGATGATTGTTTGCATGGATTTCCATCAAAACCTTCCCTCGTAACATATAGGAAGGATCTAAAAAGTTTTGAATGGTTTTGTACAGTCCTCGATTTAATTTGATTTTTTGAGAAAAACTAGTATAAACTTGTGTATAATATATCATGATTTTTTGACATAAACTTGCATTTGGAAAAGTTTCGTAGAATCAAATTTTCAAATGATTTTTTGCATGGACTTCCATCATAACCTTCCATCGTAACATATAGGGAGGATCTAAAAAGTTTTGTATCGGTTTGTACAGTCCTCGATTTAATCTGATATTTTGAGCAAAACTAGTATAAAAATGTGTATAAAATATTAGGATTTTTTGACCAAAACATGCATTTGGAAAAGTTTCGTAGAATAAAATTTTCAGATGATTTTTTGCATGGACTTCCATCAAAACCTTCCCTTGTAACATATAGGAAGGATCTAAAAAGTATTGAATGGTTTCGTACAGTCCTCGATTTAATTTGATTTTTTGAGCAAAACTAGTATAAACTTGTGTATAATATATTATGATTTTTTGACAGAAACTTGCATTTGGAAAAGTTTCGTAGAATCAAATTTTCAGATGATTTTTTGCATTGACTACCATCATAACCTTCCATTGTAACATATAGGGAGGATCTAAAACGTTTTGTATCGTTTCGTACAGTCCTCGATTTAATATGATTTTTTGAGCAAAACTTGTATAAAAATGTGTATAATATATTAGGATTTTTTGACCAAAACTTGCATTTGGAAATGTTTCGTAGAATAAAATTTTCAGATGATTGTTTGCATGGATTTCCATCAAAACCTTCCCTCGTAACATATAGGAAGGATCTAAAAAGTGTTGAATGGTTTCGTACAGTCCTCGATTTAATTTGATTTTTTGAGAAAAACTAGTATAAACTTGTGTATAATATATTATGATTTTTTGACAGAAACTTGCATTTGGAAAAGTTTCGTAGAATCAAATTTTCAAATGATTTTTTGCATGGACTTCCATCATAACCTTCCATCGTAACATATAGGGAGGATCTAAAAAGTTTTGTATCGGTTTGTACAGTCCTCGATTTAATCTGATTTTTTGAGCAAAACTAGTATAAAAATGTGTATAAAATATTAGGATTTTTTGACCAAAACATGCATTTGGAAAAGTTTCGTAGAATAAAATTTTCAGATGATTTTTTGCATGGACTTCCATCAAAACCTTCCCTTGTAACATATAGGAAGGATCTAAAAAGTATTGAATGGTTTCGTACAGTCCTCGATTTAATTTGATTTTTTGAGCAAAACTAGTATAAACTTGTGTATAATATATTATGATTTTATGACAGAAACATGCATTTGGAAAAGTTTCGTAGAATCAAATTTTCAGATGATTTTTTGCATTGACTTCCATCATAACCTTCCATCGTAACATATAGGGAGGATCTAAAACGTTTTGTATCGTTTCGTACAGTCCTCGATTTAATATGATTTTTTGAGCAAAACTTGTATAAAAATATGTATAATATATTAGGATTTTTTGACCAAAACTTGCATTTGGAAATGTTTCGTAGAATAAAATTTTCAGATGATTGTTTCCATGGATTTCCATCAAAACCTTCCCTCGTAACATATAGGAAGGATCTAAAAAGTTTTGATTGGTTTCGTACAATCCTCGATTTAATTTGATTTTTTGAGAAAAACTAGTATAAACTTGTGTATAATATATTATGATTTTTTGACAGAAACTTGCATTTGGAAAAGTTTCGTAGAATCAAATTTTCAAATGATTTTTTGCATGGACTTCCATCATAACCTTCCATCGTAACATATAGGGAGGATCTAAAAAGTTTTGTATCGGTTTGTACAGTCCTCGATTTAATCTGATTTTTTGAGCAAAACTAGTATAAAAATGTGTATAAAATATTAGGATTTTTTGACCAAAACATGCATTTGGAAAAGTTTCGTAGAATAAAATTTTCAGATGATTTTTTGCATGGACTTCCATCAAAACCTTCCCTTGTAACATATAGGAAGGATCTAAAAAGTATTGAATGGTTTCGTACAGTCCTCGATTTAATTTGATTTTTTGAGCAAAACTAGTATAAACTTGTGTATAATATATTATGATTTTATGACAGAAACATGCATTTGGAAAAGTTTCGTAGAATCAAATTTTCAGATGATTTTTTGCATTGACTTCCATCATAACCTTCCACCGTAACATATAGGGAGGATCTAAAACGTTTTGTATCGTTTCGTACAGTCCTCGATTTAATATGATTTTTTGAGCAAAACTTGTATAAAAATGTGTATAATATATTAGGATTTTTTGACCAAAACTTGCATTTGGAAATGTTTCGTAGAATAAAATTTTCAGATGATTGTTTGCATGGATTTCCATCAAAACCTTCCCTCGTAACATATAGGAAGGATCTAAAAAGTTTTGAATGGTTTCGTACAATCCTCGATTTAATTTGATTTTTTGAGAAAAACTAGTATAAACTTGTGTATAATATATCATGATTTTTTGACATAAACTTGCATTTGGAAAAGTTTCGTAGAATCAAATTTTCAAATGATTTTTTGCATGGACTTCCATCATAACCTTCCATCGTAACATAGAGGGAGGGTCTAAAAAGTTTTGTATCGGTTTGTACAGTCCTCGATTTAATCTGATTTTTTGAGCAAAACTAGTATAAAAATGTGTATAAAATATTAGGATTTTTTGACCAAAACATGCATTTGGAAAAGTTTCGTAGAATAAAATTTTCAGATGATTTTTTGCATGGACTTCCATCAAAACCTTCCCTTGTAACATATAGGAAGGATCTAAAAAGTATTGAATGGTTTCGTACAGTCCTCGATTTAATTTGATTTTTTGAGCAAAACTAGTATAAACTTGTGTATAATATATTATGATTTTATGACAGAAACATATATTTGGAAAAGTTTCGTAGAATCAAATTTTCAGATGATTTTTTGCATTGACTTCCATCATAACCTTCCATCGTAACATATAGGGAGGATCTAAAACGTTTTGTATCGTTTCGTATAGTCCTCGATTTAATATGATTTTTTGAGCAAAACTTGTATAAAAATGTGTATAATATATTAGGATTTTTTGACCAAAACTTGCATTTGGAAATGTTTCGTAGAATAAAATTTTCAGATGATTGTTTGCATGGATTTCCATCAAAACCTTCCCTCGTAACATATAGGAAGGATCTAAAAAGTTTTGAATGGTTTCGTACAATCCTCGATTTAATTTGATTTTTTGAGAAAAACTAGTATAAACTTGTGTATAATATATCATGATTTTTTGACATAAACTTGCATTTGGAAAAGTTTCGTAGAATCAAATTTTCAAATGATTTTTTGCATGGACTTCCATCATAACCTTCCATCGTAACATATAGGGAGGATCTAAAAAGTTTTGTATCGGTTTGTACAGTCCTCGATTTAATCTGATTTTTTGAGCAAAACTAGTATAAAAATGTGTATAAAATATTAGGATTTTTTGACCAAAACATGCATTTGGAAAAGTTTCGTAGAATAAAATTTTCAGATGATTTTTTGCATGGACTTCCATCAAAACCTTCCCTTGTAACATATAGGAAGGATCTAAAAAGTATTGAATGGTTTCGTACAGTCCTCGATTTAATTTGATTTTTTGAGCAAAACTAGTATAAACTTGTGTATAATATATTATGATTTTATGACAGAAACATGCATTTGGAAAAGTTTCGTAGAATCAAATTTTCAGATGATTTTTTGCATTGACTTCCATCATAACCTTCCATCGTAACATATAGGGAGGATCTAAAACGTTTTGTATCGTTTCGTACAGTCCTCGATTTAATATGATTTTTTGAGCAAAACTTGTATAAAAATGTGTATAATATATTAGGATTTTTTGACCAAAACTTGCATTTGGAAATGTTTCGTAGAATAAAATTTTCAGATGATTGTTTGCATGGATTTCCATCAAAACCTTCCCTCGTAACATATAGGAAGGATCTAAAAAGTTTTGATTGGTTTCGTACAATCCTCGATTTAATTTGATATTTTGAGAAAAACTAGTATAAACTTGTGTATAATATATTATGATTTTTTGACAGAAACTTGCATTTGGAAAAGTTTCGTAGAATCAAATTTTCAAATGATTTTTTGCATGGACTTCCATCATAACCTTCCATCGTAACATATAGGGAGGATCTAAAAAGTTTTGTATCGGTTTGTACAGTCCTCGATTTAATCTGATTTTTTGAGCAAAACTAGTATAAAAATGTGTATAAAATATTAGGATTTTTTGACCAAAACATGCATTTGGAAAAGTTTCGTAGAATAAAATTTTCAGATGATTTTTTGCATGGACTTCCATCAAAACCTTCCCTTGTAACATATAGGAAGGATCTAAAAAGTATTGAATGGTTTCGTACAGTCCTCGATTTAATTTGATTTTTTGAGCAAAACTAGTATAAACTTGTGTATAATATATTATGATTTTATGACAGAAACATGCATTTGGAAAAGTTTCGTAGAATCAAATTTTCAGATGATTTTTTGCATTGACTTCCATCATAACCTTCCATCGTAACATATAGGGAGGATCTAAAACGTTTTGTATCGTTTCGTACAGTCCTCGATTTAATATGATTTTTTGAGCAAAACTTGTATAAAAATGTGTATAATATATTAGGATTTTTTGACCAAAACTTGCATTTGGAAATGTTTCGTAGAATAAAATTTTCAGATGATTGTTTGCATGGATTTCCATCAAAACCTTCCCTCGTAACATATAGGAAGGATCTAAAAAGTTTTGATTGGTTTCGTACAATCCTCGATTTAATTTGATATTTTGAGAAAAACTAGTATAAACTTGTGTATAATATATTATGATTTTTTGACAGAAACTTGCATTTGGAAAAGTTTCGTAGAATCAAATTTTCAAATGATTTTTTGCATGGACTTCCATCATAACCTTCCATCGTAACATATAGGGAGGATCTAAAAAGTTTTGTATCGGTTTGTACAGTCCTCGATTTAATCTGATTTTTTGAGCAAAACTAGTATAAAAATGTGTATAAAATATTAGGATTTTTTGACCAAAACATGCATTTGGAAAAGTTTCGTAGAATAAAATTTTCAGATGATTTTTTGCATGGACTTCCATCAAAACCTTCCCTTGTAACATATAGGAAGGATCTAAAAAGTATTGAATGGTTTCGTACAGTCCTCGATTTAATTTGATTTTTTGAGCAAAACTAGTATAAACTTGTGTATAATATATTATGATTTTATGACAGAAACATGCATTTGGAAAAGTTTCGTAGAATCAAATTTTCAGATGATTTTTTGCATTGACTTCCATCATAACCTTCCATCGTAACATATAGGGAGGATCTAAAACGTTTTGTATCGTTTCGTACAGTCCTCGATTTAATATGATTTTTTGAGCAAAACTTGTATAAAAATGTGTATAATATATTAGGATTTTTTGACCAAAACTTGCATTTGGAAATGTTTCGTAGAATAAAATTTTCAGATGATTGTTTGCATGGATTTCCATCAAAACCTTCCCTCGTAACATATAGGAAGGATCTAAAAAGTTTTGAATGGTTTCGTACAATCCTCGATTTAATTTGATTTTTTGAGAAAAACTAGTATAAACTTGTGTATAATATATCATGATTTTTTGACATAAACTTGCATTTGGAAAAGTTTCGTAGAATCAAATTTTCAAATGATTTTTTGCATGGACTTCCATCATAACCTTCCATCGTAACATATAGGGAGGATCTAAAAAGTTTTGTATCGGTTTGTACAGTCCTCGATTTAATCTGATTTTTTGAGCAAAACTAGTATAAAAATGTGTATAAAATATTAGGATTTTTTGACCAAAACATGCATTTGGAAAAGTTTCGTAGAATAAAATTTTCAGATGATTTTTTGCATGGACTTCCATCAAAACCTTCCCTTGTAACATATAGGAAGGATCTAAAAAGTATTGAATGGTTTCGTACAGTCCTCGATTTAATTTGATTTTTTGAGCAAAACTAGTATAAACTTGTGTATAATATATTATGATTTTATGACAGAAACATGCATTTGGAAAAGTTTCGTAGAATCAAATTTTCAGATGATTTTTTGCATTGACTTCCATCATAACCTTCCATCGTAACATATAGGGAGGATCTAAAACGTTTTGTATCGTTTCGTACAGTCCTCGATTTAATATGATTTTTTGAGCAAAACTTGTATAAAAATGTGTATAATATATTAGGATTTTTTGACCAAAACTTGCATTTGGAAATATTTCGTAGAATAAAATTTTCAGATGATTGTTTGCATGGATTTCCATCAAAACCTTCCCTCGTAACATATAGGAAGGATCTAAAAAGTTTTGATTGGTTTCGTACAATCCTCGATTTAATTTGATTTTTTGAGAAAAACTAGTATAAACTTGTGTATAATATATTATGATTTTTTGACAGAAACTTGCATTTGGAAAAGTTTCGTAGAATCAAATTTTCAAATGATTTTTTGCATGGACTTCCATCATAACCTTCCATCGTAACATATAGGGAGGATCTAAAAAGTTTTGTATCGGTTTGTACAGTCCTCGATTTAATCTGATTTTTTGAGCAAAACTAGTATAAAAATGTGTATAAAATATTAGGATTTTTTGACCAAAACATGCATTTGGAAAAGTTTCGTAGAATAAAATTTTCAGATGATTTTTTGCATGGACTTCCATCAAAACCTTCCCTTGTAACATATAGGAAGGATCTAAAAAGTATTGAATGGTTTCGTACAGTCCTCGATTTAATTTGATTTTTTGAGCAAAACTAGTATAAACTTGTGTATAATATATTATGATTTTATGACAGAAACATGCATTTGGAAAAGTTTCGTAGAATCAAATTTTCAGATGATTTTTTGCATTGACTTCCATCATAACCTTCCATCGTAACATATAGGGAGGATCTAAAACGTTTTGTATCGTTTCGTACAGTCCTCGATTTAATATGATTTTTTGAGCAAAACTTGTATAAAAATGTGTATAATATATTAGGATTTTTTGACCAAAACTTGCATTTGGAAATGTTTCGTAGAATAAAATTTTCAGATGATTGTTTGCATGGATTTCCATCAAAACCTTCCCTCGTAACATATAGGAAGGATCTAAAAAGTTTTGAATGGTTTCGTACAATCCTCGATTTAATTTGATTTTTTGAGAAAAACTAGTATAAACTTGTGTATAATATATCATGATTTTTTGACATAAACTTGCATTTGGAAAAGTTTCGTAGAATCAAATTTTCAAATGATTTTTTGCATGGACTTCCATCATAACCTTCCATCGTAACATATAGGGAGGATCTAAAAAGTTTTGTATCGGTTTGTACAGTCCTCGATTTAATCTGATTTTTTGAGCAAAACTAGTATAAAAATGTGTATAAAATATTAGGATTTTTTGACCAAAACATGCATTTGGAAAAGTTTCGTAGAATAAAATTTTCAGATGATTTTTTGCATGGACTTCCATCAAAACCTTCCCTTGTAACATATAGGAAGGATCTAAAAAGTATTGAATGGTTTCGTACAGTCCTCGATTTAATTTGATTTTTTGAGCAAAACTAGTATAAACTTGTGTATAATATATTATGATTTTATGACAGAAACATGCATTTGGAAAAGTTTCGTAGAATCAAATTTTCAGATGATTTTTTGCATTGACTTCCATCATAACCTTCCATCGTAACATATAGGGAGGATCTAAAACGTTTTGTATCGTTTCGTACAGTCCTCGATTTAATATGATTTTTTGAGCAAAACTTGTATAAAAATGTGTATAATATATTAGGATTTTTTGACCAAAACTTGCATTTGGAAATATTTCGTAGAATAAAATTTTCAGATGATTGTTTGCATGGATTTCCATCAAAACCTTCCCTCGTAACATATAGGAAGGATCTAAAAAGTTTTGATTGGTTTCGTACAATCCTCGATTTAATTTGATATTTTGAGAAAAACTAGTATAAACTTGTGTATAATATATTATGATTTTTTGACAGAAACTTGCATTTGGAAAAGTTTCGTAGAATCAAATTTTCAAATGATTTTTTGCATGGACTTCCATCATAACCTTCCATCGTAACATATAGGGAGGATCTAAAAAGTTTTGTATCGGTTTGTACAGTCCTCGATTTAATCTGATTTTTTGAGCAAAACTAGTATAAAAATGTGTATAAAATATTAGGATTTTTTGACCAAAACATGCATTTGGAAAAGTTTCGTAGAATAAAATTTTCAGATGATTTTTTGCATGGACTTCCATCAAAACCTTCCCTTGTAACATATAGGAAGGATCTAAAAAGTATTGAATGGTTTCGTACAGTCCTCGATTTAATTTGATTTTTTGAGCAAAACTAGTATAAACTTGTGTATAATATATTATGATTTTATGACAGAAACATGCATTTGGAAAAGTTTCGTAGAATCAAATTTTCAGATGATTTTTTGCATTGACTTCCATCATAACCTTCCATCGTAACATATAGGGAGGATCTAAAACGTTTTGTATCGTTTCGTACAGTCCTCGATTTAATATGATTTTTTGAGCAAAACTTGTATAAAAATGTGTATAATATATTAGGATTTTTTGACCAAAACTTGCATTTGGAAATGTTTCGTAGAATAAAATTTTCAGATGATTGTTTGCATGGATTTCCATCAAAACCTTCCCTCGTAACATATAGGAAGGATCTAAAAAGTTTTGATTGGTTTCGTACAATCCTCGATTTAATTTGATTTTTTGAGAAAAACTAGTATAAACTTGTGTATAATATATTATGATTTTTTGACAGAAACTTGCATTTGGAAAAGTTTCGTAGAATCAAATTTTCAAATGATTTTTTGCATGGACTTCCATCATAACCTTCCATCGTAACATATAGGGAGGATCTAAAAAGTTTTGTATCGGTTTGTACAGTCCTCGATTTAATCTGATTTTTTGAGCAAAACTAGTATAAAAATGTGTATAAAATATTAGGATTTTTTGACCAAAACATGCATTTGGAAAAGTTTCGTAGAATAAAATTTTCAGATGATTTTTTGCATGGACTTCCATCAAAACCTTCCCTTGTAACATATAGGAAGGATCTAAAAAGTATTGAATGGTTTCGTACAGTCCTCGATTTAATTTGATTTTTTGAGCAAAACTAGTATAAACTTGTGTATAATATATTATGATTTTATGACAGAAACATGCATTTGGAAAAGTTTCGTAGAATCAAATTTTCAGATGATTTTTTGCATTGACTTCCATCATAACCTTCCATCGTAACATATAGGGAGGATCTAAAACGTTTTGTATCGTTTCGTACAGTCCTCGATTTAATATGATTTTTTGAGCAAAACTTGTATAAAAATGTGTATAATATATTAGGATTTTTTTACCAAAACTTGCATTTGGAAATGTTTCGTAGAATAAAATTTTCAGATGATTGTTTGCATGGATTTCCATCAAAACCTTACCTCGTAACATATAGGAAGGATCTAAAAAGTATTGAATGGTTTCGTACAATCCTCGATTTAATTTGATTTTTTGAGAAAAACTAGTATAAATTTGTGTATAATATATCATGATTTTTTGACATAAACTTGCATTTGGAAAAGTTTCGTAGAATCAAATTTTCAAATGATTTTTTGCATGGACTTCCATCATAACCTTCCATCGTAACATAGAGGGAGGATCTAAAAAGTTTTGTATCGGTTTGTACAGTCCTCGATTTAATCTGATTTTTTGAGCAAAACTAGTATAAAAATGTGTATAAAATATTAGGATTTTTTGACCAAAACATGCATTTGGAAAAGTTTCGTAAAATAAAATTTTCAGATGATTTTTTGCATGGACTTCCATCAAAACCTTCCCTTGTAACATATAGGAAGGATCTAAAAATTATTGAATGGTTTCGTACAGTCCTCGATTTAATTTGATTTTTTGAGCAAAACTAGTATAAACTTGTGTATAATATATTATGATTTTATGACAGAAACATGCATTTGGAAAAGTTTCGTAGAATCAAATTTTCAAATGATTTTTTGCATTGACTTCCATCATAACCTTCCATCGTAACATATAGGGAGGATCTAAAACGTTTTGTATCGTTTCGTACAGTCCTCGATTTAATATGATTTTTTGAGCAAAACTTGTATAAAAATGTGTATAATATATTAGGATTTTTTGACCAAAACTTGCATTTGGAATTGTTTCGTAGAATAAAATTTTCAGATGATTGTTTGCATGGATTTCCATCAAAACCTTCCCTCGTAACATATAGGAAGGATCTAAAAAGTTTTGATTGGTTTCGTACAATCCTCGATTTAATTTGATTTTTTGAGAAAAACTAGTATAAACTTGTGTATAATATATTATGATTTTTTGACAGAAACTTGCATTTGGAAAAGTTTCGTAGAATCAAATTTTCAAATGATTTTTTGCATGGACTTCCATCATAACCTTCCATCGTAACATATAGGGAGGATCTAAAAAGTTTTGTATCGATTTGTACAGTCCTCGATTTAATCTGATTTTTTGAGCAAAACTAGTATAAAAATGTGTATAAAATATTAGGATTTTTTGACCAAAACTTGCATTTGGAAAAGTTTCGTAGAATACAATTTTCAGATGATTGTTTGCATGGACTTTCATCAAAACCTTCCCTCGTAACATATACAAAGGATCTAAAAAGTTTTGAATGGCTTCGTACAGTCCTCGATTTAATTTAATTTTTTCAGCAAAACAATTATAAACTTGTGTATAATATATTATGATTTTTTTACAGAAACTTGCATATGGAAAAGTTTCGAAGAATCAAATTTTCATATGATTTTTTGCATGGACTTCCATCATAACATATAGGAAAGATCTGAAAATTTTTAAATGGTTTCGTACATTCCTCGATTTAATTTGATTTTTTGAGCAAAACTAGCATAAACTTGTATATAATTTATTATGATTTATTTGACAGAAACTTGCTTTTGAAAAAGTTTCGTAGAATCAAATTTTCATATGAATTTTTTCATGGACTTCCATCATAACCTTCCATCGTAACATATAGAAAGGATCTAAAAAGTTTTTTATCGTTTCGTACAGTCCTCGATTTAATCTGATTTTTTGAGCAAAACTAGTATAAATATGTGTATAATATAATATGATTTTTTGACCAAAACATGCATTTGGAAAAGTTTCGTTGAATAAAAGTTTCAGAGATTTTCTGCATGGACTTCCATCAAAACCTTCCCTCGTAACATATAGGAAGGATCTGAAAAGTTTTGAATGGTTTCTTACAGTCCTCGATTTAATTTTATTTTTTGAGCAAAACTAGTATAAACTTGTGTATAATATATTATGATTTTTTTGACAGAAACTTGCATATGGAAAAGTTTCGTAGAATCAAATTTTCATATGATTTTTTGCATGGACTTCCATCATAACCTTCAGTCGTAACATATAGGAAGGATCTAAAAAGTTTTGTATCATTTCGTACAATCATCAATTTAAACTGATTTTTTGAGCGAAACAAGTATAATCTTGTGTATAATATATTATGATTTTTTGACATAAACTTGCATTTGGAAAAGTTTCGTAGAATCAAATTTTCATATGATTTAATGCATGGACTTCCAACATAACCTTCCATCGTAACATATAGGGAGGATTTAAAAAGTTTTGTATTGTTTCGTACAGTCTTCGATTTAATCTGATTTTTTGAGCAAAACTAGTATAAAAATGTGTATAATATATTAGGATTTTTTGACCAAAACATGCATTTGGAAAAGTTTCGTAGAATAAAATTTTCAGATGATTGTTTGCATGGATTTCCATCAAAACCTTCCCTTGTAACATATAGGAAGGATCTAAAAAGTTTTGAATGGTTTCTTACAGTCCTCTATTTAATTTAATTTTTTGAGCAAAACTAGTATAAACTTGTGTATAATATATTTTGATTTTTTGACAGAAACTTGCATTTGGAAAAGTTTTGTAGAATCAAATTTTCATATGATTTTTTGCATGGACTTCCATCATAACCTTCCATCGTAACATATAGGAAGGATCTAAAAAGTTTTGTATCATTTCGTACAATCCTCGATTTAAACTGTTTTTTTGACCAAAACAAGTATAAACTTGTATATAATATATTATGATTTTTTGGCAGAAACTTGTATTTGGAAAAGTTTCGTAGAATCAAATTTTCATATGATTTTTTGAATTGACTTCCATCATAACCTTCCATCGTAACATATAGGGAGGATCTAAAACGTTTTGTATCGTTTCGTACAGTCCTCGATTTAATATGATTTTTTGAGCAAAACTAGTATAAAAATATGTATAAAATATTAGGATTTTTTGACCAAAACTTGCATTTGGAAAAGTTTCGTAGAATAAAATTTTCAGATGATTTATTGCATGGACTTCCATCAAAACCTTCCCTTGTAACATATAGGAAGGATCTGAAAAGTTTTGAATTATTTCGTACAGCCCTCGATTTAATTTGATTTTTTTAGCAAAACTAGTATAAACTTGTGTATAATATATTATGATTTTTTGACAGAAACTTGCATTTGGAATAGTTTCGTAGAATCAAATTTTCAAATAGTTTTTTGCATTGACATCCATCATAACATTCCATCGTAACATATATGGAGGATCTAAAACGTTTTGTATTGTTTCGTATAGTCCTCGATTTAATATGATTTTTTGAGCAAAACTAGTATAAAAATGTGTATAATATATTAGGATTTTTTGACCAAAACTTGCATTTGGAAACGTTTCGTAGAATAAAATTTTCAGATGATTGTTTGCATGGACTTCCATCAAAACATTCCCTCGTAACATATAGAAAGGATCTAAAAAGTTTTGAATGGTTTCGTACAGTCCTCGATTAAATTTTAATTTTTTGAGCAAAACAAGAATAAACTTGTGTATAATATATTATGATTTTTTGACAGAAACTTGCATTTGGAAAAGTTTCGAAGAATCAAATTTTCATATGATTTTTTGCATGGACTTCCATCATAACCTTCCATCGTAACATATAGGAAGGATCTAAAAAGTTTTGTATCATTTCGTACAGTCCTCGATTTAAATTTATTTTTTGAGCAAAACTAGTATAAACATGTGTATAATATATTAGGATTTTTTGACCAAAACTTGCATTTGGAAAAGTTTCCTAGAATAAAATTTTCAGATGATTTTTTTCATGGACTTCCATTAAAACCTTCCCTCGTAACATATAGGAAGGATCTGAAAAGTTTTGTATCGGTTCGTACAGTCCTCGATTTAATATGATTTTTTGAGCAAAACTAATATAAACATGTGTATAATAAATTATGATTTTTTGACCAAAACTTGCATTTGGAAAAGTTTTTTAGAATAAAATTTTCAGATGATTTTTTGCATGGACTTCCATTAAAACTTTCCCTCGTAACATATAGTTAGGATCTAAAAAGTTTTGAATGGTTTCGTACAGTCCTCGATTTAATTTGATTTTTGAGCAAAACTAGTATAAACTTGTGTATAATATATTATGTTTTTTGTACAGAAACTTGCTTTTGGAAAAGTTTCGTAGAATCAAATTTTCATATGTTTTTTTGCATGGACTTCCATCATAACCTTCCATCGTAACATATAGGGAGGATCTAAAAAGTTTTGTATCGTTTCGTACAGACCTCGATTTAAACTGATTTTTTGAGAAAAACTAGTATAAAAATGTGTATAATATATTAGGATTTTTTGAACAAAACTTGCATTTGGAAAAGTTTCGTAGAATAAAATTTTCAGATGATTGTTTGCATGGATTTCCATCAAAACCTTCCCTTGTAACATATAGGAAGGATCTAAAAAGTTTTGAATGGTTTTGTACATTCCTCGATTTAATTTGATTTTTTGAGCAAAACAAGCATAAACATTGTGTATAATATATTATGATTTTTTGACAGAAACTTGCATTTGGAAAAATTTCGTAGAATCAAATTTTCATATGAATTTTTGCATGGACTCCCATCATAACCTTCCATCGTAACAAAATGAAAGGTTCTAAAACGTTTTTTATCGTTTCGTACAGTCCTCGATTTAATCTGATTTTTGGAGCAAAACTAGTATAAAAATGTGTATAATATATTACGATTTTTCGACCAAAACTTGCATTTGGAAAAGTTTCGTTGAATAAAATTTTCAGATGATTTTTTGCATGGACTTCCTTCAAAACCTTCCCTCGTAACATATAGGAAGGATCTGAAAAGTTTTGAATGGTTTCTTATAATCATCGATTTAATTTTATTTTTTGAGCAAAACTAGTATAAACTTGTGTATAATATATAATGATTTTTTGACAGAAACTTGCATTTGGAAATGTTTCGTAGAATCAAATTTTCATATGATTCTTTGCATGGACTTCCATCATAACCTTCCATCGTAACATATAGGAAGGATCTAAAACGTTTTGTATCATTTCGTAAAATGCTCCATTTAAACTGATTTTTTGAGCGAAACAAGTATAAAAATGTGTATAATATATTAGGATTTTTTGATCAAAACTTACATTTGGAAAAGTTTCCTAGATTAAAATTTTCAGATGAATTTTTTGATGGACTTCCATTAAAACCTTCCCTCGTAACATATAGGAAGGATCTGAAAAGTTTTGTATCGTTTCGTACAGTCCTCGATTTAATATGATTTTTTGAGAAAAACTAGTATAAACATGTGTATTATATATTATGATTTTTTTTACCAAAACTTGCATTTGGAAAAGTTTCATCGAATAAAATTTTCAGATGATTATTTGCACGGACATCCTTCAAAACCTTCCCTCGTAACATATAGGAAGGATCTGAAATTTTTTGAATGGTTTCGTATAGTCCTCGATTTAATTTGATTTTTTGAGCAAAACCAGTATAAACTTGTAAATAATATATTAGCATTTTTTGACCAAAACTTCCAATTGGAAAAGTTTCGGAGAATAAAATTTTCAGATGATTTTTTGCATGGACTTCTATCAAAACCTTCCCTCGTAACATATAGGAAAGATCTAAAAAGTTTTGAATGGTTTTGTACAGTCCTCGATTTAATTTGATTTTTTGAGCAAAACTAAGGTAAAATTGTGTATAATATATTATGATTTTTTGACAGAAACATGCATTTGGAAAAGTTTCGTAGAATCAAATTTTCAAATGATTTTTTGCATGGACTTCCATCATAACCTTCCATCATAACATATAGGAAGGATCTAAAAAGTTTTGTATCATTTCGTACAGTCCTCAATTTAATCTGATTTTTTGAGCAAAACTAGTATGAACATGTGTATATATTAGGATTTTTTGTCCAAAACTTCCATTTGGAAAAGTTTCGTAGAATAAAATTTTCAGATGATTTTTTGCATGGACTTCCATCAAAACCTTCCCTCGTAACATATAGGAAAAATCTGAAAAGTTTTGAATGGATTCGTACATTCCTCGATTTAATTTGATTTTTTTGAGCAAAACTAGCATAAACTTGTGTATAATATATTATGATTTTTTGACAGAAACTTGCATTCGGAAAAGTTTCGTAGAATCAAATTTGCATATGATTTTTTGCATGGACTTCCATCATAACCTTCCATCGTAACATATAGAAAGGATCTAAAAAGTTTTTTATCGTTTCGTACAGTCCTCGATTTAATCTGATTTTTTGAGCAAAACTAGTATAAAAATGTGTATAATATATTAGGATTTTTGGATCAAAACTTGCATTGGAAAAGTTTCGTAGAATCAAATTTTCAGATGATTGTTTGCATGGATTTCCATCAACACCTTCCCTCGTAACATATAGGAAGGATCTGAAAAGTTTTGAATGGTTTCGTATAGTCTCAATTTAATTTAATATTTTGAGCAAAACTAGTATAAACTTGTGTTTAATATATTGATTTTTTGATAGAAACTTGCATTTGGAAAAGTTTCATAAAATAATATTTTCAGATGATTTTTTGCATGGACTTAAATTAAAACATTCCCTCGTATTATATAGTAAGGATCTGAAATTTTTTGAATGGTTTCGTACAGTCCTCGATTTAATTTGATTTTTTGAGCAAAACTAGTATAAACTTGTGTATAATATATTATGATTTTTTGACAGAAACATGCATTTGGAAAAGTTTCGTAGAATCAAATTTTCATATGATTTTTTGCATGGACTTCCATCATAACCTTCCATCGTAACATATAGGAAGGATCTAAAAAGTTTTGTATCGTTTCGTACAGTCCTCGATTTAATCTGATTTTTTGAGCAAAACTAGTATAAAAATGTGTATAATATATTAGGATTTTTTGAACAAAACTTGCATTTGGAAAAGTTTCGTAGAATAAAATTTTCAGATGATTGTTTGCATGGATTTCCATCAAAACCTTCCCTTGTAACATATAGGAAGGATTTAAAAAGTTTTGAATGGTTTTGTACATTCGTCGATTTAATTTGATTTTTTGAGCAAAACAAGCATAAACATTGTGTATAATATATTATGATTTTTTGACAGAAACTTGCATTGGGAAAAATTTCGTAGAATCAAATTTTCATATGAATTTTTGCATGGACAACAATCATAACCTTCCATCGTAACATAAAGAAAGGTTCTAAAAAGTTTTTTATCGTTTCGTACAGTCCTCGATTTAATCTGATTTTTTGAGCAAAACTAGTATAAAAATGTGTATAATATATTACGATTTTTCGACCAAAACTTGCATTTGGAAAAGTTTCGTTGAATAAAATTTTCAGATGATTTTTTGCATGGACTTCCATCAAAACCTTCCCTCGTAACATATAGGAAGGATCTGAAAAGTTTTGAATGGTTTCTTATAGTCATCGATTTAATTTGATTTTTTGAGCAAAACTAGTATAAACTTGTGTATAATATATTATGATTTTTTGACAGAAACTTGCATTTGGAAATGTTTCGTAGAATCAAATTTTCATATGATTCTTTGCATGGACTTCCATCATAACCTTCCATCGTAACATATAGGAAGGATCTAAAACGTTCTGTATCATTTCATACAATGCTCGATTTAAACTGATTTTTTGAGCGAAACAAGTATAAAAATGTGTATAATATATTAGGATTTTTTGATCAAAACTTGCATTTGGAAAAGTTTCCTAGATTAAAATTTTCAGATGATTTTTTTCATGGACTTCCATTAAAACCTTCCCTCGTAACATATAGGAAGGAATCTGAAAAGTTTTGTATCGTTTCGTACAGTCCTCGATTTAATATGATTTTTTGAGAAAAATTAGTATAAACATGTGTATTATATATTATGATTTTTTTACCAAAACTTGCATTTGGAAAAGTGTCATAGAATAAAATTTTCAGATGATTTTTTGCACGGACTTCCTTCAAAACCTTCCCTCGTAACATATAGGAAGGATCTGAAAAGTTTTGAATGGTTTCGTATAGTCCTCGATTTAATTTGATTTTTTGAGCAAAACTAGTATAAACTTGTGTATAATATATTAGCATTTTTTGACCAAAACTTCCATTTGGAAAAGTTTCGGATAATAAAATTTTCAGATGATTTTTTGCATGGAATTCTATCAAAACCTTCCCTCGTAACATATAGGAAAGATCTAAAAAGTTTTGAATGGTTTCGTACAGTCCTCGATTTAATTTGATTTTTTGAGAAAAACTAGTATAAACATGTGTATTATATATTATGAATTTTTGACCAAAACATGCATTTGGAAAAGTTTCATAGAATAATATTTTCAGATGATTTTTTTCAAGGACTTCAATCAAAACCTTCCCT
Source organism: Lathyrus aphaca (assembly GCA_963966055.1). Lineage (NCBI taxonomy): Eukaryota > Viridiplantae > Streptophyta > Magnoliopsida > Fabales > Fabaceae > Lathyrus > Lathyrus aphaca. The sequence goes on along the minus strand of OZ014520.1, from coordinate 595,744,334 downwards.
CGTAACATATATGAAGGATCTGAAAAGTTTTGAATGGTTTCGTACAGTCCTCGATTTAATTTGATTTTTTGAGCAAAAAAAGTATAAACTTGTGTATAATATATTAGCATCTTTTGACCAAAATTTCCATTTGGAAAAGTTTCGTAGAATAAAATTTTCAGATGATTTTTTGCATGGACTTCCATCAAAACCTTGCCTCGTAACATATAGAAAGGATCTGAAAAGTTTTGAATGGTTTCGTATAGTCTCGATTTAATTTGATTTTTTGAGAAAAATAAGGTAAAATTATGTATAATATATTATGATTTTTTGACAGAAACATGCATTTGGAAAAGTTTCGTAGAATCAAATTTTCATATGATTTTTTGCATGGACTTCCATCATAACCTTCCATCATAACATATATGAAGGATCTAAAAAGGTTTGTATCATTTCGTACAATCCTCGATTTAAATTGATTTTTTGAGCGAAACAAGTATAAACATGTGTATAATATATTAGGATTTTTTGATCAAAACTTGCATTTGTTAAAGTTTCCTAGATTAAAATTTTCAGATGATTTTTTTCATGGACTTCCATTAAAACCTTCCCTCGTAAAATATAGGAAGGATCTGAAAAGTTTTGTATCGTTTCGTACAGTCCTCGATTTAATATGATTTTTTGAGAAAAACTAGATAAAACATGTGTATTATATATTATGATTTTTTGACCAAAACATGCATTTGGAAAAGTTTCATAGAATAACATTTTCAGATGATTTTTTTCACGGACTTCCATCAAAACCTTCCCTCGTAACATATAGGAAGGATCTGAAAAGTTTTGAATGGTTTCGTACAGTCCTCGATTTAATTTGATTTTTTGAGCAAAAAATGTATAAACTTGTGTATAATATATTAGCATCTTTTGACTAAAATTTCCATTTGGAAAAGTTTCCATCATAACATATAGGATGGATCTAAAAAGTTTTGTATCGTTTCGTACAGTCCTTGATTTAATCTGATTTTTTGAGCAAAACTAGTATAAAAATGTGTATAATATATTAGGATTTTTTGACCAAAACTTGCATTGGAAAAGTTTCGTAAAATCAAATTTTCAGATGATTGTTTGCATGGATTTCCATCAACACCTTCCCTCGTAACATATGGGAAGGATCTGAAAAGTTTTGAATGGTTTCGTATAGTCTCAATTTAATTTAATTTTTTGAGCAAAACTACTATAAACTTGTGATTAATATCTTGATTTTTTGATAGAAACTTGCATTTGGAAAAGTTTTGTTGAATAAAATTTTCAGATGATTTTTTGCATGGACTTCCATCAAAACCTTACCTCGTAACATATAGGAAGGATCTGAAAAGTTTTGAATGGTTTCTTAAAGTCCTCGATTTAATTTGATTTTTTGAGCAAAACTAGTATAAACTTGTGTATAATATATTATGATTTTTTGACAGAAACTTGCATTTGGAAATGTTTTGTAGAATCAAATTTTCATATGATTTTTTGCATGGATTTCCATCATAACCTTCCATCGTAACATATAGGAAGGATCTAAAATGTTTTGTATCATTTCGTACAATCCTCGATTTAAACTGATTTTTTGAGCGAAACAAGTATAAACATGTGTATAATATATTAGTATTTTTTGATCAAAACTTGAATTTTGAAAAGTTTCCTAGATAAAAATTTTCTATTGATTTTTTTCATGGACTTCCATTAAAACCTTCCCTCATAACATATAGGAAGGATCTGAAAAGTTTTGTATTGTTTCGTACAGTCCTCGATTTAATATGATTTTTTGAGAAAAACTAGTATAAACATGTGTATTATATATTATGATTTTTTGACCAAAACATGCATTTGGAAAAGTTTCATAGAATAACATTTTCAGATGATTTTTTTCACGGACTTCCATCAAAACCTTCCCTCGTAACATATAGGAAGGATCTGAAATTTTTTGAATGGTTTCGTACAGTCCTCGATTTAATTTTATTTTTTGAGCAAAAAAAGTATAAACTTGTGTATAATATATTAGCATTTTTTGACCAAAATTTCCATTTGGAAAAGTTTCGTAGAATAAAATTTTCAGATGATTTTTTGCATGGACTTCTATCAAAACCTTCCCTCGTAACATATAGGAAAGATCTAAAAAGTTTTGAATGGTTTCGTACAGTCCTCGATTTAATTTGATTTTTTGAGCAAAACTAAGGTAAAGTTTCGTAGAATCAAATTTTCATATGATTTTTTGCATGGACTTCCATCATAACATATAGGAATGATCTAAAAAGTTTTGTATCGTTACGTACATTCCTCGATTTAATCTGATTTTTTGAGCAAAACTAGTATAAAAATGTGTATAATATAATACGATTTTTTGACTAAAACTTGCATTTGGAAAAGTTTCATAGAATAAAATTTTCAGATGATTTTTTGCATGGACTTCCATTAAAACCTTGCATCGTAACATATAGGTAGGATCTGAAAAGTTTTGAATGGTTTCGTATAGTCTCGATTTAATTTGATTTTTTGAGCAAAAAAAGTATAAACTTGTGTATAATATATTAGCATCTTTTGACCAAAATTTCCATTTGGAAAAGTTTCGTAGAATAAAATTTTCAGATGATTTTTTGCATGGTCTTCTATCAAAACATTCCCTCGTAACATATAGGAAAGATCTAAAAAGTTTTGAATGGTTTCGTACAGTCCTCGATTTAATTTGATTTTTTGAGAAAAACTATGGTAAAATTGTGTATAATATATTATGATTTTATGACAGAAACATGCATTTGGAAAAGTTTCGTAGAATCAAATTTTCATATGAATTTTTGCATGGACTTCCATCATAACCTTCCATCGTAACATATAGGAATGATCTAAAAAGTTTTCTATCGTTTCGTACATTCCTCGATTTAATCTGATTTTTTGAGCAAAACTAGTATAAAAATGTGTATAATATAATACTATTTTTTGACTAAGACTTGCATTTGGAAAAGTTTCATAGAATAAAATTTTCAGATGATTTTTTGCATGGACTTCCATCAAAACCTTGCCTCGTAACATATAGGAAGGATCTGAAAAGTTTTGAATGGTTTCGTATAGTCTCGATTTAATTTGATTTTTTGAGAAAAATAAGGTAAAATTGTGTATAATATATTATGATTTTTTGACAGAAACATGCATTTGGAAAAGTTTCGTAGAATCAAATTTTCATATGATTTTTTGCATGGACTTCCATCATAACCTTCCATCATAACATATATGAAGGATCTAAAAAGGTTTCTATCATTTCGTACAATCCTCGATTTAAATTGATTTTTTGAGCGAAACAAGTATAAACATGTGTATAATATATTAGGATTTTTTGATCAAAACTTGCATTTGTTAAAGTTTCCTAGATTAAAATTTTCAGATGATTTTTTTCATGGACTTCCATTAAAACCTTCCCTCGTAACATATAGGAATGATCTAAAAAGTTTTGTATCGTTACGTACATTCCTCGATTTAATCTGATTTTTTGAGCAAAACTAGTATAAAAATGTGTATAATATAATACGATTTTTTGACTAAAACTTGCATTTGGAAAAGTTTCATAGAATAAAATTTTCAGATGATTTTTTGCATGGACTTCCATTAAAACCTTGCCTCGTAACATATAGGTAGGATCTGAAAAGTTTTGAATGGTTTTGTATAGTCTCGATTTAATTTGATTTTTTGAGCAAAACTAGTGTAAAATTGTTTATAATATATTATGATTTTTTGACAGAAACATGCATTTGGAAAAGTTTCGTAGAATCAAATTTTTATATGATTTTTTGCATGGACTTCCATCATAACCTTCCATCATAACATATAGGAAGGATCTAAAAAGTTTTGTATCGTTTCGTACAGTCCTCAATTTAATCTGATTTTTTGAGCAAAAATATTATGAACATGTGTATATATTAGGATTTTTTGTCCAAAACTTCCATTTGGAAAAGTTTCGTAGAATAAATTTTTTAGATGATTTTTTGAATGGACTTCCATCAAAACCTTCCCTCGTAACATATAGGAAAGATCTGAAAAGTTTTGAATGGTTTAGTACATTCCTCGATTTAATTTGATTTTTTGAACAAAACTATTATAAACTTTTGTATAATATATTATGATTTTTTAACAGAAACTTGCATTTGGAAATGTTTCGTAGAATACAATTTTCATATGATTTTTTATATGGACTTCCATCATAACCTTCCATCGTAACATATAGAAAGGATCTAAAAAGTTTTTTATCGATTCGTATAGTCCTCGATTTAATCTGAATTTTTGAGCAAAACTTGTATAAAAATGTGTATAATATAATACGATTTTTTGACCAAAACTTGCATTTGGAAAAGTTTCGTTGAATAAAATTTTCAGATGATTTTTTGCATGGACTTCCATCAAAACCTTCCCTCATAACATATAGGAAGGATCTGAAAAGTTTTGAATGGTTTCTTACAGTCCTCGATTTAATTTGATTTTTTGAGCAAAACTACTATAAAAATGTGTATAATATATTAGGATTTTTTGACCAAAACATGAATTGGAAAAGTTTCGTAGAATCAAATTTTCAGATGATTGTTTGCATGGATTTCCATCAAAACCTTCCCTCGTATTGTCTCGATTTAATTTAATTTTTTGAGCAAAACTAGTATAAACCTGTGTTTAATATATTGATTTTTTGATAGAAACTTGCTTTTGGAAAAGTTTCGTAGAATCAAATTTTCATATGATTTTTTGCATGGATTTCCATCATAACATTCCATCGTAACATATAGGAAGAATCTAAAACGTTTTGTATAATTTCGTACAATCCTCAATTTAAACTGATTTTTTGAGCAAAACAAGTATAAACATGTGTATAATATATTACGATTTTTTGACCAAAACTTGCATTTGGAAAAGTTTCCTAGATTAAAATTTTCAGATGAATTTTTTCATGGACTTCCATTAAAACCTTCCCTCGTGACATATAGGAAGGATCTGAAAAGTTTTGTATCGTTTCGTACAGTCCTCGATTTAATATGATTTGTTGAGAAAAACTAGTATAAACATGTGTATTATATATTATGATTTTTTGACCAAAATTTGCATTTGGAAAAGTTTCGTAGAATCAAATTTTCATATGATTTTTTGCATGGACTTCCATCATAACCTTCCATCGTAACAGATAGAAAGGATCTAAAATGTTTTTTATCCTTTCGTACAGTCCTCGATTTAATCTGATTTTTTGAGCAAAACTTACATTTGGAAAAGTTTCGTTGAATAAAATTTTCAGATGAATTTGTGGATGGACTTCCATCAAATCCTTCCCTCGTAACATATAGGAATGATCTGAAAAGCATTGAATGGTTTCTTACAGTCCTCGATTTAATTTGATTTTTTGAGCAAAACTAGTATAAACTTGTGTATAATATATAATGATTTTTTGACAGAAACTTGCATTTGGAAAAGTTTCGTAGAATCAAATTTTCATATGATTTTTTGCATGGACTTCCATCATAACCTTCAGTCGTAACATATAGGAAGGATTTAAAATTTTTTGTATCATTTCGTACAATCCTCGATTTAAACTTATTTTTTGAGCGAAACAAGTATAAACTTGTGTATAATATATTATGATTTTTTGACAGAAACTTGCATTTGGAAAGGTTTCGTAGAATCAAATTTTCATATGATTTTTTGAATTGACTTCCATCATAACCTTCCATCGTAACATATAGGGAAGATCTAAAACTTTTTGTATCTTTTCGTACAGTCCTCGATTTAATAAGATTTTTTGAGCAAAACTAGTATAAAAATGTGTATAAAATATTAGAATTTTTTGACCAAAACTTGCATTTGGAAAAGTTTCGTAGAATAAAATTTTCAGATGATTTTTTGCATGGACTTCCATCAAAACCTTCCCTTGTAACATATAGGAAGCATCTGAAAATTTTTGAATTTTTTTGTACAGTCCTCGATTTAATATGATTTTTTGAGCAAAACTAGTATAAACTTGTGTATAATATATTATGATTTTTTGACAGAAACTAGCATTTGGAAAGGTTTCGTAGAATCAAATTTTCATATGATTTTTTGCATTGACTTCCATCATAACCTTCCATCGTAACATATAGGGAGGATCTAAAACGTTTTGTATCGTTTCGTATAGTCCTCGATTTAATATGATTTTTTGAGCAAAACTAGTATAAAAATGTGTATAATATATTTGGATTTTTTGACCAAAACTTGCATTTGGAAACGTTTCGTAGAATAAAATTTTCAGATGATTGTTTGCATGGACTTCCAACAAAACCTTCCCTCGTAACATATAGAAAGGAACTAAAAAGTTTTGAATGGTTTCGTACAGTCCTCGATTTAATTTAATTTTTTGAGCAAAACAAGTATAATCTTGTGTATAATATATTATGATTTTTTGACAGAAACTTGCATTTGGAAAAGTTTCGAAGAATCAAATTTTCATATGATTTTTTCCATGGACTTCCATCATAACCTTTCATCGTAACATATAGGAAGGATCTAAAAGGTTTTGTTTCATTTCGTACAGTCCTCGATTTAAATATATTTTTTGAGCAAAACTAGTATAAACATGTGTATAATATATTAGGATTTTTTGACCAAAACTTGTATTTGGAAAAGTTTCCTAGAATAAAATTTTCAGATGATTTTTTTCATGGACTTCCATTAAAAACTTCCCTCGTAACATATAGGAAGGATCTGAAAAGTTTTGTATCGGTTCGTACAGTCCTCGATTTAATATGATATTTTGAGCAAAACTAGTACAAAACATGTGTATAATATATTATGATTTTTTGAACAAAACTTGCATTTGGAAAAGTTTCGTAGAATAAAATTTTCAGATGATTGTTTGCATGGATTTCCATCAAAACCTTCCCTTGTAACATATAGGAAGGATCTAAAAAGTTTTGAATGGTTTTGTACAGTCCTCGATTTAATTTATTTGTTTGAGCAAACCTAGTATAAACTTGTGTATAAAATATTGATTTTTTGACAAAAACTTGCATTTGGAAAAGTTTCGTAGAAACAAATTTTCATATGAATTTTTGCATGGACTTCCATCATAACCTTCCATCGTAACATAAAGAAACGTTCTAAAAAGTTTTTTATCGTTTCGTACAGTCCTCGATTTAATCTGATTTTTTGAGCCAAACTAGTATAAAAATGTGTATAATATATTACGATTTTTCGACCAAAACTTGCATTTGGAAAAGTTTCCTAGAATAAAATTTTCAGATGATTTTTTGCATGGACTTCCATCAAATCCTTCCCTCGTAACATATAGGAAGGATTTGAAAAGTTTTGAATGGTTTCGTATAGTCTTGATTTAATTTGATTTTTTGAGCAAAACTAGTGTAAAATTGTGTATAATATATTATGATTTTTTGAAAGAAACATGCATTTGGAAAAGTTTCGTAGAATCAAATTTTCATATGATTTTTTGCATGGACTTCCATCATAACCTTCCATCATAACCTTCCATCATAACATATAGGAAGGATCTAAAAAGTTTTGTATCGTTTCGTACAGTCTTCAATTTAATCCGATTTTTTGAGCAAAACTGGTATGAACATGTGTATATATTAGGATTTTTTGTTCAAAACTTCCATTTGGAAAAGTTTCGTAGAATAAATTTTTCAGATGATTTTTTGCATGGACTTCCATAAAAACTTTCCCTCGTAACTTATAGGAAAGATTTGAATTGTTTTGAATGGTTTCATACATTCCTCGATTTAATTTGATTTTTTGAGCAAAACAAGCATAAACATTGTGTATAATATATTATGATTTTTTGACAGAAACTTGCATTTGGAAAAATTTCGTAGAATCAAATTTTCATATGATTTTTTGCATGGACTTCCATCATAACCTTCCATCGTAACATATAGAAAGGATCGAAATAGTTTTTTCTCGTTTCGTACAGTCCTCGATTTAATCTGATTTTTTGAACAAAACTATCATAAACTTGTGTATAATATATTATGATTTTTTAACAGAAACTTGCATTTGGAAAAGTTTCGTAGAATACAATTTTCATATGATTTTTTGCATGGACTTCCATCATAACCTTCCATCGAAACATATAGAAAGGATCTAAAAGGTTTTTTATCGTTTCGTACAGTCCTCGATTTAATCTGAATTTTTGAGCAAAACTAGTATAAAAATGTGTATAATATAATACGATTTTTTGGAAATGTTTCTTAGAATAAAATTTTCAGATGATTTTTTGCATGGACTTCCATCAAAACCTTCCCTCGTAACATATAGGAAGGATCTGAAATTTTTTTGAATGGTTTTGTACAGTCCTCAATTTAATTTGATTTTTTGAGCAAAATTAGTATAAACTTGTGTATAGTATATTATGATTTTTTGACAGAAACTTGCATTTGGAAACGTTTCGTAGAATCAAATTTTCTATTGATTTTTTGCATGGACTTCCATCATAATCTTCCATCGTAACATATAGAAAGGATCTAAAAAGTTTTTTATCGTTTCGTACAATACTCAATTTAATCTGAATTTTTGAGCAAAATTAGAATAAAAATGTGTATAATACAATACGATTTTTTGACCAAAACTTGCATTTGGAAAAGTTTCGTTGAATAAAATTTTCAGATGATTTTTTGCATGGACCTCCATCAAATCCTTACCTCAGTAACATATAGGAAGGATCTAAAAAGTTTTGAATGGTTTCGTACAGTGCTGGATTTAATTTAATTTTTTGAGCAAAACTAGTATAAACATGTGTATAATATATTATGATTTTTTGACAGAAACTTTCATTTGAAAATGTTTGGTAGAATCAAATTTTCATATGATTTTTTGCATGGACTTCCATCATAAACTTCCATCTTAACATATAGCAAGGATCTAAAAAGTTTTGTATCGTTTCGTACAGTCCTCAATTTAATCTGATTTTTTGAGCAAAACTAGTATAAACATGTGTATAATATATTACGATTTTTTGACCAAAACTTCCATTTTGAAACGTTTCGTAGAATAAAATTTTCAGATGATTTTTTGCATGGACTTCCATCAAAGCCTTACCTCAGTAACATATAGGAAGGATCTAAAAAGTTTTGAATGGTTTCGTACAGTCCTCGATTTAATTTAATTTTTTGAGCAAAACTAGTATAAACTTGTGTATAATATATTATGATTTTTTGACAGAAACTTTCATTTGAAAATGTTTGGTAGAATAAAATTTTCATGTGATTTTTTGCATGGACTTCCATCATAAACTTCCATCTTAACATATAGGAAGGATCTAAAAAGTTTTGTATCGTTTCGTACAGTCCTCAATTTAATATGATTTTTTGAGGCAAACTAGTATAAACATGTGTATAATATATTACGATTTTTTGACCAAAACTTCCATTTGGAAACGTTTCGTAGAATAAAATTTTCAGATGATTTTTTGCATGGACTTCCATCAAATCCTTACCTCAGTAACATATAGGTAGGATCTAAAAAGTTTTGAATGGTTTCGTACAGTCCTCGATTTAATTTAATTTTTTGAGCAAAACTAGTATAAACATGTGTATAATATATTATAATTTTTTGACAGAAACTTTCATTTGAAAATGTTTGGTAGAATCAAATTTTCATATGATTTTTTGCATGGACTTCCATCATAAACTTCCATCTTAACATATAGGAAGGATCTAAAAAGTTTTGTATCGTTTCGTACAGTCCTCAATTTAATCTGATTTTTTGACCAAAACTAGTATAAACATGAGTATAATATATTACGATTTTTTGACCAAAACTTCCATTTGGAAACGTTTGGTAGAATAAAATTTTCAGATGATTTTTTGCATGGACTTCCCTCAAAACCTTCCCTTGTAACATATAGGAAGGATCTAAAAAGTTTTGAATGGTTTCGTACAGTCCTCGATTTAATTTGATTTTTTGAGCAAAACTAGTATAAACTTGTGTATAATATATTATGATTTTTTGACAGAAACTTGCATTTGGAAAAGTTTCGTAGAATAAAATTTTCATGTGATTTTTTGCATGGACTCCCATCATAACCTTCCATCGTAATATATAGGGAGGATCTAAAAAGTTTTGTATCGTTTCGTATAGTCCTCAATTTAATCTTATTTTTTGAGCAAAACTAGTATAAAAATGTGCAAAATATATTAGGATTTTTTGACCAAAACATGCATTTGGAAAAGCTTCGTAGATTAAAATTTTCAGATGATTGTTTGCATGGACTTCCATAAAAACCTTCCCTCGTAACTTATAGGAAAGATCTGAATTGTTTTGAATGGTTTCATACATTCCTCGATTTAATTTGATTTTTTGAGCAAAACAAGCATAAACATTGTGTATAATATATTATGATTATTTGACAGAAACTTGCATTTGGAAATATTTCGTAGAATCAAATTTTCATATGATTTTTTGCATGGACTTCCATCATAACCTTCCATCGTAACATATAGAAAGGATCTAAATACTTTTTTATCGTTTCGTACAGTCCTCGATTTAATCTGATTTTTTAAGCAAAACTATCATAAACTTGTGTATAATATATTATGATTTTTTAATAGAAACTTGCATTTGGAAAAGTTTCGTGGAATACAATTTTCATATGATTTTTTGCATGGACTTCCTTCATAAACTTCCATCGAAACATATAGAAAGGATCTAAAAAGTTTTTTTATCATTTCGTATAGTCCCCGATTTAATCTGAATTTTTGAGCAAAACTAGTATAAAAATGTGTATAATATAATACGATTTTTTGACCAAAACTTGCATTTTGAAAAGTTTCGTTGAATAAAATTTTCAGATGATTTTTTGAATGGACTTCCATCAAAACCTTCCCTCATAACATATAGGAAGGATCTGAAAAGTTTTGAATGGTTTCGTACAGTCGTCGATTTAATCTGATTTTTTGAGCAAAACTAGTATAAACATGTGTATAATATATTATGATTTTTTTACAGAAACTTTCATTTGAAAATGTTTGGTAGAATCAAATTTTCATATGATTTTTTGCATGGACTTCCATCATAAACTTCCATCTTAACATATAGGAAGGATCTAAAAAGTTTTGTATCGTTTCGTACAGTCCTCAATTTAATCTGATTTTTTGACCAAAACTAGTATAAACATGAGTATAATATATTACGATTTTTTGACCAAAACTTCCATTTGGAAACGTTTGGTAGAATAAAATTTTCAGATGATTTTTTGCATGGACTTCCCTCAAAACCTTCCCTTGTAACATATAGGAAGGATCTAAAAAGTTTTGAATGGTTTCGTACAGTCCTCGATTTAATTTGATTTTTTGAGCAAAACTAGTATAAACTTGTGTATAATATATTATGATTTTTTGACAGAAACTTGCATTTGGAAAAGTTTCGTAGAATAAAATTTTCATGTGATTTTTTGCATGGACTCCCATCATAACCTTCCATCGTAATATATAGGGAGGATCTAAAAAGTTTTGTATCGTTTCGTATAGTCCTCAATTTAATCTTATTTTTTGAGCAAAACTAGTATAAAAATGTGCAAAATATATTAGGATTTTTTGACCAAAACATGCATTTGGAAAAGCTTCGTAGATTAAAATTTTCAGATGATTGTTTGCATGGACTTCCATAAAAACCTTCCCTCGTAACTTATAGGAAAGATCTGAATTGTTTTGAATGGTTTCATACATTCCTCGATTTAATTTGATTTTTTGAGCAAAACAAGCATAAACATTGTGTATAATATATTATGATTATTTGACAGAAACTTGCATTTGGAAATATTTCGTAGAATCAAATTTTCATATGATTTTTTGCATGGACTTCCATCATAACCTTCCATCGTAACATATAGAAAGGATCTAAATACTTTTTTATCGTTTCGTACAGTCCTCGATTTAATCTGATTTTTTAAGCAAAACTATCATAAACTTGTGTATAATATATTATGATTTTTTAATAGAAACTTGCATTTGGAAAAGTTTCGTGGAATACAATTTTCATATGATTTTTTGCATGGACTTCCTTCATAAACTTCCATCGAAACATATAGAAAGGATCTAAAAAGTTTTTTTATCATTTCGTACAGTCCCCGATTTAATCTGAATTTTTGAGCAAAACTAGTATAAAAATGTGTATAATATAATACGATTTTTTGACCAAAACTTGCATTTTGAAAAGTTTCGTTGAATAAAATTTTCAGATGATTTTTTGAATGGACTTCCATCAAAACCTTCCCTCATAACATATAGGAAGGATCTGAAAAGTTTTGAATGGTTTCGTACAGTCGTCGATTTAATCTGATTTTTTGAGCAAAACTAGTATAAACATGTGTATAATATATTATGATTTTTTTACAGAAACTTTCATTTGAAAATGTTTGGTAGAATCAAATTTTCATATGATTTTTTGCATGGACTTCAATCATAAACTTCCAGCTTAACATATAGGAAGGATCTAAAAAGTTTTGTATCGTTTCGTACAGTCCTCAATTTAATCTGATTTTTTGAGCAAAACTAGTATAAACATGTGTATAATATATTACGATTTTTTGACCAAGACTTCCATTTGGAAACGTTTCGTAGAATAAAATTTTCAGATGATTTTTTGCATGGACTTCCATCAAATCCTTACCTCAGTAAATATAGGAAGGATCTAAAAAGTTTTGAATGGTTTCGTACAGTGCTGGATTTAATTTTAATTTTTTGAGCAAAACTAGTATAAATATATGTATAATATATTATGATTTTTTGACAGAAACTTTCATTTGAAAATGTTTGGTAGAATCAAATTTTCATATGATTTTTTGCATGGACTTCCATCATAAACGTCCATCTTAACATATAGGAAGGATCTAAAAAGTTTTGTATCGTTTAGTACAGTCCTCAATTTAATATGATTTTTTGAGCAAAACTAGTATAAACATGTGTATAATATATTACGATTTTTTGACCAAAACTTCCATTTGGTAACGTTTCGTAGAATAAAATTTTCAGATGATTTTTTGCATGGACTTCCATCAAATCCTTACCTCAGTAACATATAGGAAGGATCTAAAAAGTTTTGAATGGTTTCGTACAGTGCTCGATTTAATTTTAATTTTTTGAGCAAAACTAGTATAAACATGTGTATAATATATTATGATTTTTTGACAGAAACTTTCATTTGAAAATATTTGGTAGAATCAAATTTTCATATGATTTTTTGCATGGACTTCCATCATAAACTTCCATCTTAACATATAGGAAGGATCTAAAAAGTTTTGTATCGTTTCATACAGTCCTCAATTTAATCTGATTTTTTGAGCAAAACTAGTATAAACATGTGTATAATATATTACGATTTTTTGACCAAAACTTCCATTTGGAAACGTTTCGTAGAATAAAATTTTCAGATGATTTTTTGCATGGACTTCTATCAAATCCTTACCTCAGTAACATATAGGAAGGATCTAAAAAGTTTTGAATGGTTTCGTACAGTCCTCTATTTAATTTGATTTTTTGAGCAAAACTTGTATAAACTTGTGTATAATATATTATGATTTTTTGTCAGAAACTTGCATTTGGAAAAGTTTCGTAGAATAAAATTTTCATGTGATTTTTTGCATGGACTTCCATCATAACCTTCCATCGTAATATATAGGGAGGATCTAAAAAGTTTTGTATCGTTTCGTATAGTCCTCAATTTAATCTGATTTTTTGAGCAAAACTAGTATAAAAATGTGCAAAATATATTAGGATTTTTTGAACAAAACATGCATTTGGAAAAGCTTCGTAGATTAAAATTTTCAGATGATTGTTTGCTTGGACATCCATAAAAACCTTCCCTCGTAACTTATAGGAAAGATCTGAATTGTTTTGAATGGTTTCATACATTCCTCGATTTAATTTGATTTTTTGAGCAAAACAAGCATAAACAATGTGTATAATATATTATGATTATTTGACAGAAACTTGCATTTGGAAATATTTCGTAGAATCAAATTTTCATATGATTTTTTGCATGGACTTCCAACATAACCTTCCATCGTAACATATAGAAAGGATCTAAATAGTTTTTTATCGTTTCGTACAGTCCTCGATTTAATCTGATTTTTTGAGCAAAACTATCATAAACTTGTGTATAATATATTATGATTTTTTAACAGAAACTTGCATTTGGAAAAGTTTCGTAGAATACAATTTTCATATGATTTTTTGCATGGACTTCCATCATAACCTTCCACCGAAACATATAGAAAGGATCTAAAAAGTTTTTTATCGTTTCGTATAGTCCTCGATTTAATCTGAATTTTTTAGCAAAACTAGTATAAAAATGTGTATAATATAATACGATTTTTTGACCAAAACTTGCATTTGGAAAAGTTTCGTTGAATAAAATTTTCAGATGATTTTTTGCATGGACTTCCATCAAAACCTTCCCTCATAACATATAGGAAGGATTTGAAAAGTTTTGAATGGTTTCGTACAGTCCTCGATTTAATTTAATTTTTTGAGCAAAACTAGTATAAACATGTGTATAATATATTATGATTTTTTTACATAAACTTTCATTTGAAAATGTTTGGTAGAATCAAATTTTCATATGATTTTTTGCATGGACTTCAATCATAAACTTCCATCTTAACATATAGGAAGGATCTAAAAAGTTTTGTATCGTTTCGTACAGTCCTCAATTTAATCTGATTTTTTGAGCAAAACTAGTATAAACATGTGTATAGTATATTACGATTTTATGACCAAAACTTCCATTTGGAAACGTTTCGTAGAATAAAATTTTCAGATGATTTTTTGCATGGACTTCCATCAAATCCTTACCTCAGTAACATATAGGAAGGATCTAAAAAGTTTTGAATGGTTTCGTACAGTCCTCGATTTAATTTGATTTTTTGAGCAAAACTTGTATAAACTTGTGTATAATATATTATGATTTTTTGACAGAAACTTGCATTTGGAAAAGTTTCGTAGAATAAAATTTTCATGTGATTTTTTGCATGGACTTCCATCATAACCTTCCATCGTAATATATAGGGAGGATCTAAAAAGTTTTGTATCGTTTCGTATAGTCCTCAATTTAATCTGATTTTTTGAGCAAAACTAGTATAAAAATGTGCAAAATATATTAGGATTTTTTGAACAAAACATGCATTTGGAAAAGCTTCGTAGATTAAAATTTTCAGATGATTGTTTGCTTGGACATCCATAAAAACCTTCCCTCTTAACTTATAGGAAAGATCTGAATTGTTTTGAATGGTTTCATACATTCCTCGATTTAATTTGATTTTTTGAGCAAAACAAGCATAAACAATGTGTATAATATATTATGATTATTTGACAGAAACTTGCATTTGGAAATATTTCGTAGAATCAAATTTTCATATGATTTTTTGCATGGACTTCCAACATAACCTTCCATCGTAACATATAGAAAGGATCTAAATAGTTTTTTATCGTTTCGTACAGTCCTCGATTTAATCTGATTTTTTGAGCAAAACTATCATAAACTTGTGTATAATATATTATGATTTTTTAACAGAAACTTGCATTTGGAAAAGTTTCGTAGAATACAATTTTCATATGATTTTTTGCATGGACTTCCATCATAACCTTCCATCGAAACATATAGAAAGGATCTAAAAAGTTTTTTATCGTTTCGTATAGTCCTCGATTTAATCTGAATTTTTGAGCAAAACTAGTATAAAAATGTGTATAATATAATACGATTTTTTGACCAAAACTTGCATTTGGAAAAGTTTCGTTGAATAAAATTTTCAGATGATTTTTTGCATGGACTTCCATCAAAACCTTCCCTCATAACATATAGGAAGGATTTGAAAAGTTTTGAATGGTTTCGTACAGTCCTCGATTTAATTTAATTTTTTGAGCAAAACTAGTATAAACATGTGTATAATATATTATGATTTTTTTACAGAAACTTTCATTTGAAAATGTTTGGTAGAATCAAATTTTCATATGATTTTTTGCATGGACTTCAATCATAAACTTCCATCTTAACATATAGGAAGGATCTAAAAAGTTTTGTATCGTTTCGTACAGTCCTCAATTTAATCTGATTTTTTGAGCAAAACTAGTATAAACATGTGTATAGTATATTACGATTTTTTGACCAAAACTTCCATTTGGAAACGTTTCGTAGAATAAAATTTTCAGATGATTTTTTGCATGGACTTCTATCAAATCCTTACCTCAGTAACATATAGGAAGGATCTAAAAAGTTTTGAATGGTTTCGTACAGTCCTCGATTTAATTTGATTTTTTGAGCAAAACTTGTATAAACTTGTGTATAATATATTATGATTTTTTGACAGAAACTTGCATTTGGAAAAGTTTCGTAGAATAAAATTTTCATGTGATTTTTTGCATGGACTTCCATCATAACCTTCCATCGTAATATATAGGGAGGATCTACAAAGTTTTGTATCGTTTCGTATAGTCCTCAATTTAATCTGATTTTTTGAGCAAAACTAGTATAAAAATGTGCAAAATATATTAGGATTTTTTGAACAAAACATGCATTTGGAAAAGCTTCGTAGATTAAAATTTTCAGATGATTGTTTGCTTGGACATCCATAAAAACCTTCCCTCGTAACTTATAGGAAAGATCTGAATTGTTTTGAATGGTTTCATACATTCCTCGATTTAATTTGATTTTTTGAGCAAAACAAGCATAAACAATGTGTATAATATATTATGATTATTTGACAGAAACTTGCATTTGGAAATATTTCGTAGAATCAAATTTTCATATGATTTTTTGCATGGACTTCCAACATAACCTTCCATCGTAACATATAGAAAGGATCTAAATAGTTTTTTATCGTTTCGTACAGTCCTCGATTTAATCTGATTTTTTGAGCAAAACTATCATAAACTTGTGTATAATATATTATGATTTTTTAACAGAAACTTGCATTTGGAAAAGTTTCGTAGAATACAATTTTCATATGATTTTTTGCATGGACTTCCATCATAACCTTCCATCGAAACATATAGAAAGGATCTAAAAAGTTTTTTATCGTTTCGTATAGTCCTCGATTTAATCTGAATTTTTGAGCAAAACTAGTATAAAAATGTGTATAATATAATACGATTTTTTGACCAAAACTTGCATTTGGAAAAGTTTCATTGAATAAAATTTCCAGATGATTTTTTGCATGGACTTCCATCAAAACCTTCCCTCATAACATATAGGAAGGATCTGAAAAGTTTTGAATGGTTTCGTACAGTCCTCGATTTAATTTAATTTTTTGAGCAAAACAAGTATAAACATGTGTATAATATATTATGATTTTTTTACAGAAACTTTCATTTGAAAATGTTTGGTAGAATCAAATTTTCATATGATTTTTTGCATGGACTTCAATCATAAACTTCCATCTTAACATATAGGAAGGATCTAAAAAGTTTTGTATCGTTTCGTACAGTCCTCAATTTAATCTGATTTTTTGAGCAAAACTAGTATAAACATGTGTATAGTATATTACGATTTTTTGACCAAAACTTCCATTTGGAAACGTTTCGTAGAATAAAATTTTCAGATGATTTTTTGCATGGACTTCCATCAAATCCTTACCTCAGTAACATATAGGAAGGATCTAAAAAGTTTTGAATGGTTTCGTACAGTGCTCGATTTAATTTTAATTTTTTGAGAAAAACTAGTATAAACATGTGTATAATATATTATGATTTTTTGACAGAAACTTTCATTTGAAAATGGTTGGTAGAATCAAATTTTCATATGATTTTTTGCATGGACTTCCATCATAAACTTCCATCTTAACATATAGGAAGGATCTAAAAAGTTTTGTATCGTTTCGTACAGTCCTCAATTTAATCTGATTTTTTGAGCAAAACTAGTATAAACATGTGTATAATATATTATGATTTTTTGACCAAAACTTCCATTTGGAAACGTTTCGTAGAATAAAATTTTCAGATGATTTTTTGCATGGACTTCCATCAAATCCTTACCTCAGTAACATATAGGAAGGATCTAAAAAGTTTTGAATGGTTTCGTACAGTGCTCGATTTAATTTTAATTTTTTGAGCAAAACTAGTATAAACATGTGTATAATATATTATGATTTTTTGACAGAAACTTTCATTTGAAAATGGTTGGTAGAATCAAATTTTCATATGATTTTTTGCATGGACTTCCATCATAAACTTCCATCTTAACATATAGGAAGGATCTAAAAATTTTTGTATCGTTTCATACAGTCCTCAATTTAATATGATTTTTTGAGCAAAACTAGTATAAACATGTGTATAATATATTACGATTTTTTGACCAAAACTTCCATTTGGAAACGTTTCGTAGAATAAAATTTTCAGATGATTTTTTGCATGGACTTCTATCAAATCCTTACCTCAGTAACATATAGGAAGGATCTAAAAAGTTTTGAATGGTTTCGTACAGTCCTCGATTTAATTTGATTTTTTGAGCAAAACTTGTATAAACTTGTGTATAATATATTATGATTTTTTGACAGAAACTTGCATTTGGAAAAGTTTCGTAGAATAAAATTTTCATGTGATTTTTTGCATGGACTTCCATCATAACCTTCCATCGTAATATATAGGGAGGATCTAAAAAGTTTTGTATCGTTTCGTATAGTCCTCAATTTAATCTGATTTTTTGAGCAGAACTAGTATAAAAATGTGCAAAATATATTAGGATTTTTTGAACAAAACATGCATTTGGAAAAGCTTCGTAGATTAAAATTTTCAGATGATTGTTTGCTTGGACTTCCATAAAAACCTTCCCTCGTAACTTATATGAAAGATCTGAATTGTTTTGAATGGTTTCATACATTCCTTGATTTAATTTGATTTTTTGAGCAAAACAAGCATAAACAATGTGTATAATATATTATGATTATTTGACAGAAACTTGCATTTGGAAATATTTCGTAGAATCAAATTTTCATATGATTTTTTGCATGGACTTCCAACATAACCTTCCATCGTAACATATAGAAAGGATCTAAATAGTTTTTTATCGTTTCGTACAGTCCTCGATTTAATCTGATTTTTTGAGCAAAACTATCATAAACTTGTGTATAATATATTATGATTTTTTAACAGAAACTTGCATTTGGAAAAGTTTCGTAGAATACAATTTTCATATGATTTTTTGCATGGACTTCCATCATAACCTTCCATCGAAACATATAGAAAGGATCTAAAAAGTTTTTTATCGTTTCGTATAGTCCTCGATTTAATCTGAATTTTTGAGCAAAACTAGTATAAAAATGTGTATAATATAATACGATTTTTTGACCAAAACTTGCATTTGGAAAAGTTTCGTTGAATAAAATTTTCAGATGATTTTTTGCATGGACTTCCATCAAAACCTTCCCTCATAACATATAGGAAGGATCTGAAAAGTTTTGAATGGTTTCGTACAGTCCTTGATTTAATTTAATTTTTTGAGCAAAACTAGTATAAACATGTGTATAATATATTATGATTTTTTTACAGAAACTTTCATTTGAAAATGTTTGGTAGAATCAAATTTTCATATGATTTTTTGCATGGACTTCAATCATAAACTTCCATCTTAACATATAGGAAGGATCTAAAAAGTTTTGTATCGTTTCGTACAGTCCTCAAATTAATCTGATTTTTTGAGCAAAACTAGTATAAACATGTGTATAGTATATTACGATTTTTTGACCAAAACTTCCATTTGGAAACGTTTCGTAGAATAAAATTTTCAGATGATTTTTTGCATGGACTTCCATCAAATCCTTACCTCAGTAACATATAGGAAGGATCTAAAAAGTTTTGAATGGTTTCGTACAGTGCTCGATTTAATTTTAATTTTTTGAGCAAAACTAGTATAAACATGTGTATAATATATTATGATTTTTTGACAGAAACTTTCATTTGAAAATGTTTGGTAGAATCAAATTTTCATATGATTTTTTGCATGGACTTCCATCATAAACTTCCATCTTAACATATAGGAAGGATCTAAAAAGTTTTGTATCGTTTCGTACAGTCCTCAATTTAATCTGATTTTTTGAGCAAAACTAGTATAAACATGTGTATAATATCTTACGATTTTTTGACCAAAACTTCCATTTGGAAACGTTTTGTAGAATAAAATTTTCAGATGATTTTTTGCATGGACTTCCATCAAATCCTTACCTCAGTAACATATAGGAAGGATCTAAAAAGTTTTGAATGGTTTCGTACAGTCCTCGATTTAATTTAATTTTTTGAGCAAAACTAGTATAAACATGTGTATAATATATTATGATTTTTTGACAGAAACTTTCATTTTAAAATGTTTGGTAGAATAAAATTTTCATATGATTTTTTGCATGGACTTCCATCATAAACTTCCATCTTAACATATAGGAAGGATCTAAAAAGTTTTGTATCGTTTCATACAGTCCTCAATTTAATATGATTTTTTGAGCAAAACTAGTATAAACATGTGTATAATATATTACGATTTTTTGACCAAAACTTCCATTTGGAAACGTTTCGTAGAATAAAATTTTCAGATGATTTTTTGCATGGACTTCTATCAAATCCTTACCTCAGTAACATATAGGAAGGATCTAAAAAGTTTTGAATGGTTTCGTACAGTCCTCGATTTAATTTGATTTTTTGAGCAAAACTTGTATAAACTTGTGTATAATATATTATGATTTTTTGACAGAAACTTGCATTTGGAAAAGTTTCGTAGAATAAAATTTTCATGTGATTTTTTGCATGGACTTTCATCATAACCTTCCATCGTAATATATAGGGAGGATCTAAAAAGTTTTGTATTGTTTCGTATAGTCCTCAATTTAATCTGATTTTTTGAGCAGAACTAGTATAAAAATGTGCAAAATATATTAGGATTTTTTGAACAAAACATGCATTTGGAAAAGCTTCGTAGATTAAAATTTTCAGATGATTGTTTGCTTGGACTTCCATAAAAACCTTCCCTCGTAACTTATATGAAAGATCTGAATTGTTTTGAATGGTTTCATACATTCCTTGATTTAATTTGATTTTTTGAGCAAAACAAGCATAAACAATGTGTATAATATATTATGATTATTTGACAGAAACTTGCATTTGGAAATATTTCGTAGAATCAAATTTTCATATGATTTTTTGCATGGACTTCCAACATAACCTTCCATCGTAACATATAGAAAGGATCTAAATAGTTTTTTATCGTTTCGTACAGTCCTCGATTTAATCTGATTTTTTGAGCAAAACTATCATAAACTTGTGTATAATATATTATGATTTTTTAACAGAAACTTGCATTTGGAAAAGTTTCGTAGAATACAATTTTCATATGATTTTTTGCATGGACTTCCATCATAACCTTCCATCGAAACATATAGAAAGGATCTAAAAAGTTTTTTATCGTTTCGTATAGTCCTCGATTTAATCTGAATTTTTGAGCAAAACTAGTATAAAAATGTGTATAATATAATACGATTTTTTGACCAAAACTTGCATTTGGAAAAGTTTCGTTGAATAAAATTTTCAGATGATTTTTTGCATGGACTTCCATCAAAACCTTCCCTCATAACATATAGGAAGGATCTGAAAAGTTTTGAATGGTTTCGTACAGTCCTTGATTTAATTTAATTTTTTGAGCAAAACTAGTATAAACATGTGTATAATATATTATGATTTTTTTACAGAAACTTTCATTTGAAAATGTTTGGTAGAATCAAATTTTCATATGATTTTTTGCATGGACTTCAATCATAAACTTCCATCTTAACATATAGGAAGGATCTAAAAAGTTTTGTATCGTTTCGTACAGTCCTCAATTTAATCTGATTTTTTGAGCAAAACTAGTATAAACATGTGTATAGTATATTACGATTTTTTGACCAAAACTTCCATTTGGAAACGTTTCGTAGAATAAAATTTTCAGATGATTTTTTGCATGGACTTCCATCAAATCCTTACCTCAGTAACATATAGGAAGGATCTAAAAAGTTTTGAATGGTTTCGTACAGTGCTCGATTTAATTTTAATTTTTTGAGCAAAACTAGTATAAACATGTGTATAATATATTATGATTTTTTGACAGAAACTTTCATTTGAAAATGTTTGGTAGAATCAAATTTTCATATGATTTTTTGCATGGACTTCCATCATAAACTTCCATCTTAACATATAGGAAGGATCTAAAAAGTTTTGTATCGTTTCGTACAGTCCTCAATTTAATCTGATTTTTTGAGCAAAACTAGTATAAACATGTGTATAATATCTTACGATTTTTTGACCAAAACTTCCATTTGGAAACGTTTCGTAGAATAAAATTTTCAGATGATTTTTTGCATGGACTTCCATCAAATCCTTACCTCAGTAACATATAGGAAGGATCTAAAAAGTTTTGAATGGTTTCGTACAGTCCTCGATTTAATTTAATTTTTTGAGCAAAACTAGTATAAACATGTGTATAATATATTATGATTTTTTGACAGAAACTTTCATTTTAAAATGTTTGGTAGAATAAAATTTTCGTATGATTTTTTGCATGGACTTCCATCATAAACTTCCATCTTAACATATAGGAAGGATCTAAAAAGTTTTGTATCGTTTCGTACAGTCCTCAATTTAATATGATTTTTTGAGCAAAACTAGTATAAACATGTGTATAATATATTACGATTTTTTTACCAAAACTTCCATTTGGAAACGTTTCGTAGAATAAAATTTTCAGATGATTTTTTGCATGGACTTCCATCAAATCCTTACCTCAGTAACATATAGGAAGGATCTAAAAAGTTTTGAATGGTTTCGTACAGTCCTCGATTTAATTTAATTTTTTGAGCAAAACTAGTATAAACATGTGTATAATATATTATGATTTTTTGACAAAAACTTTCATTTGAAAATGTTTGGTAGAATCAAATTTTCATATGATTTTTTGCATGGACTTCTATCATAAACATCCATCTTAACATATAGGAAGGATCTAAAAAGTTTTGTATCGTTTCGTACAGTCCTCAATTTAATCTGATTTTTTGAGCAAAACTAGTATAACCATGTGTATAATATATTACGATTTTTTTACCAAAACTTCCATTTGGAAACGTTTCGTAGAATAAAATTTTCAGATGATTTTTTGCATGGACTTCCATCAAATCCTTACCTCAGTAACATATAGGAAGGATCTAAAAAGTTTTGAATGGTTTCGTATAATGCTCGATTTAATTTTAATTTTTTGAGCAAAACTAGTATAAACATGTGTATAATATATTATGATTTTTTGACAGAAACTTTCATTTGAAAATGTTTGGTAGAATCAAATTTTCATATAATTTTTTGCATGGACTTCCATCATAAACTTCCATCTTAACATATAGGAAGGATCTAAAAAGTTTTGTATCGTTTCGTACAGTCCTCAATTTAATCTGATTTTTTGAGCAAAACTAGTATAAACATGTGTATAATATATTACGATTTTTTGACCAAAACTTCCATTTGGAAACGTTTCGTAGAATAAAATTTTCAGATGATTTTTTGCATGGACTTCCATCAAATCCTTACCTCAGTAACATATAGGAAGGATCTAAAAAGTTTTGAATGGTTTCGTACAGTCCTCGATTTAATTTAATTTTTTGAGCAAAACTAGTATAAACATGTGTATAATATATTATGATTTTTTGACAAAAACTTTCATTTGAAAATGTTTGGTAGAATCAAATTTTCATATGATTTTTTGCATGGACTTCTATCATAAACATCCATCTTAACATATAGGAAGGATCTAAAAAGTTTTGTATCGTTTCGTACAGTCCTCAATTTAATCTGATTTTTTGAGCAAAACTAGTATAACCATGTGTATAATATATTACGATTTTTTTACCAAAACTTCCATTTGGAAACGTTTCGTAGAATAAAATTTTCAGATGATTTTTTGCATGGACTTCCATCAAATCCTTACCTCAGTAACATATAGGAAGGATCTAAAAAGTTTTGAATGGTTTCGTATAATGCTCGATTTAATTTTAATTTTTTGAGCAAAACTAGTATAAACATGTGTATAATATATTATGATTTTTTGACAGAAACTTTCATTTGAAAATGTTTGGTAGAATCAAATTTTCATATAATTTTTTGCATGGACTTCCATCATAAACTTCCATCTTAACATATAGGAAGGATCTAAAAAGTTTTGTATCGTTTCGTACAGTCCTCAATTTAATATGATTTTTTGAGCAAAACTAGTATAAACATGTGTATAATATATTACGATTTTTTTACCAAAACTTCCATTTGGAAACGTTTCGTAGAATAAAATTTTCAGATGATTTTTTGCATGGACTTCCATCAAATCCTTACCTCAGTAACATATAGGAAGGATCTAAAAAGTTTTGAATGGTTTCGTACAGTCCTCGATTTAATTTAATTTTTTGAGCAAAACTAGTATAAACATGTGTATAATATATTATGATTTTTTGACAAAAACTTTCATTTGAAAATGTTTGGTAGAATCAAATTTTCATATGATTTTTTGCATGGACTTCTATCATAAACATCCATCTTAACATATAGGAAGGATCTAAAAAGTTTTGTATCGTTTCGTACAGTCCTCAATTTAATCTGATTTTTTGAGCAAAACTAGTATAACCATGTGTATAATATATTACGATTTTTTTACCAAAACTTCCATTTGGAAACGTTTCGTAGAATAAAATTTTCAGATGATTTTTTGCATGGACTTCCATCAAATCCTTACCTCAGTAACATATAGGAAGGATCTAAAAAGTTTTGAATGGTTTCGTATAATGCTCGATTTAATTTTAATTTTTTGAGCAAAACTAGTATAAACATGTGTATAATATATTATGATTTTTTGACAGAAACTTTCATTTGAAAATGTTTGGTAGAATCAAATTTTCATATAATTTTTTGCATGGACTTCCATCATAAACTTCCATCTTAACATATAGGAAGGATCTAAAAAGTTTTGTATCGTTTCGTACAGTCCTCAATTTAATCTGATTTTTTGAGCAAAACTAGTATAAACATGTGTATAATATATTACGATTTTTTGACCAAAACTTCCATTTGGAAACGTTTCGTAGAATAAAATTTTCAGATGATTTTTTGCATGGACTTCCATCAAATCCTTACCTCAGTAACATATAGGAAGGATCTAAAAAGTTTTGAATGGTTTCGTACAATGCTCGATTTAATTTTAATTTTTTGAGCAAAACTAGTATAAACATGTGTATAATATATTATGATTTTTTGACAGAAACTTTCATTTGAAAATGTTTGGTAGAATCAAATTTTCATATAATTTTTTGCATGGACTTCCATCATAAACTTCCATCTTAACATATAGGAAGGATCTAAAAAGTTTTGTATCGTTTCGTACAGTCCTCAATTTAATCTGATTTTTTGAGCAAAACTAGTATAAACATGTGTATAATATATTACGATTTTTTTACCAAAACTTCCATTTGGAAACGTTTCATAGAATAAAATTTTCAGATGATTTTTTGCATGGACTTCCCTCAAAACCTTCCCTTGTAACATATAGGAAGGATCTAAAAAGTTTTGAATGGTTTCGTACAGTCCTCGATTTAATTTGATTTTTTGAGCAAAGCTAGTATAAACTTGTGTATAATATATTATGATTTTTTGACAGAAACTTGCATTTGTAAAAGTTTCGTAGAATAAAATTTTCATGTGATTTTTTGCATGGACTTCCATCATAACCTTCCATCGTAATATATAGGGAGGATCTAAAAAGTTTTGTATCGTTTCGTATAGTCCTCAATTTAATCTGATATTTTGAGCAAAACTAGTATAAAAATGTGCAAAATATATTAGGATTTTTTGACCAAAACATGCATTTGGAAAAGCTTCGTAGATTAAAATTTTCAGATGATTGTTTGCATGGACTTCCATAAAAACCTTCCCTCGTAACTTATAGGAAAGATCTGAATTGTTTTGAATGGTTTCATACATTCCTCGATTTAATTTGATTTTTTGAGCAAGACAAGCATAAACATTGTGTATAATATATTATGATTATTTGACAGAAACTTGCATTTGGAAATATTTCATAGAATCAAATTTTCATATGATTTTTTGCATGGACTTCCATCATAACCTTCCATCTTAACATATAGGAAGGATCTAAAAAGTTTTGTATCGTTTCGTACAGTCCTCAATTTAATCTGATTTTTTGAGCAAAACTAGTATAAACATGTGTATAATAATATATTACGATTTTTTTACCAAAACTTCCATTTGGAAACGTTTCGTAGAATAAAATTTTCATATGATTTTTTGCATGGAATTCCATCAAATCCTTACCTCAGTAACATATAGGAAGGATCTAAAAAGTTTTGTATCGTTTCGTACAGTCCTCAATTTAATCTGATTTTTTGAGCAAAACTAGTATAAACATGTGTATAATAATATATTACGATTTTTTTACCAAAACTTCCATTTGGAAACGTTTCGTAGAATAAAATTTTCATATGATTTTTTGCATGGAATTCCATCAAATCCTTACCTCAGTAACATATAGGAAGGATCTAAAAAGTTTTGAATGGTTTCGTACAGTCCTCGATTTAATTTAATTTTTTGAACAAAACTAGTATAAACATGTGTATAATATATTATGATTTTTTGACAGAAACTTTCATTTGAAAATGTTTGGTAGAATCAAATTTTCATTTGATTTTTTGCATGGACTTCCATCATAACCTTCCATCTTAACATATAGGAAGGATCTAAAAAGTTTTGTATCGTTTCGTACAGTCCTCAATTTAATCTGATTTTTTGAGCAAAACTAGTATAAACATGTGTATAATAATATATTACGATTTTTTTACCAAAACTTCCATTTGGAAACGTTTCGTAGAATAAAATTTTCATATGATTTTTTGCATGGAATTCCATCAAATCCTTACCTCAGTAACATATAGGAAGGATCTAAAAAGTTTTGAATGGTTTCGTACAGTCCTCGATTTAATTTAATTTTTTGAACAAAACTAGTATAAACATGTGTATAATATATTATGATTTTTTGACAGAAACTTTCATTTGAAAATGTTTGGTAGAATCAAATTTTCATTTGATTTTTTGCATGGACTTCCATCATAACCTTCCATCTTAACATATAGGAAGGATCTAAAAAGTTTTGTATCGTTTCGTACAGTCCTCAATTTAATCTGATTTTTTGAGCAAAACTAGTATAAACATGTGTATAATAATATATTACGATTTTTTTACCAAAACTTCCATTTGGAAACGTTTCGTAGAATAAAATTTTCATATGATTTTTTGCATGGAATTCCATCAAATCCTTACCTCAGTAACATATAGGAAGGATCTAAAAAGTTTTGAATGGTTTCGTACAGTCCTCGATTTAATTTAATTTTTTGAACAAAACTAGTATAAACATGTGTATAATATATTATGATTTTTTGACAGAAACTTTCATTTGAAAATGTTTGGTAGAATCAAATTTTCATTTGATTTTTTGCATGGACTTCCATCATAAACTTCCATCTTAACATATAGGAAGGATCTAAAAAGTTTTGTATCGTTTCGTACAGTCCTCAATTTAATCTGATTTTTTGAGCAATACTAGTATAAACATGTGTATAATATATTACGATTTTCTTACCAAAACTTCCATTTGGAAACGTTTAGTAGAATAAAATTTTTAGATGATTTTTTGCATGGACTTCCATCAAATCCTTACCTCAGTAACATATAGGAAGGATCTAAAAAGTTTTGAATGGTTTCGTACAGTCCTCGATTTAATTTTAATTTTTTGAGCAAAACTAGTATAAACATGTGTATAATATATTATGATTTTTTGACAGAAACTTTCATTTGAAAATGTTTGGTAGAATCAAATTTTCATATAATTTTTTGCATGGACTTCCATCATAAACTTCCATCTTAACATATAGGAAGGATCTAAAAAGTTTTGTATCGTTTCGTACAGTCCTCAATTTAATCTGATTTTTTGAGCAAAACTAGTATAAACATGTGTATAATATATTACGATTTTTTGACCAAAACTTCCATTTGGAAACGTTTCGTAGAATAAAATTTTCAGATGATTTTTTGCATGGACTTCCATCAAATCCTTACCTCAGTAACATATAGGAAGGATCTAAAAAGTTTTGAATGGTTTCGTACAATGCTCGATTTAATTTTAATTTTTTGAGCAAAACTAGTATAAACATGTGTATAATATATTATGATTTTTTGACAGAAACTTTCATTTGAAAATGTTTGGTAGAATCAAATTTTCATATAATTTTTTGCATGGACTTCCATCATAAACTTCCATCTTAACATATAGGAAGGATCTAAAAAGTTTTGTATCGTTTCGTACAGTCCTCAATTTAATCTGATTTTTTGAGCAAAACTAGTATAAACATGTGTATAATATATTACGATTTTTTTACCAAAACTTCCATTTGGAAACGTTTCGTAGAATAAAATTTTCAGATGATTTTTTGCATGGACTTCCCTCAAAACCTTCCCTTGTAACATATAGGAAGGATCTAAAAAGTTTTGAATGGTTTCGTACAGTCCTCGATTTAATTTGATTTTTTGAGCAAAACTAGTATAAACTTGTGTATAATATATTATGATTTTTTGACAGAAACTTGCATTTGTAAAAGTTTCGTAGAATAAAATTTTCATGTGATTTTTTGCATGGACTTCCATCATAACCTTCCATCGTAATATATAGGGAGGATCTAAAAAGTTTTGTATCGTTTCGTATAGTCCTCAATTTAATCTGATATTTTGAGCAAAACTAGTATAAAAATGTGCAAAATATATTAGGATTTTTTGACCAAAACATGCATTTGGAAAAGCTTCGTAGATTAAAATTTTCAGATGATTGTTTGCATGGACTTCCATAAAAACCTTCCCTCGTAACTTATAGGAAAGATCTGAATTGTTTTGAATGGTTTCATACATTCCTCGATTTAATTTGATTTTTTGAGCAAGACAAGCATAAACATTGTGTATAATATATTATGATTATTTGACAGAAACTTGCATTTGGAAATATTTCATAGAATCAAATTTTCATATGATTTTTTGCATGGACTTCCATCATAACCTTCCATCTTAACATATAGGAAGGATCTAAAAAGTTTTGTATCGTTTCGTACAGTCCTCAATTTAATCTGATTTTTTGAGCAAAACTAGTATAAACATGTGTATAATAATATATTACGATTTTTTTACCAAAACTTCCATTTGGAAACGTTTCGTAGAATAAAATTTTCATATGATTTTTTGCATGGAATTCCATCAAATCCTTACCTCAGTAACATATAGGAAGGATCTAAAAAGTTTTGTATCGTTTCGTACAGTCCTCAATTTAATCTGATTTTTTGAGCAAAACTAGTATAAACATGTGTATAATAATATATTACGATTTTTTTACCAAAACTTCCATTTGGAAACGTTTCGTAGAATAAAATTTTCATATGATTTTTTGCATGGAATTCCATCAAATCCTTACCTCAGTAACATATAGGAAGGATCTAAAAAGTTTTGAATGGTTTCGTACAGTCCTCGATTTAATTTAATTTTTTGAACAAAACTAGTATAAACATGTGTATAATATATTATGATTTTTTGACAGAAACTTTCATTTGAAAATGTTTGGTAGAATCAAATTTTCATTTGATTTTTTGCATGGACTTCCATCATAACCTTCCATCTTAACATATAGGAAGGATCTAAAAAGTTTTGTATCGTTTCGTACAGTCCTCAATTTAATCTGATTTTTTGAGCAAAACTAGTATAAACATGTGTATAATAATATATTACGATTTTTTTACCAAAACTTCCATTTGGAAACGTTTCGTAGAATAAAATTTTCATATGATTTTTTGCATGGAATTCCATCAAATCCTTACCTCAGTAACATATAGGAAGGATCTAAAAAGTTTTGAATGGTTTCGTACAGTCCTCGATTTAATTTAATTTTTTGAACAAAACTAGTATAAACATGTGTATAATATATTATGATTTTTTGACAGAAACTTTCATTTGAAAATGTTTGGTAGAATCAAATTTTCATTTGATTTTTTGCATGGACTTCCATCATAAACTTCCATCTTAACATATAGGAAGGATCTAAAAAGTTTTGTATCGTTTCGTACAGTCCTCAATTTAATCTGATTTTTTGAGCAAAACTAGTATAAACATGTGTATAATATATTACGATTTTCTTACCAAAACTTCCATTTGGAAACGTTTAGTAGAATAAAATTTTTAGATGATTTTTTGCATGGACTTCCATCAAATCCTTACCTCAGTAACATATAGGAAGGATCTAAAAAGTTTTGAATGGTTTCGTACAGTCCTCGATTTAATTTAATTTTTTGAGCAAAACTAGTATAAACATGTGTATAATATATTATGATTTTTTGACAGAAACTTTCATTTGAAAATGTTTGGTAGAATCAAATTTTCATATGATTTTTTGCATGGACTTCCATCATAAACTTCCATCTTAACATATAGGAAGGATCTAAAAAGTTTTGTATCGTTTCGTACAGTCCTCAATTTAATCTGATTTTTTGAGCAAAACTAGTATAAACATGTGTATAATATATTACGATTTTTTTACCAAAACTTCCATTTGGAAACCTTTCGTAGAATAAAATTTTCAGATGATTTTTTGCATGGACTTCCATTAAATCCTTACCTCAGAAACATATAGGAAGGATCTAAAAAGTTTTGAATGGTTTCGTACAATGCTCGATTTAATTTTAATTTTTTGAGCAAAACTAGTATAAACATGTGTATAATATATTACGATTTTTTTACCAAAACTTCCATTTGGAAACGTTTCGTAGAATAAAATTTTTAGATGATTTTTTGCATGGACTTCCATCAAATCCTTACCTCAGTAACATATAGGAAGGATCTAAAAAGTTTTGAATGGTTTCGTACAGTCCTCGATTTAATTTAATTTTTTGAGCAAAACTAGTATAAACATGTGTATAATATATTATGATTTTTTGACAGAAACTTTCATTTGAAAATGTTTGGTAGAATCAAATTTTCATATGATTTTTTGCATGGACTTCCATCATAAACTTCCATCTTAACATATAGGAAGGATCTAAAAAGTTTTGTATCGTTTCGTACAGTCCTCAATTTAATCTGATTTTTTGAGCAAAACTAGTATAAACATGTGTATAATATATTACGATTTTTTTACCAAAACTTCCATTTGGAAACCTTTCGTAGAATAAAATTTTCAGATGATTTTTTGCATGGACTTCCATTAAATCCTTACCTCAGAAACATATAGGAAGGATCTAAAAAGTTTTGAATGGTTTCGTACAATGCTCGATTTAATTTTAATTTTTTGAGCAAAACTAGTATAAACATGTGTATAATATATTACGATTTTTTTACCAAAACTTCCATTTGGAAACGTTTCGTAGAATAAAATTTTTAGATGATTTTTTGCATGGACTTCCATCAAATCCTTACCTCAGTAACATATAGGAAGGATCTAAAAAGTTTTGAATGGTTTCGTACAGTCCTCGATTTAATTTAATTTTTTGAGCAAAACTAGTATAAACATGTGTATAATATATTATGATTTTTTGACAGAAACTTTCATTTGAAAATGTTTGGTAGAATAAAATTTTCATATGATTTTTTGCATGGACTTCTATCATAAACATCCATCTTAACATATAGGAAGGATCTAAAAAGTTTTGTATCGTTTCGTACAGTCCTCAATTTAATCTGATTTTTTGAGCAAAACTAGTATAACCATGTGTATAATATATTACGATTTTTTTACCAAAACTTCCATTTGGAAACGTTTCGTAGAATAAAATTTTCAGATGATTTTTTGCATGGACTTCCATCAAATCCTTACCTCAGTAACATATAGGAAGGATCTAAAAAGTTTTGAATGGTTTCGTATAATGCTCGATTTAATTTTAATTTTTTGAGCAAAACTAGTATAAACATGTGTATAATATATTATGATTTTTTGACAGAAACTTTCATTTGAAAATGTTTGGTAGAATCAAATTTTCATATAATTTTTTGCATGGACTTCCATCATAAACTTCCATCTTAACATATAGGAAGGATCTAAAAAGTTTTGTATCGTTTCGTACAGTCCTCAATTTAATCTGATTTTTTGAGCAAAACTAGTATAAACATGTGTATAATATATTACGATTTTTTGACCAAAACTTCCATTTGGAAACGTTTCGTAGAATAAAATTTTCAGATGATTTTTTGCATGGACTTCCATCAAATCCTTACCTCAGTAACATATAGGAAGGATCTAAAAAGTTTTGAATGGTTTCGTACAATGCTCGATTTAATTTTAATTTTTTGAGCAAAACTAGTATAAACATGTGTATAATATATTATGATTTTTTGACAGAAACTTTCATTTGAAAATGTTTGGTAGAATCAAATTTTCATTTGATTTTTTGCATGGACTTCCATCATAAACTTCCATCTTAACATATAGGAAGGATCTAAAAAGTTTTGTATCGTTTCGTACAGTCCTCAATTTAATCTGATTTTTTGAGCAAAACTAGTATAAACATGTGTATAATATATTACGATTTTCTTACCAAAACTTCCATTTGGAAACGTTTAGTAGAATAAAATTTTTAGATGATTTTTTGCATGGACTTCCATCAAATCCTTACCTCAGTAACATATAGGAAGGATCTAAAAAGTTTTGAATGGTTTCGTACAGTCCTCGATTTAATTTAATTTTTTGAGCAAAACTAGTATAAACATGTGTATAATATATTATGATTTTTTGACAGAAACTTTCATTTGAAAATGTTTGGTAGAATCAAATTTTCATATGATTTTTTGCATGGACTTCCATCATAAACTTCCATCTTAACATATAGGAAGGATCTAAAAAGTTTTGTATCGTTTCGTACAGTCCTCAATTTAATCTGATTTTTTGAGCAAAACTAGTATAAACATGTGTATAATATATTACGATTTTTTTACCAAAACTTCCATTTGGAAACCTTTCGTAGAATAAAATTTTCAGATGATTTTTTGCATGGACTTCCATTAAATCCTTACCTCAGAAACATATAGGAAGGATCTAAAAAGTTTTGAATGGTTTCGTACAATGCTCGATTTAATTTTAATTTTTTGAGCAAAACTAGTATAAACATGTGTATAATATATTACGATTTTTTTACCAAAACTTCCATTTGGAAACGTTTCGTAGAATAAAATTTTTAGATGATTTTTTGCATGGACTTCCATCAAATCCTTACCTCAGTAACATATAGGAAGGATCTAAAAAGTTTTGAATGGTTTCGTACAGTCCTCGATTTAATTTAATTTTTTGAGCAAAACTAGTATAAACATGTGTATAATATATTATGATTTTTTGACAGAAACTTTCATTTGAAAATGTTTGGTAGAATCAAATTTTCATATGATTTTTTGCATGGACTTCCATCATAAACTTCCATCTTAACATATAGGAAGGATCTAAAAAGTTTTGTATCGTTTCGTACAGTCCTCAATTTAATCTGATTTTTTGAGCAAAACTAGTATAAACATGTGTATAATATATTACGATTTTTTTACCAAAACTTCCATTTGGAAACCTTTCGTAGAATAAAATTTTCAGATGATTTTTTGCATGGACTTCCATTAAATCCTTACCTCAGAAACATATAGGAAGGATCTAAAAAGTTTTGAATGGTTTCGTACAATGCTCGATTTAATTTTAATTTTTTGAGCAAAACTAGTATAAACATGTGTATAATATATTACGATTTTTTTACCAAAACTTCCATTTGGAAACGTTTCGTAGAATAAAATTTTTAGATGATTTTTTGCATGGACTTCCATCAAATCCTTACCTCAGTAACATATAGGAAGGATCTAAAAAGTTTTGAATGGTTTCGTACAGTCCTCGATTTAATTTAATTTTTTGAGCAAAACTAGTATAAACATGTGTATAATATATTATGATTTTTTGACAGAAACTTTCATTTGAAAATGTTTGGTAGAATAAAATTTTCATATGATTTTTTGCATGGACTTCTATCATAAACATCCATCTTAACATATAGGAAGGATCTAAAAAGTTTTGTATCGTTTCGTACAGTCCTCAATTTAATCTGATTTTTTGAGCAAAACTAGTATAACCATGTGTATAATATATTACGATTTTTTTACCAAAACTTCCATTTGGAAACGTTTCGTAGAATAAAATTTTCAGATGATTTTTTGCATGGACTTCCATCAAATCCTTACCTCAGTAACATATAGGAAGGATCTAAAAAGTTTTGAATGGTTTCGTATAATGCTCGATTTAATTTTAATTTTTTGAGCAAAACTAGTATAAACATGTGTATAATATATTATGATTTTTTGACAGAAACTTTCATTTGAAAATGTTTGGTAGAATCAAATTTTCATATAATTTTTTGCATGGACTTCCATCATAAACTTCCATCTTAACATATAGGAAGGATCTAAAAAGTTTTGTATCGTTTCGTACAGTCCTCAATTTAATCTGATTTTTTGAGCAAAACTAGTATAAACATGTGTATAATATATTACGATTTTTTGACCAAAACTTCCATTTGGAAACGTTTCGTAGAATAAAATTTTCAGATGATTTTTTGCATGGACTTCCATCAAATCCTTACCTCAGTAACATATAGGAAGGATCTAAAAAGTTTTGAATGGTTTCGTACAATGCTCGATTTAATTTTAATTTTTTGAGCAAAACTAGTATAAACATGTGTATAATATATTATGATTTTTTGACAGAAACTTTCATTTGAAAATGTTTGGTAGAATCAAATTTTCATATAATTTTTTGCATGGACTTCCATCATAAACTTCCATCTTAACATATAGGAAGGATCTAAAAAGTTTTGTATCGTTTCGTACAGTCCTCAATTTAATCTGATTTTTTGAGCAAAACTAGTATAAACATGTGTATAATATATTACGATTTTTTTACCAAAACTTCCATTTGGAAACGTTTCATAGAATAAAATTTTCAGATGATTTTTTGCATGGACTTCCCTCAAAACCTTCCCTTGTAACATATAGGAAGGATCTAAAAAGTTTTGAATGGTTTTGTACAGTCCTCGATTTAATTTGATTTTTTGAGCAAAACTAGTATAAACTTGTGTATAATATATTATGATTTTTTGACAGAAACTTGCATTTGTAAAAGTTTCGTAGAATAAAATTTTCATGTGATTTTTTGCATGGACTTCCATCATAACCTTCCATCGTAATATATAGGGAGGATCTAAAAAGTTTTGTATCGTTTCGTATAGTCCTCAATTTAATCTGATATTTTGAGCAAAACTAGTATAAAAATGTGCAAAATATATTAGGATTTTTTGACCAAAACATGCATTTGGAAAAGCTTCGTAGATTAAAATTTTCAGATGATTGTTTGCATGGACTTCCATAAAAACCTTCCCTCGTAACTTATAGGAAAGATCTGAATTGTTTTGAATGGTTTCATACATTCCTCGATTTAATTTGATTTTTTGAGCAAAACAAGCATAAACATTGTGTATAATATATTATGATTATTTGACAGAAACTTGCATTTGGAAATATTTCGTAGAATCAAATTTTCATATGATTTTTTGCATGGACTTCCATCATAACCTTCCATCTTAACATATAGGAAGGATCTAAAAAGTTTTGTATCGTTTCGTACAGTCCTCAATTTAATCTGATTTTTTGAGCAAAACTAGTATAAACATGTGTATAATAATATATTACGATTTTTTTACCAAAACTTCCATTTGGAAACGTTTCGTAGAATAAAATTTTCATATGATTTTTTGCATGGAATTCCATCAAATCCTTACCTCAGTAACATATAGGAAGGATCTAAAAAGTTTTGAATGGTTTCGTACAGTCCTCGATTTAATTTAATTTTTTGAACAAAACTAGTATAAACATGTGTATAATATATTATGATTTTTTGACAGAAACTTTCATTTGAAAATGTTTGGTAGAATCAAATTTTCATTTGATTTTTTGCATGGACTTCCATCATAAACTTCCATCTTAACATATAGGAAGGATCTAAAAAGTTTTGTATCGTTTCGTACAGTCCTCAATTTAATCTGATTTTTTGAGCAAACCTAGTATAAACATGTGTATAATATATTACGATTTTTTTACCAAAACTTCCATTTGGAAACGTTTCGTAGAATAAAATTTTTAGATGATTTTTTGCATGGACTTCCATCAAATCCTTACCTCAGTAACATATAGGAAGGATCTAAAAAGTTTTGTATGGTTTCGTACAGTCCTCGATTTAATTTAATTTTTTGAGCAAAACTAGTATAAACATGTGTATAATATATTATTATTTTTTGACAGAAACTTTCATTTGAAAATGTTTGGTAGAATCAAATTTTCATATGATTTTTTGCATGGACTTCCATCATAAACTTCCATCTTAACATATAGGAAGGATCTAAAAAGTTTTTATCGTTTCGTACAGTCTTCAATTTAATCTGATTTTTTGAGCAAAACTAGTATAAACACGTGTATAATATATTACGATTTTTTTACCAAAACTTCCATTTGGAAACGTTTCGTAGAATAAAATTTTCAGATGATTTTTTGCATGGACTTCCATTAAATCCTTACCTCAGTAACATATAGGAAGGATCTAAAAAGTTTTGAATGGTTTCGTACAATGCTCGATTTAATTTTAATTTTTTGAGCAAAACTAGTATAAACATGTGTATAATATATTACGATTTTTTTACCAAAACTTCCATTTGGAAACGTTTCGTAGAATAAAATTTTCAGATGATTTTTTGCATGGACTTCCATCAAATCCTTACCTCAGTAAAATATAGGAAGGATCTAAAAAGTTTTTAATGGTTTCGTACAGTCCTCGATTTAATTTAATTTTTTGGACAAAACTAGTATAAACATGTGTATAATATATTATGATTTTTTGACAGAAACTTTCATTTGAAAATGTTTGGTAGAATCAAATTTTCATTTGATTTTTTGCATGGACTTCCATCATAAACTTCCATCTTAACATATAGGAAGGATCTAAAAAGTTTTGTATCGTTTCGTACAGTCCTCAATTTAATCTGATTTTTTGAGCAAAACTAGTATAAACATGTGTATAATATATTAAGATTTTTTTACCAAAACTTCCATTTGGAAACGTTTCATAGAATAAAATTTTCAGATGATTTTTTGCATGGACTTCCCTCAAAACCTTCCCTTGTAACATATAGGAAGGATCTAAAAAGTTTTGAATGGTTTCGTACAGTCCTCGATTTAATTTGATTTTTTGAGCAAAACTAGTATAAACTTGTGTATAATATATTATGATTTTTTGACAGAAACTTGCATTTGTAAAAGTTTCGTAGAATAAAATTTTCATGTGATTTTTTGCATGGACTTCCATCATAACCTTCCATCGTAATATATAGGGAGGATCTAAAAAGTTTTGTATCGTTTCGTATAGTCCACAATTTAATCTGATATTTTGAGCAAAACTAGTATAAAAATGTGCAAAATATATTAGGATTTTTTGACCAAAACATGTATTTGGAAAAGCTTCGTAGATTAAAATTTTCAGATGATTGTTTGCATGGACTTCCATAAAAACCTTCCCTCGTAACTTATAGGAAAGATCTGAATTGTTTTGAATGGTTTCATACATTCCTCGATTTAATTTGATTTTTTGAGCAAAACAAGCATAAACATTGTGTATAATATATTATGATTATTTGACAGAAACTTGCATTTGGAAATATTTCGTAGAATCAAATTTTCATATGATTTTTTGCATGGACTTCCATCATAACCTTCCATCTTAACATATAGGAAGGATCTAAAAAGTTTTGTATCGTTTCGTACAGTCCTCAATTTAATCTGATTTTTTGAGCAAAACTAGTATAAACATGTGTATAATATATTACGATTTTTTTACCAAAACTTCCATTTGGAAACGTTTCGTAGAATAAAATTTTCAGATGATTTTTTGCATGGAATTCCATCAAATCCTTACCTCAGTAACATATAGGAAGGATATAAAAAGTTTTGAATGGTTTCGTACAGTCCTGGATTTAATTTGATTTTTTGAGCAAAACTAGTATAAACTTGTGTATAATATATTATGATTTTTTGACAGAAACTTGCATTTGTAAAAGTTTCGTAGAATAAAATTTTCATGTGATTTTTTGCATGGACTTCCATCATAACCTTCCATCGTAATATATAGGGAGGATCTAAAAAGTTTTGTATCGTTTCGTACAGTCCTCAATTTAATCTGATATTTTGAGCAAAACTAGTATAAACACGTGTATAATATATTACGATTTTTTTACCAAAACTTCCAATTGGAAACGTTTCGTAGAATAAAATTTTCAGATGATTTTTTGCATGGACTTCCATTAAATCCTTACCTCAGTAACATATAGGAAGGATCTAAAAAGTTTTGAATGGTTTCGTACAATGCTCGATTTAATTTTAATTTTTTGAGCAAAACTAGTATAAACATGTGTATAATATATTACGATTTTTTTTACCAAAACTTCCATTTGGAAACGTTTCGTAGAATAAAATTTTCAGATGATTTTTTGCATGGACTTCCATCAAATCCTTACCTCAGTAACATATAGGAAGGATCTAAAAAGTTTTGAATGGTTTTGTACAGTCCTCGATTTAATTTAATTTTTTGAACAAAACTAGTATAAGCATGTGTATAATATATTATGATTTTTTGACAGAAACTTTCATTTGAAAATGTTTGGTAGAATCAAATTTTCATTTGATTTTTTGCATGGACTTCCATCATAAACTTCCATCTTAACATATAGGAAGGATCTAAAAAGTTTTGTATCGTTTCGTACAGTCCTCAATTTAATCTGATTTTTTGAGCAAAACTAGTATAAACATGTGTATAATATATTACGATTTTTTTACCAAAACTTCCATTTGGAAACGTTTCGTAGAATAAAATTTTCAGATGATTTTTTGCATGGAATTCCATCAAATCCTTACCTCAGTAACATATAGGAAGGATCTAAAAAGTTTTGAATGGTTTCGTACAGTCCTGGATTTAATTTGATTTTTTGAGCAAAACTAGTATAAACTTGTGTATAATATATTATGATTTTTTGACAGAAACTTGCATTTGTAAAAGTTTCGTAGAATAAAATTTTCATGTGATTTTTTGCATGGACTTCCATCATAACCTTCCATCGTAATATATAGGGAGGATCTAAAAAGTTTTGTATCGTTTCGTATAGTCCTCAATTTAATCTGATATTTTGAGCAAAACTAGTATAAAAATGTGCAAAATATATTAGGATTTTTTGACCAAAACATGCATTTGGAAAAGCTTCGTAGATTAAAATTTTCAGATGATTGTTTGCATGGACTTCCATAAAAACCTTCCCTCGTAACTTATAGGAAAGATCTGAATTGTTTTGAATGGTTTCATACATTCCTCGATTTAATTTGATTTTTTGAGCAAAACAAGCATAAACATTGTGTATAATATATTATGATTATTTGACAGAAACATGCATTTGGAAATATTTCGTAGAATCAAATTTTCATATGATTTTTTGCATGGACTTCCATCATAACCTTCCATCTTAACATATAGGAAGGATCTAAAAAGTTTTGTATCGTTTCGTACAGTCCTCAATTTAATCTGATTTTTTGAGCAAAACTAGTATAAACATGTGTATAATAATATATTACGATTTTTTTACCAAAACTTCCATTTGGAAACGTTTCGTAGAATAAAATTTTCAGATGATTTTTTGCATGGAATTCCATCAAATCCTTACCTCAGTAACATATAGGAAGGATCTAAAAAGTTTTGAATGGTTTCGTACAGTCCTCGATTTAATTTAATTTTTTGAACAAAACTAGTATAAACATGTGTATAATATATTATGATTTTTTGACAGAAACTTTCATTTGAAAATGTTTGGTAGAATCAAATTTTCATTTGATTTTTTGCATGGACTTCCATCATAAACTTCCATCTTAACATATAGGAAGGATCTAAAACGTTTTGTATCGTTTCGTACAGTCCTCAATTTAATCTGATTTTTTGAGCAAAACTAGTATAAACATGTGTATAATATATTACGATTTTTTTACCAAAACTTCCATTTGGAAACGTTTCGTAGAATAAAATTTTCAGATGATTTTTTGCATGGAATTCCATCAAATCCTTACCTCAGTAACATATAGGAAGGATCTAAAAAGTTTTGAATGGTTTCGTACAGTCCTGGATTTAATTTGATTTTTTGAGCAAAACTAGTATAAACTTGTGTATAATATATTATGATTTTTTGACAGAAACTTGCATTTGTAAAAGTTTCGTAGAATAAAATTTTCATGTGATTTTTTGCATGGACTTCCATCATAAACTTCCATCTTAACATATAGGAAGGATCTAAAAAGTTTTGTATCGTTTCGTACAGTCCTCAATTTAATCTGATTTTTTGAGCAAAACTAGTATAAACACGTGTATAATATATTACGATTTTTTTACCAAAACTTCCATTTGGAAACGTTTCGTAGAATAAAATTTTCAGATGATTTTTTGCATGGACTTCCATTAAATCCTTACCTCAGTAACATATAGGAAGGATCTAAAAAGTTTTGAATGGTTTCGTACAATGCTCGATTTAATTTTAATTTTTTGAGCAAAACTAGTATAAACATGTGTATAATATATTACGATTTTTTTTACCAAAACTTCCATTTGGAAACGTTTCGTAGAATAAAATTTTCAGATGATTTTTTGCATGGACTTCCATCAAATCCTTACCTCAGTAACATATAGGAAGGATCTAAAAAGTTTTGAATGGTTTTGTACAGTCCTCGATTTAATTTAATTTTTTGAACAAAACTAGTATAAGCATGTGTATAATATATTATGATTTTTTGACAGAAACTTTCATTTGAAAATGTTTGGTAGAATCAAATTTTCATTTGATTTTTTGCATGGACTTCCATCATAAACTTCCATCTTAACATATAGGAAGGATCTAAAAAGTTTTGTATCGTTTCGTACAGTCCTCAATTTAATCTGATTTTTTGAGCAAAACTAGTATAAACATGTGTATAATATATTACGATTTTTTTACCAAAACTTCCATTTGGAAACGTTTCGTAGAATAAAATTTTCAGATGATTTTTTGCATGGAATTCCATCAAATCCTTACCTCAGTAACATATAGGAAGGATCTAAAAAGTTTTGAATGGTTTCGTACAGTCCTGGATTTAATTTGATTTTTTGAGCAAAACTAGTATAAACTTGTGTATAATATATTATGATTTTTTGACAGAAACTTGCATTTGTAAAAGTTTCGTAGAATAAAATTTTCATGTGATTTTTTGCATGGACTTCCATCATAACCTTCCATCGTAATATATAGGGAGGATCTAAAAAGTTTTGTATCGTTTCGTATAGTCCTCAATTTAATCTGATATTTTGAGCAAAACTAGTATAAAAATGTGCAAAATATATTAGGATTTTTTGACCAAAACATGCATTTGGAAAAGCTTCGTAGATTAAAATTTTCAGATGATTGTTTGCATGGACTTCCATAAAAACCTTCCCTCGTAACTTATAGGAAAGATCTGAATTGTTTTGAATGGTTTCATACATTCCTCGATTTAATTTGATTTTTTGAGCAAAACAAGCATAAACATTGTGTATAATATATTATGATTATTTGACAGAAACATGCATTTGGAAATATTTCGTAGAATCAAATTTTCATATGATTTTTTGCATGGACTTCCATCATAACCTTCCATCTTAACATATAGGAAGGATCTAAAAAGTTTTGTATCGTTTCGTACAGTCCTCAATTTAATCTGATTTTTTGAGCAAAACTAGTATAAACATGTGTATAATAATATATTACGATTTTTTTACCAAAACTTCCATTTGGAAACGTTTCGTAGAATAAAATTTTCAGATGATTTTTTGCATGGAATTCCATCAAATCCTTACCTCAGTAACATATAGGAAGGATCTAAAAAGTTTTGAATGGTTTCGTACAGTCCTCGATTTAATTTAATTTTTTGAACAAAACTAGTATAAACATGTGTATAATATATTATGATTTTTTGACAGAAACTTTCATTTGAAAATGTTTGGTAGAATCAAATTTTCATTTGATTTTTTGCATGGACTTCCATCATAAACTTCCATCTTAACATATAGGAAGGATCTAAAACGTTTTGTATCGTTTCGTACAGTCCTCAATTTAATCTGATTTTTTGAGCAAAACTAGTATAAACATGTGTATAATATATTACGATTTTTTTACCAAAACTTCCATTTGGAAACGTTTCGTAGAATAAAATTTTCAGATGATTTTTTGCATGGAATTCCATCAAATCCTTACCTCAGTAACATATAGGAAGGATCTAAAAAGTTTTGAATGGTTTCGTACAGTCCTGGATTTAATTTGATTTTTTGAGCAAAACTAGTATAAACTTGTGTATAATATATTATGATTTTTTGACAGAAACATGCATTTGTAAAAGTTTCGTAGAATAAAATTTTCATGTGATTTTTTGCATGGACTTCCATCATAAACTTCCATCTTAACATATAGGAAGGATCTAAAAAGTTTTGTATCGTTTCGTACAGTCCTCAATTTAATCTGATTTTTTGAGCAAAACTAGTATAAACACGTGTATAATATATTACGATTTTTTTACCAAAACTTCCATTTGGAAACGTTTCGTAGAATAAAATTTTCAGATGATTTTTTGCATGGACTTCCATTAAATCCTTACCTCAGTAACATATAGGAAGGATCTAAAAAGTTTTGAATGGTTTCGTACAATGCTCGATTTAATTTTAATTTTTTGAGCAAAACTAGTATAAACATGTGTATAATATATTACGATTTTTTTTACCAAAACTTCCATTTGGAAACGTTTCGTAGAATAAAATTTTCAGATGATTTTTTGCACGGACTTCCATCAAATCCTTACCTCAGTAACATATAGGAAGGATCTAAAAAGTTTTGAATGGTTTCGTACAGTCCTCGATTTAATTTAATT
Organism: Lathyrus aphaca; assembly: GCA_963966055.1. Lineage (NCBI taxonomy): Eukaryota > Viridiplantae > Streptophyta > Magnoliopsida > Fabales > Fabaceae > Lathyrus > Lathyrus aphaca. The sequence goes on along the minus strand of OZ014520.1, from coordinate 595,701,195 downwards.
TTTTGAACAAAACTAGTATAAACATGTGTATAATATATTATGATTTTTTGACAGAAACTTTCATTTGAAAATGTTTGGTAGAATCAAATTTTCATTTGATTTTTTGCATGGACTTCCATCATAAACTTCCATCTTAACATATAGGAAGGATCTAAAAAGTTTTGTATCGTTTCGTACAGTCCTCAATTTAATCTGATTTTTTGTGCAAAACTAGTATAAACATGTGTATAATATATTACGATTTTTTTACCAAAACTTCCATTTGGAAACGTTTCATAGAATAAAATTTTCAGATGATTTTTTGCATGGACTTCCCTCAAAACCTTCCCTTGTAACATATAGGAAGGATCTAAAAAGTTTTGAATGGTTTCGTACAGTCCTCGATTTAATTTGATTTTTTGAGCAAAACTAGTATAAACTTGTGTATAATATATTATGATTTTTTGACAAAAACTTGCATTTGTAAAAGTTTCGTAGAATAAAATTTTCATGTGATTTTTTGCATGGACTTCCATCATAACCTTCCATCGTAATATATAGGGAGGATCTAAAAAGTTTTGTATCGTTTCGTATAGTCCTCAATTTAATCTGATATTTTGAGCAAAACTAGTATAAAAATGTGCAAAATATATTAGGATTTTTTGACCAAAACATGTATTTGGAAAAGCTTCGTAGATTAAAATTTTCAGATGATTGTTTGCATGGACTTCCATAAAAACCTTCCCTCGTAACTTATAGGAAAGATCTGAATTGTTTTGAATGGTTTCATACATTCCTCGATTTAATTTGATTTTTTGAGCAAAACAAGCATAAACATTGTGTATAATATATTATGATTATTTGACAGAAACTTGCATTTGGAAATATTTCGTAGAATCAAATTTTCATATGATTTTTTGCATGGACTTCCATCATAACCTTCCATCTTAACATATAGGAAGGATCTAAAAAGTTTTGTATCGTTTCGTACAGTCCTCAATTTAATCTGATTTTTTGAGCAAAACTAGTATAAACATGTGTATAATATATTACGATTTTTTTACCAAAACTTCCATTTGGAAACGTTTCGTAGAATAAAATTTTCAGATGATTTTTTGCATGGAATTCCATCAAATCCTTACCTCAGTAACATATAGGAAGGATCTAAAAAGTTTTGAATGGTTTCGTACAGTCCTCGATTTAATTTAATTTTTTGAACAAAACTAGTATAAACATGTGTATAATATATTATGATTTTTTGACAGAAACTTTCATTTGAAAATGTTTGGTAGAATCAAATTTTCATTTGATTTTTTGCATGGACTTCCATCATAAACTTCCATCTTAACATATAGGAAGGATCTAAAAAGTTTTGTATCGTTTCGTACAGTCCTCAATTTAATCTGATTTTTTGAGCAAAACTAGTATAAACATGTGTATAATATATTACGATTTTTTTACCAAAACTTCCATTTGGAAACGTTTCGTAGAATAAAATTTTTAGATGATTTTTTGCATGGACTTCCATCAAATCCTTACCTCAGTAACATATAGGAAGGATCTAAAAAGTTTTGAATGGTTTCGTACAGTCCTCGATTTAATTTAATTTTTTGAGCAAAACTAGTATAAACATGTGTATAATATATTATGATTTTTTGACAGAAACTTTCATTTGAAAATGTTTGGTAGAATCAAATTTTCATATGATTTTTTGCATGGACTTCCATCATAAACTTCCATCTTAACATATAGGAAGGATCTAAAAAGTTTTGTATCGTTTCGTACAGTCCTCAATTTAATCTGATTTTTTGAGCAAAACTAGTATAAACACGTGTATAATATATTACGATTTTTTTACCAAAACTTCCATTTGGAAACGTTTCGTAGAATAAAATTTTCAGATGATTTTTTGCATGGACTTCCATCAAATCCTTACCTCAGTAACATATAGGAAGGATCTAAAAAGTTTTGAATGGTTTCGTACAATGCTCGATTTAATTTTAATTTTTTGAGCAAAACTAGTATAAACATGTGTATAATATATTATGATTTTTTGACAGAAACTTTCATTTGAAAATGTTTGCTAGAATCAAATTTTCATATAATTTTTTGCATGGACTTTCATCATAAACTTCCATCTTAACATATAGGAAGGATCTAAAAAGTTTTGTATCGTTTCGTACAGTCCTCAATTTAATCTGATTTTTTGAGCAAAACTAGTATAAACATGTGTATAATATATTACGATTTTTTGACCAAAACTTCCATTTGGAAACGTTTCGTAGAATAAAATTTTCAGGTGATTTTTTGCATGGACTTCCATCAAATCCTTACCTCAGTAACATATAGGAAGGATCTAAAAAGTTTTGAATGGTTTCGTACAGTCCTCGATTTAATTTAATTTTTTGAACAAAACTAGTATAAACATGTGTATAATATATTATGATTTTTTGACAGAAACTTTCATTTGAAAATGTTTGGTAGAATCAAATTTTCATTTGATTTTTTGCATGGACTTCCATCATAAACTTCCATCTTAAAATATAGGAAGGATCTAAAAAGTTTTGTATCGTTTCGTACAGTCCACAATTTAATCTGATTTTTTGAGCAAAACTAGTATAAACATGTGTATAATATATTACGATTTTTTTACCAAAACTTCCATTTGGAAACGTTTCGTAGAATAAAATTTTTAGATGATTTTTTGCATGGACTTCCATCAAATCCTTACCTCAGTAACATATAGGAAGGATCTAAAAAGTTTTGAATGGTTTCGTACAGTCCTCGATTTAATTTAATTTTTTGAACAAAACTAGTATAAACATGTGTATAATATATTATGATTTTTTGACAGAAACTTTCATTTGAAAATGTTTGGTAGAATCAAATTTTCATTTGATTTTTTGCATGGACTTCCATCATAAACTTCCATCTTAACATATAGGTAGGATCTAAAAAGTTTTGTATCGTTTCGTACAGTCCTCAATTTAATCTGATTTTTTGAGCAAAACTAGTATAAACACGTGTATAATATATTACGATTTTTTTACCAAAACTTCCATTTGGAAACGTTTCGTAGAATAAAATTTTCAGATGATTTTTTGCATGGACTTCCATCAAATCCTTACCTCAGTAACATATAGGAAGGATCTAAAAAGTTTTGAATGGTTTCGTACAATGCTCGATTTAATTTTAATTTTTTGAGCAAAACTAGTATAAACATGTGTATAATATATTATGATTTTTTGACAGAAACTTTCATTTGAAAATGTTTGCTAGAATCAAATTTTCATATAATTTTTTGCATGGACTTCCATCATAAACTTCCATCTTAACATATAGGAAGGATCTAAAAAGTTTTGTATCGTTTCGTACAGTCCTCAATTTAATCTGATTTTTTGAGCAAAACTAGTATAAACATGTGTATAATATATTACGATTTTTTGACCAAAACTTCCATTTGGAAACGTTTCGTAGAATAAAATTTTCAGGTGATTTTTTGCATGGACTTCCATCAAATCCTTACCTCAGTAACATATAGGAAGGATCTAAAAAGTTTTGAATGGTTTCGTACAGTCCTCGATTTAATTTAATTTTTTGAACAAAACTAGTATAAACATGTGTATAATATATTATGATTTTTTGACAGAAACTTTCATTTGAAAATGTTTGGTAGAATCAAATTTTCATTTGATTTTTTGCATGGACTTCCATCATAAACTTCCATCTTAACATATAGGAAGGATCTAAAAAGTTTTGTATCGTTTCGTACAGTCCTCAATTTAATCTGATTTTTTGAGCAAAACTAGTATAAACACGTGTATAATATATTACGATTTTTTTACCAAAACTTCCATTTGGAAACGTTTCGTAGAATAAAATTTTCAGATGATTTTTTGCATGGACTTCCATCAAATCCTTACCTCAGTAACATATAGGAAGGATCTAAAAAGTTTTGAATGGTTTCGTACAATGCTCGATTTAATTTTAATTTTTTGAGCAAAACTAGTATAAACATGTGTATAATATATTATGATTTTTTGACAGAAACTTTCATTTGAAAATGTTTGCTAGAATCAAATTTTCATATAATTTTTTGCATGGACTTCCATCATAAACTTCCATCTTAACATATAGGAAGGATCTAAAAAGTTTTGTATCGTTTCGTACAGTCCTCAATTTAATCTGATTTTTTGAGCAAAACTAGTATAAACATGTGTATAATATATTACGATTTTTTGACCAAAACTTCCATTTGGAAACGTTTCGTAGAATAAAATTTTCAGGTGATTTTTTGCATGGACTTCCATCAAATCCTTACCTCAGTAACATATAGGAAGGATCTAAAAAGTTTTGAATGGGTTCGTACAGTCCTCGATTTAATTTAATTTTTTGAACAAAACTAGTATAAACATGTGTATAATATATTATGATTTTTTGACAGAAACTTTCATTTGAAAATGTTTGGTAGAATCAAATTTTCATTTGATTTTTTGCATGGACTTCCATCATAAACTTCCATCTTAAAATATAGGAAGGATCTAAAAAGTTTTGTATCGTTTCGTACAGTCCACAATTTAATCTGATTTTTTGAGCAAAACTAGTATAAACATGTGTATAATATATTACGATTTTTTTACCAAAACTTCCATTTGGAAACGTTTCGTAGAATAAAATTTTCAGATGATTTTTTGCATGGACTTCCATCAAATCCTTACCTCAGTAACATATAGGAAGGATCTAAAAAGTTTTGAATGGTTTCGTACAGTCCTCGATTTAATATAATTTTTTGAGCAAAACTAGTATAAATATGTGTATAATATATTATGATTTTTTGACAAAAACTTTCATTTGAAAATGTTTGGTAGAATCAAATTTTCATATGATTTTTTGCATGGACTTCTATCATAAACATCCATCTTAACATATAGGAAGGATCTAAAAAGTTTTGTATCGTTTCGTACAGTCCTCAATTTAATCTGATTTTTTGAGCAAAACTAGTATAAACACGTGTATAATATATTACGATTTTTTTACCAAAACTTCCATTTGGAAACGTTTCGTAGAATAAAATTTTCAGATGATTTTTTGCATGGACTTCCATTAAATCCTTACCTCAGTAACATATAGGAAGGATCTAAAAAGTTTTGAATGGTTTCGTACAGTCCTCGATTTAATTTAATTTTTTGAACAAAACTAGTATAAACATGTGTATAATATATTACGATTTTTTTTACCAAAACTTCCATTTGGAAACGTTTCGTAGAATAAAATTTTCAGGTGATTTTTTGCATGGACTTCCATCAAATCCTTACCTCAGTAACATATAGGAAGGATCTAAAAAGTTTTGAATGGTTTCGTACAGTCCTCGATTTAATTTAATTTTTTGAACAAAACTAGTATAAACATGTGTATAATATATTATGATTTTTTGACAGAAACATTCATTTGAAAATGTTTGGTAGAATCAAATTTTCATTTGATTTTTTGCATGGACTTCCATCATAAACTTCCATCTTAAAATATAGGAAGGATCTAAAAAGTTTTGTATCGTTTCGTACAGTCCACAATTTAATCTGATTTTTTGAGCAAAACTAGTATAAACATGTGTATAATATATTACGATTTTTTTACCAAAACTTCCATTTGGAAACGTTTCGTAGAATAAAATTTTCAGATGATTTTTTGCATGGACTTCCATCAAATCCTTACCTCAGTAACATATAGGAAGGATCTAAAAAGTTTTGAATGGTTTCGTACAGTCCTCGATTTAATTTAATTTTTTGAGCAAAACTAGTATAAATATGTGTATAATATATTATGATTTTTTGACAAAAACTTTCATTTGAAAATGTTTGGTAGAATCAAATTTTCATATGATTTTTTGCATGGACTTCTATCATAAACATCCATCTTAACATATAGGAAGGATCTAAAAAGTTTTGTATCGTTTCGTACAGTCCTCAATTTAATCTGATTTTTTGAGCAAAACTAGTATAACCATGTGTATAATATATTACGATTTTTTTACCAAAACTTCCATTTGGAAACGTTTCGTAGAATAAAATTTTCAGATGATTTTTTGCATGGACTTCCATCAAATCCTTACCTCAGTAACATATAGGAAGGATCTAAAAAGTTTTGAATGGTTTCGTACAATGCTCGATTTAATTTTAATTTTTTGAGCAAAACTAGTATAAACATGTGTATAATATATTATGATTTTTTGACAGAAACTTTCATTTGAAAATGTTTGGTAGAATCAAATTTTCATATAATTTTTTGCATGGACTTCCATCATAAACTTCCATCTTAACATATAGGAAGGATCTAAAAAGTTTTGTATCGTTTCGTACAGTCCTCAATTTAATCTGATTTTTTGAGCAAAACTAGTATAAACACGTGTATAATATATTACGATTTTTTTACCAAAACTTCCATTTGGAAACGTTTCGTAGAATAAAATTTTCAGATGATTTTTTGCATGGACTTCCATTAAATCCTTACCTCAGTAACATATAGGAAGGATCTAAAAAGTTTTGAATGGTTTCGTACAATGCTCGATTTAATTTTAATTTTTTGAGCAAAACTAGTATAAACATGTGTATAATATATTACGATTTTTTTTACCAAAACTTCCATTTGGAAACGTTTCGTAGAATAAAATTTTCAGATGATTTTTTGCATGGACTTCCATCAAATCCTTACCTCAGTAACATATAGGAAGGATCTAAAAAGTTTTGAATGGTTTCGTACAGTCCTCGATTTAATTTAATTTTTTGAACAAAACTAGTATAAACATGTGTATAATATATTATGATTTTTTGACAGAAACTTTCATTTGAAAATGTTTGGTAGAATCAAATTTTCATTTGATTTTTTGCATGGACTTCCATCATAAACTTCCATCTTAACATATAGGAAGGATCTAAAAAGTTTTGTATCGTTTCGTACAGTCCTCAATTTAATCTGATTTTTTGAGCAAAACTAGTATAAACATGTGTATAATATATTACGATTTTTTGACCAAAACTTCCATTTGGAAACGTTTCGTAGAATAAAATTTTCAGGTGATTTTTTGCATGGACTTCCATCAAATCCTTACCTCAGTAACATATAGGAAGGATCTAAAAAGTTTTGAATGGTTTCGTACAGTCCTCGATTTAATTTAATTTTTTGAACAAAACTAGTATAAACATGTGTATAATATATTATGATTTTTTGACAGAAACTTTCATTTGAAAATGTTTGGTAGAATCAAATTTTCATATAATTTTTTGCATGGACTTCCATCATAAACTTCCATCTTAACATATAGGAAGGATCTAAAAAGTTTTGTATCGTTTCGTACAGTCCTCAATTTAATCTGATTTTTTGAGCAAAACTAGTATAAACACGTGTATAATATATTACGATTTTTTTACCAAAACTTCCATTTGGAAACGTTTCGTAGAATAAAATTTTCAGATGATTTTTTGCATGGACTTCCATTAAATCCTTACCTCAGTAACATATAGGAAGGATCTAAAAAGTTTTGAATGGTTTCGTACAATGCTTGATTTAATTTTAATTTTTTGAGCAAAACTAGTATAAACATGTGTATAATATATTACGATTTTTTTTACCAAAACTTCCATTTGGAAACGTTTCGTAGAATAAAATTTTCAGATGATTTTTTGCATGGACTTCCATCAAATCCTTACCTCAGTAACATATAGGAAGGATCTAAAAAGTTTTGAATGGTTTCGTACAGTCCTCGATTTAATTTAATTTTTTGAACAAAACTAGTATAAACATGTGTATAATATATTATGATTTTTTGACAGAAACTTTCATTTGAAAATGTTTGGTAGAATCAAATTTTCATTTGATTTTTTGCATGGACTTCCATCATAAACTTCCATCTTAACATATAGGAAGGATCTAAAAAGTTTTGTATCGTTTCGTACAGTCCTCAATTTAATCTGATTTTTTGAGCAAAACTAGTATAAACATGTGTATAATATATTACGATTTTTTGACCAAAACTTCCATTTGGAAACGTTTCGTAGAATAAAATTTTCAGGTGATTTTTTGCATGGACTTCCATCAAATCCTTACCTCAGTAACATATAGGAAGGATCTAAAAAGTTTTGAATGGTTTCGTACAGTCCTCGATTTAATTTAATTTTTTGAACAAAACTAGTATAAACATGTGTATAATATATTATGATTTTTTGACAGAAACTTTCATTTGAAAATGTTTGGTAGAATCAAATTTTCATTTGATTTTTTGCATGGACTTCCATCATAAACTTCCATCTTAAAATATAGGAAGGATCTAAAAAGTTTTGTATCGTTTCGTACAGTCCACAATTTAATCTGATTTTTTGAGCAAAACTAGTATAAACATGTGTATAATATATTACGATTTTTTTACCAAAACTTCCATTTGGAAACGTTTCGTAGAATAAAATTTTCAGATGATTTTTTGCATGGACTTCCATCAAATCCTTACCTCAGTAACATATAGGAAGGATCTAAAAAGTTTTGAATGGTTTCGTACAGTCCTCGATTTAATTTAATTTTTTGAGCAAAACTAGTATAAATATGTGTATAATATATTATGATTTTTTGACAAAAACTTTCATTTGAAAATGTTTGGTAGAATCAAATTTTCATATGATTTTTTGCATGGACTTCTATCATAAACATCCATCTTAACATATAGGAAGGATCTAAAAAGTTTTGTATCGTTTCGTACAGTCCTCAATTTAATCTGATTTTTTGAGCAAAACTAGTATAACCATGTGTATAATATATTACGATTTTTTTACCAAAACTTCCATTTGGAAACGTTTCGTAGAATAAAATTTTCAGATGATTTTTTGCATGGACTTCCATCAAATCCTTACCTCAGTAACATATAGGAAGGATCTAAAAAGTTTTGAATGGTTTCGTACAATGCTCGATTTAATTTTAATTTTTTGAGCAAAACTAGTATAAACATGTGTATAATATATTATGAGTTTTTGACAGAAACTTTCATTTGAAAATGTTTGGTAGAATCAAATTTTCATATAATTTTTTGCATGGACTTCCATCATAAACTTCCATCTTAACATATAGGAAGGATCTAAAAAGTTTTGTATCGTTTCGTACAGTCCTCAATTTAATCTGATTTTTTGAGCAAAACTAGTATAAACACGTGTATAATATATTACGATTTTTTTACCAAAACTTCCATTTGGAAACGTTTCGTAGAATAAAATTTTCAGATGATTTTTTGCATGGACTTCCATTAAATCCTTACCTCAGTAACATATAGGAAGGATCTAAAAAGTTTTGAATGGTTTCGTACAATGCTCGATTTAATTTTAATTTTTTGAGCAAAACTAGTATAAACATGTGTATAATATATTACGATTTTTTTTACCAAAACTTCCATTTGGAAACGTTTCGTAGAATAAAATTTTCAGATGATTTTTTGCATGGACTTCCATCAAATCCTTACCTCAGTAACATATAGGAAGGATCTAAAAAGTTTTGAATGGTTTCGTACAGTCCTCGATTTAATTTAATTTTTTGAACAAAACTAGTATAAACATGTGTATAATATATTATGATTTTTTGACAGAAACTTTCATTTGAAAATGTTTGGTAGAATCAAATTTTCATTTGATTTTTTGCATGGACTTCCATCATAAACTTCCATCTTAACATATAGGAAGGATCTAAAAAGTTTTGTATCGTTTCGTACAGTCCTCAATTTAATCTGATTTTTTGAGCAAAACTAGTATAAACATGTGTATAATATATTACGATTTTTTTACCAAAACATCCATTTGGAAACGTTTCATAGAATAAAATTTTCAGATGATTTTTTGCATGGACTTCCCTCAAAACCTTCCCTCATAACATATAGGAAGGATCTAAAAAGTTTTGAATGGTTTCGTACAGTCCTCGATTTAATTTGATTTTTTGAGCAAAACTAGTATAAACTTGTGTATAATATATTATGATTTTTTGACAGAAACTTGCATTTGTAAAAGTTTCGTAGAATAAAATTTTCATGTGATTTTTTGCATGGACTTCCATCATAACCTTCCATCGTAATATATAGGGAGGATCTAAAAAGTTTTGTATCGTTTCGTATAGTCCTCAATTTAATCTGATATTTTGAGCAAAACTAGTATAAAAATGTGCAAAATATATTAGGATTTTTTGACCAAAACATGTATTTGGAAAAGCTTCGTAGATTAAAATTTTCAGTTGATTGTTTGCATGTACTTCCATAAAAACCTTCCCTCGAAAGTTATAGGAAAGATCTGAATTGTTTTGAATGGTTTCATACATTCCTCGATTTAATTTGATTTTTTGAGCAAAACAAGCATAAACATTGTGTATAATATATTATGATTATTTGACAGAAACTTGCATTTGGAAATATTTCGTAGAATCAAATTTTCATATGATTTTTTGCATGGACTTCCATCATAACCTTCCATCTTAATATATAGGAAGGATCTAAAAAGTTTTGTATCGTTTCGTACAGTCCTCAATTTAATCTGATTTTTTGAGCAAAACTAGTATAAACATGTGTATAATATATTACGATTTTTTTACCAAAACTTCCATTTGGAAACGTTTCGTAGAATAAAATTTTTAGATGATTTTTTGCATGGACTTCCATCAAATCCTTACCTCAGTAACATATAGGAAGGATCTAAAAAGTTTTGAATGGTTTCGTACAGTCCTCGATTTAATTTAATTTTTTGAACAAAACTAGTATAAACATGTGTATAATATATTATGATTTTTTGACAGAAACTTTCATTTGAAAATGTTTGGTAGAATCAAATTTTCATTTGATTTTTTGCATGGACTTCCATCATAAACTTCCATCTTAACATATAGGAAGGATCTAAAAAGTTTTGTATCGTTTCGTACAGTCCTCAATTTAATCTGATTTTTTGAGCAAAACTAGTATAAACATGTGTATAATATATTACGATTTTTTTACCAAAACTTCCATTTGGAAACGTTTCGTAGAATAAAATTTTTAGATGATTTTTTGCATGGACTTCCATCAAATCCTTACCTCAGTAACATATAGGAAGGATCTAAAAAGTTTTGAATGGTTTCGTACAGTCCTCGATTTAATTTAATTTTTTGAGCAAAACTAGTATAAACATGTGTATAATATATTATGATTTTTTGACAGAAACTTTCATTTGAAAATGTTTGGTAGAATCAAATTTTCATATGATTTTTTGCATGGACTTCCATCATAAACTTCCATCTTAACATATAGCAAGGATCTAAAAAGTTTTGTATCGTTTCGTACAGTCCTCAATTTAATCTGATTTTTTGAGCAAAACTAGTATAACCATGTGTATAATATATTACGATTTTTTTACCAAAACTTCCATTTGGAAACGTTTCGTAGAATAAAATTTTCAGATGATTTTTTGCATGGACTTCCATCATATCCTTACCTCAGTAACATATAGGAAGGATCTAAAAAGTTTTGAATGGTTTCGTACAGTCCTCGATTTAATTTAATTTTTTGAACAAAACTAGTATAAACATGTGTATAATATATTATGATTTTTTGACAGAAACTTTCATTTGAAAATGTTTGGTAGAATCAAATTTTCATATGATTTTTTGCATGGACTTCCATCATAAACTTCCATCTTAACATATAGGAAGGATCTAAAAAGTTTTGTATCGTTTCGTACAGTCCTCAATTTAATCTGATTTTTTGAGCAAAACTAGTATAACCATGTGTATAATATATTACGATTTTTTTACCAAAACATCCATTTGGAAACGTTTCATAGAATAAAATTTTTAGATGATTTTTTGCATGGACTTCCATCAAATCCTTACCTCAGTAACATATAGGAAGGATCTAAAAAGTTTTGAATGGTTTCGTACAGTCCTCGATTTAATTTAATTTTTTGAGCAAAACTAGTATAAACATGTGTATAATATATTATGATTTTTTGACAGAAACTTTCATTTGAAAATGTTTGGAAGAATCAAATTTTCATATGATTTTTTGCATGGACTTCCATCATAAACTTCCATCTTAACATATAGGAAGGATCTAAAAAGTTTTGTATCGTTTCGTACAGTCCTCAATTTAATCTGATTTTTTGAGCAAAACTAGTATAAACATGTGTATAATATCTTACGATTTTTTGACCAAAACTTCCATTTGGAAACGTTTCGTAGAATAAAATTTTCAGATGATTTTTTGCATGGACTTCCATCAAATCCTTACCTCAGTAACATATAGGAAGGATCTAAAAAGTTTTGAATGGTTTCGTACAGTCCTCGATTTAATTTAATTTTTTGAGCAAAACTAGTATAAACATGTGTATAATATATTATGATTTTTTGACAAAAACTTTCATTTGAAAATGTTTGGTAGAATCAAATTTTCATATGATTTTTTGCATGGACTTCTATCATAAACATCCATCTTAACATATAGGAAGGATCTAAAAAGTTTTGTATCGTTTCGTACAGTCCTCAATTTAATCTGATTTTTTGAGCAAAACTAGTATAACCATGTGTATAATATATTACGATTTTTTTACCAAAACTTCCATTTGGAAACGTTTCGTAGAATAAAATTTTCAGATGATTTTTTGCATGGACTTCCATCAAATCCTTACCTCAGTAACATATAGGAAGGATCTAAAAAGTTTTGAATGGTTTCGTACAATGCTCGATTTAATTTTAATTTTTTGAGCAAAACTAGTATAAACATGTGTATAATATATTATGATTTTTTGACAGAAACTTTCATTTGAAAATGTTTGGTAGAATCAAATTTTCATATAATTTTTTGCATGGACTTCCATCATAAACTTCCATCTTAACATATAGGAAGGATCTAAAAAGTTTTGTATCGTTTCGTACAGTCCTCAATTTAATCTGATTTTTTGAGCAAAACTAGTATAAACATGTGTATAATATATTACGATTTTTTTACCAAAACTTCCATTTGGAAACGTTTCATAGAATAAAATTTTCAGATGATTTTTTGCATGGACTTCCCTCAAAACCTTCCCTTGTAACATATAGGAAGGATCTAAAAAGTTTTGAATGGTTTCGTACAGTCCTCGATTTAATTTGATTTTTTGAGCAAAACTCGTATAAACTTGTGTATAATATATTATGATTTTTTGACATTAACTTGCATTTGTAAAAGTTTCGTAGAATAAAATTTTCATGTGATTTTTTGCATGGACTTCCATCATAACCTTCCATCGTAATATATAGGGAGGATCTAAAAAGTTTTGTATCGTTTCGTATAGTCCTCAATTTAATCTGATATTTTGAGCAAAACTAGTATAAAAATGTGCAAAATATATTAGGATTTTTTGACCAAAACATGCATTTGGAAAAGCTTCGTAGATTAAAATTTTCAGATGATTGTTTGCATGGACTTCCATAAAAACCTTCCCTCGTAACTTATAGGAAAGATCTGAATTGTTTTGAATGGTTTCATACATTCCTCGATTTAATTTGATTTTTTGAGCAAAACAAGCATAAACATTGTGTATAATATATTATGATTATTTGACAGAAACTTGCATTTGGAAATATTTCGTAGAATCAAATTTTCATATGATTTTTTGCATGGACTTCCATCATAACCTTCCATCTTAACATATAGGAAGGATCTAAAAAGTTTTGTATCGTTTCGTACAGTCCTCAATTTAATCTGATTTTTTGAGCAAAACTAGTATAAACATGTGTATAATATATTACGATTTTTTTACCAAAACTTCCATTTGGAAACGTTTCGTAGAATAAAATTTTTAGATGATTTTTTGCATGGACTTCCATCAAATCCTTACCTCAGTAACATATAGGAAGGATCTAAAAAGTTTTGAATGGTTTCGTACAGTCCTCGATTTAATTTAATTTTTTGAGCAAAACTAGTATAAACATGTGTATAATATATTATGATTTTTTGACAGAAACTTTCATTTGAAAATGTTTGGTAGAATCAAATTTTCATATGATTTTTTGCATGGACTTCCATCATAAACTTCCATCTTAACATATAGGAAGGATCTAAAAAGTTTTGTATCGTTTCGTACAGTCCTCAATTTAATCTGATTTTTTGAGCAAAACTAGTATAACCATGTGTATAATATATTACGATTTTTTTACCAAAACTTCCATTTGGAAACGTTTCGTAGAATAAAATTTTCAGATGATTTTTTGCATGGACTTCCATCATATCCTTACCTCAGTAACATATAGGAAGGATCTAAAAAGTTTTGAATGGTTTCGTACAGTCCTCGATTTAATTTAATTTTTTGAACAAAACTAGTATAAACATGTGTATAATATATTATGATTTTTTGACAGAAACTTTCATTTGAAAATGTTTGGTAGAATCAAATTTTCATTTGATTTTTTGCATGGACTTCCATCATAAACTTCCATCTTAACATATAGGAAGGATCTAAAAAGTTTTGTATCGTTTCGTACAGTTCTCAATTTAATCTGATTTTTTGAGCAAAACTAGTATAAACATGTGTATAATATATTACGATTTTTTTACCAAAACATCCATTTGGAAACGTTTCATAGAATAAAATTTTTAGATGATTTTTTGCATGGACTTCCATCAAATCCTTACCTCAGTAACATATAGGAAGGATCTAAAAAGTTTTGAATGGTTTCGTACAGTCCTCGATTTAATTTAATTTTTTGAGCAAAACTAGTATAAACATGTGTATAATATATTATGATTTTTTGACAGAAACTTTCATTTGAAAATGTTTGGTAGAATCAAATTTTCATTTGATTTTTTGCATGGACTTCCATCATAAACTTCCATCTTAACATATAGGAAGGATCTAAAAAGTTTTGTATCGTTTCGTACAGTCCTCAATTTAATCTGATTTTTTGAGCAAAACTAGTATAAACATGTGTATAATATATTACGATTTTTTTACCAAAACTTCCATTTGGAAACATTTCGTAGAATAAAATTTTTAGATGATTTTTTGCATGGACTTCCATCAAATCCTTACCTCAGTAACATATAGGAAGGATCTAAAAAGTTTTGAATGGTTTCGTACAGTCCTCGATTTAATTTAATTTTTTGAACAAAACTAGTATAAACATGTGTATAATATATTATGATTTTTTGACAGAAACTTTCATTTGAAAATGTTTGGTAGAATCAAATTTTCATTTGATTTTTTGCATGGACTTCCATCATAAACTTCCATCTTAACATATAGGAAGGATCTAAAAAGTTTTGTATCGTTTCGTACAGTCCTCAATTTAATCTGATTTTTTGAGCAAAACTAGTATAAACATGTGTATAATATATTACGATTTTTTTACCAAAACTTCCATTTGGAAACGTTTCGTAGAATAAAATTTTTAGATGATTTTTTGCATGGACTTCCATCAAATCCTTACCTCAGTAACATATAGGAAGGATCTAAAAAGTTTTGAATGGTTTCGTACAGTCCTCGATTTAATTTAATTTTTTGAGCAAAACTAGTATAAACATGTGTATAATATATTATGATTTTTTGACAGAAACTTTCATTTGAAAATGTTTGGTAGAATCAAATTTTCATATGATTTTTTGCATGGACTTCCATCATAAACTTCCATCTTAACATATAGGAAGGATCTAAAAAGTTTTGTATCGTTTCGTACAGTCCTCAATTTAATCTGATTTTTTGAGCAAAACTAGTATAACCATGTGTATAATATATTACGATTTTTTTACCAAAACTTCCATTTGGAAACGTTTCGTAGAATAAAATTTTCAGATGATTTTTTGCATGGACTTCCATCATATCCTTACCTCAGTAACATATAGGAAGGATCTAAAAAGTTTTGAATGGTTTCGTACAGTCCTCGATTTAATTTAATTTTTTGAACAAAACTAGTATAAACATGTGTATAATATATTATGATTTTTTGACAGAAACTTTCATTTGAAAATGTTTGGTAGAATCAAATTTTCATATGATTTTTTGCATGGACTTCCATCATAAACTTCCATCTTAACATATAGGAAGGATCTAAAAAGTTTTGTATCGTTTCGTACAGTCCTCAATTTAATCTGATTTTTTGAGCAAAACTAGTATAACCATGTGTATAATATATTACGATTTTTTTACCAAAACATCCATTTGGAAACGTTTCATAGAATAAAATTTTTAGATGATTTTTTGCATGGACTTCCATCAAATCCTTACCTCAGTAACATATAGGAAGGATCTAAAAATTTTTGAATGGTTTCGTACAGTCCTCGATTTAATTTAATTTTTTGAGCAAAACTAGTATAAACATGTGTATAATATATTATGATTTTTTGACAGAAACTTTCATTTGAAAATGTTTGGAAGAATCAAATTTTCATATGATTTTTTGCATGGACTTCCATCATAAACTTCCATCTTAACATATAGGAAGGATCTAAAAAGTTTTGTATCGTTTCGTACAGTCCTCAATTTAATCTGATTTTTTGAGCAAAACTAGTATAAACACGTGTATAATATATTACGATTTTTTTACCAAAACTTCCATTTGGAAACGTTTCGTAGAATAAAATTTTCAGATGATTTTTTGCATGGACTTCCATCAAATCCTTACCTCAGTAACATATAGGAAGGATCTAAAAAGTTTTGAATGGTTTCGTACAATGCTCGATTTAATTTTAATTTTTTGAGCAAAACTAGTATAAACATGTGTATAATATATTATGATTTTTTGACAGAAACTTTCATTTGAAAATGTTTGGTAGAATCAAATTTTCATATAATTTTTTGCATGGACTTCCATCATAAACTTCCATCTTAACACATTAGGAAGGATCTAAAAAGTTTTGTATCGTTTCGTACAGTCCTCAATTTAATCTGATTTTTTGAGCAAAACTAGTATAAACATGTGTATAATATCTTACGATTTTTTGACCAAAACTTCCATTTGGAAACGTTTCGTAGAATAAAATTTTCAGATGATTTTTTGCATGGACTTCCATCAAATCCTTACCTCAGTAACATATAGGAAGGATCTAAAAAGTTTTGAATGGTTTCGTACAGTCCTCGATTTAATTTAATTTTTTGAGCAAAACTAGTATAAACATGTGTATAATATATTATGATTTTTTGACAAAAACTTTCATTTGAAAATGTTTGGTAGAATCAAATTTTCATATGATTTTTTGCATGGACTTCTATCATAAACATCCATCTTAACATATAGGAAGGATCTAAAAAGTTTTGTATCGTTTCGTACAGTCCTCAATTTAATCTGATTTTTTGAGCAAAACTAGTATAACCATGTGTATAATATATTACGATTTTTTTACCAAAACTTCCATTTGGAAACGTTTCGTAGAATAAAATTTTCAGATGATTTTTTGCATGGACTTCCATCAAATCCTTACCTCAGTAACATATAGGAAGGATCTAAAAAGTTTTGAATGGTTTCGTACAATGCTCGATTTAATTTTAATTTTTTGAGCAAAACTAGTATAAACATGTGTATAATATATTATGATTTTTTGACAGAAACTTTCATTTGAAAATGTTTGGTAGAATCAAATTTTCATATAATTTTTTGCATGGACTTCCATCATAAACTTCCATCTTAACATATAGGAAGGATCTAAAAAGTTTTGTATCGTTTCGTACAGTCCTCAATTTAATCTGATTTTTTGAGCAAAACTAGTATAAACATGTGTATAATATATTACGATTTTTTTACCAAAACTTCCATTTGGAAACGTTTCATAGAATAAAATTTTCAGATGATTTTTTGCATGGACTTCCCTCAAAACCTTCCCTTGTAACATATAGGAAGGATCTAAAAAGTTTTGAATGGTTTCGTACAGTCCTCGATTTAATTTGATTTTTTGAGCAAAACTCGTATAAACTTGTGTATAATATATTATGATTTTTTGACAGAAACTTGCATTTGTAAAAGTTTCGTAGAATAAAATTTTCATGTGATTTTTTGCATGGACTTCCATCATAACCTTCCATCGTAATATATAGGGAGGATATAAAAAGTTTTGTATCGTTTCGTATAGTCCTCAATTTAATCTGATATTTTGAGCAAAACTAGTATAAAAATGTGCAAAATATATTAGGATTTTTTGACCAAAACATGCATTTGGAAAAGCTTCGTAGATTAAAATTTTCAGATGATTGTTTGCATGGACTTCCATAAAAACCTTCCCTCGTAACTTATAGGAAAGATCTGAATTGTTTTGAATGGTTTCATACATTCCTCGATTTAATTTGATTTTTTGAGCAAAACAAGCATAAACATTGTGTATAATATATTATGATTATTTGACAGAAACTTGCATTTGGAAATATTTCGTAGAATCAAATTTTCATATGATTTTTTGCATGGACTTCCATCATAACCTTCCATCTTAACATATAGGAAGGATCTAAAAAGTTTTGTATCGTTTCGTACAGTCCTCAATTTAATCTGATTTTTTGAGCAAAACTAGTATAAACATGTGTATAATATATTACGATTTTTTTACCAAAACTTCCATTTGGAAACGTTTCGTAGAATAAAATTTTTAGATGATTTTTTGCATGGACTTCCATCAAATCCTTACCTCAGTAACATATAGGAAGGATCTAAAAAGTTTTGAATGGTTTCGTACAGTCCTCGATTTAATTTAATTTTTTGAGCAAAACTAGTATAAACATGTGTATAATATATTATGATTTTTTGACAGAAACTTTCATTTGAAAATGTTTGGTAGAATCAAATTTTCATATGATTTTTTGCATGGACTTCCATCATAAACTTCCATCTTAACATATAGGAAGGATCTAAAAAGTTTTGTATCGTTTCGTACAGTCCTCAATTTAATCTGATTTTTTGAGCAAAACTAGTATAACCATGTGTATAATATATTACGATTTTTTTACCAAAACTTCCATTTGGAAACGTTTCGTAGAATAAAATTTTCAGATGATTTTTTGCATGGACTTCCATCATATCCTTACCTCAGTAACATATAGGAAGGATCTAAAAAGTTTTGAATGGTTTCGTACAGTCCTCGATTTAATTTAATTTTTTGAACAAAACTAGTATAAACATGTGTATAATATATTATGATTTTTTGACAGAAACTTTCATTTGAAAATGTTTGGTAGAATCAAATTTTCATATGATTTTTTGCATGGACTTCCATCATAAACTTCCATCTTAACATATAGGAAGGATCTAAAAAGTTTTGTATCGTTTCGTACAGTCCTCAATTTAATCTGATTTTTTGAGCAAAACTAGTATAACCATGTGTATAATATATTACGATTTTTTTACCAAAACATCCATTTGGAAACGTTTCATAGAATAAAATTTTTAGATGATTTTTTGCATGGACTTCCATCAAATCCTTACCTCAGTAACATATAGGAAGGATCTAAAAATTTTTGAATGGTTTCGTACAGTCCTCGATTTAATTTAATTTTTTGAGCAAAACTAGTATAAACATGTGTATAATATATTATGATTTTTTGACAGAAACTTTCATTTGAAAATGTTTGGAAGAATCAAATTTTCATATGATTTTTTGCATGGACTTCCATCATAAACTTCCATCTTAACATATAGGAAGGATCTAAAAAGTTTTGTATCGTTTCGTACAGTCCTCAATTTAATCTGATTTTTTGAGCAAAACTAGTATAAACACGTGTATAATATATTACGATTTTTTTACCAAAACTTCCATTTGGAAACGTTTCGTAGAATAAAATTTTCAGATGATTTTTTGCATGGACTTCCATCAAATCCTTACCTCAGTAACATATAGGAAGGATCTAAAAAGTTTTGAATGGTTTCGTACAATGCTCGATTTAATTTTAATTTTTTGAGCAAAACTAGTATAAACATGTGTATAATATATTATGATTTTTTGACAGAAACTTTCATTTGAAAATGTTTGGTAGAATCAAATTTTCATATAATTTTTTGCATGGACTTCCATCATAAACTTCCATCTTAACACATTAGGAAGGATCTAAAAAGTTTTGTATCGTTTCGTACAGTCCTCAATTTAATCTGATTTTTTGAGCAAAACTAGTATAAACATGTGTATAATATCTTACGATTTTTTGACCAAAACTTCCATTTGGAAACGTTTCGTAGAATAAAATTTTCAGATGATTTTTTGCATGGACTTCCATCAAATCCTTACCTCAGTAACATATAGGAAGGATCTAAAAAGTTTTGAATGGTTTCGTACAGTCCTCGATTTAATTTAATTTTTTGAGCAAAACTAGTATAAACATGTGTATAATATATTATGATTTTTTGACAAAAACTTTCATTTGAAAATGTTTGGTAGAATCAAATTTTCATATGATTTTTTGCATGGACTTCTATCATAAACATCCATCTTAACATATAGGAAGGATCTAAAAAGTTTTGTATCGTTTCGTACAGTCCTCAATTTAATCTGATTTTTTGAGCAAAACTAGTATAACCATGTGTATAATATATTACGATTTTTTTACCAAAACTTCCATTTGGAAACGTTTCGTAGAATAAAATTTTCAGATGATTTTTTGCATGGACTTCCATCAAATCCTTACCTCAGTAACATATAGGAAGGATCTAAAAAGTTTTGAATGGTTTCGTACAATGCTCGATTTAATTTTAATTTTTTGAGCAAAACTAGTATAAACATGTGTATAATATATTATGATTTTTTGACAGAAACTTTCATTTGAAAATGTTTGGTAGAATCAAATTTTCATATAATTTTTTGCATGGACTTCCATCATAAACTTCCATCTTAACATATAGGAAGGATCTAAAAAGTTTTGTATCGTTTCGTACAGTCCTCAATTTAATCTGATTTTTTGAGCAAAACTAGTATAAACATGTGTATAATATATTACGATTTTTTTACCAAAACTTCCATTTGGAAACGTTTCATAGAATAAAATTTTCAGATGATTTTTTGCATGGACTTCCCTCAAAACCTTCCCTTGTAACATATAGGAAGGATCTAAAAAGTTTTGAATGGTTTCGTACAGTCCTCGATTTAATTTGATTTTTTGAGCAAAACTCGTATAAACTTGTGTATAATATATTATGATTTTTTGACAGAAACTTGCATTTGTAAAAGTTTCGTAGAATAAAATTTTCATGTGATTTTTTGCATGGACTTCCATCATAACCTTCCATCGTAATATATAGGGAGGATATAAAAAGTTTTGTATCGTTTCGTATAGTCCTCAATTTAATCTGATATTTTGAGCAAAACTAGTATAAAAATGTGCAAAATATATTAGGATTTTTTGACCAAAACATGCATTTGGAAAAGCTTCGTAGATTAAAATTTTCAGATGATTGTTTGCATGGACTTCCATAAAAACCTTCCCTCGTAACTTATAGGAAAGATCTGAATTGTTTTGAATGGTTTCATACATTCCTCGATTTAATTTGATTTTTTGAGCAAAACAAGCATAAACATTGTGTATAATATATTATGATTATTTGACAGAAACTTGCATTTGGAAATATTTCGTAGAATCAAATTTTCATATGATTTTTTGCATGGACTTCCATCATAACCTTCCATCTTAACATATAGGAAGGATCTAAAAAGTTTTGTATCGTTTCGTACAGTCCTCAATTTAATCTGATTTTTTGAGCAAAACTAGTATAAACATGTGTATAATATATTACGATTTTTTTACCAAAACTTCCATTTGGAAACGTTTCGTAGAATAAAATTTTTAGATGATTTTTTGCATGGACTTCCATCAAATCCTTACCTCAGTAACATATAGGAAGGATCTAAAAAGTTTTGAATGGTTTCGTACAGTCCTCGATTTAATTTAATTTTTTGAACAAAACTAGTATAAACATGTGTATAATATATTATGATTTTTTGACAGAAACTTTCATTTGAAAATGTTTGGTAGAATCAAATTTTCATTTGATTTTTTGCATGGACTTCCATCATAAACTTCCATCTTAACATATAGGAAGGATCTAAAAAGTTTTGTATCGTTTCGTACAGTCCTCAATTTAATCTGATTTTTTGAGCAAAACTAGTATAAACATGTGTATAATATATTACGATTTTTTTACCAAAACTTCCATTTGGAAACGTTTCGTAGAATAAAATTTTTAGATGATTTTTTGCATGGACTTCCATCAAATCCTTACCTCAGTAACATATAGGAAGGATCTAAAAAGTTTTGAATGGTTTCGTACAGTCCTCGATTTAATTTAATTTTTTGAGCAAAACTAGTATAAACATGTGTATAATATATTATGATTTTTTGACAGAAACTTTCATTTGAAAATGTTTGGTAGAATCAAATTTTCATATGATTTTTTGCATGGACTTCCATCATAAACTTCCATCTTAACATATAGGAAGGATCTAAAAAGTTTTGTATCGTTTCGTACAGTCCTCAATTTAATCTGATTTTTTGAGCAAAACTAGTATAACCATGTGTATAATATATTACGATTTTTTTACCAAAACTTCCATTTGGAAACGTTTCGTAGAATAAAATTTTCAGATGATTTTTTGCATGGACTTCCATCATATCCTTACCTCAGTAACATATAGGAAGGATCTAAAAAGTTTTGAATGGTTTCGTACAGTCCTCGATTTAATTTAATTTTTTGAACAAAACTAGTATAAACATGTGTATAATATATTATGATTTTTTGACAGAAACTTTCATTTGAAAATGTTTGGTAGAATCAAATTTTCATTTGATTTTTTGCATGGACTTCCATCATAAACATCCATCTTAACATATAGGAAGGATCTAAAAAGTTTTGTATCGTTTCGTACAGTCCTCAATTTAATCTGATTTTTTGAGCAAAACTAGTATAAACATGTGTATAATATATTACGATTTTTTTACCAAAACATCCATTTGGAAACGTTTCATAGAATAAAATTTTTAGATGATTTTTTGCATGGACTTCCATCAAATCCTTACCTCAGTAACATATAGGAAGGATCTAAAAAGTTTTGAATGGTTTCGTACAGTCCTCGATTTAATTTAATTTTTTGAGCAAAACTAGTATAAACATGTGTATAATATATTATGATTTTTTGACAGAAACTTTCATTTGAAAATGTTTGGTAGAATCAAATTTTCATATGATTTTTTGCATGGACTTCCATCATAAACTTCCATCTTAACATATAGGAAGGATCTAAAAAGTTTTGTATCGTTTCGTACAGTCCTCAATTTAATCTGATTTTTTGAGCAAAACTAGTATAAACACGTGTATAATATATTACGATTTTTTTACCAAAACTTCCATTTGGAAACGTTTCGTAGAATAAAATTTTCAGATGATTTTTTGCATGGACTTCCATCAAATCCTTACCTCAGTAACATATAGGAAGGATCTAAAAAGTTTTGAATGGTTTCGTACAATGCTCGATTTAATTTTAATTTTTTGAGCAAAACTAGTATAAACATGTGTATAATATATTATGATTTTTTGACAGAAACTTTCATTTGAAAATGTTTGGTAGAATCAAATTTTCATATAATTTTTTGCATGGACTTCCATCATAAACTTCCATCTTAACACATTAGGAAGGATCTAAAAAGTTTTGTATCGTTTCGTACAGTCCTCAATTTAATCTGATTTTTTGAGCAAAACTAGTATAAACATGTGTATAATATCTTACGATTTTTTGACCAAAACTTCCATTTGGAAACGTTTCGTAGAATAAAATTTTCAGATGATTTTTTGCATGGACTTCCATCAAATCCTTACCTCAGTAACATATAGGAAGGATCTAAAAAGTTTTGAATGGTTTCGTACAGTCCTCGATTTAATTTAATTTTTTGAGAAAAACTAGTATAAACATGTGTATAATATATTATGATTTTTTGACAAAAACTTTCATTTGAAAATGTTTGGTAGAATCAAATTTTCATATGATTTTTTGCATGGACTTCTATCATAAACATCCATCTTAACATATAGGAAGGATCTAAAAAGTTTTGTATCGTTTCGTACAGTCCTCAATTTAATCTGATTTTTTGAGCAAAACTAGTATAACCATGTGTATAATATATTACGATTTTTTTACCAAAACTTCCATTTGGAAACATTTCGTAGAATAAAATTTTCAGATGATTTTTTGCATGGACTTCCATCAAATCCTTACCTCAGTAACATATAGGAAGGATCTAAAAAGTTTTGAATGGTTTCGTACAATGCTCGATTTAATTTTAATTTTTTGAGCAAAACTAGTATAAACATGTGTATAATATATTATGATTTTTTGACAGAAACTTTCATTTGAAAATGTTTGGTAGAATCAAATTTTCATATAATTTTTTGCATGGACTTCCATCATAAACTTCCATCTTAACATATAGGAAGGATCTAAAAAGTTTTGTATCGTTTCGTACAGTCCTCAATTTAATCTGATTTTTTGAGCAAAACTAGTATAAACATGTGTATAATATATTACGATTTTTTTACCAAAACTTCCATTTGGAAACGTTTCATAGAATAAAATTTTCAGATGATTTTTTGCATGGACTTCCCTCAAAACCTTCCCTTGTAACATATAGGAAGGATCTAAAAAGTTTTGAATGGTTTCGTACAGTCCTCGATTTAATTTGATTTTTTGAGCAAAACTCGTATAAACTTGTGTATAATATATTATGATTTTTTGACAGAAACTTGCATTTGTAAAAGTTTCGTAGAATAAAATTTTCATGTGATTTTTTGCATGGACTTCCATCATAACCTTCCATCGTAATATATAGGGAGGATCTAAAAAGTTTTGTATCGTTTCGTATAGTCCTCAATTTAATCTGATATTTTGAGCAAAACTAGTATAAAAATGTGCAAAATATATTAGGATTTTTTGACCAAAACATGCATTTGGAAAAGCTTCGTAGATTAAAATTTTCAGATGATTGTTTGCATGGACTTCCATAAAAACCTTCCCTCGTAACTTATAGGAAAGATCTGAATTGTTTTGAATGGTTTCATACATTCCTCGATTTAATTTGATTTTTTGAGCAAAACAAGCATAAACATTGTGTATAATATATTATGATTATTTGACAGAAACTTGCATTTGGAAATATTTCGTAGAATCAAATTTTTCATATGATTTTTTGCATGGACTTCCATCATAACCTTCTATCTTAACATATAGGAAGGATCTAAAAAGTTTTGTATCGTTTCGTACAGTCCTCAATTTAATCTGATTTTTTGAGCAAAACTAGTATAAACATGTGTATAATATATTACGATTTTTTTACCAAAACTTCCATTTGGAAACGTTACGTACAATAAAATTTTCAGATGATTTTTTGCATGGAATTCCATCAAATCCTTACCTCAGTAACATATAGGAAGGATCTAAAAAGTTTTGAATGGTTTCGTACAGTCCTCGATTTAATTTAATTTTTTGAGCAAAACTAGTATAAACATGTGTATAATATATTATGATTTTTTGACAGAAACTTTCATTTGAAAATGTTTGGTAGAATCAAATTTTCATTTGATTTTTTGCATGGACTTCCATCATAAACTTCCATCTTAACATATAGGAAGGATCTAAAAAGTTTTGTATCGTTTCGTACAGTCCTCAATTTAATCTGATTTTTTGAGCAAAACTAGTATAAACATGTGTATAATATATTACGATTTTTTTACCAAAACATCCATTTGGAAACGTTTCGTAGAATAAAATTTTTAGATGATTTTTTGCATGGACTTCCATCAAATCCTTACCTCAGTAACATATAGGAAGGATCTAAAAAGTTTTGAATGGTTTCGTACAGTCCTCGATTTAATTTAATTTTTTGAGCAAAACTAGTATAAACATGTGTATAATATATTATGATTTTTTGACAGAAACTTTCATTTGAAAATGTTTGGTAGAATCAAATTTTCATATGATTTTTTGCATGGACTTCCATCATAAACTTCCATCTTAACATATAGGAAGGATCTAAAAAGTTTTGTATCGTTTCGTACAGTCCTCAATTTAATCTGATTTTTTGAACAAAACTAGTATAAACACGTGTATAATATATTACGATTTTTTTACCAAAACTTCCATTTGGAAACGTTTCGTAGAATAAAATTTTCAGATGATTTTTTGCATGGACTTCCATCAAATCCTTACCTCAGTAACATATAGGAAGGATCTAAAAAGTTTTGAATGGTTTCGTACAATGCTCGATATAATTTTAATTTTTTGAGCAAAACTAGTATAAACATGTGTATAATATATTATGATTTTTTGACAGAAACTTTCATTTGAAAATGTTTGGTAGAATCAAATTTTCATATAATTTTTTGCATGGACTTCCATCATAAACATCCATCTTAACATATAGGAAGGATCTAAAAAGTTTTGTATCGTTTCGTACAGTCTTCAATTTAATCTGATTTTTTGAGCAAAACTAGTATAAACATGTGTATAATATATTACGATTTTTTGACCAAAACTTCCATTTGGAAACGTTTCGTAGAATAAAATTTTCAGGTGATTTTTTGCATGGACTTCCATCAAATCCTTACCTCAGTAACATATAGGAAGGATCTAAAAAGTTTTGAATGGTTTCGTACAGTCCTCGATTTAATTTAATTTTTTGAACAAAACTAGTATAAACATGTGTATAATATATTATGATTTTTTGACAGAAACATTCATTTGAAAATGTTTGGTAGAATCAAATTTTCATTTGATTTTTTGCATGGACTTCCATCATAAACTTCCATCTTAACATATAGGAAGGATCTAAAAAGTTTTGTATCGTTTCGTACAGTCCTCAATTTAATCTGATTTTTTGAGCAAAACTAGTATAAACATGTGTATAATATATTACGATTTTTTTACCAAAACTTCCATTTGGAAACGTTTCATAGAATAAAATTTTCAGATGATTTTTTGCATGGACTTCCCTCAAAACCTTCCCTTGTAACATATAGGAAGGATCTAAAAAGTTATGAATGGTTTCGTACAGTCCTCGATTTAATTTGATTTTTTGAGAAAAACTATTATAAACTTGTGTATAATATATTATGATTTTTTAACAGAAACTTGCATTTGGAAAAGTTTCGTAGAATACAATTTTCAAATGATTTTTTGCATGGACTTCCATCATAACCTTCCATCGAATCATATAGAAAGGATCTAAAAAGTTTTTTATCGTTTCGTATAGTTCTCGATTTAATCTGAATTTTTGAGCAAAACTAGTATAAAAATGTGTATAATATAACACCATTTTTTGACCAAAACTTGCATTTGGAAAAGTTTCGTTGAATAAAATTTTCAGATGATTTTTTGCATGGACTTCCATCAAAACCTTCCCTCATAACATATAGGAAGGATCTGAAAAGTTTTGAATGGTTTCGTACAGTCCTCGATTTAATTTAATTTTTTGAGCAAAACTAGTATAAACATGTGTATAATATATTATGATTTTTTTACAGAAACTTTCATTTGAAAATGTTTGGTAGAATCAAATTTTCATATAATTTTTTGCATGGACTTCAATCATAAACTTCCATCTTAACATATAGGAAGGATCTAAAAAGTTTTGTATCGTTTCGTACAGTCCTCAATTTAATCTGATTTTTTGAGCAAAACTAGTATAAACATGTGTATAATATATTACGATTTTTTAACCAAACTTCCATTTGGAAACGTTTCGTAGAATAAAATTTTCAGATGATTTTTTGCATGGACTTCCATCAAATCCTTACCTCAGTAACATATAGGAAGGATCTAAAAAGTTTTGAATGGTTTCGTACAATGCTCTATTTAATTTTAATTTTTTGAGCAAAACTATTATAAACATGTGTATAATATATTATGATTTTTTGACAGAAACTTTCATTTGAAAATGTTTGGTAGAATCAAATTTTCATATGATTTTTTGCATGGACTTCCATCATAAACTTCCATCTTAACATATAGGAAGGATCTAAAAAGTTTTGTATCGTTTCGTACAGTCCTCAATTTAATTTGATTTTTTGAGCAAAACTAGTATAAACATGTGTATAATATATTACGATTTTTTGACCAAAACTTCCATTTGGAAACGTTTCGTAGAATAAAATTTTCAGATGATTTTTTGCATGGACTTCCATCAAATCCTTACCTCAGTAACATATAGGAAGGATCTAAAAAGTTTTGAATGGTTTCGTACAGTCCTCGATTTAATTTAATTTTTTGAGCAAAACTAGTATAAATAAGTGTATAATATATTATGATTTTTTGACAGAAACTTTCATTTGAAAATGTTTGGTAGAATCAAATTTTCATATGATTTTTTGCATGGACTTCCATCATAACCTTCCATCTTAACATATAGGAAGGATCTAAAAAGTTTTGTATCGTTTCGTACAGTCTTCAATTTAATCTGATTTTTTGAGCAAAACTAGTATAAACATGTGTATAATATATTACGATTTTTTGACCAAAACTTCCATTTGGAAACGTTTCGTAGAATAAAATTTTCAGGTGATTTTTTGCATGGACTTCCATCAAATCCTTACCTCAGTAACATATAGGAAGGATCTAAAAAGTTTTGAATGGTTTCGTACAGTCCTCGATTTAATTTAATTTTTTGAACAAAACTAGTATAAACATGTGTATAATATATTATGATTTTTTGACAGAAACTTTCATTTGAAAATGTTTGGTAGAATCAAATTTTCATTTGATTTTTTGCATGGACTTCCATCATAAACTTCCATCTTAACATATAGGAAGGATCTAAAAAGTTTTGTATCGTTTCGTACAGTCCTCAATTTAATCTGATTTTTTGAGCAAAACTAGTATAAACATGTGTATAATATATTACGATTTTTTTACCAAAACTTCCATTTGGAAACGTTTCATAGAATAAAATTTTCAGATGATTTTTTGCATGGACTTCCCTCAAAACCTTCCCTTGTAACATATAGGAAGGATCTAAAAAGTTATGAATGGTTTCGTACAGTCCTCGATTTAATTTGATTTTTTGAGCAAAACTAGTATAAACTTGTGTATAATATATTATGATTTTTTAACAGAAACTTGCATTTGGAAAAGTTTCGTAGAATACAATTTTCAAATGATTTTTTGCATGGACTTCCATCATAACCTTCCATCGAATCATATAGAAAGGATCTAAAAAGTTTTTTATCGTTTCGTATAGTTCTCGATTTAATCTGAATTTTTGAGCAAAACTAGTATAAAAATGTGTATAATATAATACCATTTTTTGACCAAAACTTGCATTTGGAAAAGTTTCGTTGAATAAAATTTTCAGATGATTTTTTGCATGGACTTCCATCAAAACCTTCCCTCATAACATATAGGAAGGATCTGAAAAGTTTTGAATGGTTTCGTACAGTCCTCGATTTAATTTAATTTTTTGAGCAAAACTAGTATAAACATGTGTATAATATATTATGATTTTTTTACAGAAACTTTCATTTGAAAATGTTTGGTAGAATCAAATTTTCATATAATTTTTTGCATGGACTTCAATCATAAACTTCCATCTTAACATATAGGAAGGATCTAAAAAGTTTTGTATCGTTTCGTACAGTCCTCAATTTAATCTGATTTTTTGAGCAAAACTAGTATAAACATGTGTATAATATATTACGATTTTTTAACCAAACTTCCATTTGGAAACGTTTCGTAGAATAAAATTTTCAGATGATTTTTTGCATGGACTTCCATCAAATCCTTACCTCAGTAACATATAGGAAGGATCTAAAAAGTTTTGAATGGTTTCGTACAATGCTCGATTTAATTTTAATTTTTTGAGCAAAACTATTATAAACATGTGTATAATATATTATGATTTTTTGACAGAAACTTTCATTTGAAAATGTTTGGTAGAATCAAATTTTCATATGATTTTTTGCATGGACTTCCATCATAAACTTCCATCTTAACATATAGGAAGGATCTAAAAAGTTTTGTATCGTTTCGTACAGTCCTCAATTTAATTTGATTTTTTGAGCAAAACTAGTATAAACATGTGTATAATATATTACGATTTTTTGACCAAAACTTCCATTTGGAAACGTTTCGTAGAATAAAATTTTCAGATGATTTTTTGCATGGACTTCCATCAAATCCTTACCTCAGTAACATATAGGAAGGATCTAAAAAGTTTTGAATGGTTTCGTACAGTCCTCGATTTAATTTAATTTTTTGAGCAAAACTAGTATAAACATGTGTATAATATATTATGATTTTTTGACAGAAACTTTCATTTGAAAAT
Source organism: Lathyrus aphaca (assembly GCA_963966055.1). Taxonomy (NCBI): domain Eukaryota; kingdom Viridiplantae; phylum Streptophyta; class Magnoliopsida; order Fabales; family Fabaceae; genus Lathyrus; species Lathyrus aphaca. The sequence goes on along the minus strand of OZ014520.1, from coordinate 595,670,935 downwards.
GTTTGGTAGAATCAAATTTTCATATGATTTTTTGCATGGACTTCCATCATAAACTTCCATCTTAACATATAGGAAGGATCTAAAAAGTTTTGTATCGTTTCGTACAGTCCTCGATTTAATCTGATTTTTTGAGCAAAACTAGTATAAACATGTGTATAATATATTACGATTTTTTTACCAAAACTTCCATTTGGAAACGTTTCGTAGAATAAAATTTTCAGATGATTTTTTGCATGGACTTCTATCAAATCCTTACCTCAGTAACATATAGGAAGGATCTAAAAAGTTTTGAATGGTTTCGTACATTGCTCGATTTAATTTTAATTTTTTGAGCAAAACTAGTATAAACATGTGTATAATATATTATGATTTTTTTACAGAAACTTTCATTTGAAAATGTTTGGTAGAATCAAATTTTCATATAATTTTTTGCATGGACTTCAATCATAAACTTCCATCTTAACATATAGGAAGGATCTAAAAAGTTTTGTATCGTTTCGTACAGTCCTCAATTTAATCTGATTTTTTGAGCAAAACTAGTATAAACATGTGTATAATATATTACGATTTTTTAACCAAACTTCCATTTGGAAACGTTTCGTAGAATAAAATTTTCAGATGATTTTTTGCATGGACTTCCATCAAATCCTTACCTCAGTAACATATAGGAAGGATCTAAAAAGTTTTGAATGGTTTCGTACAATGCTCGATTTAATTTTAATTTTTTGAGCAAAACTATTATAAACATGTGTATAATATATTATGATTTTTTGACAGAAACTTTCATTTGAAAATGTTTGGTAGAATCAAATTTTCATATGATTTTTTGCATGGACTTCCATCATAAACTTCCATCTTAACATATAGGAAGGATCTAAAAAGTTTTGTATCGTTTCGTACAGTCCTCAATTTAATTTGATTTTTTGAGCAAAACTAGTATAAACATGTGTATAATATATTACGATTTTTTGACCAAAACTTCCATTTGGAAACGTTTCGTAGAATAAAATTTTCAGATGATTTTTTGCATGGACTTCCATCAAATCCTTACCTCAGTAACATATAGGAAGGATCTAAAAAGTTTTGAATGGTTTCGTACAGTCCTCGATTTAATTTAATTTTTTGAGCAAAACTAGTATAAACATGTGTATAATATATTATGATTTTTTGACAGAAACTTTCATTTGAAAATGTTTGGTAGAATCAAATTTTCATATGATTTTTTGCATGGACTTCCATCATAAACTTCCATCTTAACATATAGGAAGGATCTAAAAAGTTTTGTATCGTTTCGTACAGTCCTCAATTTAATCTGATTTTTTGAGCAAAACTAGTATAAACATGTGTATAATATATTACGATTTTTTTACCAAAACTTCCATTTGGAAACGTTTCGTAGAATAAAATTTTCAGATGATTTTTTGCATGGACTTCTATCAAATCCTTACCTCAGTAACATATAGGAAGGATCTAAAAAGTTTTGAATGGTTTCGTACATTGCTCGATTTAATTTTAATTTTTTGAGCAAAACTAGTATAAACATGTGTATAATATATTATGATTTTTTGACAGAAACTTTCATTCGAAAATGTTTGGTAGAATCAAATTTTCATATGATTTTTTGCATGGACTTCCATCATAAACTTCCATCTTAACATATAGGAAGGATCTAAAAAGTTTTGTATCGTTTCGTACAGTCCTCAATTTAATCTGATTTTTTGAGCAAAACTAGTATAAACATGTGTATAATATATTACGATTTTTTTACCAAAACTTCCATTTGGAAACGTTTCGTAGAATAAAATTTTCAGATGATTTTTTGCATGGACTTCCATCAAATCCTTACCTCAGTAACATATAGGAAGGATCTAAAAAGTTTTGAATGGTTTCGTACAGTCCTCGATTTAATTTAATTTTTTGAACTAAGCTAGTATAAACATGTGTATAATATATTATGATTTTTTGACAGAAACTTTCATTTGAAAATGTTTGGTAGAATCAAATTTTCATTTGATTTTTTGCATGGACTTCCATCATAAACTTCCACTTAACATATAGGAAGGATCTAAAAAGTTTTGTATCGTTTCGTACAGTCCACAATTTAATCTGATTTTTTGAGCAAAACTAGTATAAACATGTGTATAATATATTACGATTTTTTTACCAAAACTTCCATTTGGAAACGTTTCGTAGAATAAAATTTTCAGATGATTTTTTGCATGGACTTCCATCAAATCCTTACCTCAGTAACATATAGGAAGGATCTAAAAAGTTTTGAATGGTTTCGTACAGTCCTCGATTTAATTTAATTTTTTGAGCAAAACTAGTATAAACATGTGTATAATATATTATGATTTTTTGACAGAAACTTTCATTTGAAAATGTTTGGTAGAATCAAATTTTCATATGATTTTTTGCATGGACTTCCATCATAAACTTCCATCTTAACATATAGGAAGGATCTAAAAAGTTTTGTATCGTTTCGTACAGTCCTCAATTTAATCTGATTTTTTGAGCAAAACTAGTATAACCATGTGTATAATATATTACGATTTTTTTACCAAAACTTCCATTTGGAAACGTTTCGTAGAATAAAATTTTCAGATGATTTTTTGCATGGACTTCCATCAAATCCTTACCTCAGTAACATATAGGAAGGATCTAAAAAGTTTTGAATGGTTTCGTACAATGCTCGATTTAATTTTAATTTTTTGAGCAAAACTAGTATAAACATGTGTATAATATATTATGATTTTTTGACAGAAACTTTCATTTGAAAATGTTTGGTAGAATCAAATTTTCATATAATTTTTTGCATGGACTTCCATCATAAACTTCCATCTTAACATATAGGAAGGATCTAAAAAGTTTTGTATCGTTTCGTACAGTCCTCAATTTAATCTGATTTTTTGAGCAAAACTAGTATAAACATGTGTATAATATATTACGATTTTTTTACCAAAACTTCCATTTGAAAATGTTTGGTAGAATCAAATTTTCATATGATTTTTTGCATAGACTTCCATCATAAACTTCCATCTTAACATATAGGAAGGATCTAAAAAGTTTTGTATCGTTTCGTACAGTCCTCAATTTAATCTGATTTTTTGAGCAAAACTAGTATAAACATGTGTATAATATATTACGATTTTTTGACCAAACTTCCATTTGGAAACGTTTCGTAGAATAAAATTTTCAGATGATTTTTTGCATGGACTTCCATCAAATCCTTACCTCAGTAACATATAGGAAGGATCTAAAAGGTTTTGAATGGTTTCGGACAGTGCTCGATTTAATTTTAATTTTTTGAGCAAAACTAGTATAAACATGTGTATAATATATTATGATTTTTTGACAGAATCTTTCATTTGAAAATGTTTGGTAGAATCAAATTTTCATATGATTATTTGCATGGACTTCCATCATAAACTTCCATCTTAACATATAGGAAGGATCTAAAAAGTTTTGTATCGTTTCGTACAGTCCTCAATTTAATTTGATTTTTTGAGCAAAACTAGTATAAACATGTGTATAATATATTACGATTTTTTTACCAAAACTTCCATTTGGAAACATTTCGTAGAATAAAATTTTCAGATGATTTTTTGCATGGACTTCCATCAAATCCTTACCTCAGTAAAATATAGGAAAGATCTAAAAAGTTTTGAATGGTTTCGTATAGTCCTCGATTTAATTTAATTTTTTGAACAAAACTAGTATAAACATGTGTATAATATATTATGATTTTTTGACAGAAACTTTCATTTGAAAATGTTTGGTAGAATCAAATTTTCATATGATATTTTGCATGGACTTCCATCATAAACTTCCATCTTAACATATAGGAAGGATCTAAAAAGTTTTGTATCGTTTCGTACATTCCTCAATTTAATCTGATTTTTTGAGCAAAACTAGTATAAACATGTGCATAATATATTACGATTTTTTTACCAAAACTTCCATTTGGAAACGTTTCGTAGAATAAAATTTTCAGATGATTTTTTGCATGGACTTCCATCAAATCCTTACCTCAGTAAAATATAGGAAAGATCTAAAAAGTTATGAATGGTTTCGTACAGTCCTCGATTTAATTTAATTTTTTGAATAAAACTAGTATAAACATGTGTATAATATATTATGATTTTTTGACAGAAACTTCCATTTGAAAATGTTTGGTAGAATCAAATATTCATATGATTTTTTGCATGGACTTCCATCATAAACTTCCATCTTAACATATTGGAAGGATCTAAAAAGTTTTGTATCGTTTCGTACAGTCCTCAATTTAATCTGATTTTTTGAGCAAAACTAGTATAAACATGTGTATAATATATTACGATTTTTTTACCAAAACTTCCATTTGGAAACGTTTCGTAGAATAAAATTTTCAGATGATTTTTTGCATGGAATTCCATCAAATCCTTACCTCAGTAACATATAGGAAGGATCTAAAAAGTTTTGAATGGTTTCGTCCAATGCTCGATTTAATTTTAATTTTTTGAGCAAAACTAGTATAAACATGTGTACAATATATTATGATTTTTTGACATAAACTTTCATTTGAAAATGTTTGGTAGAATCAAATTTTCATATAATTTTTTGCATGGACTTCCATCATAAACTTCCATCTTAACATATAGGAAGGATCTAAAAAGTTTTGTATCGTTTCGTACAGTCCTCAATTTAATCTGATTTTTTGAGCAAAACTAGTATAAACATGTGTATAATATATTACGATATTTTTACCAAAACTTCCATTTGGAAACGTTTCGTAGAATAAAATTTTCAGATGATTTTTTGCATGGACTTCCATCAAATCCTTACCTCAGTAACATATAGGAAGGATCTAAAAAGTTTTGAATGGTTTCGTACAATGCTCGATTTAATTTTAATTTTTTGAACAAAACTAGTATAAACATGTGTATAATATATTATGATTTTTTGACAGAAACTTTCATTTGAAAATGTTTGGTAGAATCAAATTTTCATATAATTTTTTGCATGGACTTCCATCATAAACTTCCATCTTAACATATAGGAAGGATATAAAAAATTTTGTATCGTTTCGTACAGTCCTCAATTTAATCTGATTTTTTGAGCAAAACTAGTATAAACATGTGTATAATATATTACGATTTTTTGACCAAAACTTCCATTTGGAAACGTTTCGTAGAATAAAATTTTCAGATGATTTTTTGCATGGACTTCCATCAAATCCTTACCTCAGTAACATATAGGAAGGATCTAAAAAGTTTTGAATGGTTTCGTACAATGCTCGATTTAATTTTAATTTTTTGAGCAAAACTAGTATAAACATGTGTACAATATATTATGATTTTTTGACAGAAACTTTCATTTGAAAATGTTTGGTAGAATCAAACTTTCATATGATTTTTTGCATGGACTTCCATCATAACCTTCCATCTTAACATATAGGAAGGATCTAAAAAGTTTTGTATCGTTTCGTACAGTCCTCAATTTAATCTGATTTTTTGAGCAAAACTAGTATAAACATGTGTATAATATATTACGATTTTTTTACCAAAACTTCCATTTGGAAACGTTTCGTAGAATAAAATTTTCAGATGATTTTTTGCATGGACTTCCATCAAATCCTTACCTCAGTAACATATAGGAAAGATCTAAAAAGTTTTGAATGGTTTCGTACAATGCTCGATTTAATTTTAATTTTTTGAACAAAACTAGTATAAACATGTGTATAATATATTATGATTTTTTGACAGAAACTTTCATTTGAAAATGTTTGGTAGAATCAAACTTTCATATGATTTTTTGCATGGACTTCCATCATAAACTTCCATCTTAACATATAGGAAGGATCTAAAAAGTTTTGTACAGTTTCGTACAGTCCTCAATTTAATCTGATTTTTTGAGCAAAACTAGTATAAACATGTGTATAATATATTACAATTTTTTTACCAAAACTTCCATTTGGAAACGTTTCGTAGAATAAAATTTTCAGATGATTTTTTGCATGGACTTCCCTCAAAACCTTCCCTTGTAACATATAGGAAGGATCTAAAAAGTTTTGAATGGTTTCGTACAGTCCTCTATTTAATTTGATTTTTTGAGCAAAACTAGAATAAACTTGTGTATAATATATTATGATTTTTTGACAGAAACTTGCATTTGGAAAAGTTTCGTAGAATAAAATTTTCATGTGATTTTTTGCATGGACTTCCATCATAACCTTCCATCGTAATATATAGGGAGGATCTAAAAAGTTTTGTATCGTTTCGTATAGTCCTCAATTTAATCTAATTTTTTGAGCAAAACTAGTATAAAAATGTGCAAAATATATTAGGATTTTTTGACCAAAACATGCATTTGGAAAAGCTTCGTAGATTAAAATTTTCAGATGATTGTTTGCATGGACTTCCATAAAAACCTTCCCTCGTAACTTATAGGAAAGATCTGAATTGTTTTGAATGGTTTCATACATTCCTCGATTTAATTTGATTTTTTGAGCAAAACAAGCATAAACATTGTGTATAATATATTATGATTATTTGACAGAAACTTGCATTTGGAAATATTTCGTAGAATCAAATTTTCATATGATTTTTTGCATGGACTTCCATCATAACCTTCCATCGTAACATATAGAAAGGATCTAAATAGTTTTTTATCGTTTCGTACAGTCCTCGATTTAATCTGATTTTTTGAGCAAAACTATCATAAACTTGTGTATAATATATTATGATTTTTTAACAGAAACTTGCATTTGGAAAAGTTTCGTAGAATCAAATTTTCATATGATTTTTTGCATGGACTTCCATCATAACCTTCCATCGAAACATATAGAAAGGATCTAAAAAGTTTTTTATCGTTTCGTATAGTCCTCGATTTAATCTGAATTTTTGAGCAAAACTAGTATAAAAATGTGTATAATATAATACGATTTTTTGACCAAAACTTGCATTTGGAAAAGTTTCGTTGAATAAAATTTTCAGATGATTTTTTGCATGGACTTCCATCAAAACCTTCCCTCATAACATATAGGAAAGATCTGAAAAGTTTTGAATGGTTTCGTACAGTCCTCGATTAAATTTAATTTTTTGAGCAAAACTAGTATAAACATGTGTATAATATATTATGATTTTTTTGCAGAAACTTTCATTTGAAAATGTTTGGTAGAATCAAATTTTCATATGATTTTTTGCATGGACTTCAATCATAAACTTCCATCTTAACATATAGGAAGGATCTAAAAAGTTTTGTATCGTTTCGTACAGTCCTCAATTTAATCTGATTTTTTGAGCAAAACTAGTATAAACATGTGTATAATATATTACGATTTTTTTACCAAAACTTCCATTTGGAAACGTTTCGTAGAATAAAATTTTCAGATGATTTTTTGCATGGACTTCCATCAAATCCTTACCTCAGTAACATATAGGAAAGATCTAAAAAGTTTTGAATGGTTTCGTACAGTCCTCGATTTAATTTAATTTTTTGAACAAAACTAGTATAAACATGTGTATAATATATTATGATTTTTTGACAGAAACTTTCATTTGAAAATGTTTGGTAGAATCAAATTTTCATATGATTTTCTTGCATGGACTTCTATCATAAACTTCCATCTTAACATATAGGAAGGATCTAAAAAGTTTTGTATCGTTTCGTACAGTCCTCAATTTAATCTGATTTTTTGAGCAAAACTAGTATAACCATGTGTATAATATATTACGATTTTTTTACCAAAACTTCCATTTGGAAACGTTTCGTAGAATAAAATTTTCAGATGATTTTTTGCATGGACTTCTATCAAATCCTTACCTCAGTAACATATAGGAAGGATCTAAAAAGTTTTGAATGGTTTCGTACAATGCTCGATTTAATTTTAATTTTTTGAACAAAACTAGTATAAACATGTGTATAATATATTATGATTTTTTGACAGAAACTTTCATTTGAAAATGTTTGGTAGAATCAAATTTTCATATAATTTTTTGCATGGACTTCCAACATAAACTTCCATCTTAACATATAGGAAGGATCTAAAAATTTTTGTATCGTTTCGTACAGTCCTCAATTTAATCTGATTTTTTGAGCAAAACTAGTATAAACATGTGTATAATATATTATGATTTTTTGACCAAAACTTCCATTTGGAAACGTTTCGTAGAATAAAATTTTCAGATGATTTTTTTCATGGACTTCCATCAAATCCTTACCTCAGTAACATATAGGAAGGATCTAAAAAGTTTTGAATGGTTTCGTACAGTCCTCGATTTAATTTAATTTTTTGAACAAAACTAGTATAAACATGTGTATAATATATTATGATTTTTTGACAGAAACTTTCATTTGAAAATGTTTGGTAGAATCAAATTTTCATATGATTTTTTGCATGGACTTCCATCATAAACTTCCATCTTAACATATAGGAAGGATCTAAAAAGTTTTGTATAGTTTCGTACAGTCCTCAATTTAATCTGATTTTTTGAGCAAAACTAGTATAAACATGTGTATAATATATTACAATTTTTTTACCAAAACTTCCATTTGGAAACGTTTCGTAGAATAAAATTTTCAGATGATTTTTTGCTTGGACTTCCCTCAAAACCTTCCCTTGTAACATATAGGAAGGATCTAAAAGGTTTTGAATGGTTTCGTACAGTCCTCGATTTAATTTGATTTTTTGAGCAAAACTAGAATAAACTTGTGTATAATATATTATGATTTTTTGACAGAAACTTGCATTTGGAAAAGTTTCGTAGAATAAAATTTTCATGTGATTTTTTGCATGGACTTCCATCATAACCTTCCATCGTAATATATAGGGAGGATCTAAAAAGTTTTGTATCGTTTCGTATAGTCCTCAATTTAATCTAATTTTTTGAGCAAAACTAGTATAAAAATGTGCAAAATATATTAGGATTTTTTGACCAAAACATGCATTTGGAAAAGCTTCGTAGATTAAAATTTTCAGATGATTGTTTGCATGGACTTCCATAAAAACCTTCCCTCGTAACTTATAGGAAAGATCTGAATTGTTTTGAATGGTTTCATACATTCCTCGATTTAATTTGATTTTTTGAGCAAAACAAGCATAAACATTGTGTATAATATATTATGATTATTTGACAGAAACTTGCATTTGGAAATATTTCGTAGAATCAAATTTTCATATGATTTTTTGCATGGACTTCCATCATAACCTTCCATCGTAACATATAGAAAGGATCTAAATAGTTTTTTATCGTTTCGTACAGTCCTCGATTTAATCTGATTTTTTGAGCAAAACTATCATAAACTTGTGTATAATATATTATGATTTTTTAACAGAAACTTGCATTTGGAAAAGTTTCGTAGAATCAAATTTTCATATGATTTTTTGCATGGACTTCCATCATAACCTTCCATCGAAACATATAGAAAGGATCTAAAAAGTTTTTTATCGTTTCGTATAGTCCTCGATTTAATCTGAATTTTTGAGCAAAACTAGTATAAAAATGTGTATAATATAATACGATTTTTTGACCAAAACTTGCATTTGGAAAAGTTTCGTTGAATAAAATTTTCAGATGATTTTTTGCATGGACTTCCATCAAAACCTTCCCTCATAACATATAGGAAAGATCTGAAAAGTTTTGAATGGTTTCGTACAGTCCTCGATTAAATTTAATTTTTTGAGCAAAACTAGTATAAACATGTGTATAATATATTATGATTTTTTTGCAGAAACTTTCATTTGAAAATGTTTGGTAGAATCAAATTTTCATATGATTTTTTGCATGGACTTCAATCATAAACTTCCATCTTAACATATAGGAAGGATCTAAAAAGTTTTGTATCGTTTCGTACAGTCCTCAATTTAATCTGATTTTTTGAGCAAAACTAGTATAAACATGTGTATAATATATTACGATTTTTTTACCAAAACTTCCATTTGGAAACGTTTCGTAGAATAAAATTTTCAGATGATTTTTTGCATGGACTTCAATCAAATCCTTACCTCAGTAACATATAGGAAAGATCTTAAAAGTTTTGAATGGTTTCGTACAGTCCTCGATTTAATTTAATTTTTTGAACAAAACTAGTATAAACATGTGTATAATATATTATGATTTTTTGACAGAAACTTTCATTTGAAAATGTTTGGTAGAATCAAATTTTCATATGATTTTTTGCATGGACTTCTATCATAAACTTCCATCTTAACATATAGGAAGGATCTAAAAAGTTTTGTATCGTTTCGTACAGTCCTCAATTTAATATGATTTTTTGAGCAAAACTAGTATAACCATGTGTATAATATATTACGATTTTTTTACCAAAACTTCCATTTGGAAACGTTTCGTAGAATAAAATTTTCAGATGATTTTTTGCATGGACTTCTATCAAATCCTTACCTCAATAACATATAGGAAGGATCTAAAAAGTTTTGAATGGTTTCGTACAATGCTCGATTTAATTTTAATTTTTTGAACAAAACTAGTATAAACATGTGTATAATATATTATGATTTTTTGACAGAAACTTTCATTTGAAAATGTTTGGTAGAATCAAATTTTCATATAATTTTTTGCATGGACTTCCAACATAAACTTCCATCTTAACATATAGGAAGGATCTAAAAATTTTTGTATCGTTTCGTACAGTCCTCAATTTAATCTGATTTTTTGAGCAAAACTAGTATAAACATGTGTATAATATATTATGATTTTTTGACCAAAACTTCCATTTGGAAACGTTTCGTAGAATAAAATTTTCAGATGATTTTTTGCATGGACTTCCATCAAATCCTTACCTCAGTAACATATAGGAAGGATCTAAAAAGTTTTGAATGGTTTCGTACAGTCCTCGATTTAATTTAATTTTTTGAGCAAAACTAGTATAAACATGTGTACAATATATTATGATTTTTTGACAGAAACTTTCATTTGAAAATGTTTGGTAGAATCAAATTTTCATATGATTTTTTGCATGGACTTCCATCATAAACTTCCATCTTAACATATAGGAAGGATCTAAAAAGTTTTGTATCGTTTCGTACAGTCCTCAATTTAATCTGATTTTTTGAGCAAAACTAGTATAAACATGTGTATAATATATTACGATTTTTTGACCAAAACTTCCATTTGGAAACGTTTCGTAGAATAAAATTTTCAGATGATTTTTTGCATGGACTTCCATCAAATCGTTACCTCAGTAACATATAGGAAGGATCTAAAAAGTTTTGAATAGTTTCGTACAGTCCTCGATTTAATTTAATTTTTTGAACAAAACTAGTATAAACATGTGTATAATATATTATGATTTTTTGACAGAAACTTTCATTTGAAAATGTTTGGTAGAATCAAATTTTCATATGATTTTTTGCATGGACTTCCATCATAAACTTCCATCTTAACATATAGGAAGGATCTAAAAAGTTTTGTATCGTTTCGTACAGTCCTCAATTTAATCTGATTTTTTGAGCAAAACTAGTATAAACATGTGTATAATATATTACGATTTTTTTACCAAAACTTCCATTTGGAAACGTTTCGTAGAATAAAATTTTCAGATGATTTTTTGCATGGACTTCCATCAAATCCTTACCTCAGTAACATATAGGAAGGATCTAAAAAGTTTTGAATGGTTTCGTACAATGCTCGATTTAATTTTAATTTTTTGAGCAAAACTAGTATAAACATGTGTACAATATATTATGATTTTTTGACAGAAACTTTCATTTGAAAATGTTTGGTAGAATCAAATTTTCATATAATTTTTTGCATGGACTTCCATCATAAACTTCCATCTTAACATATAGGAAGGATCTAAAAAGTTTTGTATCGTTTCGTACAGTCCTCAATTTAATCTGATTTTTTGAGCAAAACTAGTATAAACATGTGTATAATATATTACGATTTTTTTACCAAAACATCCATTTGGAAACGTTTCGTAGAAAAAAATTTCAGATGATTTTTTGCATGGACTTCCATCAAATCCTTACCTCAGTAACATATAGGAAGGATCTAAAAAGTTTTGAATGGTTTCGTACAATGCTCGATTTAATTTTAATTTTTTGAACAAAACTAGTATAAACATGTGTATAATATATTATGATTTTTTGACAGAAACTTTCATTTTAAAATGTTTGGTAGAATCAAATTTTCATATGATTTTTTGCATGGACTTCCATCATAAACTTCCATCTTAACATATAGGAAGGATCTAAAAAGTTTTGTATCGTTTCGTACAGTCCTCAATTTAATCTGATTTTTTGAGCAAAACTAGTATAAACATGTGTATAATATATTACGATTTTTTGACCAAAACTTCCATTTGGAAACGTTTCGTAGAATAAAATTTTCAGATGATTTTTTGCATGACTTCCATCAAATCGTTACCTCAGTAACATATAGGAAGGATCTAAAAAGTTTTGAATAGTTTCGTACAGTCCTCGATTTAATTTAATTTTTTGAACAAAACTAGTATAAACATGTGTATAATATATTATGATTTTTTGACAGAAACTTTCATTTGAAAATGTTTGGTAGAATCAAATTTTCATATGATTTTTTGCATGGTCTTCCATCATAAACTTCCATCTTAACATATAGGAAGGATCTAAAAAGTTTTGTATCGTTTCGTACAGTCCTCAATTTAATCTGATTTTTTGAGCAAAACTAGTATAAACATGTGTATAATATATTACGATTTTTTTACCAAAACTTCCATTTGGAAACGTTTCGTAGAATAAAATTTTCAGATGATATTTTGCATGGACTTCCATCAAATCCTTACCTCAGTAACATATAGGAAGGATCTTAAAAGTTTTGAATGGTTTCGTACAGTCCTCGATTTAATTTAATTTTTTGAACAAAACTAGTATAAACATGTGTATAATATATTATGATTTTTTGACAGAAACTTTCATTTGAAAATGTTTGGTAGAATCAAATTTTCATATGATTTTTTGCATGGACTTCTATCATAAACTTCCATCTTAACATATAGGAAGGATCTAAAAAGTTTTGTATCGTTTCGTACAGTCCTCAATTTAATATGATTTTTTGAGCAAAACTAGTATAACCATGTGTATAATATATTACGATTTTTTTACCAAAACTTCCATTTGGAAACGTTTCGTAGAATAAAATTTTCAGATGATTTTTTGCATGGACTTCTATCAAATCCTTACCTCAGTAACATATAGGAAGGATCTAAAAAGTTTTGAATGGTTTCGTACAATGCTCGATTTAATTTTAATTTTTTGAACAAAACTAGTATAAACATGTGTATAATATATTATGATTTTTTGACAGAAACTTTCATTTGAAAATGTTTGGTAGAATCAAATTTTCATATAATTTTTTGCATGGACTTCCAACATAAACTTCCATCTTAACATATAGGAAGGATCTAAAAATTTTTGTATCGTTTCGTACAGTCCTCAATTTAATCTGATTTTTTGAGCAAAACTAGTATAAACATGTGTATAATATATTATGATTTTTTGACCAAAACTTCCATTTGGAAACGTTTCGTAGAATAAAATTTTCAGATGATTTTTTGCATGGACTTCCATCAAATCCTTACCTCAGTAACATATAGGAAGGATCTAAAAAGTTTTGAATGGTTTCGTACAGTCCTCGATTTAATTTAATTTTTTGAGCAAAACTAGTATAAACATGTGTACAATATATTATGATTTTTTGACAGAAACTTTCATTTGAAAATGTTTGGTAGAATCAAATTTTCATATGATTTTTTGCATGGACTTCCATCATAAACTTCCATCTTAACATATAGGAAGGATCTAAAAAGTTTTGTATCGTTTCGTACAGTCCTCAATTTAATCTGATTTTTTGAGCAAAACTAGTATAAACATGTGTATAATACATTACGATTTTTTGACCAAAACTTCCATTTGGAAACGTTTCGTAGAATAAAATTTTCAGATGATTTTTTGCATGGACTTCCATCAAATCGTTACCTCAGTAACATATAGGAAGGATCTAAAAAGTTTTGAATAGTTTCGTACAGTCCTCGATTTAATTTAATTTTTTGAACAAAACTAGTATAAACATGTGTATAATATATTATGATTTTTTGACAGAAACTTTCATTTGAAAATGTTTGGTAGAATCAAATTTTCATATGATTTTTTGCATGGACTTCCATCATAAACTTCCATCTTAACATATAGGAAGGATCTAAAAAGTTTTGTATCGTTTCGTACAGTCCTCAATTTAATCTGATTTTTTGAGCAAAACTAGTATAAACATGTGTATAATATATTACGATTTTTTTACCAAAACTTCCATTTGGAAACGTTTCGTAGAATAAAATTTTCAGATGATTTTTTGCATGGACTTCCATCAAATCCTTACCTCAGTAACATATAGGAAGGATCTAAAAAGTTTTGAATGGTTTCGTACAATGCTCGATTTAATTTTAATTTTTTGAGCAAAACTAGTATAAACATGTGTACAATATATTATGATTTTTTGACAGAAACTTTCATTTGAAAATGTTTGGTAGAATCAAATTTTCATATAATTTTTTGCATGGACTTCCATCATAAACTTCCATCTTAACATATAGGAAGGATCTAAAAAGTTTTGTATCGTTTCGTACAGTCCTCAATTTAATCTGATTTTTTGAGCAAAACTAGTATAAACATGTGTATAATATATTACGATTTTTTTACCAAAACATCCATTTGGAAACGTTTCGTAGAATAAAATTTTCAGATGATTTTTTGCATGGACTTCCATCAAATCCTTACCTCAGTAACATATAGGAAGGATCTAAAAAGTTTTGAATGGTTTCGTACAATGCTCGATTTAATTTTAATTTTTTGAACAAAACTAGTATAAACATGTGTATAATATATTATGATTTTTTGACAGAAACTTTCATTTTAAAATGTTTGGTAGAATCAAATTTTCATATAATTTTTTGCATGGACTTCCATCATAAACTTCCATCTTAACATATAGGAAGGATCTAAAAATTTTTGTATCGTTTCGTACAATCCTCAATTTAATCTGATTTTTTTAGCAAAACTAGTATAAACATGTGTATAATATATTATGATTTTTTGACCAAAACTTCCATTTGGAAACGTTTCGTAGAATAAAATTTTCAGATGATTTTTTGCATGGACTTCCATCAATTCCTTACCTCAGTAACATATAGGAAGGATCTAAAAAGTTTTGAATGGTTTCGTACAGTCCTCGATTTAATTTAATTTTTTGAACAAAACTAGTATAAACATGTGTATAATATATTATGATTTTTTGACAGAAACTTTCATTTGAAAATGTTTGGTAGAATCAAATTTTCATATGATTTTTTGCATGGACTTCCATCATAAACTTCCATCTTAACATATAGGAAGGATCTAAAAAGTTTTGTATAGTTTCGTACAGTCCTCAATTTAATCTGATTTTTTGAGCAAAACTAGTATAAACATGTGTATAATATATTACAATTTTTTTACCAAAACTTCCATTTGGAAACGTTTCGTAGAATAAAATTTTCAGATGATTTTTTGCATGGACTTCCCTCAAAACCTTCCCTTGTAACATATAGGAAGGATCTAAAAAGTTTTGAATGGTTTCGTACAGTCCTCGATTTAATTTGATTTTTTGAGCAAAATTAGAATAAACTTGTGTATAATATATTATGATTTTATGACAGAAACTTGCATTTGGAAAAGTTTCGTAGAATAAAATTTTCATGTGATTTTTTGCATGGACTTCCATCATAACCTTCCATCGTAATATATAGGGAGGATCTAAAAAGTTTTGTATCGTTTCGTATAGTCCTCAATTAAATCTAATTTTTTGAGCAAAACTAGTATAAAAATGTGCAAAATATATTAGGATTTTTTGACCAAAACATGCATTTGGAAAAGCTTCGTAGATTAAAATTTTCAGATGATTGTTTGCATGGACTTCCATAAAAACCTTCCCTCGTAACTTATAGGAAAGATCTGAATTGTTTTGAATGGTTTCATACATTCCTCGATTTAATTTGATTTTTTGAGCAAAACAAGCATAAATATTGTGTATAATATATTATGATTTTTTGACAGAAACTTGCATTTGGAAAAGTTTCGTAGAATAAAATTTTCATATGATTTTTTGCATGGACTTCCATCATAACCTTCCATCGAAACATATAGAAAGGATCTAAAAAGTTTTTTATCGTTTCGTATAGTCCTCGATATAATCTAAATTTTTGAGCAAAACTAGTATAAAAATGTGTATAATATAATACGATTTTTTGACCAAAACTTGCATTTGGAAAAGTTTCGTTGAATAAAATTTTCAGATGATTGTTTGCATGGACTTCCATAAAAACCTTCCCTCGTAACTGATAGGAAAGATCTGAATTGTTTTGAATGGTTTCATACATTCCTCGATTTAATTTGATTTTTTGAGCAAAACAAGCATAAACATTGTGTATAATATATTATGATTATTTGACAGAAACTTGCATTTGGAAATATTTCGTAGAATCAAATTTTCATATGATTTTTTGCATGGACTTCCATCATAACCTTCCATCGTAACATATAGAAAGGATCTAAATAGTTTTTTATCGTTTCGTACAGTTCTCGATTTAATCTGATTTTTTGAGCAAAACTATCATAAACTTGTGTATAATTTATTATGATTTTTTAACAGAAACTTGCATTTGGAAAAGTTTCGTAGAATCAAATTTTCATATGATTTTTTGCATGGACTTCCATCATAACCTTCCATCGAAACATATAGAAAGCATCTAAAAAGTTTTTTATCGTTTCGTATAGTCCTCGATTTAATCTGAATTTTTGAGCAAAACTAGTATAAAAATGTGTATAATATAATACGATTTTTTGACCAAAACTTGCATTTGGAAAAGTTTCGTTGAATAAAATTTTCAGATGATTTTTTGCTTGGACTTCCATCAAAACCTTCCCTCATAACATATAGGAAAGACCTGAAAAGTTTTGAATGGTTTCGTACAGTCCTCGATTAAATTTAATTTTTTGAGCAAAACTAGTATAAACATGTGTATAATATATTATGATTTTTTTGCAGAAACTTTCATTTGAAAATGTTTGGTAGAATCAAATTTTCATATGATTTTTTGCATGGACTTCAATCATAAACTTCCATCTTAACATATAGGAAGGATCTAAAAAGTTTTGTATCGTTTCGTACAGTCCTCAATTTAATCTGATTTTTTGAGCAAAACTAGTATAAACATGTGTATAATATATTACGATTTTTTTACCAAAACTTCCATTTGGAAACGTTTCGTAGAATAAAATTTTCAGATGATTTTTTGCATGGACTTCCATCAAATCCTTACCTCAGTAACATATAGGAAGGATCTAAAAAGTTTTGAATGGTTTCGTACAGTCCTCGATTTAATTTAATTTTTTGAGCAAAACTAGTATAAACATGTGTACAATATATTATGATTTTTTGACAGAAACTTTCATTTGAAAATGTTTGGTAGAATCAAATTTTCATATGATTTTTTGCATGGACTTCCATCATAAACTTCCATCTTAACATATAGGAAGGATCTAAAAAGTTTTGTATCGTTTCGTACAGTCCTCAATTTAATCTGATTTTTTGAGCAAAACTAGTATAAACATGTGTATAATATATTACAATTTTTTTACCAAAACTTCCATTTGGAAACGTTTCGTAGAATAAAATTTTCAGATGATTTTTTGCATGGACTTCCCTCAAAACCTTCCCTTGTAACATATAGGAAGGATCTAAAAAGTTTTGAATGGTTTCGTACAGTCCTCGATTTAATTTGATTTTTTGAGCAAAATTAGAATAAACTTGTGTATAATATATTATGATTTTATGACAGAAACTTGCATTTGGAAAAGTTTCGTAGAATAAAATTTTCATGTGATTTTTTGCATGGACTTCCATCATAACCTTCCATCGTAATATATAGGGAGGATCTAAAAAGTTTTGTATCGTTTCGTATAGTCCTCAATTTAATCTAATTTTTTGAGCAAAACTAGTATAAAAATGTGCAAAATATATTAGGGTTTTTTGACCAAAACATGCATTTGGAAAAGCTTCGTAGATTAAAATTTTCAGATGATTGTTTGCATGGACTTCCATAAAAACCTTCCCTCGTAACTTATAGGAAAGATCTGAATTGTTTTGAATGGTTTCATACATTCCTCGATTTAATTTGATTTTTTGAGCAAAACAAGCATAAATATTGTGTATAATATATTATGATTTTTTGACAGAAACTTGCATTTGGAAAAGTTTCGTAGAATAAAATTTTCATATGATTTTTTGCATGGACTTCCATCATAACCTTCCATCGAAACATATAGAAAGGATCTAAAAAGTTTTTTATCGTTTCGTATAGTCCTCGATATAATCTAAATTTTTGAGCAAAACTAGTATAAAAATGTGTATAATATAATACGATTTTTTGACCAAAACTTGCATTTGGAAAAGTTTCGTTGAATAAAATTTTCAGATGATTGTTTGCATGGACTTCCATAAAAACCTTCCCTCGTAACTGATAGGAAAGATCTGAATTGTTTTGAATGGTTTCATACATTCCTCGATTTAATTTGATTTTTTGAGCAAAACAAGCATAAACATTGTGTATAATATATTATGATTATTTGACAGAAACTTGCATTTGGAAATATTTCGTAGAATCAAATTTTCATATGATTTTTTGCATGGACTTCCATCATAACCTTCCATCGTAACATATAGAAAGGATCTAAATAGTTTTTTATCGTTTCGTACAGTTCTCGATTTAATCTGATTTTTTGAGCAAAACTATCATAAACTTGTGTATAATTTATTATGATTTTTTAACAGAAACTTGCATTTGGAAAAGTTTCGTAGAATCAAATTTTCATATGATTTTTTGCATGGACTTCCATCATAACCTTCCATCGAAACATATAGAAAGCATCTAAAAAGTTTTTTATCGTTTCGTATAGTCCTCGATTTAATCTGAATTTTTGAGCAAAACTAGTATAAAAATGTGTATAATATAATACGATTTTTTGACCAAAACTTGCATTTGGAAAAGTTTCGTTGAATAAAATTTTCAGATGATTTTTTGCTTGGACTTCCATCAAAACCTTCCCTCATAACATATAGGAAAGATCTGAAAAGTTTTGAATGGTTTCGTACAGTCCTCGATTAAATTTAATTTTTTGAGCAAAACTAGTATAAACATGTGTATAATATATTATGATTTTTTTGCAGAAACTTTCATTTGAAAATGTTTGGTAGAATCAAATTTTCATATGATTTTTTGCATGGACTTCAATCATAAACTTCCATCTTAACATATAGGAAGGATCTAAAAAGTTTTGTATCGTTTCGTACAGTCCTCAATTTAATCTGATTTTTTGAGCAAAACTAGTATAAACATGTGTATAATATATTACGATTTTTTTACCAAAACTTCCATTTGGAAACGTTTCGTAGAATAAAATTTTCAGATGATTTTTTGCATGGACTTCCATCAAATCCTTACCTCAGTAACATATAGGAAGGATCTAAAAAGTTTTGAATGGTTTCGTACAATGCTCGATTTAATTTTAATTTTTTGAGCAAAACTAGTATAAACATGTGTACAATATATTATGATTTTTTGACAGAAACTTTCATTTGAAAATGTTTGGTAGAATCAAATTTTCATATAATTTTTTGCATGGACTTCATCATAAACTTCCATCTTAACATATAGGAAGGATCTAAAAAGTTTTGTATCGTTTCGTACCGTCCTCAATTTAATCTGATTTTTTGAGCAAAACTAGTATAAACATGTGTATAATATATTACAATTTTTTTACCAAAACTTCCATTTGGAAACGTTTCGTAGAATAAAATTTTCAGATGATTTTTTGCATGGACTTCCATCAAATCCTTACCTCAGTAACATATAGGAAGGATCTAAAAAGTTTTGAATGGTTTCGTACAATGCTCGATTTAATTTTAATTTTTTGAACAAAACTAGTATAAACATGTGTATAATATATTATGATTTTTTGACAGAAACTTTCATTTGAAAATGTTTGGTAGAATCAAATTTTCATATGATTTTTTGCATGGACTTCCATCATAAACTTCCATCTTAACATATAGGAAGGATCTAAAAAGTTTTGTATAGTTTCGTACAGTCCTCAATTTAATCTGATTTTTTGAGCAAAACTAGTATAAACATGTGTATAATATATTACAATTTTTTTACCAAAACTTCCATTTGGAAACGTTTCGTAGAATAAAATTTTCAGATGATTTTTTGCATGGACTTCCCTCAAAACCATCCCTTGTAACATATAGGAAGGATCTAAAAAGTTTTGAATGGTTTCGTACAGTCCTCTATTTAATTTGATTTTTTGAGCAAAACTAGAATAAACTTGTGTATAATATATTATGATTTTTTGACAGAAACTTTCATTTGAAAATGTTTGGTAGAATCAAATTTTCATATGATTTTTTGCATGGACTTCCATCATAAACTTCCATCTTAACATATAGGAAGGATCTAAAAAGTTTTGTATAGTTTCGTACAGTCCTCAATTTAATCTGATTTTTTGAGCAAAACTAGTATAAACAAGTGTATAATATATTACAATTTTTTTACCAAAACTTCCATTTGGAAACGTTTCGTAGAATAAAATTTTCAGATGATTTTTTGCATGGACTTCCCTCAAAACCTTCCCTTGTAACATATAGGAAGGATCTAAAAAGTTTTGAATGGTTTCGTACAGTCCTCGATTTAATTTGATTTTTTGAGCAAAACTAGAATAAACTTGTGTATAATATTATGATTTTTTGACAGAAACTTGCATTTGGAAAAGTTTCGTAGAATAAAATTTTCATGTGATTTTTTGCATGGACTTCCATCATAACCTTCCATCGTAATATATAGGGAGGATCTAAAAAGTTTTGTATCGTTTCGTATAGTCCTCAGTTTAATCTAATTTTTTGAGCAAAACTAGTATAAAAATGTGCAAAATATATTAGGATTTTTTGACCAAAACATGCATTTGGAAAAGCTTCGTAGATTAAAATTTTCAGATGATTGTTTGCATGGACTTCCATAAAAACTTTCCCTCGTAACTTATAAGAAAGAATTGAATTGTTTTGAATGGTTTCATACATTCCTCGATTTAATTTGATTTTTTGAGCAAAACAAGCATAAACATTGTGTATAATATATTATGATTATTTGACAGAAACTTGCATTTGGAAATATTTCGTAGAATCAAATTTTCATATGATTTTTTGCATGGACTTCCATCATAACCTTCCATCGTAACATATAGAAAGGATCTAAATAGTTTTTTATCGTTTCGTACAGTCCTCGATTTAATCTGATTTTTTGAGCAAAACTATCATAAACTTGTGTATAATATATTATGATTTTTAACAGAAACTTGCATTTGGAAAAGTTTCGTAGAATACAATTTTCATATGATTTTTTGCATGGACTTCCATCATAACCTTCCATCGAAACATATAGAAAGGATCTAAAAAGTTTTTTATCGTTTCGTATAGTCCTCGATTTAATCTGAATTTTTGAGCAAAACTAGTATAAAAATGTGTATAATATAATACGATTTTTTGACCAAAACTTGCATTTGGAAAAGTTTCGTTGAATAAAATTTTCAGATGATTTTTTGCATGGACTTCCATCAAAACCTTCCCTCATAACATATAGGAAAGATCTGAAAAGTTTTGAATGGTTTCGTACAGTCCTCGATTAAATTTAATTTTTTGAGCAAAACTAGTATAAACATGTGTATAATATATTATAATTTTTTTGCAGAAACTTTCATTTGAAAATGTTTGGTAGAATCAAATTTTCATATGATTTTTTGCATGGACTTCCATCATAAACTTCCATCTTAACATATAGGAAGGATCTAAAAAGTTTTGTATCGTTTCGTACAGTCCTCAATTTAATCTGATTTTTTGAGCAAAACTAGTATAAACATGTGTATAATATATTACGATTTTTTTACCAAAATTTCCATTTGGAAACGTTTCGTAGAATAAAATTTTCAGATGATTTTTTGCATGGACTTCCATCAAATCCTTACCTCAGTAACATATAGGAAGGATCTAAAAAGTTTTGAATGGTTTCGTACAATGCTCGATTTAATTTTAATTTTTTGAGCAAAACTAGTATAAACATGTGTACAATATATTATGATTTTTTGACAGAAACTTTCATTTGAAAATGTTTGGTAGAATCAAATTTTCATATAATTTTTTGCATGGACTTCCATCATAAACTTCCATCTTAACATATAGGAAGGATCTAAAAAGTTTTGTATCGTTTCGTACAGTCCTCAATTTAATCTGATTTTTTGAGCAAAACTAGTATAAACATGTGTATAATATATTACGATTTTTTGACCAAAACTTCCATTTGGAAACGTTTCGTAGAATAAAATTTTCAGATGATTTTTTTCATTGACTTCCATCAAATCCTTACCTCAGTAACATATAGGAAGGATCTAAAATGTTTTGAATAGTTTCGTACAGTCCTCGATTTAATTTAATTTTTTGAACAAAACTAGTATAAACATGTGTATAATATATTATGATTTTTTGACAGAAACTTTCATTTGAAAATGTTTGGTAGAATCAAATTTTCATATGATTTTTTGCATGGACTTCCATCATAAACTTCCATCTTAACATATAGGAAGGATCTAAAAAGTTTTGTATCGTTTCGTACAGTCCTCAATTTAATCTGATTTTTTGAGCAAAACTAGTATAAACATGTGTATAATATATTACGATTTTTTTACCAAAACTTCCATTTGGAAACGTTTCGTAGAATAAAATTTTCAGATGATTTTTTGCATGGACTTCCATCAAATCCTTACCTCAGTAACATATAGGAAGGATCTAAAAAGTGTTGAATGGTTTCGTACAATGCTCGATTTAATTTTAATTTTTTGAGCAAAACTAGTATAAACATGTGTACAATATATTATGATTTTTTGACAGAAACTTTCATTTGAAAATGTTTGGTAGAATCAAATTTTCATATAATTTTTTGCATGGACTTCCATCATAAACTTCCATCTTAACATATAGGAAGGATCTAAAAAGTTTTGTATCGTTTCGTACAGTCCTCAATTTAATCTGATTTTTTGAGCAAAACTAGTATAAACATGTGTATAATATATTACGATTTTTTGACCAAAACTTCCATTTGGAAACGTTTCGTAGAATAAAATTTTCAGATGATTTTTTGCATGGACTTCCATCAAATCCTTACCTCAGTAACATATAGGAAGGATCTAAAAAGTTTTGAATAGTTTCGTACAGTCCTCGATTTAATTTAATTTTTTGAACAAAACTAGTATAAACATGTGTATAATATATTATGATTTTTTGACAGAAACTTTCATTTTAAAATGTTTGGTAGAATCAAATTTTCATATGATTTTTTGCATGGACTTCCATCATAAACTTCCATCTTAACATATAGGAAGGATCTAAAAAGTTTTGTATCGTTTCGTACAGTCCTCAATTTAATCTGATTTTTTGAGCAAAACTAGTATAAACATGTGTATAATATATTACGATTTTTTTACCAAAACTTCCATTTGGAAACGTTTCGTAGAATAAAATTTTCAGATGATTTTTTGCATGGACTTCCATCAAATCCTTACCTCAGTAACATATAGGAAGGATCTAAAAAGTTTTGAATGGTTTCGTACAGTGCTCGATTTAATTTTAATTTTTTGAGCAAAACTAGTATAAACATGTGTATAATATATTATGATTTTTTGACAGAAACTTTCATTTGAAAATGTTTGGTAGAATCAAATTTTCATATGATTTTTTGCATGGACTTCCATCATAAACTTCCATCTTAACATATAGGAAGGATCTAAAAAGTTTTGTATCGTTTCGTACAGTCCTCAATTTAATCTGATTTTTTGAGCAAAACTAGTATAAACATGTGTATAATATATTACGATTTTTTTACCAAAACTTCCATTTGGAAACGTTTCGTAGAATAAAATTTTCAGATGATTTTTTGCATGGACTTCCCTCAAAACCTTCCCTTGTAACATATAGGAAGGATCTAAAAAGTTTTGAATGGTTTCGTACAGTCCTCGATTTAATTTGATTTTTTGAGCAAAACTAGTATAAACTTGTGTATAATATATTATGATTTTTTGACAGAAACTTGCATTTGGAACAGTTTCGTAGAATAAAATTTTCATGTGATTTTTTGCATGGACTTCCATCATAACCTTCCATCGTAATATATAGGGAGGATCTAAAAAGTTTTGTATCGTTTCGTATAGTCCTCAATTTAATCTGATTTTTTGAGCAAAACTAGTATAAAAATGTGCAAAATATATTAGGATTTTTTGAACAAAACATGCATTTGGAAAAGCTTCGTAGATTAAAATTTTCAGATGATTGTTTGCATGGACTTCCATAAAAACCTTCCCTCGTAACTTATAGGAAAGATCTGAATTGTTTTGAATGGTTTCATACATTCCTCGATTAAATTTGATTTTTTGAGCAAAACAAGCATAAACATTGTGTATAATATATTATGATTATTTGACAGAAACTTGCATTTGGAAATATTTCGTAGAATCAAATTTTCATATGATTTTTTGCATGGACTTCCATCATAACCTTCCATCGTAACATATAGAAAGGATCTAAATAGTTTTTTATCGTTTCGTACAGTCCTCGATTTAATCTGACTTTTTGAGCAAAACTATCATAAACTTGTGTATAATATATTATGATTTTTTAACAGAAACTTGCATTTGGAAAAGTTTCGTAAAATACAATTTTCATATGATTTTTTGCATGGACTTCCATCATAACCTTCCATCGAAACATATAGAAAGGATCTAAAAAGTTTTTTATCGGTTCGTATAGTCCTCGATTTAATCTGAATTTTTGAGCAAAACTAGTATAAAAATGTGTATAATATAATACGATTTTTTGACCAAAACTTGCATTTGGAAAAGTTTCGTTGAATAAAATTTTCAGATGATTTTTTGCATGGACTTCCATCAAAACCTTCCCTCATAACATATAGGAAGGATCTAAAAAGTTTTGAATGGTTTCATACAGTCCTCGATTTAATTTAATTTTTTGAGAAAAACTAGTATAAACATGTGTATAATATATTATGATTTTTTTACAGAAACTTTCATTTGAAAATGTTTGGTAGAATCAAATTTTCATATGATTTTTTGCATGGACTTCAATCATAAACTTCCATCTTAACATATAGGAAGGATCTAAAAAGTTTTGTATCGTTTCGTACAGTCCTCAATTGAATCTGATTTTTTGAGCAAAACTAGTATAAACATGTGTATAATATATTATGATTTTTTGACCAAACTTCCATTTGGAAACGTTTCATAGAATAAAATTTTCAGATGATTTTTTGCATGGACTTCCATCAAATCCTTACCTCAGTAACATATAGGAAGGATCTAAAAAGTTTTGAATGGTTTCGTACAGTGCTCGATTTAATTTTAATTTTTTGAGCAAAACTAGTATAAACATGTGTATAATATATTATGATTTTTTGACAGAAACTTTCATTTGAAAATGTTTGGTAGAATCAAATTTTCATATGATTTTTTGCATGGACTTCCATCATAAACTTCCATCTTAACATATAGGAAGGATCTAAAAAGTTTTGTATCGTTTCGTACAGTCCTCAATTTAATCTGATTTTTTGAGCAAAACTAGTATAAACATGTGTATAATATATTACGATTTTTTTACCAAAACTTCCATTTGGAAACGTTTCGTAGAATAAAATTTTCAGATGATTTTTTGCATGGACTTCCCTCAAAACCTTCCCTTGTAACATATAGGAAGGATCTAAAAAGTTTTGAATGGTTTCGTACAGTCCTCGATTTAATTTGATTTTTTGAGCAAAACTAGTATAAACTTGTGTATAATATATTATGATTTTTTGACAGAAACTTGCATTTGGAAAAGTTTCGTAGAATAAAATTTTCATGTGATTTTTTGCATGGACTTCCATCATAACCTTCCATCGTAATATATAGGGAGGATCTAAAAATTTTGTATCGTTTCGTATAGTCCTCAATTTAATCTGATTTTTTGAGCAAAACTAGTATAAAAATGTGCAAAATATATTAGGATTTTTTGACCAAAACATGCATTTGGAAAAGCTTCGTAGATTAAAATTTTCAGATGATTGTTTGCATGGACTTCCATAAAAACCTTCCCTCGTAACTTATAGGAAAGATCTGAATTGTTTTGAATGGTTTCATACATTCCTCGATTTAATTTGATTTTTTGAGCAAAACAAGCATAAACATTGTGTATAATATATTATGATTATTTGACAGAAACTTGCATTTGGAAATATTTCGTAGAATCAAATTTTCATATGATTTTTTGCATGGACTTCCATCATAACCTTCCATCGTAACATATAGAAAGGATCTAAATAGTTTTTTATCGTTTCGTACAGTCCTCGATTTAATCTGATTTTTTGAGCAAAACTATCATAAACTTGTGTATAATATATTATGATTTTTTAACAGAAACTTGCATTTGTAAAAGTTTCGTAAAATACAATTTTCATATGATTTTTTGCATGGACTTCCATCATAACCTTCCATCGAAACATATAGAAAGGATCTAAAAAGTTTTTTATCGTTTCGTATAGTCCTCGATTTAATCTGAATTTTTGAGCAAAACTAGTATAAAAATGTGTATAATATAATACGATTTTTTGACCAAAACTTGCATTTGGAAAAGTTTCGTTGAATAAAATTTTCAGATGATTTTTTGCATGGACTTCCATCAAAACCTTCGCTCATAACAAATAGGAAGGATCTGAAAAGTTTTGAATGGTTTCGTACAGTCCTCGATTTAATTTAATTTTTTGAGCAAAACTAGTATAAACATGTGTATAATATATTATGATTTTTTTACAGAAACTTTCATTTGAAAATGTTTGGTAGAATCAAATTTTCATATGATTTTTTGCATGGACTTCAATCATAAACTTCCATCTTAACATATAGAAAGGATCTAAAAAGTTTTTTATCGTTTCGTATAGTCCTCGATTTAATCTGATTTTTTGAGCAAAACTAGTATAAACATGTGTATAATATATTACGATTTTTTTACCAAAACTTCCATTTGGAAACGTTTCGTAGAATAAAATTTTCAGATGATTTTTTGCATGGACTTCCATCAAATCCTTACCTCAGTAACATATAGGAAGGATCTAAAAAGTTTTGAATGGTTTCGTACAATGCTCGATTTAATTTTAATTTTTTGAGCAAAACTAGTATAAACATGTGTATAATATATTATGATTTTTTGACAGAAACTTTCATTTGAAAATGTTTGGTAGAATCAAATTTTCATATAATTTTTTGCATGGACTTCCATCATAAACTTCCATCTTAACATATAGGAAGGATCTAAAAAGTTTTGTATCGTTTCGTACAGTCCTCAATTTAATCTGATTTTTTGAGCAAAACTAGTATAAACATGTGTATAATATATTACGATTTTTTTACCAAAACTTCCATTTGGAAACGTTTCGTAGAATAAAATTTTCAGATGATTTTTTGCATGGACTTCCCTCAAAACCTTCCCTTGTAACATATAGGAAGGATCTAAAAAGTTTTGAATGGTTTCGTACAGTCCTCGATTTAATTTGATTTTTTGAGCAAAACTAGTATAAACTTGTGTATAATATATTATGATTTTTTGACAGAAACTTGCATTTGGAAAAGTTTCGTAGAATAAAATTTTCATGTGATTTTTTGCATGGACTTCCATCATAACCTTCCATCGTAATATATAGGGAGGATCTAAAAAGTTTTGTATCGTTTCGTATAGTCCTCAATTTAATCTGATTTTTTGAGCAAAACTAGTATAAAAATGTGCAAAATATATTAGGATTTTTTGACCAAAACATGCATTTGGAAAAGCTTCGTAGATTAAAATTTTCAGATGATTGTTTGCATGGACTTCCATAAAAACCTTCCCTCGTAACTTATAGGAAAGATCTGAATTGTTTTGAATGGTTTCATACATTCCTCGATTTAATTTGATTTTTTGAGCAAAACAAGCATAAACATTGTGTATAATATATTATGATTATTTGACAGAAACTTGCATTTGGAAATATTTCGTAGAATCAAATTTTCATATGATTTTTTGCATGGACTTCCATCATAACCTTCCATCGTAACATATAGAAAGGATCTAAATAGTTTTTTATCGTTTCGTACAGTCCTCGATTTAATCTGATTTTTTGAGCAAAACTATCATAAACTTGTGTATAATATATTATGATTTTTTAACAGAAACTTGCATTTGTAAAAGTTTCGTAAAATACAATTTTCATATGATTTTTTGCATGGACTTCCATCATAACCTTCCATCGAAACATATAGAAAGGATCTAAAAAGTTTTTTATCGTTTCGTATAGTCCTCGATTTAATCTGAATTTTTGAGCAAAACTAGTATAAAAATGTGTATAATATAATACGATTTTTTGACCAAAACTTGCATTTGGAAAAGTTTCGTTGAATAAAATTTTCAGATGATTTTTTGCATGGACTTCCATCAAAACCTTCGCTCATAACAAATAGGAAGGATCTGAAAAGTTTTGAATGGTTTCGTACAGTCCTCGATTTAATTTAATTTTTTGAGCAAAACTAGTATAAACATGTGTATAATATATTATGATTTTTTTACAGAAACTTTCATTTGAAAATGTTTGGTAGAATCAAATTTTCATATGATTTTTTGCATGGACTTCAATCATAAACTTCCATCTTAACATATAGAAAGGATCTAAAAAGTTTTTTATCGTTTCGTATAGTCCTCGATTTAATCTGATTTTTTGAGCAAAACTAGTATAAACATGTGTATAATATATTACGATTTTTTTACCAAAACTTCCATTTGGAAACGTTTCGTAGAATAAAATTTTCAGATGATTTTTTGCATGGACTTCCATCAAATCCTTACCTCAGTAACATATAGGAAGGATCTAAAAAGTTTTGAATGGTTTCGTACAATGCTCGATTTAATTTTAATTTTTTGAGCAAAACTAGTATAAACATGTGTATAATATATTATGATTTTTTGACAGAAACTTTCATTTGAAAATGTTTGGTAGAATCAAATTTTCATATAATTTTTTGCATGGACTTCCATCATAAACTTCCATCTTAACATATAGGAAGGATCTAAAAAGTTTTGTATCGTTTCGTACAGTCCTCAAATTAATCTGATTTTTTGAGGAAAACTAGTATAAACATGTGTATAATATATTACGATTTTTTGACCAAAACTTCCATTTGGAAACGTTTCGTAGAATAAAATTTTCAGATGATTTTTTGCATGGACTTCCATCAAATCCTTACCTCAGTAACATATCGGAAGGATCTAAACAGTTTTGAATGGTTTCGTACAGTCCTCGATTTAATTTAATTTTTTGAGCAAAACAAGTATAAACATGTGTATAATATATTATGATTTTTTGACATAAACTTTCATTTGAAAATGTTTGGTAGAATCAAATTTTCATATGATTTTTAGCATGGACTTCCATCATAAACTTCCATCTTAACATATAGGAAGGATCTAAAAAGTTTTGTATCGTTTCGTACAGTCCTCAATTTAATCTGATTTTTTGAGCAAAACTAGTATAAACATGTGTACAATATATTACGATTTTTTTACCAAAACATCCATTTGGAAACGTTTCGTAGAATAAAATTTTCAGATGATTTTTTGCATGGACTTCCATCAAATCCTTACCTCTGTAACATATAGGAAGGATCTAAAAAGTTTTGAATGGTTTCGTACAATGATCGATTTAATTTTAATTTTTTGAGCAAAACTAGTATAAACATGTGTATAATATATTATGATTTTTTGACAGAAACTTTCATTTGAAAATGTTTGGTAGAATCAAATTTTCATATAATTTTTTGCATGGACTTCCATCATAAACTTCCATCTTAACATATAGGAAGGATCTAAAAAGTTTTGTATCGTTTCGTACAGTCCTCAAATTAATATGATTTTTTGAGCAAAACTAGTATAAACATGTGTATAATATATTACGATTTTTTGACCAAAACTTCCATTTGGAAACGTTTCGTAGAATAAAATTTTCAGATGATTTTTTGCATGGACTTCCATCAAATCCTTACCTCAGTAACATATCGGAAGGATCTAAAAAGTTTTGAATGGTTTCGTACAGTCCTCGATTTAATTTAATTTTTTGAGCAAAACTAGTATAAACATGTGTATAATATATTATGATTTTTTGACATAAACTTTCATTTGAAAATGTTTGGTAGAATCAAATTTTCATATGATTTTTAGCATGGACTTCCATCATAAACTTCCATCTTAACATATAGGAAGGATCTAAAAAGTTTTGTATCGTTTCGTATAGTCCTCAATTTAATCTGATTTTTTGAGCAAAACTAGTATAAACATGTGTACAATATATTACGATTTTTTTACCAAAACTTCCATTTGGAAACGTTTCGTAGAATAAAATTTTCAGATGATTTTTTGCATTGACTTCCATCAAATCCTTACCTCTGTAACATATAGGAAGGATCTAAAAAGTTTTGAATGGTTTCGTACAATGCTCGATTTAATTTTAATTTTTTGAGCAAAACTAGTATAAACATGTGTATAATATATTATGATTTTTTGACAGAAACTTTCATTTGAAAATGTTTGGTAGAATCAAATTTTCATATAATTTTTTGCATGGACTTCCATCATAAACTTCCATCTTAACATATAGGAAGGATCTAAAAAGTTTTGTATCGTTTCGTACAGTCCTCAATTTAATCTGATTTTTTGAGCAAAACTAGTATAAACATGTGTATAATATATTACGATTTTTTGACCAAAACTTCCATTTGGAAACGTTTAGTAGAATAAAATTTTCAGATGATTTTTTGCATGGACTTCAATCAAATCCTTACCTCAGTAACATATAGGAAGGATCTAAAAAGTTTTGAATGGTTTCGTACAGTCCTCGATTTAATTTAATTTTTTGAACAAAACTAGTATAAACATGTGTATAATATATTATGATTTTTTGACAGAAACTTTCATTTGAAAATGTTTGGTAGAATCAAATTTTCATATGATTTTTTGCATGGACTTCCATCATAAACTTCCATCTTAACATATAGGAAGGATCTAAAAAGTTTTGTATCGTTTCGTACAGTCCTCAATTTAATCTGATTTTTTGAGCAAAACTAGTATAAACATGTGTATAATATATTACGATTTTTTTACCAAAACTTCCATTTGGAAACGTTTCGTAGAATAAAATTTTCAGAAAATTTTTTGCATGGACTTCCCTCAAAACCTTCCCTTGTAACATATAGGAAGGATCTAAAAAGTTTTGAATGGTTTCGTACAGTCCTCGATTTAATTTGATTTTTTGAGCAAAACTAGTATAAACTTGTGTATAATATATTATGATTTTTTGACAGAAACTTGCATTTGGAAAAGTTTCGTAGAATAAAATTTTCATGTGATTTTTTGCATGGACTTCCATCATAACCTTCCATCGTAATATATAGGGAGGATCTAAAAAGTTTTGTATCGTTTCGTATAGTCCTCAATTTAATCTGATTTTTTGAGCAAAACTAGTATAAAAATGTGCAAAATATATTAGGATTTTTTGACCAAAACATGCATTTGGAAAAGCTTCGTAGATTAAAATTTTCAGATGATTGTTTGCATGGACTTCCATAAAAACCTTCCCTCGTAACTTATAGGAAAGATCTGAATTGTTTTGAATGGTTTCATACATTCCTCGAATTAATTTGATTTTTTGAGCAAAACAAGCATAAACATTGTGTATAATATATTATGATTATTTGACAGAAACTTGCATTTGGAAATATTTCGTAGAATCAAATTTTCATATGATTTTTTGCATGGACTTCCATCATAACCTTCCATCGTAACATATAGAAAGGATCTAAATAGTTTTTTATCGTTTCGTACAGTCCTCGATTTAATCTGATTTTTTGAGCAAAACTATCATAAACTTGTGTATAATATATTATGATTTTTTAACAGAAACTTGCATTTGGAAAAGTTTCGTAGAATACAATTTTCATATGATTTTTTGCATGGACTTCCATCATAACCTTCCATCGAAACATATAGAAAGGATCTAAAAAGTTTTTTATCGTTTCGTATAGTCCTCGATTTATTCTGAATTTTTGAGCAAAACTAGTATAAAAATGTGTATAATATAATACGATTTTTTGACCAAAACTTGCATTTGGAAAAGTTTCGTTGAATAAAATTTTCAGATGATTTTTTGCATGGACTTCCATCAAAACCTTCCCTCATAACATATAGGAAGGATCTGAAAAGTTTTGAATGGTTTCATACAGTCCTCGATTTAATTTTAATTTTTTGAGCAAAACTAGTATAAACATGTGTATAATATATTATGATTTTTTGACAGAAACTTTCATTTGAAAATGTTTGGTAGAATCAAATTTTCATATGATTTTTTGCATGGACTTCCATCATAAACTTCCATCTTAACATATAGGAAGGATCTAAAAAGTTTTGTATCGTTTCGTACAGTCCTCAATTTAATCTGATTTTTTGAGCAAAACTAGTATAAACATGTGTATAATATATTACGATTTTTTTACCAAAACTTCCATTTGGAAACGTTTCGTAGAATAAAATTTTCAGATGATTTTTTGCATGGACTTCCCTCAAAACCTTCCCTTGTAACATATAGGAAGGATCTAAAAAGTTTTGAATGGTTTTGTACAGTCCTCGATTTAATTTGATTTTTTGAGCAAAACTAGTATAAACTTGTGTATAATATATTATGATTTTTTGACAGAAACTTGCATTTGGAAAAGTTTCGTAGAATAAAATTTTCATGTGATTTTTTGCATGGACTTCCATCATAACCTTCCATCGTAATATATAGGGAGGATCTAAAAAGTTTTGTATCGTTTCGTATAGTCCTCAATTTAATCTGATTTTTTGAGCAAAACTAGTATAAAAATGTGCAAAATATATTAGGATTTTTTGACCGAAACATGCATTTGGAAAAGCTTCGTAGATTAAAATTTTCAGATGATTGTTTGCATGGACTACCATAAAAACCTTCCCTCGTAACTTATAGGAAAGATCTGAATTGTTTTGAATGGTTTCATACATTCCTCGATTTAATTTGATTTTTTGAGCAAAACAAGCATAAACATTGTGTATAATATATTATGATTATTTGACAAAAACTTGCATTTGGAAATATTTCGTAGAATCAAATTTTCATATGATTTTTTGCATGGACTTCCATCATAACCTTCCATTGTAACATATAGAAAGGATCTAAATAGTTTTTTATCGTTTCGTACAGTCCTCGATTTAATCTGATTTTTTGAGCAAAACTATCATAAACTTGTGTATAATATATTATGATTTTTTAACAGAAACTTGCATTTGGAAAAGTTTCATAGAATACAATTTTCATATGATTTTTTGCATGGACTTCCATCATAACCTTCCATCGAAACATATAGAAAGGATCTAAAAAGTTTTTTATCGTTTCGTATAGTCCTCAATTTAATCTGAATTTTTGAGCAAAACTAGTATAAAAATGTGTATAATATAATACGATTTTTTGACCAAAACTTGCATTTGGAAAAGTTTTGTTGAATAAAATTTTCAGATGATTTTTTGCATGGACTTCCATCAAAACCTTCCCTCATAAAATATAGGAAGGATCTGAAAAGTTTTGAATGGTTTCGTACAGTCCTCGATTTAATTTAATTTTTTGAGCAAAACTAGTATAAACATGTGTATAATATATTATGATTTTTTGACATAAACTTTCATTTGAAAATGTTTGGTAGAATCAAATTTTCATATGATTTTTTGCATGGACTTCCATCATAAACTTCCATTTTAACATATAGGAAGGATCTAAAAAGTTTTGTATCGTTTCGTACAGTCCTCAATTTAATCTGATTTTTTGATCAAAACTAGTATAAACATGTGTATAATATATTACGATTTTTTTTACCAAAACTTCCATTTGGAAACGTTTCGTAGAATAAAATTTTCAGATGATTTTTTGCATGGACTTCAATCAAATCCTTACCTCAGTAACATATAGGAAGGATCTAAAAAGTTTTGAATGGTTTCGTACAATCCTCGATTTAATTTAATTTTTTGAACAAAACTAGTATAAACATGTGTATAATATATATTGATTTTTTGACAGAAACTTTCATTTGAAAATGTTTGGTAGAATCAAATTTTCATATGATTTTTTGCATGGACTTCCATCATAAACTTCCATCTTAACATATAGGAAGGATCTAAAAAGTTTTGTATCGTTTCGTACAGTCCTCAATTTAATCTGATTTTTTGATCAAAATAGTATAAACACGTGTATAATATATTACGATTTTTTTTACCAAAACTTCCATTTGGAAACGTTTCGTAGAATAAAATTTTCAGATGATTTTTTGCATGGACTTCCATCAAATCCTTACCTCAGTAACATATAGGAAGGATCTAAAAAGTTTTGAATGGTTTCGTACAATGCTCGATTTAATTTTAATTTTTTGAGCAAAACTAGTATAAACATGTGTATAATATATTATGATTTTTTGACAGAAACTTTCATTTGAAAATGTTTGGTAGAATCAAATTTTCATATGATTTTTTGCATGGACTTCCATCATAAACTTCCATCTTAACATATAGGAAGGATCTAAAACGTTTTGTATCGTTTCGTACAGTCCTCAATTTAATCTGATTTTTTGATCAAAACTAGTATAAACATGTGCATAATATATTACGATTTTTTGACCAAAACTTCCATTTGGAAACGTTTCGTAGAATAAAATTTTCAGATGATTTTTTGCATGGACTTCCATCAAATCCTTACCTCAGTAACATATAGGAAGGATCTAAAAAGTTTTGAATGGTTTCGTACAGTCCTCGATTTAATTTAATTTTTTGAGCAAAACTAGTATAAACATGTGTATAATATATTATTATTTTTTGACATAAACTTTCATTTGAAAATGTTTGGTAGAATCAAATTTTCATATGAGTTTTTGCATGGACTTCCATCATAAACTTCCATCTTAACATATAGGAAGGATCTAAAAAGTTTTGTATCGTTTCGTACAGTCCTCAATTTAATCTGATTTTTTGAGAAAAACTAGTATAAACATGTGCATAATATATTACGATTTTTTGACCAAAACTTCCATTTGGAAACGTTTCGTAGAATAAAATTTTCAGATGATTTTTTGCATGGACTTCCATCAAATCCTTACCTCAGTAACATATAGGAAGGATCTAAAAAGTTTTGAATGGTTTCGTACAGTCCTCGATTTAATTTAATTTTTTGAGCAAAACTAGTATAAACATGTGTATAATATATTATGATTTTTTGACATAAACTTTCATTTGAAAATGTTTGGTAGAATCAAATTTTCATATGATTTTTAGCATGGACTTCCATCATAAACTTCCATCTTAACATATAGGAAGGATCTAAAAAGTTTTGTATCGTTTCGTACAGTCCTCAATTTAATCTGATTTTTTGAGCAAAACTAGTATAAACATGTGTATAATATATTACGATTTTTTTACCAAAACTTCCATTTGGAAACGTTTCGTAGAATAAAATTTTCAGATGATTTTTTGCATGGACTTCCATCAAATCCTTACCTCTGTAACATATAGGAAGGATCTAAAAAGTTTTGAATGGTTTCGTACAATGCTCGATTTAATTTTAATTTTTTGAGCAAAACTAGTATAAACATGTGTATAATATATTATGATTTTTTGACAGAAACTTTCATTTGAAAATGTTTGGTAGAATCAAATTTTCATATAATTTTTTGCATGGACTTCCATCATAAACTTCCATCTTAACATATAGGAAGGATCTAAAAAGTTTTGTATCGTTTCGTACAGTCCTCAATTTAATCTGATTTTTTGAGCAAAACTAGTATAAACATGTGTATAATATATTACGATTTTTTGACCAAAACTTCCATTTGGAAACGTTTCGTAGAATAAAATTTTCAGATGATTTTTTGCATGGACTTCAATCAAATCCTTACCTCAGTAACATATAGGAAGGATCTAAAAAGTTTTGAATGGTTTCGTACAGTCCTCGATTTAATTTAATTTTTTGAACAAAACTAGTATAAACATGTGTATAATATATTATGATTTTTTGACAGAAACTTTCATTTGAAAATGTTTGGTAGAATCAAATTTTCATATGATTTTTTGCATGGACTTCCATCATAAACTTCCATCTTAACATATAGGAAGGATCTAAAAAGTTTTGTATCGTTTCGTACAGTCCTCAATTTAATCTGATTTTTTGAGCAAAACTAGTATAAACATGTGTATAATATATTACGATTTTTTTACCAAAACTTCCATTTGGAAACGTTTCGTAGAATAAAATTTTCAGATGATTTTTTGCATGGACTTCAATCAAATCCTTACCTCAGTAACATATAGGAAGGATCTAAAAAGTTTTGAATGGTTTCGTACAGTCCTCGATTTAATTTAATTTTTTGAACAAAACTAGTATAAACATGTGTATAATATATTATGATTTTTTGACAGAAACTTTCATTTGAAAATGTTTGGTAGAATCAAATTTTCATACAATTTTTTGCATGGACTTCCATCATAAACTTCCATCTTAACATATAGGAAGGATCTAAAACGTTTTGTATCGTTTCGTACAGTCCTCAATTTAATCTGATTTTTTGAGAAAAACTAGTATAAACATGTGTATAATATATTACGATTTTTTGACCAAAACTTCCATTTGGAAACGTTTCGTAGAATAAAATTTTCAGATGATTTTTTGCATGGACTTCCATCAAATCCTTACCTCAGTAACATATAGGAAGGATCTAAAATGTTTTGAATGGTTTCGTACAGTCCTCGATTTAATTTAATTTTTTGAGCAAAACTAGTATAAACATGTGTATAATATATTATGATTTTTTGACATAAACTTTCATTTGAAAATGTTTCGTAGAATCAAATTTTCATATGATTTTTAGCATGGACTTCCATCATAAACTTCCATCTTAACATATAGGAAGGATCTAAAAAGTTTTGTATCGTTTCGTACAGTCCTCAATTTAATCTGATTTTTTGAGCAAAACTAGTATAAACATGTGTATAATATATTACGATTTTTTTACCAAAACTTCCATTTGGAAATGTTTCGTAGAATAAAATTTTCAGATGATTTTTTGCATGGACTTCCATCAAATCCTTACCTCTGTAACATATAGGAAGGATCTAAAAAGTTTTGAATGGTTTCGTACAATGCTCGATTTAATTTTAATTTTTTGAGCAAAACTAGTATAAACATGTGTATAATATATTATGATTTTTTGACAGAAACTTTCATTTGAAAATGTTTGGTAGAATCAAATTTTCATATAATTTTTTGCATGGACTTCCATCATAAACTTCCATCTTAACATATAGGAAGGATCTAAAAAGTTTTGTATCGTTTCGTACAGTCCTCAATTTAATCTGATTTTTTGAGCAAAACTAGTATAAACATGTGTATAATATATTACGATTTTTTGACCAAAACTTGCATTTGGAAACGTTTCGTAGAATAAAATTTTCAGATGATTTTTTGCATGGACTTCAATCAAATCCTTACCTCAGTAACATATAGGAAGGATCTAAAAAGTTTTGAATGGTTTCGTACAGTCCTCGATTTAATTTAATTTTTTGAACAAAACTAGTATAAACATGTGTATAATATATTATGATTTTTTGACAGAAACTTTCATTTGAAAATGTTTGGTAGAATCAAATTTTCATATGATTTTTTGCATGGACTTCCATCATAAACTTCCATTTTAACATATAGGAAGGATCTAAAAAGTTTTGTATCGTTTCCTACAGTCCTCAATTTAATCTGATTTTTTGATCAAAACTAGTATAAACATGTGTATAATATATTACGATTTTTTTTACCAAAACTTCCATTTGGAAACGTTTCGTAGAATAAAATTTTCAGATGATTTTTTGCATGGACTTCAATCAAATCCTTACCTCAGTAACATATAGGAAGGATCTAAAAAGTTTTGAATGGTTTCGTACAATCCTCGATTTAATTTAATTTTTTGAACAAAACTAGTATAAACATGTGTATAATATATATTGATTTTTTGACAGAAACTTTCATTTGAAAATGTTTGGTAGAATCAAATTTTCATATGATTTTTTGCATGGACTTCCATCATAAACTTCCATCTTAACATATAGGAAGGATCTAAAAAGTTTTGTATCGTTTCGTACAGTCCTCAATTTAATCTGATTTTTTGATCAAAACTAGTATAAACATGTGTATAATATATTACGATTTTTTTTACCAAAACTTCCATTTGGAAACGTTTCGTAGAATAAAATTTTCAGATGATTTTTTGCATGGACTTCAATCAAATCCTTACCTCAGTAACATATAGGAAGGATCTAAAAAGTTTTGAATGGTTTCGTACAATCCTCGATTTAATTTAATTTTTTGAACAAAACTAGTATAAACATGTGTATAATATATATTGATTTTTTGACAGAAACTTTCATTTGAAAATGTTTGGTAGAATCAAATTTTCATATGATTTTTTGCATGGACTTCCATCATAAACTTCCATCTTAACATATAGGAAGGATCTAAAAAGTTTTGTATCGTTTCGTACAGTCCTCAATTTAATCTGATTTTTTGATCAAAATAGTATAAACACGTGTATAATATATTACGATTTTTTTTACCAAAACTTCCATTTGGAAACGTTTCGTAGAATAAAATTTTCAGATGATTTTTTGCATGGACTTCCATCAAATCCTTACCTCAGTAACATATAGGAAGGATCTAAAAAGTTTTGAATGGTTTCGTACAATGCTCGATTTAATTTTAATTTTTTGAGCAAAACTAGTATAAACATGTGTATAATATATTATGATTTTTTGACAGAAACTTTCATTTGAAAATGTTTGGTAGAATCAAATTTTCATATGATTTTTTGCATGGACTTCCATCATAAACTTCCATCTTAACATATAGGAAGGATCTAAAACGTTTTGTATCGTTTCGTACAGTCCTCAATTTAATCTGATTTTTTGATCAAAACTAGTATAAACATGTGCATAATTAATTACGATTTTTTGACCAAAACTTCCATTTGGAAACGTTTCGTAGAATAAAATTTTCAGATGATTTTTTGCATGGACTTCCATCAAATCCTTACCTCAGTAACATATAGGAAGGATCTAAAATGTTTTGAATGGTTTCGTACAGTCCTCGATTTAATTTAATTTTTTGAGCAAAACTAGTATAAACATGTGTATAATATATTATGATTTTTTGACATAAACTTTCATTTGAAAATGTTTCGTAGAATCAAATTTTCATATGATTTTTAGCATGGACTTCCATCATAAACTTCCATCTTAACATATAGGAAGGATCTAAAAAGTTTTGTATCGTTTCGTACAGTCCTCAATTTAATCTGATTTTTTGAGCAAAACTAGTATAAACATGTGTATAATATATTACGATTTTTTTACCAAAACTTCCATTTGGAAATGTTTCGTAGAATAAAATTTTCAGATGATTTTTTGCATGGACTTCCATCAAATCCTTACCTCTGTAACATATAGGAAGGATCTAAAAAGTTTTGAATGGTTTCGTACAATGCTCGATTTAATTTTAATTTTTTGAGCAAAACTAGTATAAACATGTGTATAATATATTATGATTTTTTGACAGAAACTTTCATTTGAAAATGTTTGGTAGAATCAAATTTTCATATAATTTTTTGCATGGACTTCCATCATAAACTTCCATCTTAACATATAGGAAGGATCTAAAAAGTTTTGTATCGTTTCGTACAGTCCTCAATTTAATCTGATTTTTTGAGCAAAACTAGTATAAACATGTGTATAATATATTACGATTTTTTGACCAAAACTTGCATTTGGAAACGTTTCGTAGAATAAAATTTTCAGATGATTTTTTGCATGGACTTCAATCAAATCCTTACCTCAGTAACATATAGGAAGGATCTAAAAAGTTTTGAATGGTTTCGTACAGTCCTCGATTTAATTTAATTTTTTGAACAAAACTAGTATAAACATGTGTATAATATATTATGATTTTTTGACAGAAACTTTCATTTGAAAATGTTTGGTAGAATCAAATTTTCATATGATTTTTTGCATGGACTTCCATCATAAACTTCCATTTTAACATATAGGAAGGATCTAAAAAGTTTTGTATCGTTTCGTACAGTCCTCAATTTAATCTGATTTTTTGATCAAAACTAGTATAAACATGTGTATAATATATTACGATTTTTTTTACCAAAACTTCCATTTGGAAACGTTTCGTAGAATAAAATTTTCAGATGATTTTTTGCATGGACTTCAATCAAATCCTTACCTCAGTAACATATAGGAAGGATCTAAAAAGTTTTGAATGGTTTCGTACAATCCTCGATTTAATTTAATTTTTTGAACAAAACTAGTATAAACATGTGTATAATATATATTGATTTTTTGACAGAAACTTTCATTTGAAAATGTTTGGTAGAATCAAATTTTCATATGATTTTTTGCATGGACTTCCATCATAAACTTCCATCTTAACATATAGGAAGGATCTAAAAAGTTTTGTATCGTTTCGTACAGTCCTCAATTTAATCTGATTTTTTGATCAAAATAGTATAAACACGTGTATAATATATTACGATTTTTTTTACCAAAACTTCCATTTGGAAACATTTCGTAGAATAAAATTTTCAGATGATTTTTTGCATGGACTTCCATCAAATCCTTACCTCAGTAACATATAGGAAGGATCTAAAAAGTTTTGAATGGTTTCGTACAATGCTCGATTTAATTTTAATTTTTTGAGCAAAACTAGTATAAACATGTGTATAATATATTATGATTTTTTGACAGAAACTTTCATTTGAAAATGTTTGGTAGAATCAAATTTTCATATGATTTTTTGCATGGACTTCCATCATAAACTTCCATCTTAACATATAGGAAGGATCTAAAACGTTTTGTATCGTTTCGTACAGTCCTCAATTTAATCTGATTTTTTGATCAAAACTAGTATAAACATGTGCATAATATATTACGATTTTTTGACCAAAACTTCCATTTGGAAACGTTTCGTAGAATAAAATTTTCAGATGATTTTTTGCATGGACTTCCATCAAATCCTTACCTCAGTAACATATAGGAAGGATCTAAAAAGTTTTGAATGGTTTCGTACAGTCCTCGATTTAATTTAATTTTTTGAGCAAAACTAGTATAAACATGTGTATAATATATTATTATTTTTTGACATAAACTTTCATTTGAAAATGTTTGGTAGAATCAAATTTTCATATGAGTTTTTGCATGGACTTCCATCATAAACTTCCATCTTAACATATAGGAAGGATCTAAAAAGTTTTGTATCGTTTCGTACAGTCCTCAATTTAATCTGATTTTTTGAGAAAAACTAGTATAAACATGTGCATATTATATTACGATTTTTTGACCAAAACTTCCATTTGGAAACGTTTCGTAGAATAAAATTTTCAGATGATTTTTTGCATGGACTTCCATCAAATCCTTACCTCAGTAACATATAGGAAGGATCTAAAAAGTTTTGAATGGTTTCGTACAGTCCTCGATTTAATTTAATTTTTTGAGCAAAACTAGTATAAACATGTGTATAATATATTATGATTTTTTGACATAAACTTTCATTTGAAAATGTTTGGTAGAATCAAATTTTCATATGATTTTTAGCATGGACTTCCATCATAAACTTCCATCTTAACATATAGGAAGGATCTAAAAAGTTTTGTATCGTTTCGTACAGTCCTCAATTTAATCTGATTTTTTGAGCAAAACTAGTATAAACATGTGTATAATATATTACGATTTTTTTACCAAAACTTCCATTTGGAAACGTTTCGTAGAATAAAATTTTCAGATGATTTTTTGCATGGACTTCCATCAAATCCTTACCTCTGTAACATATAGGAAGGATCTAAAAAGTTTTGAATGGTTTCGTACAATGCTCGATTTAATTTTAATTTTTTGAGCAAAACTAGTATAAACATGTGTATAATATATTATGATTTTTTGACAGAAACTTTCATTTGAAAATGTTTGGTAGAATCAAATTTTCATATAATTTTTTGCATGGACTTCCATCATAAACTTCCATCTTAACATATAGGAAGGATCTAAAAAGTTTTGTATCGTTTCGTACAGTCCTCAATTTAATCTGATTTTTTGAGCAAAACTAGTATAAACATGTGTATAATATATTACGATTTTTTGACCAAAACTTCCATTTGGAAACGTTTCGTAGAATAAAATTTTCAGATGATTTTTTGCATGGACTTCAATCAAATCCTTACCTCAGTAACATATAGGAAGGATCTAAAAAGTTTTGAATGGTTTCGTACAGTCCTCGATTTAATTTAATTTTTTGAACAAAATTAGTATAAACATGTGTATAATATATTATGATTTTTTGACAGAAACTTTCATTTGAAAATGTTTGGTAGAATCAAATTTTCATATGATTTTTTGCATGGACTTCCATCATAAACTTCCATCTTAACATATAGGAAGGATCTAAAAAGTTTTGTATCGTTTCGTACAGTCCTCAATTTAATCTGATTTTTTGAGCAAAACTAGTATAAACATGTGTATAATATATTACGATTTTTTTACCAAAACTTCCATTTGGAAACGTTTCGTAGAATAAAATTTTCAGATGATTTTTTGCATGGACTTCAATCAAATCCTTACCTCAGTAACATATAGGAAGGATCTAAAAAGTTTTGAATGGTTTCGTACAGTCCTCGATTTAATTTAATTTTTTGAACAAAACTAGTATAAACATGTGTATAATATATTATGATTTTTTGACAGAAACTTTCATTTGAAAATGTTTGGTAGAATCAAATTTTCATACAATTTTTTGCATGGACTTCCATCATAAACTTCCATCTTAACATATAGGAAGGATCTAAAACGTTTTGCATCGTTTCGTACAGTCCTCAATTTAATCTGATTTTTTGAGAAAAACTAGTATAAACATGTGTATAATATATTACGATTTTTTGACCAAAACTTCCATTTGGAAACGTTTCGTAGAATAAAATTTTCAGATGATTTTTTGCATGGACTTCCATCAAATCCTTACCTCAGTAACATATAGGAAGGATCTAAAATGTTTTGAATGGTTTCGTACAGTCCTCGATTTAATTTAATTTTTTGAGCAAAACTAGTATAAACATGTGTATAATATATTATGATTTTTTGACATAAACTTTCATTTGAAAATGTTTCGTAGAATCAAATTTTCATATGATTTTTAG
Source organism: Lathyrus aphaca (assembly GCA_963966055.1). NCBI lineage: Eukaryota > Viridiplantae > Streptophyta > Magnoliopsida > Fabales > Fabaceae > Lathyrus > Lathyrus aphaca. Next base: position 595,627,428 of record OZ014520.1, on the reverse strand, counting down.
CATGGACTTCCATCATAAACTTCCATCTTAACATATAGGAAGGATCTAAAAAGTTTTGTATCGTTTCGTACAGTCCTCAATTTAATCTGATTTTTTGAGCAAAACTAGTATAAACATGTGTATAATATATTACGATTTTTTTACCAAAACTTCCATTTGGAAATGTTTCGTAGAATAAAATTTTCAGATGATTTTTTGCATGGACTTCCATCAAATCCTTACCTCTGTAACATATAGGAAGGATCTAAAAAGTTTTGAATGGTTTCGTACAATGCTCGATTTAATTTTAATTTTTTGAGCAAAACTAGTATAAACATGTGTATAATATATTATGATTTTTTGACAGAAACTTTCATTTGAAAATGTTTGGTAGAATCAAATTTTCATATAATTTTTTGCATGGACTTCCATCATAAACTTCCATCTTAACATATAGGAAGGATCTAAAAAGTTTTGTATCGTTTCGTACAGTCCTCAATTTAATCTGATTTTTTGAGCAAAACTAGTATAAACATGTGTATAATATATTACGATTTTTTGACCAAAACTTGCATTTGGAAACGTTTCGTAGAATAAAATTTTCAGATGATTTTTTGCATGGACTTCAATCAAATCCTTACCTCAGTAACATATAGGAAGGATCTAAAAAGTTTTGAATGGTTTCGTACAGTCCTCGATTTAATTTAATTTTTTGAACAAAACTAGTATAAACATGTGTATAATATATTATGATTTTTTGACAGAAACTTTCATTTGAAAATGTTTGGTAGAATCAAATTTTCATATGATTTTTTGCATGGACTTCCATCATAAACTTCCATTTTAACATATAGGAAGGATCTAAAAAGTTTTGTATCGTTTCGTACAGTCCTCAATTTAATCTGATTTTTTGATCAAAACTAGTATAAACATGTGTATAATATATTACGATTTTTTTTACCAAAACTTCCATTTGGAAACGTTTCGTAGAATAAAATTTTCAGATGATTTTTTGCATGGACTTCAATCAAATCCTTACCTCAGTAACATATAGGAAGGATCTAAAAAGTTTTGAATGGTTTCGTACAATCCTCGATTTAATTTAATTTTTTGAACAAAACTAGTATAAACATGTGTATAATATATATTGATTTTTTGACAGAAACTTTCATTTGAAAATGTTTGGTAGAATCAAATTTTCATATGATTTTTTGCATGGACTTCCATCATAAACTTCCATCTTAACATATAGGAAGGATCTAAAAAGTTTTGTATCGTTTCGTACAGTCCTCAATTTAATCTGATTTTTTGATCAAAATAGTATAAACACGTGTATAATATATTACGATTTTTTTTACCAAAACTTCCATTTGGAAACGTTTCGTAGAATAAAATTTTCAGATGATTTTTTGCATGGACTTACATCAAATCCTTACCTCAGTAACATATAGGAAGGATCTAAAAAGTTTTGAATGGTTTCGTACAATGCTCGATTTAATTTTAATTTTTTGAGCAAAACTAGTATAAACATGTGTATAATATATTATGATTTTTTGACAGAAACTTTCATTTGAAAATGTTTGGTAGAATCAAATTTTCATATGATTTTTTGCATGGACTTCCATCATAAACTTCCATCTTAACATATAGGAAGGATCTAAAACGTTTTGTATCGTTTCGTACAGTCCTCAATTTAATCTGATTTTTTGATCAAAACTAGTATAAACATGTGCATAATATATTACGATTTTTTGACCAAAACTTCCATTTGGAAACGTTTCGTAGAATAAAATTTTCAGATGATTTTTTGCATGGACTTCCATCAAATCCTTACCTCAGTAACATATAGGAAGGATCTAAAAAGTTTTGAATGGTTTCGTACAGTCCTCGATTTAATTTAATTTTTTGAGCAAAACTAGTATAAACATGTGTATAATATATTATTATTTTTTGACATAAACTTTCATTTGAAAATGTTTGGTAGAATCAAATTTTCATATGAGTTTTTGCATGGACTTCCATCATAAACTTCCATCTTAACATATAGGAAGGATCTAAAAAGTTTTGTATCGTTTCGTACAGTCCTCAATTTAATCTGATTTTTTGAGAAAAACTAGTATAAACATGTGCATAATATATTACGATTTTTTGACCAAAACTTCCATTTGGAAACGTTTCGTAGAATAAAATTTTCAGATGATTTTTTGCATGGACTTCCATCAAATCCTTACCTCAGTAACATATAGGAAGGATCTAAAAAGTTTTGAATGGTTTCGTACAGTCCTCGATTTAATTTAATTTTTTCAGCAAAACTAGTATAAACATGTGTATAATATATTATGATTTTTTGACATAAACTTTCATTTGAAAATGTTTGGTAGAATCAAATTTTCATATGATTTTTAGCATGGACTTCCATCATAAACTTCCATCTTAACATATAGGAAGGATCTAAAAAGTTTTGTATCGTTTCGTACAATCCTCAATTTAATCTGATTTTTTGAGCAAAACTAGTATAAACATGTGTATAATATATTACGATTTTTTTACCAAAACTTCCATTTGGAAACGTTTCGTAGAATAAAATTTTCAGATGATTTTTTGCATGGACTTCCATCAAATCCTTACCTCTGTAACATATAGGAAGGATCTAAAAAGTTTTGAATGGTTTCGTACAATGCTCGATTTAATTTTAATTTTTTGAGCAAAACTAGTATAAACATGTGTATAATATATTATGATTTTTTGACAGAAACTTTCATTTGAAAATGTTTGGTAGAATCAAATTTTCATATAATTTTTTGCATGGACTTCCATCATAAACTTCCATCTTAACATATAGGAAGGATCTAAAAAGTTTTGTATCGTTTCGTACAGTCCTCAATTTAATCTGATTTTTTGAGCAAAACTAGTATAAACATGTGTATAATATATTACGATTTTTTGACCAAAACTTCCATTTGGAAACGTTTCGTAGAATAAAATTTTCAGATGATTTTTTGCATGGACTTCCATCAAATCCTTACCTCAGTAACATATAGGAAGGATCTAAAAAGTTTTGAATGGTTTCGTACAGTCCTCGATTTAATTTAATTTTTTGAGCAAAACTAGTATAAACATGTGTATAATATATTATTATTTTTTGACATAAACTTTCATTTGAAAATGTTTGGTAGAATCAAATTTTCATATGAGTTTTTGCATGGACTTCCATCATAAACTTCCATCTTAACATATAGGAAGGATCTAAAAAGTTTTGTATCGTTTCGTACAGTCCTCAATTTAATCTGATTTTTTGAGAAAAACTAGTATAAACATGTGCATAATATATTACGATTTTTTGACCAAAACTTCCATTTGGAAACGTTTCGTAGAATAAAATTTTCAGATGATTTTTTGCATGGACTTCCATCAAATCCTTACCTCAGTAACATATAGGAAGGATCTAAAAAGTTTTGAATGGTTTCGTACAGTCCTCGATTTAATTTAATTTTTTCAGCAAAACTAGTATAAACATGTGTATAATATATTATGATTTTTTGACATAAACTTTCATTTGAAAATGTTTGGTAGAATCAAATTTTCATATGATTTTTAGCATGGACTTCCATCATAAACTTCCATCTTAACATATAGGAAGGATCTAAAAAGTTTTGTATCGTTTCGTACAATCCTCAATTTAATCTGATTTTTTGAGCAAAACTAGTATAAACATGTGTATAATATATTACGATTTTTTTACCAAAACTTCCATTTGGAAACGTTTCGTAGAATAAAATTTTCAGATGATTTTTTGCATGGACTTCCATCAAATCCTTACCTCTGTAACATATAGGAAGGATCTAAAAAGTTTTGAATGGTTTCGTACAATGCTCGATTTAATTTTAATTTTTTGAGCAAAACTAGTATAAACATGTGTATAATATATTATGATTTTTTGACAGAAACTTTCATTTGAAAATGTTTGGTAGAATCAAATTTTCATATAATTTTTTGCATGGACTTCCATCATAAACTTCCATCTTAACATATAGGAAGGATCTAAAAAGTTTTGTATCGTTTCGTACAGTCCTCAATTTAATCTGATTTTTTGAGCAAAACTAGTATAAACATGTGTATAATATATTACGATTTTTTGACCAAAACTTCCATTTGGAAACGTTTCGTAGAATAAAATTTTCAGATGATTTTTTGCATGGACTTCAATCAAATCCTTACCTCAGTAACATATAGGAAGGATCTAAAAAGTTTTGAATGGTTTCGTACAGTCCTCGATTTAATTTAATTTTTTGAACAAAACTAGTATAAACATGTGTATAATATATTATGATTTTTTGACAGAAACTTTCATTTGAAAATGTTTGGTAGAATCAAATTTTCATATAATTTTTTGCATGGACTTCCATCATAAACTTCCATCTTAACATATAGGAAGGATCTAAAAAGTTTTGTATCGTTTCGTACAGTCCTCAATTTAATCTGATTTTTTGAGCAAAACTAGTATAAACATGTGTATAATATATTACGATTTTTTGACCAAAACTTCCATTTGGAAACGTTTCGTAGAATAAAATTTTCAGATGATTTTTTGCATGGACTTCAATCAAATCCTTACCTCAGTAACATATAGGAAGGATCTAAAAAGTTTTGAATGGTTTCGTACAGTCCTCGATTTAATTTAATTTTTTGAACAAAACTAGTATAAACATGTGTATAATATATTATGATTTTTTGACAGAAACTTTCATTTGAAAATGTTTGGTAGAATCAAATTTTCATATGATTTTTTGCATGGACTTCCATCATAAACTTCCATCTTAACATATAGGAAGGATCTAAAAAGTTTTGTATCGTTTCGTACAGTCCTCAATTTAATCTGATTTTTTGAGCAAAACTAGTATAAACATGTGTATAATATATTACGATTTTTTTACCAAAACTTCCATTTGGAAACGTTTCGTAGAATAAAATTTTCAGATGATTTTTTGCATGGACTTCAATCAAATCCTTACCTCAGTAACATATAGGAAGGATCTAAAAAGTTTTGAATGGTTTCGTACAGTCCTCGATTTAATTTAATTTTTTGAACAAAACTAGTATAAACATGTGTATAATATATTATGATTTTTTGACAGAAACTTTCATTTGAAAATGTTTGGTAGAATCAAATTTTCATACAATTTTTTGCATGGACTTCCATCATAAACTTCCATCTTAACATATAGGAAGGATCTAAAACGTTTTGTATCGTTTCGTACAGTCCTCAATTTAATCTGATTTTTTGAGAAAAACTAGTATAAACATGTGTATAATATATTACGATTTTTTGACCAAAACTTCCATTTGGAAACGTTTCGTAGAATAAAATTTTCAGATGATTTTTTGCATGGACTTCCATCAAATCCTTACCTCAGTAACATATAGGAAGGATCTAAAATGTTTTGAATGGTTTCGTACAGTCCTCGATTTAATTTAATTTTTTGAGCAAAACTAGTATAAACATGTGTATAATATATTATGATTTTTTGACATAAACTTTCATTTGAAAATGTTTCGTAGAATCAAATTTTCATATGATTTTTAGCATGGACTTCCATCATAAACTTCCATCTTAACATATAGGAAGGATCTAAAAAGTTTTGTATCGTTTCGTACAGTCCTCAATTTAATCTGATTTTTTGAGCAAAACTAGTATAAACATGTGTATAATATATTACGATTTTTTTACCAAAACTTCCATTTGGAAATGTTTCGTAGAATAAAATTTTCAGATGATTTTTTGCATGGACTTCCATCAAATCCTTACCTCTGTAACATATAGGAAGGATCTAAAAAGTTTTGAATGGTTTCGTACAATGCTCGATTTAATTTTAATTTTTTGAGCAAAACTAGTATAAACATGTGTATAATATATTATGATTTTTTGACAGAAACTTTCATTTGAAAATGTTTGGTAGAATCAAATTTTCATATAATTTTTTGCATGGACTTCCATCATAAACTTCCATCTTAACATATAGGAAGGTTCTAAAAAGTTTTGTATCGTTTCGTACAGTCCTCAATTTAATCTGATTTTTTGAGCAAAACTAGTATAAACATGTGTATAATATATTACGATTTTTTGACCAAAACTTCCATTTGGAAACGTTTCGTAGAATAAAATTTTCAGATGATTTTTTGCATGGACTTCAATCAAATCCTTACCTCAGTAACATATAGGAAGGATCTAAAAAGTTTTGAATGGTTTCGTACAGTCCTCGATTTAATTTAATTTTTTGAACAAAACTAGTATAAACATGTGTATAATATATTATGATTTTTTGACAGAAACTTTCATTTGAAAATGTTTGGTAGAATCAAATTTTCATATGATTTTTTGCATGGACTTCCATCATAAACTTCCATCTTAACATATAGGAAGGATCTAAAAAGTTTTGTATCGTTTCGTACAGTCCTCAATTTAATCTGATTTTTTGAGCAAAACTAGTATAAACATGTGTATAATATATTACGATTTTTTTACCAAAACTTCCATTTGGAAACGTTTCGTAGAATAAAATTTTCAGATGATTTTTTGCATGGACTTCAATCAAATCCTTACCTCAGTAACATATAGGAAGGATCTAAAAAGTTTTGAATGGTTTCGTACAGTCCTCGATTTAATTTAATTTTTTGAACAAAACTAGTATAAACATGTGTATAATATATTATGATTTTTTGACAGAAACTTTCATTTGAAAATGTTTGGTAGAATCAAATTTTCATACAATTTTTTGCATGGACTTCCATCATAAACTTCCATCTTAACATATAGGAAGGATCTAAAACGTTTTGTATCGTTTCGTACAGTCCTCAATTTAATCTGATTTTTTGAGAAAAACTAGTATAAACATGTGTATAATATATTACGATTTTTTGACCAAAACTTCCATTTGGAAACGTTTCGTAGAATAAAATTTTCAGATGATTTTTTGCATGGACTTCAATCAAATCCTTACCTCAGTAACATATAGGAAGGATCTAAAAAGTTTTGAATGGTTTCGTACAGTCCTCGATTTAATTTAATTTTTTGAACAAAACTAGTATAAACATGTGTATAATATATTATGATTTTTTGACAGAAACTTTCATTTGAAAATGTTTGGTAGAATCAAATTTTCATACAATTTTTTGCATGGACTTCCATCATAAACTTCCATCTTAACATATAGGAAGGATCTAAAACGTTTTGTATCGTTTCGTACAGTCCTCAATTTAATCTGATTTTTTGAGAAAAACTAGTATAAACATGTGTATAATATATTATGATTTTTTGACCAAAACTTCCATTTGGAAACGTTTCGTAGAATAAAATTTTCAGATGATTTTTTGCATGGACTTCCATCAAATCCTTACCTCAGTAACATATAGGAAGGATCTAAAATGTTTTGAATGGTTTCGTACAGTCCTCGATTTAATTTAATTTTTTGAGCAAAACTAGTATAAACATGTGTATAATATATTATGATTTTTTGACATAAACTTTCATTTGAAAATGTTTCGTAGAATCAAATTTTCATATGATTTTTAGCATGGACTTCCATCATAAACTTCCATCTTAACATATAGGAAGGATCTAAAAAGTTTTGTATCGTTTCGTACAGTCCTCAATTTAATCTGATTTTTTGAGCAAAACTAGTATAAACATGTGTATAATATATTACGATTTTTTTACCAAAACTTCCATTTGGAAACGTTTCGTAGAATAAAATTTTCAGATGATTTTTTGCATGGACTTCCATCAAATCCTTACCTCTGTAACATATAGGAAGGATCTAAAAAGTTTTGAATGGTTTCGTACAATGCTCGATTTAATTTTAATTTTTTGAGCAAAACTAGTATAAACATGTGTATAATATATTATGATTTTTTGACAGAAACTTTCATTTGAAAATGTTTGGTAGAATCAAATTTTCATACAATTTTTTGCATGGACTTCCATCATAAACTTCCATCTTAACATATAGGAAGGATCTAAAACGTTTTGTATCGTTTCGTACAGTCCTCAATTTAATCTGATTTTTTGAGAAAAACTAGTATAAACATGTGCATAATATATTACGATTTTTTGACAAAAACTTCCATTTGGAAACGTTTCGTAGAATAAAATTTTCAGATGATTTTTTGCATGGACTTCCATCAAATCCTTACCTCAGTAACATATAGGAAGGATCTAAAAAGTTTTGAATGGTTTCGTACAGTCCTCGATTTAATTTAATTTTTTGAGCAAAACTAGTATAAACATGTGTATAATATATTACAATTTTTTGACATAAACTTTCATTTGAAAATGTTTGGTAGAATCAAATTTTCATACAATTTTTTGCATGGACTTCCATCATAAACTTCCATCTTAACATATAGGAAGGATCTAAAACGTTTTGTATCGTTTCGTACAGTCCTCAATTTAATCTGATTTTTTGAGAAAAACTAGTATAAACATGTGCATAATATATTACGATTTTTTGACCAAAACTTCCATTTGGAAACGTTTCGTAGAATAAAATTTTCAGATGATTTTTTGCATGGACTTCCATCAAATCCTTACCTCAGTAACATATAGGAAGGATCTAAAAAGTTTTGAATGGTTTCGTACAGTCCTCGATTTAATTTAATTTTTTGAGCAAAACTAGTATAAACATGTGTATAATATATTATGATTTTTTGACATAAACTTTCATTTGAAAATGTTTGGTAGAATCAAATTTTCATATGATTTTTAGCATGGACTTCCATCATAAACTTCCATCTTAACATATAGGAAGGATCTAAAAAGTTTTGTATCGTTTCGTACAGTCCTCAATTTAATCTGATTTTTTGAGCAAAACTAGTATAAACATGTGTATAATATATTACGATTTTTTTACCAAAACTTCCATTTGGAAACGTTTCGTAGAATAAAATTTTCAGATGATTTTTTGCATGGACTTCAATCAAATCCTTACCTCAGTAACATATAGGAAGGATCTAAAAAGTTTTGAATGGTTTCGTACAGTCCTCGATTTAATTTAATTTTTTGAACAAAACTAGTATAAACATGTGTATAATATATTATGATTTTTTGACAGAAACTTTCATTTGAAAATGTTTGGTAGAATCAAATTTTCATACAATTTTTTGCATGGACTTCCATCATAAACTTCCATCTTAACATATAGGAAGGATCTAAAACGTTTTGTATCGTTTCGTACAGTCCTCAATTTAATCTGATTTTTTGAGAAAAACTAGTATAAACATGTGCATAATATATTACGATTTTTTGACCAAAACTTCCATTTGGAAACGTTTCGTAGAATAAAATTTTCAGATGATTTTTTGCATGGACTTCCATCAAATCCTTACCTCAGTAACATATAGGAAGGATCTAAAAAGTTTTGAATGGTTTCGTACAGTCCTCGATTTAATTTAATTTTTTGAGCAAAACTAGTATAAACATGTGTATAATATATTATGATTTTTTGACATAAACTTTCATTTGAAAATGTTTCGTAGAATCAAATTTTCATATGATTTTTAGCATGGACTTCCATCATAAACTTCCATCTTAACATATAGGAAGGATCTAAAAAGTTTTGTATCGTTTCGTACAGTCCTCAATTTAATCTGATTTTTTGAGCAAAACTAGTATAAACATGTGTATAATATATTACGATTTTTTTACCAAAACTTCCATTTGGAAACGTTTCGTAGAATAAAATTTTCAGATGATTTTTTGCATGGACTTCCATCAAATCCTTACCTCTGTAACATATAAGAAGGATCTAAAAAGTTTTGAATGGTTTCGTACAATGCTCGATTTAATTTTAATTTTTTGAGCAAAACTAGTATAAACATGTGTATAATATATTATGATTTTTTGACAGAAACTTTCATTTGAAAATGTTTGGTAGAATCAAATTTTCATACAATTTTTTGCATGGACTTCCATCATAAACTTCCATCTTAACATATAGGAAGGATCTAAAACGTTTTGTATCGTTTCGTACAGTCCTCAATTTAATCTGATTTTTTGAGCAAAACTAGTATAAACATGTGTATAATATATTACGATTTTTTTACCAAAACTTCCATTTGGAAACGTTTCGTAGAATAAAATTTTCAGATGATTTTTTGCATGGACTTCCATCAAATCCTTACCTCTGTAACATATAGGAAGGATCTAAAAAGTTTTGAATGGTTTCGTACAATGCTCGATTTAATTTTAATTTTTTGAGCAAAACTAGTATAAACATGTGTATAATATATTATGATTTTTTGACAGAAACTTTCATTTGAAAATGTTTGGTAGAATCAAATTTTCATACAATTTTTTGCATGGACTTCCATCATAAACTTCCATCTTAACATATAGGAAGGATCTAAAACGTTTTGTATCGTTTCGTACAGTCCTCAATTTAATCTGATTTTTTGAGAAAAACTAGTATAAACATGTGCATAATATATTACGATTTTTTGACAAAAACTTCCATTTGGAAACGTTTCGTAGAATAAAATTTTCAGATGATTTTTTGCATGGACTTCCATCAAATCCTTACCTCAGTAACATATAGGAAGGATCTAAAAAGTTTTGAATGGTTTCGTACAGTCCTCGATTTAATTTAATTTTTTGAGCAAAACTAGTATAAACATGTGTATAATATATTACAATTTTTTGACATAAACTTTCATTTGAAAATGTTTGGTAGAATCAAATTTTCATACAATTTTTTGCATGGACTTCCATCATAAACTTCCATCTTAACATATAGGAAGGATCTAAAACGTTTTGTATCGTTTCGTACAGTCCTCAATTTAATCTGATTTTTTGAGAAAAACTAGTATAAACATGTGCATAATATATTACGATTTTTTGACCAAAACTTCCATTTGGAAACGTTTCGTAGAATAAAATTTTCAGATGATTTTTTGCATGGACTTCCATCAAATCCTTACCTCAGTAACATATAGGAAGGATCTAAAAAGTTTTGAATGGTTTCGTACAGTCCTCGATTTAATTTAATTTTTTGAGCAAAACTAGTATAAACATGTGTATAATATATTATGATTTTTTGACATAAACTTTCATTTGAAAATGTTTGGTAGAATCAAATTTTCATATGATTTTTAGCATGGACTTCCATCATAAACTTCCATCTTAACATATAGGAAGGATCTAAAAAGTTTTGTATCGTTTCGTACAGTCCTCAATTTAATCTGATTTTTTGAGCAAAACTAGTATAAACATGTGTATAATATATTACGATTTTTTTACCAAAACTTCCATTTGGAAACGTTTCGTAGAATAAAATTTTCAGATGATTTTTTGCATGGACTTCAATCAAATCCTTACCTCAGTAACATATAGGAAGGATCTAAAAAGTTTTGAATGGTTTCGTACAGTCCTCGATTTAATTTAATTTTTTGAACAAAACTAGTATAAACATGTGTATAATATATTATGATTTTTTGACAGAAACTTTCATTTGAAAATGTTTGGTAGAATCAAATTTTCATACAATTTTTTGCATGGACTTCCATCATAAACTTCCATCTTAACATATAGGAAGGATCTAAAACGTTTTGTATCGTTTCGTACAGTCCTCAATTTAATCTGATTTTTTGAGAAAAACTAGTATAAACATGTGCATAATATATTACGATTTTTTGACCAAAACTTCCATTTGGAAACGTTTCGTAGAATAAAATTTTCAGATGATTTTTTGCATGGACTTCCATCAAATCCTTACCTCAGTAACATATAGGAAGGATCTAAAAAGTTTTGAATGGTTTCGTACAGTCCTCGATTTAATTTAATTTTTTGAGCAAAACTAGTATAAACATGTGTATAATATATTATGATTTTTTGACATAAACTTTCATTTGAAAATGTTTCGTAGAATCAAATTTTCATATGATTTTTAGCATGGACTTCCATCATAAACTTCCATCTTAACATATAGGAAGGATCTAAAAAGTTTTGTATCGTTTCGTACAGTCCTCAATTTAATCTGATTTTTTGAGCAAAACTAGTATAAACATGTGTATAATATATTACGATTTTTTTACCAAAACTTCCATTTGGAAACGTTTCGTAGAATAAAATTTTCAGATGATTTTTTGCATGGACTTCCATCAAATCCTTACCTCTGTAACATATAAGAAGGATCTAAAAAGTTTTGAATGGTTTCGTACAATGCTCGATTTAATTTTAATTTTTTGAGCAAAACTAGTATAAACATGTGTATAATATATTATGATTTTTTGACAGAAACTTTCATTTGAAAATGTTTGGTAGAATCAAATTTTCATACAATTTTTTGCATGGACTTCCATCATAAACTTCCATCTTAACATATAGGAAGGATCTAAAACGTTTTGTATCGTTTCGTACAGTCCTTAATTTAATCTGATTTTTTGAGAAAAACTAGTATAAACATGTGCATAATATATTACGATTTTTTGACCAAAACTTCCATTTGGAAACGTTTCGTAGAATAAAATTTTCAGATGATTTTTTGCATGGACTTCCATCAAATCCTTACCTCAGTAACATATAGGAAGGATCTAAAAAGTTTTGAATGGTTTCGTACAGTCCTCGATTTAATTTAATTTTTTGAGCAAAACTAGTATAAACATGTGTATAATATATTATGATTTTTTGACATAAACTTTCATTTGAAAATGTTTGGTAGAATCAAATTTTCATACAATTTTTTGCATGGACTTCCATCATAAACTTCCATCTTAACATATAGGAAGGATCTAAAACGTTTTGTATCGTTTCGTACAGTCCTCAATTTAATCTGATTTTTTGAGAAAAACTAGTATAAACATGTGCATAATATATTACGATTTTTTGACCAAAACTTCCATTTGGAAACGTTTCGTAGAATAAAATTTTCAGATGATTTTTTGCATGGACTTCCATCAAATCCTTACCTCAGTAACATATAGGAAGGATCTAAAAAGTTTTGAATGGTTTCGTACAGTCCTCGATTTAATTTAATTTTTTGAGCAAAACTAGTATAAACATGTGTATAATATATTATGATTTTTTGACATAAACTTTCATTTGAAAATGTTTGGTAGAATCAAATTTTCATATGATTTTTAGCATGGACTTCCATCATAAACTTCCATCTTAACATATAGGAAGGATCTAAAAAGTTTTGTATCGTTTCGTACAGTCCTCAATTTAATCTGATTTTTTGAGCAAAACTAGTATAAACATGTGTATAATATATTACGATTTTTTTACCAAAACTTCCATTTGGAAACGTTTCGTAGAATAAAATTTTCAGATGATTTTTTGCATGGACTTCCATCAAATCCTTACCTCTGTAACATATAGGAAGGATCTAAAAAGTTTTGAATGGTTTTGTACAATGCTCGATTTAATTTTAATTTTTTGAGCAAAACTAGTATAAACATGTGTATAATATATTATGATTTTTTGACAGAAACTTTCATTTGAAAATGTTTGGTAGAATCAAATTTTCATACAATTTTTTGCATGGACTTCCATCATAAACTTCCATCTTAACATATAGGAAGGATCTAAAACGTTTTGTATCGTTTCGTACAGTCCTCAATTTAATCTGATTTTTTGAGAAAAACTAGTATAAACATGTGCATAATATATTACGATTTTTTGACCAAAACTTCCATTTGGAAACGTTTCGTAGAATAAAATTTTCAGATGATTTTTTGCATGGACTTCCATCAAATCCTTACCTCAGTAACATATAGGAAGGATCTAAAAAGTTTTGAATGGTTTCGTACAGTCCTCGATTTAATTTAATTTTTTGAGCAAAACTAGTATAAACATGTGTATAATATATTATGATTTTTTGACATAAACTTTCATTTGAAAATGTTTGGTAGAATCAAATTTTCATATGATTTTTAGCATGGACTTCCATCATAAACTTCCATCTTAACATATAGGAAGGATCTAAAAAGTTTTGTTACGTTTCGTACAGTCCTCAATTTAATCTGATTTTTTGAGAAAAACTAGTATAAACATGTGTATAATATATTACGATTTTTTTACCAAAACTTCCATTTGGAAACGTTTCGTAGAATAAAATTTTCAGATGATTTTTTGCATGGACTTCCATCAAATCCTTACCTCAGTAACATATAGGAAGGATCTAAAAAGTTTTGAATGGTTTCGTACAGTCCTCGATTTAATTTAATTTTTTGAGCAAAACTAGTATAAACATGTGTATAATATATTATGATTTTTTGACATAAACTTTCATTTGAAAATGTTTGGTAGAATCAAATTTTCATATGATTTTTAGCATGGACTTCCATCATAAACTTCCATCTTAACATATAGGAAGGATCTAAAAAGATTTGTATTGTTTCGTACAGTCCTCAATTTAATCTGATTTTTTGAGCAAAACTAGTATAAACATGTGTATAATATATTACGATTTTTTTACCAAAACTTCCATTTGGAAACGTTTCGTAGAATAAAATTTTCAGATGATTTTTTGCATGGACTTCCATCAAATCCTTACCTCTGTAACATATAGGAAGGATCTAAAAAGTTTTGAATGGTTTCGTACAATGCTCGATTTAATTTTAATTTTTTGAGCAAAACTAGTATAAACATGTGTATAATATATTATGATTTTTTGACAGAAACTTTCATTTGAAAATGTTTGGTAGAATCAAATTTTCATACAATTTTTTGCATGGACTTCCATCATAAACTTCCATCTTAACATATAGGAAGGATCTAAAACGTTTTGTATCGTTTCGTACAGTCCTCAATTTAATCTGATTTTTTGAGAAAAACTAGTATAAACATGTGCATAATATATTACGATTTTTTGACCAAAACTTCCATTTGGAAACGTTTCGTAGAATAAAATTTTCAGATGATTTTTTGCATGGACTTCCATCAAATCCTTACCTCAGTAACATATAGGAAGGATCTAAAAAGTTTTGAATGGTTTCGTACAGTCCTCGATTTAATTTAATTTTTTGAGCAAAACTAGTATAAACATGTGTATAATATATTATGATTTTTTGACATAAACTTTCATTTGAAAATGTTTGGTAGAATCAAATTTTCATATGATTTTTAGCATGGACTTCCATCATAAACTTCCATCTTAACATATAGGAAGGATCTAAAAAGTTTTGTATCGTTTCGTACAGTCCTCAATTTAATCTGATTTTTTGAGCAAAACTAGTATAAACATGTGTATAATATATTACGATTTTTTGACCAAAACTTCCATTTGGAAACGTTTCGTAGAATAAAATTTTCAGATGATTTTTTGCATGGACTTCCATCAAATCCTTACCTCTATAACATATAGGAAGGATCTAAAAAGTTTTGAATGGTTTCGTACAATGCTCGATTTAATTTAATTTTTTGAGCAAAACTAGTATAAACATGTGTATAATATATTATGATTTTTTGACATAAACTTTCATTTGAAAATGTTTGGTAGAATCAAATTTTCATATGATTTTTAGCATGGACTTCCATCATAAACTTCCATCTTAACATATAGGAAGGATCTAAAAAGTTTTGTTACGTTTCGTACAGTCCTCAATTTAATCTGATTTTTGAGCAAAACTAGTATAAACATGTGTATAATATATTACGATTTTTTGACCAAAACTTCCATTTGGAAACGTTTCGTAGAATAAAATTTTCAGATGATTTTTTGCATGGACTTCAATCAAATCCTTACCTCAGTAACATATAGGAAGGATTTAAAAAGTTTTGAATGGTTTCGTACAGTCCTCGATTTAATTTAATTTTTTGAGCAAAACTAGTATAAACATGTGTATAATATATTATGATTTTTTGACAGAAACTTTCATTTGAAAATGTTTGGTAGAATCAAATTTTCATATGATTTTTTGCATGGACTTCCATCATAAACTTCCATCTTAACATATAGGAAGGATCTAAAAAGTTTTGTATCGTTTCGTACAGTCCTCAATTTAATCTGATTTTTTGAGAAAAACTAGTATAAACATGTGCATAATATATTACGATTTTTTGACCAAAACTTCCATTTGGAAACGTTTCGTAGAATAAAATTTTCAGATGATTTTTTGCATGGACTTCCATCAAATCCTTACCTCAGTAACATATAGGAAGGATCTAAAAAGTTTTGAATGGTTTCGTACAGTCCTCGATTTAATTTAATTTTTTGAGCAAAACTAGTATAAACATGTGTATAATATATTATGATTTTTTGACATAAACTTTCATTTGAAAATGTTTGGTAGAATCAAATTTTCATATGATTTTTAGCATGGACTTCCATCATAAACTTCCATCTTAACATATAGGAAGGATCTAAAAAGTTTTGTATCGTTTCGTACAGTCCTCAATTTAATCTGATTTTTTGAGCAAAACTAGTATAAACATGTGTATAATATATTAGGATTTTTTTACCAAAACTTCCATTTGGAAACGTTTCGTAGAATAAAATTTCCAGATGATTTTTTGCATGGACTTCCATCAAATCCTTACCTCTGTAACATATAGGAAGGATCTAAAAAGTTTTGAATGGTTTCGTACAATGCTCGATTTAATTTTAATTTTTTGAGCAAAACTAGTATAAACATGTGTATAATATATTATGATTTTTTGACAGAAACTTTCATTTGAAAATGTTTGGTAGAATCAAATTTTCATATAATTTTTTGCATGGACTTCCATCATAAACTTCCATCTTAACATATAGGAAGGATCTAAAAAGTTTTGTATCGTTTCGTACAGTCCTCAATTTAATCTGATTTTTTGAGCAAAACTAGTATAAACATGTGTATAATATATTACGATTTTTTGACCAAAACTTCCATTTGGAAACGTTTCGTAGAATAAAATTTTCAGATGATTTTTTGCATGGACTTCAATCAAATCCTTACCTCAGTAACATATAGGAAGGATCTAAAAATTTTTGAATGGTTTCGTACAGTCCTCGATTTAATTTAATTTTTTTAACAAAACTAGTATAAACATGTGTATAATATATTATGATTTTTTGACAGAAACTTTCATTTGAAAATGTTTGGTAGAATCAAATTTTCATATGATTTTTTGCATGGACTTCCATCATAAACTTCCATCTTAACATATAGGAAGGATCTAAAAAGTTTTGTATCGTTTCGTACAGTCCTCAATTTAATCTGATTTTTTGAGCAAAACTAGTATAAACATGTGTATAATATATTACGATTTTTTTACCAAAACTTCCATTTGGAAACGTTTCGTAGAATAAAATTTTCAGATGATTTTTTGCATGGACTTCCCTCAAAACCTTCCCTTGTAACATATAGGAAGGATCTAAAAAGTTTTGAATGGTTTCGTACAGTCCTCGATTTAATTTGATTTTTTGAGCAAAACTAGTATAAACTTGTGTATAATATATTATGATTTTTTGACAGAAACTTGCATTTGGAAAAGTTTCGTAGAATAAAATTTTCATGTGATTTTTTGCATGGACTTCCATCATAACCTTCCATCGTAATATATAGGGAGGATCTAAATAGTTTTGTATCGTTTCGTATAGTCCTCAATTTAATCTGATTTTTTGAGCAAAACTAGTATAAAAATGTGCAAAATATATTAGGATTTTTTGACCAAAACATGCATTTGGAAAAGCTTCGTAGATTAAAATTTTCAGATGATTGTTTGCATGGACTTCCATAAAAACCTTCCCTCGTAACTTATAGGAAAGATCTGAATTGTTTTGAATGGTTTCATACATTCCTCGATTTAATTTGATTTTTTGAGCAAAACAAGCATAAACATTGTGTATAATATATTATGATTATTTGACAGAAACTTGCATTTGGAAATATTTCGTAGAATCAAATTTTCATATGATTTTTTGCATGGACTTCCATCATAACCTTCCATCGTAACATATAGAAAGGATCTAAATAGTTTTTTATCGTTTCGTACAGTCCTCGATTTAATCTGATTTTTTGAGCAAAACTATCATAAACTTGTGTATAATATATTATGATTTTTTAACAGAAACTTGCATTTGGAAAAGTTTCGTAGAATACAATTTTCATATGATTTTTTGCATGGACTTCCATCATAACCTTCCATCGAAACATATAGAAAGGATCTAAAAAGTTTTTTATCGTTTCGTATAGTCCTCGATTTAATCTGAATTTTTGAGCAAAACTAGTATAAAAATGTGTATAATATAATACGATTTTTTGACCAAAACTTGCATTTGGAAAAGTTTCGTTGAATAAAATTTTCAGATGATTTTTTGCATGGACTTCCATCAAAACCTTCCCTCATAACATATAGGAAGGATCTGAAAAGTTTTGAATGGTTTCGTACAGTCCTCGATTTAATTTAATTTTTTGAGCAAAACTAGTATAAACATGTGTCTAATATATTATGATTTTTTTACAGAAACTTTCATTTGAAAATGTTTGGTAGAATCAAATTTTCATATGATTTTTTGCATGGACTTCAATCATAAACTTCCATCTTAACATATAGGAAGGATCTAAAAAGTTTTGTATCGTTTCGTACAGTCCTCAATTTAATCTGATTTTTTGAGCAAAACTAGTATAAACATGTGTATAATATATTACGATTTTTTGACCAAACTTACATTTGGAAACGTTTCGTAGAATAAAATTTTCAGATGATTTTTTGCATGGACTTCCATCAAATCCTTACCTCAGTAACATATAGGAAGGATCTAAAAAGTTTTGAATGGTTTCGTACAGTGCTCGATTTAATTTTAATTTTTTGAGCAAAACTAGTATAAACATGTGTATAATATATTATAATTTTTTGACAGAAACTTTCATTTGAAAATGTTTGGTAGAATCAAATTTTCATATGATTTTTTGCATGGACTTCCATCATAAACTTCCATCTTAACATATAGGAAGGATCTAAAAAGTTTTGTATCGTTTCGTACAGTCCTCAATTTAATCTGATTTTTTGAGAAAAACTAGTATAAACATGTGCATAATATATTACGATTTTTTGACCAAAACTTCCATTTGGAAACGTTTCGTAGAATAAAATTTCCAGATGATTTTTTGCATGGACTTCCATCAAATCCTTACCTCAGTAACATATAGGAAGGATCTAAAAAGTTTTGAATGGTTTCGTACAGTCCTCGATTTAATTTAATTTTTTGAGCAAAACTAGTATAAACATGTGTATAATATATTATGATTTTTTGACATAAACTTTCATTTGAAAATGTTTGGTAGAATCAAATTTTCATATGATTTTTAGCATGGACTTCCATCATAAACTTCCATCTTAACATATAGGAAGGATCTAAAAAGTTTTGTATCGTTTCGTACAGTCCTCAATTTAATCTGATTTTTTGAGCAAAACTAGTATAAACATGTGTATAATATATTAGGATTTTTTTACCAAAACTTCCATTTGGAAACGTTTCGTAGAATAAAATTTTCAGATGATTTTTTGCATGGACTTCCATCAAATCCTTACCTCTGTAACATATAGGAAGGATCTAAAAAGTTTTGAATGGTTTCGTACAATGCTCGATTTAATTTTAATTTTTTGAGCAAAACTAGTATAAACATGTGTATAATATATTATGATTTTTTGACAGAAACTTTCATTTGAAAATGTTTGGTAGAATCAAATTTTCATATAATTTTTTGCATGGACTTCCATCATAAACTTCCATCTTAACATATAGGAAGGATCTAAAAAGTTTTGTATCGTTTCGTACAGTCCTCAATTTAATCTGATTTTTTGAGCAAAACTAGTATAAACATGTGTATAATATATTACGATTTTTTGACCAAAACTTCCATTTGGAAACGTTTCGTAGAATAAAATTTTCAGATGATTTTTTGCATGGACTTCAATCAAATCCTTACCTCAGTAACATATAGGAAGGATCTAAAAAGTTTTGAATGGTTTCGTACAGTCCTCGATTTAATTTAATTTTTTTAACAAAACTAGTATAAACATGTGTATAATATATTATGATTTTTTGACAGAAACTTTCATTTGAAAATGTTTGGTAGAATCAAATTTTCATATGATTTTTTGCATGGACTTCCATCATAAACTTCCATCTTAACATATAGGAAGGATCTAAAAAGTTTTGTATCGTTTCGTACAGTCCTCAATTTAATCTGATTTTTTGAGCAAAACTAGTATAAACATGTGTATAATATATTAGGATTTTTTTACCAAAACTTCCATTTGGAAACGTTTCGTAGAATAAAATTTTCAGATGATTTTTTGCAAGGACTTCCATCAAATCCTTACCTCTGTAACATATAGGAAGGATCTAAAAAGTTTTGAATGGTTTCGTACAATGCTCGATTTAATTTTAATTTTTTGAGCAAAACTAGTATAAACATGTGTATAATATATTATGATTTTTTGACAGAAACTTTCATTTGAAAATGTTTGGTAGAATCAAATTTTCATATAATTTTTTGCATGGACTTCCATCATAAACTTCCATCTTAACATATAGGAAGGATCTAAAAAGTTTTGTATCGTTTCGTACAGTCCTCAATTTAATCTGATTTTTTGAGCAAAATTAGTATAAACATGTGTATAATATATTACGATTTTTTGACCAAAACTTCCATTTGGAAACGTTTCGTAGAATAAAATTTTCAGATGATTTTTTGCATGGACTTCAATCAAATCCTTACCTCAGTAACATATAGGAAGGATCTAAAAAGTTTTGAATGGTTTCGTACAGTCCTCGATTTAATTTAATTTTTTTAACAAAACTAGTATAAACATGTGTATAATATATTATGATTTTTTGACAGAAACTTTCATTTGAAAATGTTTGGTAGAATCAAATTTTCATATGATTTTTTGCATGGACTTCCATCATAAACTTCCATCTTAACATATAGGAAGGATCTAAAAAGTTTTGTATCGTTTCGTACAGTCCTCAATTTAATCTGATTTTTTGAGCAAAACTAGTATAAACATGTGTATAATATATTACGATTTTTTTACCAAAACTTCCATTTGGAAACGTTTCGTAGAATAAAATTTTCAGATGATTTTTTGCATGGACTTCCCTCAAAACCTTCCCTTGTAACATATAGGAAGGATCTAAAAAGTTTTGAATGGTTTCGTACAGTCCTCGATTTAATTTGATTTTTTGAGCAAAACTAGTATAAACTTGTGTATAATATATTATGATTTTTTGACAGAAACTTGCATTTGGAAAAGTTTCGTAGAATAAAATTTTCATGTGATTTTTTGCATGGACTTCCATCATAACCTTCCATCGTAATATATAGGGAGGATCTAAATAGTTTTGTATCGTTTCGTATAGTCCTCAATTTAATCTGATTTTTTGAGCAAAACTAGTATAAAAATGTGCAAAATATATTAGGATTTTTTGACCAAAACATGCATTTGGAAAAGCTTCGTAGATTAAAATTTTCAGATGATTGTTTGCATGGACTTCCATAAAAACCTTCCCTCGTAACTTATAGGAAAGATCTGAATTGTTTTGAATGGTTTCATACATTCCTCGATTTAATTTGATTTTTTGAGCAAAACAAGCATAAACATTGTGTATAATATATTATGATTATTTGACAGAAACTTGCATTTGGAAATATTTCGTAGAATCAAATTTTCATATGATTTTTTGCATGGACTTCCATCATAACCTTCCATCGTAACATATAGAAAGGATCTAAATAGTTTTTTATCGTTTCGTACAGTCCTCGATTTAATCTGATTTTTTGAGCAAAACTATCATAAACTTGTGTATAATATATTATGATTTTTTAACAGAAACTTGCATTTGGAAAAGTTTCGTAGAATACAATTTTCATATGATTTTTTGCATGGACTTCCATCATAACCTTCCATCGAAACATATAGAAAGGATCTAAAAAGTTTTTTATCGTTTCGTATAGTCCTCGATTTAATCTGAATTTTTGAGCAAAACTAGTATAAAAATGTGTATAATATAATACGATTTTTTGACCAAAACTTGCATTTGGAAAAGTTTCGTTGAATAAAATTTTCAGATGATTTTTTGCATGGACTTCCATCAAAACCTTCCCTCATAACATATAGGAAGGATCTGAAAAGTTTTGAATGGTTTCGTACAGTCCTCGATTTAATTTAATTTTTTGAGCAAAACTAGTATAAACATGTGTCTAATATATTATGATTTTTTTACAGAAACTTTCATTTGAAAATGTTTGGTAGAATCAAATTTTCATATGATTTTTTGCATGGACTTCAATCATAAACTTCCATCTTAACATATAGGAAGGATCTAAAAAGTTTTGTATCGTTTCGTACAGTCCTCAATTTAATCTGATTTTTTGAGCAAAACTAGTATAAACATGTGTATAATATATTACGATTTTTTGACCAAACTTACATTTGGAAACGTTTCGTAGAATAAAATTTTCAGATGATTTTTTGCATGGACTTCCATCAAATCCTTACCTCAGTAACATATAGGAAGGATCTAAAAAGTTTTGAATGGTTTCGTACAGTGCTCGATTTAATTTTAATTTTTTGAGCAAAACTAGTATAAACATGTGTATAATATATTATAATTTTTTGACAGAAACTTTCATTTGAAAATGTTTGGTAGAATCAAATTTTCATATGATTTTTTGCATGGACTTCCATCATAAACTTCCATCTTAACATATAGGAAGGATCTAAAAAGTTTTGTATCGTTTCGTACAGTCCTCAATTTAATCTGATTTTTTGAGAAAAACTAGTATAAACATGTGCATAATATATTACGATTTTTTGACCAAAACTTCCATTTGGAAACGTTTCGTAGAATAAAATTTTCAGATGATTTTTTGCATGGACTTCCATCAAATCCTTACCTCAGTAACATATAGGAAGGATCTAAAAAGTTTTGAATGGTTTCGTACAGTCCTCGATTTAATTTAATTTTTTGAGCAAAACTAGTATAAACATGTGTATAATATATTATGATTTTTTGACATAAACTTTCATTTGAAAATGTTTGGTAGAATCAAATTTTCATATGATTTTTAGCATGGACTTCCATCATAAACTTCCATCTTAACATATAGGAAGGATCTAAAAAGTTTTGTATCGTTTCGTACAGTCCTCAATTTAATCTGATTTTTTGAGCAAAACTAGTATAAACATGTGTATAATATATTAGGATTTTTTTACCAAAACTTCCATTTGGAAACGTTTCGTAGAATAAAATTTTCAGATGATTTTTTGCATGGACTTCCATCAAATCCTTACCTCTGTAACATATAGGAAGGATCTAAAAAGTTTTGAATGGTTTCGTACAATGCTCGATTTAATTTTAATTTTTTGAGCAAAACTAGTATAAACATGTGTATAATATATTATGATTTTTTGACAGAAACTTTCATTTGAAAATGTTTGGTAGAATCAAATTTTCATATGATTTTTAGCATGGACTTCCATCATAAACTTCCATCTTAACATATAGGAAGGATCTAAAAAGTTTTGTATCGTTTCGTACAGTCCTCAATTTAATCTGATTTTTTGAGCAAAACTAGTATAAACATGTGTATAATATATTACGATTTTTTGACCAAACTTACATTTGGAAACGTTTCGTAGAATAAAATTTTCAGATGATTTTTTGCATGGACTTCCATCAAATCCTTACCTCAGTAACATATAGGAAGGATCTAAAAAGTTTTGAATGGTTTCGTACAGTGCTCGATTTAATTTTAATTTTTTGAGCAAAACTAGTATAAACATGTGTATAATATATTATAATTTTTTGACAGAATCTTTCATTTGAAAATGTTTGGTAGAATCAAATTTTCATATGATTTTTTGCATGGACTTCCATCATAAACTTCCATCTTAACATATAGGAAGGATCTAAAAAGTTTTGTATCGTTTCGTACAGTCCTCAATTTAATCTGATTTTTTGAGAAAAACTAGTATAAACATGTGCATAATATATTACGATTTTTTGACCAAAACTTCCATTTGGAAACGTTTCGTAGAATAAAATTTTCAGATGATTTTTTGCATGGACTTCCATCAAATCCTTACCTCAGTAACATATAGGAAGGATCTAAAAAGTTTTGAATGGTTTCGTACAGTCCTCGATTTAATTTAATTTTTTGAGCAAAACTAGTATAAACATGTGTATAATATATTATGATTTTTTGACATAAACTTTCATTTGAAAATGTTTGGTAGAATCAAATTTTCATATGATTTTTAGCATGGACTTCCATCATAAACTTCCATCTTAACATATAGGAAGGATCTAAAAAGTTTTGTATCGTTTCGTACAGTCCTCAATTTAATCTGATTTTTTGAGCAAAACTAGTATAAACATGTGTATAATATATTAGGATTTTTTTACCAAAACTTCCATTTGGAAACGTTTCGTAGAATAAAATTTTCAGATGATTTTTTGCATGGACTTCCATCAAATCCTTACCTCTGTAACATATAGGAAGGATCTAAAAAGTTTTGAATGGTTTCGTACAATGCTCGATTTAATTTTAATTTTTTGAGCAAAACTAGTATAAACATGTGTATAATATATTATGATTTTTTGACAGAAACTTTCATTTGAAAATGTTTGGTAGAATCAAATTTTCATATAATTTTTTGCATGGACTTCCATCATAAACTTCCATCTTAACATATAGGAAGGATCTAAAAAGTTTTGTATCGTTTCGTACAGTCCTCAATTTAATCTGATTTTTTGAGCAAAACTAGTATAAACATGTGTATAATATATTACGATTTTTTGACCAAAACTTCCATTTGGAAACGTTTCGTAGAATAAAATTTTCAGATGATTTTTTGCATGGACTTCAATCAAATCCTTACCTCAGTAACATATAGGAAGGATCTAAAAAGTTTTGAATGGTTTCGTACAGTCCTCGATTTAATTTAATTTTTTTAACAAAACTAGTATAAACATGTGTATAATATATTATGATTTTTTGACAGAAACTTTCATTTGAAAATGTTTGGTAGAATCAAATTTTCATATGATTTTTTGCATGGACTTCCATCATAAACTTCCATCTTAACATATAGGAAGGATCTAAAAAGTTTTGTATCGTTTCGTACAGTCCTCAATTTAATCTGATTTTTTGAGCAAAACTAGTATAAACATGTGTATAATATATTAGGATTTTTTTACCAAAACTTCCATTTGGAAACGTTTCGTAGAATAAAATTTTCAGATGATTTTTTGCATGGACTTCCATCAAATCCTTACCTCTGTAACATATAGGAAGGATCTAAAAAGTTTTGAATGGTTTCGTACAATGCTCGATTTAATTTTAATTTTTTGAGCAAAACTAGTATAAACATGTGTATAATATATTATAATTTTTTGACAGAAACTTTCATTTGAAAATGTTTGGTAGAATCAAATTTTCATATGATTTTTTGCATGGACTTCCATCATAAACTTCCATCTTAACATATAGGAAGGATCTAAAAAGTTTTGTATCGTTTCGTACAGTCCTCAATTTAATCTGATTTTTTGAGAAAAACTAGTATAAACATGTGCATAATATATTACGATTTTTTGACCAAAACTTCCATTTGGAAACGTTTCGTAGAATAAAATTTTCAGATGATTTTTTGCATGGACTTCCATCAAATCCTTACCTCAGTAACATATAGGAAGGATCTAAAAAGTTTTGAATGGTTTCGTACAGTCCTCGATTTAATTTAATTTTTTGAGCAAAACTAGTATAAACATGTGTATAATATATTATGATTTTTTGACATAAACTTTCATTTGAAAATGTTTGGTAGAATCAAATTTTCATATGATTTTTAGCATGGACTTCCATCATAAACTTCCATCTTAACATATAGGAAGGATCTAAAAAGTTTTGTATCGTTTCGTACAGTCCTCAATTTAATCTGATTTTTTGAGCAAAACTAGTATAAACATGTGTATAATATATTAGGATTTTTTTACCAAAACTTCCATTTGGAAACGTTTCGTAGAATAAAATTTTCAGATGATTTTTTGCATGGACTTCCATCAAATCCTTACCTCTGTAACATATAGGAAGGATCTAAAAAGTTTTGAATGGTTTCGTACAATGCTCGATTTAATTTTAATTTTTTGAGCAAAACTAGTATAAACATGTGTATAATATATTATGATTTTTTGACAGAAACTTTCATTTGAAAATGTTTGGTAGAATCAAATTTTCATATAATTTTTTGCATGGACTTCCATCATAAACTTCCATCTTAACATATAGGAAGGATCTAAAAAGTTTTGTATCGTTTCGTACAGTCCTCAATTTAATCTGATTTTTTGAGCAAAACTAGTATAAACATGTGTATAATATATTACGATTTTTTGACCAAAACTTCCATTTGGAAACGTTTCGTAGAATAAAATTTTCAGATGATTTTTTGCATGGACTTCAATCAAATCCTTACCTCAGTAACATATAGGAAGGATCTAAAAAGTTTTGAATGGTTTCGTACAGTCCTCGATTTAATTTAATTTTTTTAACAAAACTAGTATAAACATGTGTATAATATATTATGATTTTTTGACAGAAACTTTCATTTGAAAATGTTTGGTAGAATCAAATTTTCATATGATTTTTTGCATGGACTTCCATCATAAACTTCCATCTTAACATATAGGAAGGATCTAAAAAGTTTTGTATCGTTTCGTACAGTCCTCAATTTAATCTGATTTTTTGAGCAAAACTAGTATAAACATGTGTATAATATATTAGGATTTTTTTACCAAAACTTCCATTTGGAAACGTTTCGTAGAATAAAATTTTCAGATGATTTTTTGCATGGACTTCCATCAAATCCTTACCTCTGTAACATATAGGAAGGATCTAAAAAGTTTTGAATGGTTTCGTACAATGCTCGATTTAATTTTAATTTTTTGAGCAAAACTAGTATAAACATGTGTATAATATATTATGATTTTTTGACAGAAACTTTCATTTGAAAATGTTTGGTAGAATCAAATTTTCATATAATTTTTTGCATGGACTTCCATCATAAACTTCCATCTTAACATATAGGAAGGATCTAAAAAGTTTTGTATCGTTTCGTACAGTCCTCAATTTAATCTGATTTTTTGAGCAAAACTAGTATAAACATGTGTATAATATATTACGATTTTTTGACCAAAACTTCCATTTGGAAACGTTTCGTAGAATAAAATTTTCAGATGATTTTTTGCATGGACTTCAATCAAATCCTTACCTCAGTAACATATAGGAAGGATCTAAAAAGTTTTGAATGGTTTCGTACAGTCCTCGATTTAATTTAATTTTTTTAACAAAACTAGTATAAACATGTGTATAATATATTATGATTTTTTGACAGAAACTTTCATTTGAAAATGTTTGGTAGAATCAAATTTTCATATGATTTTTTGCATGGACTTCCATCATAAACTTCCATCTTAACATATAGGAAGGATCTAAAAAGTTTTGTATCGTTTCGTACAGTCCTCAATTTAATCTGATTTTATGAGCAAAACTAGTATAAACATGTGTATAATATATTACGATTTTTTTACCAAAACTTCCATTTGGAAACGTTTCGTAGAATAAAATTTTCAGATGATTTTTTGCATGGACTTCCCTCAAAACCTTCCCTTGTAACATATAGGAAGGATCTAAAAAGTTTTGAATGGTTTCGTACAGTCCTCGATTTAATTTGATTTTTTGAGCAAAACTAGTATAAACTTGTGTATAATATATTATGATTTTTTGACAGAAACTTGCATTTGGAAAAGTTTCGTAGAATAAAATTTTCATGTGATTTTTTGCATGGACTTCCATCATAACCTTCCATCGTAATATATAGGGAGGATCTAAATAGTTTTGTATCGTTTCGTATAGTCCTCAATTTAATCTGATTTTTTGAGCAAAACTAGTATAAAAATGTGCAAAATATATTAGGATTTTTTGACCAAAACATGCATTTGGAAAAGCTTCGTAGATTAAAATTTTCAGATGATTGTTTGCATGGACTTCCATAAAAACCTTCCCTCGTAACTTATAGGAAAGATCTGAATTGTTTTGAATGGTTTCATACATTCCTCGATTTAATTTGATTTTTTGAGCAAAACAAGCATAAACATTGTGTATAATATATTATGATTATTTGACAGAAACTTGCATTTGGAAATATTTCGTAGAATCAAATTTTCATATGATTTTTTGCATGGACTTCCATCATAACCTTCCATCGTAACATATAGAAAGGATCTAAATAGTTTTTTATCGTTTCGTACAGTCCTCGATTTAATCTGATTTTTTGAGCAAAACTATCATAAACTTGTGTATAATATATTATGATTTTTTAACAGAAACTTGCATTTGGAAAAGTTTCGTAGAATACAATTTTCATATGATTTTTTGCATGGACTTCCATCATAACCTTCCATCGAAACATATAGAAAGGATCTAAAAAGTTTTTTATCGTTTCGTATAGTCCTCGATTTAATCTGAATTTTTGAGCAAAACTAGTATAAAAATGTGTATAATATAATACGATTTTTAGACCAAAACTTGCATTTGGAAAAGTTTCGTTGAATAAAATTTTCAGATGATTTTTTGCATGGACTTCCATCAAAACCTTCCCTCATAACATATAGGAAGGATCTGAAAAGTTTTGAATGGTTTCGTACAGTCCTCGATTTAATTTAATTTTTTGAGCAAAACTAGTATAAACATGTGTCTAATATATTATGATTTTTTTACAGAAACTTTCATTTGAAAATGTTTGGTAGAATCAAATTTTCATATGATTTTTTGCATGGACTTCAATCATAAACTTCCATCTTAACATATAGGAAGGATCTAAAAAGTTTTGTATCGTTTCGTACAGTCCTCAATTTAATCTGATTTTTTGAGCAAAACTAGTATAAACATGTGTATAATATATTACGATTTTTTGACCAAACTTACATTTGGAAACGTTTCGTAGAATAAAATTTTCAGATGATTTTTTGCATGGACTTCCATCAAACCCTTACCTCAGTAACATATAGGAAGGATCTAAAAAGTTTTGAATGGTTTCGTACAGTGCTCGATTTAATTTTAATTTTTTGAGCAAAACTAGTATAAACATGTGTATAATATATTATAATTTTTTGACAGAAACTTTCATTTGAAAATGTTTGGTAGAATCAAATTTTCATATGATTTTTTGCATGGACTTCCATCAGAAACTTCCATCTTAACCAATAGGAAGGATCTAAAAAGTTTTGTATCGTTTCGTACAGTCCTCAATTTAATCTGATTTTTTGAGCAAAACTAGTATAAACATGTGTATAATATATTACGATTTTTTTACCAAAACTTCCATTTGGAAACGTTTCGTAGAATAAAATTTTCAGATGATTTTTTGCATGGACTTCAATCAAATCCTTACCTCAGTAACATATAGGAAGGATCTAAAAAGTTTTGAATGGTTTCGTATAGTCCTCGATTTAATTTAATTTTTTGAACAAAACTAGTATAAACATGTGTATAATATATTATGATTTTTTGACAGAAACTTTCATTTGAAAATGTTTGGTAGAATCAAATTTTCATATGATTTTTTGCATGGACTTCCATCATAAACTTCCATCTTAACATATAGGAAGGATCTAAAAAGTTTTGTATCGTTTCATACAGTCCTCAATTTAATCTGATTTTTTGAGCAAAACTAGTATAAACATGTGTATAATATATTACGATTTTTTTTACCAAAACTTCCATTTGGAAACGTTTCGTAGAATAAAATTTTCAGATGATTTTTTGCATGGACTTCCCTCAAAACCTTCCCTTGTAACATATAGGAAGGATCTAAAAAGTTTTGAATGGTTTCGTACAGTCCTCGATTTAATTTGATTTTTTGAGCAAAACTAGTATAAACTTGTGTATAATATATTATGATTTTTTGACAGAAACTTGCATTTGGAAAAGTTTCGTAGAATAAAATTTTCATGTGATTTTTTGCATGGACTTCCATCATAACCTTCCATCGTAACATATAGAAAGGATCTAAATAGTTTTTTATCGTTTCGTACAGTCCTCGATTTAATCTGATTTTTTGAGCAAAACTATCATAAACTTGTGTATAATATATTATGATTTTTTAACAGAAACTTGCATTTGGAAAAGTTTCGTAGAATACAATTTTCATATGATTTTTTGCATGGACTTCCATCATAACCTTCCATCGAAACATATAGAAAGGATCTAAAAAGTTTTTTATCGTTTCGTATAGTCCTCGATTTAATCTGAATTTTTGAGCAAAACTAGTATAAAAATGTGTATAATATAATACGATTTTTTGACCAAAACTTGCATTTGGAAAAGTTTCGTTGAATAAAATTTTCAGATGATTTTTTGCATGGACTTCCATCAAAACCTTCCCTCATAACATATAGGAAGGATCTGAAAAGTTTTGAATGGTTTCGTACAGTCCTCGATTTAATTTAATTTTTTGAGCAAAACTAGTATAAACATGTGTATAATATATTATGATTTTTTTACAGAAACTTTCATTTGAAAATGTTTGGTAGAATCAAATTTTCATATGATTTTTTGCATGGACTTCAATCATAAACTTCCATCTTAACATATAGGAAGGATCTAAAAAGTTTTGTATCATTTCGTACAGTCCTCAATTTAATCTGATTTTTTGAGCAAAACTAGTATAAACATGTGTATAATATATTACGATTTTTTGACCAAAACTTCCATTTGGAAACGTTTCGTAGAATAAAATTT
Organism: Lathyrus aphaca; assembly: GCA_963966055.1. NCBI lineage: Eukaryota > Viridiplantae > Streptophyta > Magnoliopsida > Fabales > Fabaceae > Lathyrus > Lathyrus aphaca. The sequence goes on along the minus strand of OZ014520.1, from coordinate 595,596,666 downwards.
TCAGATGATTTTTTGCATGGACTTCAATCAAATCCTTACCTCAGTAACATATAGGAAGGATCTAAAAAGTTTTGAATGGTTTCGTACAGTCCTCGATTTAATTTAATTTTTTTAACAAAACTAGTATAAACATGTGTATAATATATTATGATTTTTTGACAGAAACTTTCATTTGAAAATGTTTGGTAGAATCAAATTTTCATATGATTTTTTGCATGGACTTCCATCATAAACTTCCATCTTAACATATAGGAAGGATCTAAAAAGTTTTGTATCGTTTCGTACAGTCCTCAATTTAATCTGATTTTTTGAGCAAAACTAGTATAAACATGTGTATAATATATTACGATTTTTTTACCAAAACTTCCATTTGGAAACGTTTCGTAGAATAAAATTTTCAGATGATTTTTTGCATGGACTTCCCTCAAAACCTTCCCTTGTAACATATAGGAAGGATCTAAAAAGTTTTGAATGGTTTCGTACAGTCCTCGATTTAATTTGATTTTTTGAGCAAAACTAGTATAAACTTGTGTATAATATATTATGATTTTTTGACAGAAACTTGCATTTGGAAAAGTTTCGTAGAATAAAATTTTCATGTGATTTTTTGCATGGACTTCCATCATAACCTTCCATCGTAATATATAGGGAGGATCTAAAAAGTTTTGTATCGTTTCGTATAGTCCTCAATTTAATCTGATTTTTTGAGCAAAACTAGTATAAAAATGTGCAAAATATATTAGGATTTTTTGACCAAAACATGCATTTGGAAAAGCTTCGTAGATTAAAATTTTCAGATGATTGTTTGCATGGACTTCCATAAAAACCTTCCCTCGTAACTTATAGGAATGATCTGAATTGTTTTGAATGGTTTCATACATTCCTCGATTTAATTTGATTTTTTGAGCAAAACAAGCATAAACATTGTGTATAATATATTATGATTATTTGACAGAAACTTGCATTTGGAAATATTTCGTAGAATCAAATTTTCATATGATTTTTTGCATGGACTTCCATCATAACCTTCCATCGTAACATATAGAAAGGATCTAAATAGTTTTTTATCGTTTCGTACAGTCCTCGATTTAATCTGATTTTTTGAGCAAAACTATCATAAACTTGTGTATAATATATTATGATTTTTTAACAGAAACTTGCATTTGGAAAAGTTTCGTAGAATACAATTTTCATATGATTTTTTGCATGGACTTCCATCATAACCTTCCATCGAAACATATAGAAAGGATCTAAAAAGTTTTTTATCGTTTCGTATAGTCCTCGATTTAATCTGAATTTTTGAGCAAAATTAGTATAAAAATGTGTATAATATAATACGATTTTTTGACCAAAACTTGCATTTGGAAAAGTTTCGTTGAATAAAATTTTCAGATGATTTTTTGCATGGACTTCCATCAAAACCTTCCCTCATAACATATAGGAAGGATCTGAAAAGTTTTGAATGGTTTCGTACAGTCCTCGATTTAATTTAATTTTTTGAGCAAAACTAGTATAAACATGTGTATAATATATTATGATTTTTTTACAAAAACTTTCATTTGAAAATGTTTGGTAGAATCAAATTTTCATATGATTTTTTGCATGGACTTCAATCATAAACTTCCATCTTAACATATAGGAAGGATCTAAAAAGTTTTGTATCGTTTCGTACAGTCCTCAATTTAATCTGATTTTTTGAGCAAAACTAGTATAAACATGTGTATAATATATTACGATTTTTTGACCAAACTTCCATTTGGAAACGTTTCGTAGAATAAAATTTTCAGATGATTTTTTTCATGGACTTCCATCAAATCCTTACCTCAGTAACATATAGGAAGGATCTAAAAAGTTTTGAATGGTTTCGTACAGTGCTCGATTTAATTTTAATTTTTTTAGCAAAACTAGTATAAACATGTGTATAATATATTATGATTTTTTGACAGAAACTTTCATTTGAAAATGTTTGGTAGAATCAAATTTTCATATGATTTTTTGCATGGACTTCCATCAGAAACTTCCATCTTAACATATAGGAAGGATCTAAAAAGTTTTGTATCGTTTCGTACAGTCCTCAATTTAATCTGATTTTTTGAGCAAAACTAGTATAAACATGTGTATAATATATTACGATTTTTTTACCAAAACTTCCATTTGGAAACGTTTCGTAGAATAAAATTTTCAGATGATTTTTTGCATGGACTTCAATCAAATCCTTACCTCAGTAACATATAGGAAGGATCTAAAAAGTTTTGAATGGTTTCGTACAGTCCTCGATTTAATTTAATTTTTTGAACAAAACTAGTATAAACATGTGTATAATATATTATGATTTTTTGACAGAAACTTTCATTTGAAAATGTTTGGTGGAATCAAATTTTTATATGATTTTTTGCATGGACTTCCATCATAAACTTCCATCTTAACATATAGGAAGGATCTAAAAAGTTTTGTATCGTTTCGTACAGTCCTCAATTTAATCTGATTTTTTGAGCAAAACTAGTATAAACATGTGTATAATATATTACGATTTTTTTACCAAAACTTCCATTTGGAAACGTTTCGTAGAATAAAATTTTCAGATGATTTTTTGCATGGACTTCCCTCAAAACCTTCCCTTGTAACATATAGGAAGGATCTAAAAAGTTTTGAATGGTTTCGTACAGTCCTCGATTTAATTTGATTTTTTGAGCAAAACTAGTATAAACTTGTGTATAATATATTATGATTTTTTGACAGAAACTTGCATTTGGAAAAGTTTCGTAGAATAAAATTTTCATGTGATTTTTTGCATGGACTTCCATCATAACCTTCCATCGTAATATATAGGGAGGATCTAAAAAGTTTTGTATCGTTTCGTATAGTCCTCAATTTAATCTGATTTTTTGAGCAAAACTAGTATAAAAATGTGCAAAATATATTAGGATTTTTTGACCAAAACATGCATTTGGAAAAGCTTCGTAGATTAAAATTTTCAGATGATTGTTTGCATGGACTTCCATAAAAACCTTCCCTCGTAACTTATAGGAATGATCTGAATTGTTTTGAATGGTTTCATACATTCCTCGATTTAATTTGATTTTTTGAGCAAAACAAGCATAAACATTGTGTATAATATATTATGATTATTTGACAGAAACTTGCATTTGGAAATATTTCGTAGAATCAAATTTTCATATGATTTTTTGCATGGACTTCCATCATAACCTTCCATCGTAACATATAGAAAGGATCTAAATAGTTTTTTATCGTTTCGTACAGTCCTCGATTTAATCTGATTTTTTGAGCAAAACTATCATAAACTTGTGTATAATATATTATGATTTTTTAACAGAAACTTGCATTTGGAAAAGTTTCGTAGAATACAATTTTCATATGATTTTTTGCATGGACTTCCATCATAACCTTCCATCGAAACATATAGAAAGGATCTAAAAAGTTTTTTATCGTTTCGTATAGTCCTCGATTTAATCTGAATTTTTGAGCAAAATTAGTATAAAAATGTGTATAATATAATACGATTTTTTGACCAAAACTTGCATTTGGAAAAGTTTCGTTGAATAAAATTTTCAGATGATTTTTTGCATGGACTTCCATCAAAACCTTCCCTCATAACATATAGGAAGGATCTGAAAAGTTTTGAATGGTTTCGTACAGTCCTCGATTTAATTTAATTTTTTGAGCAAAACTAGTATAAACATGTGTATAATATATTATGATTTTTTTACAGAAACTTTCATTTGAAAATGTTTGGTAGAATCAAATTTTCATATGATTTTTTACATGGACTTCAATCATAAACTTCCATCTTAACATATAGGAAGGATCTAAAAAGTTTTGTATCGTTTCGTACAGTCCTCAATTTAATCTGATTTTTTGAGCAAAACTAGTATAAACATGTGTATAATATATTACGATTTTTTGACCAAACTTCCATTTGGAAACGTTTCGTAGAATAAAATTTTCAGATGATTTTTTTCATGGACTTCCATCAAATCCTTACCTCAGTAACATATAGGAAGGATCTAAAAAGTTTTGAATGGTTTCGTACAGTGCTCGATTTAATTTTAATTTTTTGAGCAAAACTAGTATAAACATGTGTATAATATATTATGATTTTTTGACAGAAACTTTCATTTGAAAATGTTTGGTAGAATCAAATTTTCATATGATTTTTTGCATGGACTTCCATCAGAAACTTCCATCTTAACATATAGGAAGGATCTAAAAAGTTTTGTATCGTTTCGTACAGTCCTCAATTTAATCTGATTTTTTGAGCAAAACTAGTATAAACATGTGTATAATATATTACGATTTTTTTACCAAAACTTCCATTTGGAAACGTTTCGTAGAATAAAATTTTCAGATGATTTTTTGCATGGACTTCAATCAAATCCTTACCTCAGTAACATATAGGAAGGATCTAAAAAGTTTTGAATGGTTTCGTACAGTCCTCGATTTAATTTAATTTTTTGAACAAAACTAGTATAAACATGTGTATAATATATTATGATTTTTTGACAGAAACTTTCATTTGAAAATGTTTGGTGGAATCAAATTTTTATATGATTTTTTGCATGGACTTCCATCATAAACTTCCATCTTAACATATAGGAAGGATCTAAAAAGTTTTGTATCGTTTCGTACAGTCCTCAATTTAATCTGATTTTTTGAGCAAAACTAGTATAAACATGTGTATAATATATTACGATTTTTTTACCAAAACTTCCATTTGGAAACGTTTCGTAGAATAAAATTTTCAGATGATTTTTTGCATGGACTTCCCTCAAAACCTTCCCTTGTAACATATAGGAAGGATCTAAAAAGTTTTGAATGGTTTCGTACAGTCCTCGATTTAATTTGATTTTTTGAGCAAAACTAGTATAAACTTGTGTATAATATATTATGATTTTTTGACAGAAACTTGCATTTGGAAAAGTTTCGTAGAATAAAATTTTCATGTGATTTTTTGCATGGACTTCCATCATAACCTTCCATCGTAATATATAGGGAGGATCTAAAAAGTTTTGTATCGTTTCGTATAGTCCTCAATTTAATCTGATTTTTTGAGCAAAACTAGTATAAAAATGTGCAAAATATATTAGGATTTTTTGACCAAAACATGCATTTGGAAAAGCTTCGTAGATTAAAATTTTCAGATGATTGTTTGCATGGACTACCATAAAAACCTTCCCTCGTAACTTATAGGAAAGATCTGAATTGTTTTGAATGGTTTCATACATTCCTCGATTTAATTTGATTTTTTGAGCAAAACAAGCATAAACATTGTGTATAATATATTATGATTATTTGACAGAAACTTGCATTTGGAAATATTTCGTAGAATCAAATTTTCATATGATTTTTTGCATGGACTTCCATCATAACCTTCCATCGTAACATATAGAAAGGATCTAAATAGTTTTTTATCGTTTCGTACAGTCCTCGATTTAATCTGATTTTTTGAGCAAAACTATCATAAACTTGTGTATAATATATTATGATTTTTTAACAGAAACTTGCATTTGGAAAAGTTTCGTAGAATACAATTTTCATATGATTTTTTGCATGGACTTCCATCATAACCTTCCATCGAAACATATAGAAAGGATCTAAAAAGTTTTTTATCGTTTCGTATAGTCCTCGATTTAATCTGAATTTTTGAGCAAAACTAGTATAAAAATGTGTATAATATAATACGATTTTTTGACCAAAACTTGCATTTGGAAAAGTTTCGTTGAATAAAATTTTCAGATGATTTTTTGCATGGACTTCCATCAAAACCTTCCCTCATAACATATAGGAAGGATCTGAAAAGTTTTGAATGGTTTCGTACAGTCCTCGATTTAATTTAATTTTTTGAGCAAAACTAGTATAAACATGTGTATAATATATTATGATTTTTTTACAGAAACTTTCATTTGAAAATGTTTGGTAGAATCAAATTTTCATATGATTTTTTGCATGGACTTCAATCATAAACTTCCATCTTAACATATAGGAAGGATCTAAAAAGTTTTGTATCATTTCGTACAGTCCTCAATTTAATCTGATTTTTTGAGCAAAACTAGTATAAACATGTGTATAATATATTACGATTTTTTGACCAAACTTCCATTTGGAAACGTTTCGTAGAATAAAATTTTCAGATGATTTTTTTCATGGACTTCCATCAAATCCTTACCTCAGTAACATATAGGAAGGATCTAAAAAGTTTTGAATGGTTTCGTACAGTGCTCGATTTAATTTTAATTTTTTGAGCAAAACTAGTATAAACATGTGTATAATATATTATGATTTTTTGACAGAAACTTTCATTTGAAAATGTTTGGTAGAATCAAATTTTCATATGATTTTTTGCATGGACTTCCATCAGAAACTTCCATCTTAACATATAGGAAGGATCTAAAAAGTTTTGTATCGTTTCGTACAGTCCTCAATTTAATCTGATTTTTTGAGCAAAACTAGTATAAACATGTGTATAATATATTACGATTTTTTTACCAAAACTTCCATTTGGAAACGTTTCGTAGAATAAAATTTTCAGATGATTTTTTGCATGGACTTCTCTCAAAACCTTCCCTTGTAACATATAGGAAGGATCTAAAATGTTTTGAATGGTTTCGTACAGTCCTCGATTTAATTTGATTTTTTGAGCAAAACTAGTATAAACTTGTGTATAATATATTATGATTTTTTGACAGAAACTTTCATTTGGAAAAGTTTCGTAGAATAAAATTTTCATGTGATTTTTTGCATGGACTTCCATCATAACCTTCCATCGTAATATATAGGGAAGATCTAAAAAGTTTTGTATCGTTTCGTATAGTCCTCAATTTAATCTGATTTTTTGAGTAAAACTAGTATAAAAATGTGCAAAATATATTAGGATTTTTTGACCAAAACATGCATTTGGAAAAGCTTCGTAGATTAAAATTTTCAGATGATTGTTTGCATGGACTTCCATAAAAACCTTCCCTCGTAACTTATAGGAAAGATCTGAATTGTTTTGAATGGTTTCATACATTCCTCGATTTAATTTGATTTTTTGAGCAAAACAAGCATAAACATTGTGTATAATATATTATGATTATTTGACAGAAACTTGCATTTGGAAATATTTCGTAGAATCAAATTTTCATATGATTTTTTGCATGGACTTCCATCATAACCTTCCATCGTAACATATAGAAAGGATCTAAATAGTTTTTTATCGTTTCGTACAGTCCTCGATTTAATCTGATTTTTTGAGCAAAACTATCATAAACTTGTGTATAATATATTATGATTTTTTAACAGAAACTTGCATTTGGAAAAGTTTCGTAGAATACAATTTTCATATGATTTTTTGCATGGACTTCCATCATAACCTTCCATCGAAACATATAGAAAGGATCTAAAAAGTTTTTTATCATTTCGTATAGTCCTCGATTTAATCTGAATTTTTGAGCAAAATTAGTATAAAAATGTGTATAATATAATACGATTTTTTGACCAAAACTTGCATTTGGAAAAGTTTCGTTGAATAAAATTTTCAGATGATTTTTTGCATGGACTTCCATCAAAACCTTCCCTCATAACATATAGGAAGGATCTGAAAAGTTTTGAATGGTTTCGTACAGTCCTCGATTTAATTTAATTTTTTGAGCAAAACTAGTATAAACATGTGTATAATATATTATGATTTTTTTACAGAAACTTTCATTTGAAAATGTTTGGTAGAATCAAATTTTCATATGATTTTTTGCATGGACTTCAATCATAAACTTCCATCTTAACATATAGGAAGGATCTAAAAAGTTTTGTATCGTTTCGTACAGTCCTCAATTTAATCTGATTTTTTGAGCAAAACTAGTATAAACATGTGTATAATATATTACGATTTTTTGACCAAACTTCCATTTGGAAACGTTTCGTAGAATAAAATTTTCAGATGATTTTTTTCATGGACTTCCATCAAATCCTTACCTCAGTAACATATAGGAAGGATCTAAAAGGTTTTGAATGGTTTCGTACAGTGCTCGATTTAATTTTAATTTTTTGAGCAAAACTAGTATAAACATGTGTATAATATATTATGATTTTTTGACAGAAACTTTCATTTGAAAATGTTTGGTAGAATCAAATTTTCATATGATTTTTTGCATGGACTTCCATCAGAAACTTCCATCTTAACATATAGGAAGGATCTAAAAAGTTTTGTATCGTTTCGTACAGTCCTCAATTTAATCTGATTTTTTGATCAAAACTAGTATAAACATGTGTATAATATATTACGATTTTTTTACCAAAACTTCCATTTGGAAACGTTTCGTAGAATAAAATTTTCAGATGATTTTTTGCATGGACTTCTCTCAAAACCTTCCCTTGTAACATATAGGAAGGATCTAAAATGTTTTGAATGGTTTCGTACAGTCCTCGATTTAATTTGATTTTTTGAGCAAAACTAGTATAAACTTGTGTATAATATATTATGATTTTTTGACAGAAACTTTCATTTGGAAAAGTTTCGTAGAATAAAATTTTCATGTGATTTTTTGCATGGACTTCCATCATAACCTTCCATCGTAATATATAGGGAAGATCTAAAAAGTTTTGTATCGTTTCGTATAGTCCTCAATTTAATCTGATTTTTTGAGCAAAACTAGTATAAAAATGTGCAAAATATATTAGGATTTTTTGACCAAAACATGCATTTGGAAAAGCTTCGTAGATTAAAATTTTCAGATGATTGTTTGCATGGACTTCCATAAAAACCTTCCCTCGTAACTTATAGGAAAGATCTGAATTGTTTTGAATGGTTTCATACATTCCTCGATTTAATTTGATTTTTTGAGCAAAACAAGCATAAACATTGTGTATAATATATTATGATTATTTGACAGAAACTTGCATTTGGAAATATTTCGTAGAATCAAATTTTCATATGATTTTTTGCATGGATTTCCATCATAACCTTCCATCGTAACATATAGAAAGGATCTAAATAGTTTTTTATCGTTTCGTACAGTCCTCGATTTAATCTGATTTTTTGAGCAAAACTATCATAAACTTGTGTATAATATATTATGATTTTTTAACAGAAACTTGCATTTGGAAAAGTTTCGTAGAATACAATTTTCATATGATTTTTTGCATGGACTTCCATCATAACCTTCCATCGAAACATATAGAAAGGATCTAAAAAGTTTTTTATCATTTCGTATAGTCCTCGATTTAATCTGAATTTTTGAGCAAAATTAGTATAAAAATGTGTATAATATAATACGATTTTTTGACCAAAACTTGCATTTGGAAAAGTTTCGTTGAATAAAATTTTCAGATGATTTTTTGCATGGACTTCCATCAAAACCTTCCCTCATAACATATAGGAAGGATCTGAAAAGTTTTGAATGGTTTCGTACAGTCCTCGATTTAATTTAATTTTTTGAGCAAAACTAGTATAAACATGTGTATAATATATTATGATTTTTTTACAGAAACTTTCATTTGAAAATGTTTGGTAGAATCAAATTTTCATATGATTTTTTGCATGGACTTCAATCATAAACTTCCATCTTAACATATAGGAAGGATCTAAAAAGTTTTGTATCGTTTCGTACAGTACTCAATTTAATCTGATTTTTTGAGCAAAACTAGTATAAACATGTGTATAATATATTACGATTTTTTGACCAAACTTACATTTGGAAACGTTTCGTAGAATAAAATTTTCAGATGATTTTTTGCATGGACTTCCATCAATTCCTTACCTCAGTAACATATAGGAAGGATCTAAAAAGTTTTGAATGGTTTCGTATAGTGCTCGATTTAATTTTAATTTTTTGAGCAAAACTAGTATAAACATGTGTATAATATATTATGATTTTTTGACAGAAACTTTCATTTGAAAATGTTTGGTAGAATCAAATTTTCATATGATTTTTTGCATGGACTTCCATCAGAAACTTCCATCTTAACATATAGGAAGGATCTAAAAAGTTTTGTATCGTTTCGTACAGTCCTCAATTTAATCTGATTTTTTGAGCAAAACTAGTATAAACATGTGTATAATATATTACGATTTTTTTACCAAAACTTCCATTTGGAAACGTTTCGTAGAATAAAATTTTCAGATGATTTTTTGCATGGACTTCTCTCAAAACCTTCCCTTGTAACATATAGGAAGGATCTAAAAAGTTTTGAATGGTTTCGTACAGTCCTCGATTTAATTTGATTTTTTGAGCAAAACTAGTATAAACTTGTGTATAATATATTATGATTTTTTGACAGAAACTTTCATTTGGAAAAGTTTCGTAGAATAAAATTTTCATGTGATTTTTTGCATGGACTTCCATCATAACCTTCCATCGTAATATATAGGGAGGATCTAAAAAGTTTTGTATCGTTTCGTATAGTCCTCAATTTAATCTGATTTTTTGAGCAAAACTAGTATAAAAATGTGCAAAATATATTAGGATTTTTTGACCAAAACATGCATTTGGAAAAGCTTCGTAGATTAAAATTTTCAGATGATTGTTTGCATGGACTTCCATAAAAACCTTCCCTCGTAACTTATAGGAAAGATCTGAATTGTTTTGAATGGTTTCATACATTCCTCGATTTAATTTGATTTTTTGAGCAAAACAAGCATAAACATTGTGTATAATATATTATGATTATTTGACATAAACTTGCATTTGGAAATATTTCGTAGAATCAAATTTTCATATGATTTTTTGCATGGACTTCCATCATAACCTTCCATCGTAACATATAGAAAGGATCTAAATAGTTTTTTATCGTTTCGTACAGTCCTCGATTTAATCTGATTTTTTGAGCAAAACTATCATAAACTTGTGTATAATATATTATGATTTTTTAACAGAAACATGCATTTGGAAAAGTTTCGTAGAATACAATTTTCATATGATTTTTTGCATGGACTTCCATCATAACCTTCCATCGAAACATATAGAAAGGATCTAAAAAGTTTTTTATCGTTTAGTATAGTCCTCGATTTAATCTGAATTTTTGAGCAAAACTAGTATAAAAATGTGTATAATATAATACGATTTTTTGACCAAAACATGCATTTGGAAAAGTTTCGTTGAATAAATTTTCAGATGATTTTTTGCATGGACTTCCATCAACACGTTCCCTCATAACATATAGGAAGGATCTAAAAAGTTTTGAATGGTTTCGTACAGTGCTCGATTTAATTTTGATTTTTTGAGCAAAACTAGTATAAACATGTGTATAATATATTATGATTTTTTGACAGAAACTTTCATTTGAAAATGTTTGGTAGAATCAAATTTTCATATGATTTTTTGCATGGACTTCCATCAGAAACTTCCATCTTAACTTATAAGAAGGATCTAAAAAGTTTTGTCTCGTTTCGTACAGTCCTCAATTTAATCTGATTTTTTGAGCAAAACTAGTATAAACATGTGTATAATATATTACGATTTTTTTACCAAAACTTCCATTTGGAAACGTTTCGTAGAATAAAATTTTCAAATGATTTTTTGCATGGACTTCCCTCAAAACCTTCCCTTGTAACATATAGGAAGGATCTAAAAAGTTTTGAATGGTTTCGTACAGTCCTCGATTTAATTTGATTTTTTGAGCAAAACTAGTATAAACTTGTGTATAATATATTATGATTTTTTGACAGAAACTTTCATTTGGAAAAGTTTCGTAGAATAAAATTTTCATGTGATTTTTTGCATGGACTTCCATCATAACCTTCCATCGTAATATATAGGGAAGATCTAAAAAGTTTTGTATCGTTTCGTATAGTCCTCAATTTAATCTGATTTTTTGAGCAAAACTAGTATAAAAATGTGCAAAATATATTAGGATTTTTTGACCAAAACATGCATTTGGAAAAGCTTCGTAGATTAAAATTTTCAGATGATTGTTTGCATGGACTTCCATAAAAACCTTCCCTCGTAACTTATAGGAAAGATCTGAATTGTTTTGAATGGTTTCATACATTCCTCGATTTAATTTGATTTTTTGAGCAAAACAAGCATAAACATTGTGTATAATATATTATGATTATTTGACAGAAACTTGCATTTGGAAATATTTCGTAGAATCAAATTTTCATATGATTTTTTTGCATGGACTTCCATCATAACCTTCCATCGTAACATATAGAAAGGATCTAAATAGTTTTTTATCGTTTCGTACAGTCCTCGATTTAATCTGATTTTTTGAGCAAAACTATCATAAACTTGTGTATAATATATTATGATTTTTTAACAGAAACTTGCATTTGGAAAAGTTTCGTAGAATACAATTTTCATATGATTTTTTGCATGGACTTCCATCATAACCTTCCATCGAAACATATAGAAAGGATCTAAAAAGTTTTTTATCGTTTCGTATAGTCCTCGATTTAATCTGAATTTTTGAGCAAAACTAGTATAAAAATGTGTATAATATAATACGATTTTTTGACCAAAACTTGCATTTGGAAAAGTTTCGTTGAATAAAATTTTCAGATGATTTTTTGCATGGACTTCCATCAAAACCTTCCCTCATAACATATAGGAAGGATCTGAAAAGTTTTGAATGGTTTCGTACAGTCCTCGATTTAATTTAATTTTTTGAGCAAAACTAGTATAAACATGTGTATAATATATTATGATTTTTTTACAGAAACTTTCATTTGAAAATGTTTGGTAGAATCAAATTTTCATATGATTTTTTGCATGGACTTCAATCATAAACTTCCATCTTAACATATAGGAAGGATCTAAAAAGTTTTGTATCGTTTCGTACAGTCCTCAATTTAATCTGATTTTTTGAGCAAAACTAGTATAAACATGTGTATAATATATTACGATTTTTTGACCAAACTTCCATTTGGAAACGTTTCGTAGAATAAAATTTTCAAATGATTTTTTGCATGGACTTCCATCAAATCCTTACCTCAGTAACATATAGGAAGGATCTAAAAAGTTTTGAATGGTTTCGTACAGTGCTCGATTTAATTTTTATTTTTTGAGCAAAACTAGTATAAACATGTGTATAATATATTATGATTTTTTGACAGAAACTTTCATTTGAAAATGTTTGGTAGAATCAAATTTTCATATGATTTTTTGCATGGACTTCCATCAGAAACTTCCATCTTAACATATAGGAAGGATCTAAAAAGTTTTGTATCGTTTCGTACAGTCCTCAATTTAATCTGATTTTTTGAGCAAAACTAGTATAAACATGTGTATAATATATTACGATTTTTTTTACCAAAACTTCCATTTGGAAACGTTTCGTAGAATAAAATTTTCAGATGATTTTTTGCATGAACTTCCCTCAAAACCTTCCCTTGTAACATATAGGAAGGATCTAAAAAGTTTTGAATGGTTTGTACAGTCCTCGATTTAATTTGATTTTTTGATCAAAACTAGTATAAACTTGTGTATAATATATTATGATTTTTTGACAGAAACTTTCATTTGGAAAAGTTTCGTAGAATAAAATTTTCATGTGATTTTTTGCATGGACTTCCATCATAACCTTCCATCGTAATATATAGGGAGGATCTAAAAAGTTTTGTATCGTTTCGTATAGTCCTCAATTTAATCTGATTTTTTGAGCAAAACTTGTATAAAAATGTGCAAAATATATTAGGATTTTTTGACCAAAACATGCATTTGGAAAAGCTTCGTAGATTAAAATTTTCAGATGATTGTTTGCATGGACTTCCATAAAAACCTTCCCTCGTAACTTATAGGAAAGATCTGAATTGTTTTGAATGGTTTCATATATTCCTCGATTTAATTTGATTTTTTGAGCAAAACAAGCATAAACATTGTGTATAATATATTATGATTATTTGACAGAAACTTGCATTTGGAAATATTTCGTAGAATCAAATTTTCATATGATTTTTTTGCATGGACTTCCATCATAACCTTCCATCGTAACATATAGAAAGGATCTAAATAGTTTTTTATCGTTTCGTACAGTCCTCGATTTAATCTGATTTTTTGAGCAAAACTATCATAAACTTGTGTATAATATATTATGATTTTTTAACAGAAACTTGCATTTGGAAAAGTTTCGTAGAATACAATTTTCATATGATTTTTTGCATGGACTTCCTTCATAACCTTCCATCGAAACATATAGAAAGGATCTAAAAAGTTTTTTATCGTTTCGTATAGTCCTCGATTTAATCTGAATTTTTGAGCAAAACTAGTATAAAAATGTGTATAATATAATACGATTTTTTGACCAAAACTTGCATTTGGAAAAGTTTCGTTGAATAAAATTTTCAGATGATTTTTTGCATGGACTTCCATCAAAACCTTCCCTCATAACATATAGGAAGGATCTGAAAAGTTTTGAATGGTTTCGTACAGTCCTCGATTTAATTTAATTTTTTGAGCAAAACTAGTATAAACATGTGTATAATATATTATGATTTTTTTACAGAAACTTTCATTTGAAAATGTTTGGTAGAATCAACTTTTCATATGATTTTTTGCATGGACTTCATTCATAAACTTCCATCTTAACATATAGGAAGGATCTAAAAAGTTTTGTATCGTTTCGTACAGTCCTCAATTTAATCTGATTTTTTGAGCAAAACTAGTATAAACATGTGTATAATATATTACGATTTTTTGACCAAACTTCCATTTGGAAACGTTTCGTAGAATAAAATTTTCAAATGATTTTTTGCATGGACTTCCATCAAATCCTTACCTCAGTAACATATAGGAAGGATCTAAAAAGTTTTGAATGGTTTCGTACAGTGCTCGATTTAATTTTAATTTTTTGAGCAAATCTAGTATAAACATGTGTATAATATATTATGATTTTTTGACAGAAACTTTCATTTGAAAATGTTTGGTAGAATCAAATTTTCATATGATTTTTTGCATGGACTTCCATCAGAAACTTCCATCTTAACATATAGGAAGGATCTAAAAAGTTTTGTATCGTTTCGTACATTCCTCAATTTAATCTGATTTTTTGAGCAAAACTAGTATAAACATGTGTATAATATATTACGATTTTTTTACCAAAACTTCCATTTGGAAACGTTTCGTAGAATAAAATTTTCAGATGAATTTTTGCATGGACTTCCCTCAAAACCTTCCCTTGTAACATATAGGAAGGATCTAAAAAGTTTTGAATGGTTTCGTACAGTCCTCGATTTAATTTGATTTTTTGAGCAAAACTAGTATAAACTTGTGTATAATATATTATGATTTTTTGACAGAAACTTGCATTTGGAAAAGTTTCGTAGAATAAAATTTTCATGTGATTTTTTGCATGGACTTCCATCATAAACTTCCATCGTAATATATAGGGAGGATCTAAAAAGTTTTGTATCGTTTCGTATAGTCCTCAATTTAATCTGATTTTTTGAGCAAAACTAGTATAAAAATGTGCAAAATATATTAGGATTTTTTGACCAAAACATGCATTTGGAAAAGCTTCGTAGATTAAAATTTTCAGATGATTGTTTGCATGGACTTCCATAAAAACCTTCCCTCGTAACTTATAGGAAAGATCAGAATTGTTTTGAATGGTTTCATACATTCCTCGATTTAATTTGATTTTTTGAGCAAAACAAGCATAAACATTGTGTATAATATATTATGATTATTTGACAGAAACTTGCATTTGGAAATATTTCGTAGAATCAAATTTTCATATGATTTTTTGCATGGACTTCCATCATAACCTTCCATCGTAACATATAGAAAGGATCTAAATAGTTTTTTATCGTTTCGTACAGTCCTCGATTTAATCTGATTTTTTGAGCAAAACTATCATAAACTTGTGTATAATATATTATGATTTTTTAACAGAAACTTGCATTTGGAAAAGTTTCGTAGAATACAATTTTCATATGATTTTTTGCATGGACTTCCATCATAACCTTCCATCGAAACATATAGAAAGGATCTAAAAAGTTTTTTATCGTTTCGTATATTCCTCGATTTAATCTGAATTTTTGAGCAAAACTAGTATAAAAATGT
Organism: Lathyrus aphaca; assembly: GCA_963966055.1. Classification (NCBI taxonomy): domain Eukaryota; kingdom Viridiplantae; phylum Streptophyta; class Magnoliopsida; order Fabales; family Fabaceae; genus Lathyrus; species Lathyrus aphaca. The sequence continues at coordinate 595,580,671 of OZ014520.1, read as the reverse complement.
GTATAATATAATACGATTTTTTGACAAAAACTTGCATTTGAAAAAGTTTCGTTGAATAAAATTTTCAGATGATTTTTTGCATGGACTTCCATCAAAACCTTCCCTCATAACATATAGGAAGGATCTGAAAAGTTTTGAATGGTTTCGTACAGTCCTCGATTTAATTTAATTTTTTGAGCAAAACTAGTATAAACATGTGTATAATATATTATGATTTTTTTACAGAAACTTTCATTTGAAAATGTTTGGTAGAATCAAATTTTCATATGATTTTTTGCATGGACTTCAATCATAAACTTCCATCTTAACATATAGGAAGGATCTAAAAAGTTTTGTATCGTTTCGTACAGTCCTCAATTTAATCTGATTTTTTGAGCAAAACTAGTATAAACATGTGTATAATATATTACGATTTTTTGACCAAACTTCCATTTGGAAACGTTTCGTAGAATAAAATTTTCAGATGATTTTTTGCATGGACTTCCATCAAATCCTTACCTCAGTAACATATAGGAAGGATCTAAAAAGTTTTGAATGGTTTCGTACAGTGCTCGATTTAATTTTAATTTTTTGAGCAAAACTAGTATAAACATGTGTATAATATATTATGATTTTTTGACAGAAAATTTCATTTGAAAATGTTTGGTAGAATCAAATTTTCATATGATTTTTTGCATGGACTTCCATCAGAAACTTCCATCTTAACATATAGGAAGGATCTAAAAAGTTTTGTATCGTTTCGTACAGTACTCAATTTAATCTGATTTTTTGAGCAAAACTAGTATAAACATGTGTATAATATATTACGATTTTTTTACCAAAACTTCCATTTGGAAACGTTTCGTAGAATAAAATTTTCAGATGATTTTTTGCATGGACTTCCCTCAAAACCTTCCCTTGTAACATATAGGAAGGATCTAAAAAGTTTTGAATGGTTTCGTACAGTCCTCGATTTAATTTGATTTTTTGAGCAAAACTAGTATAAACTTGTGTATAATATATTATGATTTTTTGACAGAAACTTGCATTTGGAAAAGTTTCGTAGAATAAAATTTTCATGTGATTTTTTGCATGGACTTCCATCATAACCTTCCATCGTAATATATAGGGAGGATCTAAAAAGTTTTGTATCGTTTCGTATAGTCCTCAATTTAATCTGATTTTTTGAGCAAAACTAGTATAAAAATGTGCAAAATATATTAGGATTTTTTGACCAAAACATGCATTTGGAAAAGCTTCGTAGATTAAAATTTTCAGATGATTGTTTGCATGGACTTCCATAAAAACCTTCCCTCGTAACTTATAGGAAAGATCAGAATTGTTTTGAATGGTTTCATACATTCCTCGATTTAATTTGATTTTTTGAGCAAAACAAGCATAAACATTGTGTATAATATATTATGATTATTTGACAGAAACTTGCATTTGGAAATATTTCGTAGAATCAAATTTTCATATGATTTTTTGCATGGACTTCCATCATAACCTTCCATCGTAACATATAGAAAGGATCTAAATAGTTTTTTATCGTTTCGTACAGTCCTCGATTTAATCTGATTTTTTGAGCAAAACTATCATAAACTTGTGTATAATATATTATGATTTTTTAACAGAAACTTGCATTTGGAAAAGTTTCGTAGAATACAATTTTCATATGATTTTTTGCATGGACTTCCATCATAACCTTCCATCGAAACATATAGAAAGGATCTAAAAAGTTTTTTATCGTTTCGTATAGTCCTCGATTTAATCTGAATTTTTGAGCAAAACTAGTATAAAAATGTGTATAATATAATACGATTTTTTGACCAAAACTTGCATTTGGAAAAGTTTCGTTGAATAAAATTTTCAGATGATTTTTTGCATGGACTTCCATCAAAACCTTCCCTCATAACATATAGGAAGGATCTGAAAAGTTTTGAATGGTTTCGTACAGTCCTCAATTTAATTTAATTTTTTGAGCAAAACTAGTATAAACATGTGTATAATATATTATGATTTTTTTACAGAAACTTTCATTTGAAAATGTTTGGTAGAATCAAATTTTCATATGATTTTTTGCATGGACTTCAATCATAAACTTCCATCTTAACATATAGGAAGGATCTAAAAAGTTTTGTATCGTTTCGTACAGTCCTCAATTTAATCTGATTTTTTGAGCAAAACTAGTATAAACATGTGTATAATATATTACGATTTTTTGACCAAACTTCCATTTGGAAACGTTTCGTAGAATAAAATTTTCAGATGATTTTTTGCATGGACTTCCATCAAATCCTTACCTCAGTAACATATAGGAAGGATCTAAAAAGTTTTGAATGGTTTCGTACAGTGCTCGATTTAATTTTAATTTTTTGAGCAAAACTAGTATAAACATGTGTATAATATATTATGATTTTTTGACAGAAAATTTCATTTGAAAATGTTTGGTAGAATCAAATTTTCATATGATTTTTTGCATGGACTTCCATCAGAAACTTCCATCTTAACATATAGGAAGGATCTAAAAAGTTTTGTATCGTTTCGTACAGTACTCAATTTAATCTGATTTTTTGAGCAAAACTAGTATAAACATGTGTATAATATATTACGATTTTTTTACCAAAACTTCCATTTGGAAACGTTTCGTAGAATAAAATTTTCAGATGATTTTTTGCATGGACTTCCCTCAAAACCTTCCCTTGTAACATATAGGAAGGATCTAAAAAGTTTTGAATGGTTTCGTACAGTCCTCGATTTAATTTGATTTTTTGAGCAAAACTAGTATAAACTTGTGTATAATATATTATGATTTTTTGACAGAAACTTGCATTTGGAAAAGTTTCGTAGAATAAAATTTTCATGTGATTTTTTGCATGGACTTCCATCATAACCTTCCATCGTAATATATAGGGAGGATCTAAAAAGTTTTGTATCGTTTCGTATAGTCCTCAATTTAATCTGATTTTTTGAGCAAAACTAGTATAAAAATGTGCAAAATATATTAGGATTTTTTGACCAAAACATGCATTTGGAAAAGCTTCGTAGATTAAAATTTTCAGATGATTGTTTGCATGGACTTCCATAAAAACCTTCCCTCGTAACTTATAGGAAAGATCAAAATTGTTTTGAATGGTTTCATACATTCCTCGATTTAATTTGATTTTTTGAGCAAAACAAGCATAAACATTGTGTATAATATATTATGATTATTTGACAGAAACTTGCATTTGGAAATATTTCGTAGAATCAAATTTTCATATGATTTTTTGCATGGACTTCCATCATAACCTTCCATCGTAACATATAGAAAGGATCTAAATAGTTTTTTATCGTTTCGTACAGTCCTCGATTTAATCTGATTTTTTGAGCAAAACTATCATAAACTTGTGTATAATATATTATGATTTTTTAACAGAAACTTGCATTTGGAAAAGTTTCGTAGAATACAATTTTCATATGATTTTTTGCATGGACTTCCATCATAACCTTCCATCGAAACATATAGAAAGGATCTAAAAAGTTTTTTATCGTTTCGTATAGTCCTCGATTTAATCTGAATTTTTGAGCAAAACTAGTATAAAAATGTGTATAATATAATACGATTTTTTGACCAAAACTTGCATTTGGAAAAGTTTCGTTGAATAAAATTTTCAGATGATTTTTTGCATGGACTTCCATCAAAACCTTCCCTCATAACATATAGGAAGGATCTGAAAAGTTTTGAATGGTTTCGTACAGTCCTCGATTTAATTTAATTTTTTGAGCAAAACTAGTATAAACATGTGTATAATATATTATGATTTTTTTACAGAAACTTTCATTTGAAAATGTTTGGTAGAATCAAATTTTCATATGATTTTTTGCGTGGACTTCAATCATAAACTTCCATCTTAACATATAGGAAGGATCTAAAAAGTTTTGTATCGTTTCGTACAGTCCTCAATTTAATCTGATTTTTTGAGCAAAACTAGTATAAACATGTGTATAATATATTACGATTTTTTGACCAAACTTCCATTTGGAAACGTTTCGTAGAATAAAATTTTCAGATGATTTTTTGCATGGACTTCCATCAAATCCTTACCTCAGTAACATATAGGAAGGATCTAAAAAGTTTTGAATGGTTTCGTACAGTGCTCGATTTAATTTTAATTTTTTGAGCAAAACTAGTATAAACATGTGTATAATATATTATGATTTTTTGACAGAAACTTTCATTTGAAAATGTTTGGTAGAATCAAATTTTCATATGATTTTTTGCATGGACTTCCATCAGAAACTTCCATCTTAACATATAGGAAGGATCTAAAAAGTTTTGTATCGTTTCGTACAGTCCTCAATTTAATCTGATTTTTTGAGCAAAACTAGTATAAACATGTGTATAATATATTACGATTTTTTTACCAAAACTTCCATTTGGAAACGTTTCGTAGAATAAAATTTTCAGATGATTTTTTGCATGGACTTCCCTCAAAACCTTCCCTTGTAACATATAGGAAGGATCTAAAAAGTTTTGAATGGTTTCGTACAGTCCTCGATTTAATTTGATTTTTTGAGCAAAACTAGTATAAACTTGTGTATAATATATTATGATTTTTTGACAGAAACTTGCATTTGGAAAAGTTTCGTAGAATAAAATTTTCATGTGATTTTTTGCATGGACTTCCATCATAACCTTCCATCGTAATATATAGGGAGGATCTAAAAAGTTTTGTATCGTTTCGTATAGTCCTCAATTTAATCTTATTTTTTGAGCAAAACTAGTATAAAAATGTGCAAAATATATTAGGATTTTTTGACCAAAACATGCATTTGGAAAAGCTTCGTAGATTAAAATTTTCAGATGATTGTTTGCATGGACTTCCATAAAAACCTTCCCTCGTAACTTATAGGAAAGATCAGAATTGTTTTGAATGGTTTCATACATTCCTCGATTTAATTTGATTTTTTGAGCAAAACAAGCATAAACATTGTGTATAATATATTATGATTATTTGACAGAAACTTGCATTTGGAAATATTTCGTAGAATCAAATTTTCATATGATTTTTTGCATGGACTTCCATCATAACCTTCCATCGTAACATATAGAAAGGATCTAAATAGTTTTTTATCGTTTCGTACAGTCCTCGATTTAATCTGATTTTTTGAGCAAAACTATCATAAACTTGTGTATAATATATTATGATTTTTTAACAGAAACTTGCATTTGGAAAAGATTCGTAGAATACAATTTTCATATGATTTTTTGCATGGACTTCCATCATAACCTTCCATCGAAACATATAGAAAGGATCTAAAAAGTTTTTTATCGTTTCGTATAGTCCTCGATTTAATCTGAATTTTTGAGCAAAACTAGTATAAAAATGTGTATAATATAATACGATTTTTTGACCAAAACTTGCATTTGGAAAAGTTTCGTTGAATAAAATTTTCAGATGATTTTTTGCTTGGACTTCCATCAAAACCTTCCCTCATAACATATAGGAAGGATCTGAAAAGTTTTGAATGGTTTCGTACAGTCCTCGATTTAATTTAATTTTTTGAGCAAAACTAGTATAAACATGTGTATAATATATTATGATTTTTTTACAGAAACTTTCATTTGAAAATGTTTGGTAGAATCAAATTTTCATATGATTTTTTGCGTGGACTTCAATCATAAACTTCCATCTTAACATATAGGAAGGATCTAAAAAGTTTTGTATCGTTTCGTACAGTCCTCAATTTAATCTGATTTTTTGAGCAAAACTAGTATAAACATGTGTATAATATATTACGATTTTTTGACCAAACTTCCATTTGGAAACGTTTCGTAGAATAAAATTTTCAGATGATTTTTTGCATGGACTTCCATCAAATCCTTACCTCAGTAACATATAGGAAGGATCTAAAAAGTTTTGAATGGTTTCGTACAGTGCTCGATTTAATTTTAATTTTTTGAGCAAAACTAGTATAAACATGTGTATAATATATTATGATTTTTTGACAGAAACTTTCATTTGAAAATGTTTGGTAGAATCAAATTTTCATATGATTTTTTGCATGGACTTCCATCAGAAACTTCCATCTTAACATATAGGAAGGATCTAAAAAGTTTTGTATCGTTTCGTACAGTCCTCAATTTAATCTGATTTTTTGAGCAAAACTAGTATAAACATGTGTATAATATATTACGATTTTTTTACCAAAACTTCCATTTGGAAACGTTTCGTAGAATAAAATTTTCAGATGATTTTTTGCATGGACTTCCCTCAAAACCTTCCCTTGTAACATATAGGAAGGATCTAAAAAGTTTTGAATGGTTTCGTACAGTCCTCGATTTAATTTGATTTTTTGAGCAAAACTAGTATAAACTTGTGTATAATATATTATGATTTTTTGACAGAAACTTGCATTTGGAAAAGTTTCGTAGAATAAAATTTTCATGTGATTTTTTGCATGGACTTCCATCATAACCTTCCATCGTAATATATAGGGAGGATCTAAAAAGTTTTGTATCGTTTCGTATAGTCCTCAATTTAATCTTATTTTTTGAGCAAAACTAGTATAAAAATGTGCAAAATATATTAGGATTTTTTGACCAAAACATGCATTTGGAAAAGCTTCGTAGATTAAAATTTTCAGATGATTGTTTGCATGGACTTCCATAAAAACCTTCCCTCGTAACTTATAGGAAAGATCAGAATTGTTTTGAATGGTTTCATACATTCCTCGATTTAATTTGATTTTTTGAGCAAAACAAGCATAAACATTGTGTATAATATATTATGATTATTTGACAGAAACTTGCATTTGGAAATATTTCGTAGAATCAAATTTTCATATGATTTTTTGCATGGACTTCCATCATAACCTTCCATCGTAACATATAGAAAGGATCTAAATAGTTTTTTATCGTTTCGTACAGTCCTCGATTTAATCTGATTTTTTGAGCAAAACTATCATAAACTTGTGTATAATATATTATGATTTTTTAACAGAAACTTGCATTTGGAAAAGATTCGTAGAATACAATTTTCATATGATTTTTTGCATGGACTTCCATCATAACCTTCCATCGAAACATATAGAAAGGATCTAAAAAGTTTTTTATCGTTTCGTATAGTCCTCGATTTAATCTGAATTTTTGAGCAAAACTAGTATAAAAATGTGTATAATATAATACGATTTTTTGACCAAAACTTGCATTTGGAAAAGTTTCGTTGAATAAAATTTTCAGATGATTTTTTGCTTGGACTTCCATCAAAACCTTCCCTCATAACATATAGGAAGGATCTGAAAAGTTTTGAATGGTTTCGTACAGTCCTCGATTTAATTTAATTTTTTGAGCAAAACTAGTATAAACATGTGTATAATATATTATGATTTTTTTACAGAAACTTTCATTTGAAAATGTTTGGTAGAATCAAATTTTCATATGATTTTTTGCGTGGACTTCAATCATAAACTTCCATCTTAACATATAGGAAGGATCTAAAAATTTTTGTATCGTTTCGTACAGTCCTCAATTTAATCTGATTTTTTGAGCAAAACTAGTATAAACATGTGTATAATATATTACGATTTTTTGACCAAACTTCCATTTGGAAACGTTTCGTAGAATAAAATTTTCAGATGATTTTTTGCATGGACTTCCATCAAATCCTTACCTCAGTAACATATAGGAAGGATCTAAAAAGTTTTGAATGGTTTCGTACAGTGCTCGATTTAATTTTAATTTTTTGAGCAAAACTAGTATAAACATGTGTATAATATATTATGATTTTTTGACAGAAACTTTCATTTGAAAATGTTTGGTAGAATCAAATTTTCATATGATTTTTTGCATGGACTTCCATCAGAAACTTCCATCTTAACATATAGGAAGGATCTAAAAAGTTTTGTATCGTTTCGTACAGTCCTCAATTTAATCTGATTTTTTGAGCAAAACTAGTATAAACATGTGTATAATATATTACGATTTTTTTACCAAAACTTCCATTTGGAAACGTTTCGTAGAATAAAATTTTCAGATGATTTTTTGCATGGACTTCCCTCAAAACCTTCCGTTGTAACATATAGGAAGGATCTAAAAAGTTTTGAATGGTTTCGTACAGTCCTCGATTTAATTTGATTTTTTGAGCAAAACTAGTATAAACTTGTGTATAATATATTATGATTTTTGACAGAAACTTGCATTTGGAAAAGTTTCGTAGAATAAAATTTTCATGTGATTTTTTGCATGGACTTCCATCATAACCTTCCATCGTAATATTTAGGGAGGATCTAAAAAGTTTTGTATCGTTTCGTATAGTCCTCAATTTAATCTGATTTTTTGAGCAAAACTAGTATAAACATGTGTATAATATATTACGATTTTTTGACCAAACTTCCATTTGGAAACGTTTCGTAGAATAAAATTTTCAGATGATTTTTTGCATGGACTTCCATCAAATCCTTACCTCAGTAACATATAGGAAGGATCTAAAAAGTTTTGAATGGTTTCGTACAGTGCTCGATTTAATTTTAATTTTTTGAGCAAAACTAGTATAAACATGTGTATAATATATTATGATTTTTTGACAGAAACTTTCATTTGAAAATGTTTGGTAGAATCAAATTTTCATATGATTTTTTGCATGGACATCCATCAGAAACTTCCATCTTAACATATAGGAAGGATCTAAAAAGTTTTGTATCGTTTCGTACAGTCCTCAATTTAATCTGATTTTTTGAGCAAAACTAGTATAAACATGTGTATAATATATTACGATTTTTTTACCAAAACTTCCATTTGGAAACGTTTCGTAGAATAAAATTTTCAGATGATTTTTTGCATGGACTTCCCTCAAAACCTTCCCTTGTAACATATAGGAAGGATCTAAAAAGTTTTGAATGGTTTCGTACAGTCCTCGATTTAATTTGATTTTTTGAGCAAAACTAGTATAAACTTGTGTATAATATATTATGATTTTTTGACAGAAACTTGCATTTGGAAAAGTTTCGTAGAATAAAATTTTCATGTGATTTTTTGCATGGACTTCCATCATAACCTTCCATCGTAATATATAGGGAGGATCTAAAAAGTTTTGTATCGTTTCGTATAGTCCTCAATTTAATCTGATTTTTTGAGCAAAACTAGTATAAAAATGTGCAAAATATATTAGGATTTTTTGACCAAAACATGCATTTGGAAAAGCTTCGTAGATTAAAATTTTCAGATGATTGTTTGCATGGACTTCCATAAAAACCTTCCCTCGTAACTTATAGGAAAGATCAGAATTGTTTTGAATGGTTTCATACATTCCTCGATTTAATTTGATTTTTTGAGCAAAACAAGCATAAACATTGTGTATAATATATTATGATTATTTGACAGAAACTTGCATTTGGAAATATTTCGTAGAATCAAATTTTCATATGATTTTTTGCATGGACTTCCATCATAACCTTCCATCGTAACATATAGAAAGGATCTAAATAGTTTTTTATCGTTTCGTACAGTCCTCGATTTAATCTGATTTTTTGAGCAAAACTATCATAAACTTGTGTATAATATATTATGATTTTTTAACAGAAACTTGCATTTGGAAAAGTTTCGTAGAATACAATTTTCATATGATTTTTTGCATGGACTTCCATCATAACCTTCCATCGAAACATATAGAAAGGATCTAAAAAGTTTTTTATCGTTTCGTATAGTCCTCGATTTAATCTGAATTTTTGAGCAAAACTAGTATAAAAATGTGTATAATATAATACGATTTTTTGACCAAAACTTGCATTTGGAAAAGTTTCGTTGAATAAAATTTTCAGATGATTTTTTGCATGGACTTCCATCAAAACCTTCCCTCATAACATATAGGAAGGATCTGAAAAGTTTTGAATGGTTTCGTACAGTCCTCGATTTAATTTAATTTTTTGAGCAAAACTAGTATAAACATGTGTATAATATATTATGATTTTTTTACAGAAACTTTCATTTGAAAATGTTTGGTAGAATCAAATTTTCATATGATTTTTTGCGTGGACTTCAATCATAAACTTCCATCTTAACATATAGGAAGGATCTAAAAAGTTTTGTATCGTTTCGTACAGTCCTCAATTTAATCTGATTTTTTGAGCAAAACTAGTATAAACATGTGTATAATATATTACGATTTTTTGACCAAACTTCCATTTGGAAACGTTTCGTAGAATAAAATTTTCAGATGATTTTTTGCATGGACTTCCATCAAATCCTTACCTCAGTAACATATATGAAGGATCTAAAAAGTTTTGAATGGTTTCGTACAGTGCTCGATTTAATTTTAATTTTTTGAGCAAAACTAGTATAAACATGTGTATAATATATTATGATTTTTTGACAGAAACTTTCATTTGAAAATGTTTGGTAGAATCAAATTTTCATATGATTTTTTGCATGGACTTCCATCAGAAACTTCCATCTTAACATATAGGAAGGATCTAAAAAGTTTTGTATCGTTTCGTACAGTCCTCAATTTAATCTGATTTTTTGAGCAAAACTAGTATAAACATGTGTATAATATATTACGATTTTTTTACCAAAACTTCCATTTGGAAACGTTTCGTAGAATAAAATTTTCAGATGATTTTTTGCATGGACTTCCCTCAAAACCTTCCCTTGTAACATATAGGAAGGATCTAAAAAGTTTTGAATGGTTTCGTACAGTCCTCGATTTAATTTGATTTTTTGAGCAAAACTAGTATAAACTTGTGTATAATATATTATGATTTTTTGACAGAAACTTGCATTTGGAAAAGTTTCGTAGAATAAAATTTTCATGTGATTTTTTGCATGGACTTCCATCATAACCTTCCATCGTAATATATAGGGAGGATCTAAAAAGTTTTGTATCATTTCGTATAGTCCTCAATTTAATCTGATTTTTTGAGCAAAACTAGTATAAAAATGTGCAAAATATATTAGGATTTTTTGACCAAAACATGCATTTGGAAAAGCTTCGTAGATTAAAATTTTCAGATGATTGTTTGCATGGACTTCCATAAAAACCTTCCCTCGTAACTTATAGGAAAGATCAGAATTGTTTTGAATGGTTTCATACATTCCTCGATTTAATTTGATTTTTTGAGCAAAACAAGCATAAACATTGTGTATAATATATTATGATTATTTGACAGAAACTTGCATTTGGAAATATTTCGTAGAATCAAATTTTCATATGATTTTTTGCATGGACTTCCATCATAACCTTCCATCGTAACATATAGAAAGGATCTAAATAGTTTTTTATCGTTTCGTACAGTCCTCGATTTAATCTGATTTTTTGAGCAAAACTATCATAAACTTGTGTATAATATATTATGATTTTTTAACAGAAACTTGCATTTGGAAAAGTTTCGTAGAATACAATTTTCATATGATTTTTTGCATGGACTTCCATCATAACCTTCCATCGAAACATATAGAAAGGATCTAAAAAGTTTTTTATCGTTTCGTATAGTCCTCGATTTAATCTGAATTTTTGAGCAAAACTAGTATAAAAATGTGTATAATATAATACGATTTTTTGACCAAAACTTGCATTTGGAAAAGTTTCGTTGAATAAAATTTTCAGATGATTTTTTGCTTGGACTTCCATCAAAACCTTCCCTCATAACATATAGGAAGGATCTGAAAAGTTTTGAATGGTTTCGTACAGTCCTCGATTTAATTTAATTTTTTGAGCAAAACTAGTATAAACATGTGTATAATATATTATGATTTTTTTACAGAAACTTTCATTTGAAAATGTTTGGTAGAATCAAATTTTCATATGATTTTTTGCGTGGACTTCAATCATAAACTTCCATCTTAACATATAGGAAGGATCTAAAAAGTTTTGTATCGTTTCGTACAGTCCTCAATTTAATCTGATTTTTTTAGCAAAACTAGTATAAACATGTGTATAATATATTACGATTTTTTGACCAAACTTCGATTTGGAAACGTTTCGTAGAATAAAATTTTCAGATGATTTTTTGCATGGACTTCCATCAAATCCTTACCTCAGTAACATATAGGAAGGATCTAAAAAGTTTTGAATGGTTTCGTACAGTGCTCGATTTAATTTTAATTTTTTGAGCAAAACTAGTATAAACATGTGTATAATATATTATGATTTTTTGACAGAAACTTTCATTTGAAAATGTTTGGTAGAATCAAATTTTCATATGATTTTTTGCATGGACTTCCATCAGAAACTTCCATCTTAACATATAGGAAGGATCTAAAAAGTTTTGTATCGTTTCGTACAGTCCTCAATTTAATCTGATTTTTTGAGCAAAACTAGTATAAACATGTGTATAATATATTACGATTTTTTTACCAAAACTTCCATTTGGAAACGTTTCGTAGAATAAAATTTTCAGATGATTTTTTGCATGGACTTCCCTCAAAACCTTCCGTTGTAACATATAGGAAGGATCTAAAAAGTTTTGAATGGTTTCGTACAGTCCTCGATTTAATTTGATTTTTTGAGCAAAACTAGTATAAACTTGTGTATAATATATTATGATTTTTGACAGAAACTTGCATTTGGAAAAGTTTCGTAGAATAAAATTTTCATGTGATTTTTTGCATGGACTTCCATCATAACCTTCCATCGTAATATTTAGGGAGGATCTAAAAAGTTTTGTATCGTTTCGTATAGTCCTCAATTTAATCTGATTTTTTGAGCAAAACTAGTATAAACATGTGTATAATATATTACGATTTTTTGACCAAACTTCCATTTGGAAACGTTTCGTAGAATAAAATTTTCAGATGATTTTTTGCATGGACTTCCATCAAATCCTTACCTCAGTAACATATAGGAAGGATCTAAAAAGTTTTGAATGGTTTCGTACAGTGCTCGATTTAATTTTAATTTTTTGAGCAAAACTAGTATAAACATGTGTATAATATATTATGATTTTTTGACAGAAACTTTCATTTGAAAATGTTTGGTAGAATCAAATTTTCATATGATTTTTTGCATGGACATCCATCAGAAACTTCCATCTTAACATATAGGAAGGATCTAAAAAGTTTTGTATCGTTTCGTACAGTCCTCAATTTAATCTGATTTTTTGAGCAAAACTAGTATAAACATGTGTATAATATATTACGATTTTTTTACCAAAACTTCCATTTGGAAACGTTTCGTAGAATAAAATTTTCAGATGATTTTTTGCATGGACTTCCCTCAAAACCTTCCCTTGTAACATATAGGAAGGATCTAAAAAGTTTTGAATGGTTTCGTACAGTCCTCGATTTAATTTGATTTTTTGAGCAAAACTAGTATAAACTTGTGTATAATATATTATGATTTTTTGACAGAAACTTGCATTTGGAAAAGTTTCGTAGAATAAAATTTTCATGTGATTTTTTGCATGGACTTCCATCATAACCTTCCATCGTAATATATAGGGAGGATCTAAAAAGTTTTGTATCGTTTCGTATAGTCCTCAATTTAATCTGATTTTTTGAGCAAAACTAGTATAAAAATGTGCAAAATATATTAGGATTTTTTGACCAAAACATGCATTTGGAAAAGCTTCGTAGATTAAAATTTTCAGATGATTGTTTGCATGGACTTCCATAAAAACCTTCCCTCGTAACTTATAGGAAAGATCAGAATTGTTTTGAATGGTTTCATACATTCCTCGATTTAATTTGATTTTTTGAGCAAAACAAGCATAAACATTGTGTATAATATATTATGATTATTTGACAGAAACTTGCATTTGGAAATATTTCGTAGAATCAAATTTTCATATGATTTTTTGCATGGACTTCCATCATAACCTTCCATCGTAACATATAGAAAGGATCTAAATAGTTTTTTATCGTTTCGTACAGTCCTCGATTTAATCTGATTTTTTGAGCAAAACTATCATAAACTTGTGTATAATATATTATGATTTTTTAACAGAAACTTGCATTTGGAAAAGTTTCGTAGAATACAATTTTCATATGATTTTTTGCATGGACTTCCATCATAACCTTCCATCGAAACATATAGAAAGGATCTAAAAAGTTTTTTATCGTTTCGTATAGTCCTCGATTTAATCTGAATTTTTGAGCAAAACTAGTATAAAAATGTGTATAATATAATACGATTTTTTGACCAAAACTTGCATTTGGAAAAGTTTCGTTGAATAAAATTTTCAGATGATTTTTTGCATGGACTTCCATCAAAACCTTCCCTCATAACATATAGGAAGGATCTGAAAAGTTTTGAATGGTTTCGTACAGTCCTCGATTTAATTTAATTTTTTGAGCAAAACTAGTATAAACATGTGTATAATATATTATGATTTTTTTACAGAAACTTTCATTTGAAAATGTTTGGTAGAATCAAATTTTCATATGATTTTTTGCGTGGACTTCAATCATAAACTTCCATCTTAACATATAGGAAGGATCTAAAAAGTTTTGTATCGTTTCGTACAGTCCTCAATTTAATCTGATTTTTTGAGCAAAACTAGTATAAACATGTGTATAATATATTACGATTTTTTGACCAAACTTCCATTTGGAAACGTTTCGTAGAATAAAATTTTCAGATGATTTTTTGCATGGACTTCCATCAAATCCTTACCTCAGTAACATATATGAAGGATCTAAAAAGTTTTGAATGGTTTCGTACAGTGCTCGATTTAATTTTAATTTTTTGAGCAAAACTAGTATAAACATGTGTATAATATATTATGATTTTTTGACAGAAACTTTCATTTGAAAATGTTTGGTAGAATCAAATTTTCATATGATTTTTTGCATGGACTTCCATCAGAAACTTCCATCTTAACATATAGGAAGGATCTAAAAAGTTTTGTATCGTTTCGTACAGTCCTCAATTTAATCTGATTTTTTGAGCAAAACTAGTATAAACATGTGTATAATATATTACGATTTTTTTACCAAAACTTCCATTTGGAAACGTTTCGTAGAATAAAATTTTCAGATGATTTTTTGCATGGACTTCCCTCAAAACCTTCCCTTGTAACATATAGGAAGGATCTAAAAAGTTTTGAATGGTTTCGTACAGTCCTCGATTTAATTTGATTTTTTGAGCAAAACTAGTATAAACTTGTGTATAATATATTATGATTTTTTGACAGAAACTTGCATTTGGAAAAGTTTCGTAGAATAAAATTTTCATGTGATTTTTTGCATGGACTTCCATCATAACCTTCCATCGTAATATATAGGGAGGATCTAAAAAGTTTTGTATCGTTTCGTATAGTCCTCAATTTAATCTGATTTTTTGAGCAAAACTAGTATAAAAATGTGCAAAATATATTAGGATTTTTTGACCAAAACATGCATTTGGAAAAGCTTCGTAGATTAAAATTTTCAGATGATTGTTTGCATGGACTTCCATAAAAACCTTCCCTCGTAACTTATAGGAAAGATCAGAATTGTTTTGAATGGTTTCATACATTCCTCGATTTAATTTGATTTTTTGAGCAAAACAAGCATAAACATTGTGTATAATATATTATGATTATTTGACAGAAACTTGCATTTGGAAATATTTCGTAGAATCAAATTTTCATATGATTTTTTGCATGGACTTCCATCATAACCTTCCATCGTAACATATAGAAAGGATCTAAATAGTTTTTTATCGTTTCGTACAGTCCTCGATTTAATCTGATTTTTTGAGCAAAACTATCATAAACTTGTGTATAATATATTATGATTTTTTAACAGAAACTTGCATTTGGAAAAGTTTCGTAGAATACAATTTTCATATGATTTTTTGCATGGACTTCCATCATAACCTTCCATCGAAACATATAGAAAGGATCTAAAAAGTTTTTTATCGTTTCGTATAGTCCTCGATTTAATCTGAATTTTTGAGCAAAACTAGTATAAAAATGTGTATAATATAATACGATTTTTCGACCAAAACTTGCATTTGGAAAAGTTTCGTTGAATAAAATTTTCAGATGATTTTTTGCTTGGACTTCCATCAAAACCTTCCCTCATAACATATAGGAAGGATCTGAAAAGTTTTGAATGGTTTCGTACAGTCCTCGATTTAATTTAATTTTTTGAGCAAAACTAGTATAAACATGTGTATAATATATTATGATTTTTTTACAGAAACTTTCATTTGAAAATGTTTGGTAGAATCAAATTTTCATATGATTTTTTGCGTGGACTTCAATCATAAACTTCCATCTTAACATATAGGAAGGATCTAAAAAGTTTTGTATCGTTTCGTACAGTCCTCAATTTAATCTGATTTTTTGAGCAAAACTAGTATAAACATGTGTATAATATATTACGATTTTTTGACCAAACTTCGATTTGGAAACGTTTCGTAGAATAAAATTTTCAGATGATTATTTGCATGGACTTCCATCAAATCCTTACCTCAGTAACATATAGGAAGGATCTAAAAAGTTTTGAATGGTTTCGTACAGTGCTCGATTTAATTTTAATTTTTTGAGCAAAACTAGTATAAACATGTGTATAATATATTATGATTTTTTGACAGAAACTTTCATTTGAAAATGTTTGGTAGAATCAAATTTTCATATGATTTTTTGCATGGACTTCCATCAGAAACTTCCATCTTAACATATAGGAAGGATCTAAAAAGTTTTGTATCGTTTCGTACAGTCCTCAATTTAATCTGATTTTTTGAGCAAAACTAGTATAAACATGTGTATAATATATTACGATTTTTTTACCAAAACTTCCATTTGGAAACGTTTCGTAGAATAAAATTTTCAGATGATTTTTTGCATGGACTTCCCTCAAAACCTTCCCTTGTAACATATAGGAAGGATCTAAAAAGTTTTGAATGGTTTCGTACAGTCCTCGATTTAATTTGATTTTTTGAGCAAAACTAGTATAAACTTGTGTATAATATATTATGATTTTTTGACAGAAACTTGCATTTGGAAAAGTTTCGTAGAATAAAATTTTCATGTGATTTTTTGCATGGACTTCCATCATAACCTTCCATCGTAATATTTAGGGAGGATCTAAAAAGTTTTGTATCGTTTCGTATAGTCCTCAATTTAATCTGATTTTTTGAGCAAAACTAGTATAAACATGTGTATAATATATTACGATTTTTTGACCAAACTTCCATTTGGAAACGTTTCGTAGAATAAAATTTTCAGATGATTTTTTGCATGGACTTCCATCAAATCCTTACCTCAGTAACATATAGGAAGGATCTAAAAAGTTTTGAATGGTTTCGTACAGTGCTCGATTTAATTTTAATTTTTTGAGCAAAACTAGTATAAACATGTGTATAATATATTATGATTTTTTGACAGAAACTTTCATTTGAAAATGTTTGGTAGAATCAAATTTTCATATGATTTTTTGCATGGACATCCATCAGAAACTTCCATCTTAACATATAGGAAGGATCTAAAAAGTTTTGTATCGTTTCGTACAGTCCTCAATTTAATCTGATTTTTTGAGCAAAACTAGTATAAACATGTGTATAATATATTACGATTTTTTTACCAAAACTTCCATTTGGAAACGTTTCGTAGAATAAAATTTTCAGATGATTTTTTGCATGGACTTCCCTCAAAACCTTCCCTTGTAACATATAGGAAGGATCTAAAAAGTTTTGAATGGTTTCGTACAGTCCTCGATTTAATTTGATTTTTTGAGCAAAACTAGTATAAACTTGTGTATAATATATTATGATTTTTTGACAGAAACTTGCATTTGGAAAAGTTTCGTAGAATAAAATTTTCATGTGATTTTTTGCATGGACTTCCATCATAACCTTCCATCGTAATATATAGGGAGGATCTAAAAAGTTTTGTATCGTTTCGTATAGTCCTCAATTTAATCTGATTTTTTGAGCAAAACTAGTATAAAAATGTGCAAAATATATTAGGATTTTTTGACCAAAACATGCATTTGGAAAAGCTTCGTAGATTAAAATTTTCAGATGATTGTTTGCATGGACTTCCATAAAAACCTTCCCTCGTAACTTATAGGAAAGATCAGAATTGTTTTGAATGGTTTCATACATTCCTCGATTTAATTTGATTTTTTGAGCAAAACAAGCATAAACATTGTGTATAATATATTATGATTATTTGACAGAAACTTGCATTTGGAAATATTTCGTAGAATCAAATTTTCATATGATTTTTTGCATGGACTTCCATCATAACCTTCCATCGTAACATATAGAAAGGATCTAAATAGTTTTTTATCGTTTCGTACAGTCCTCGATTTAATCTGATTTTTTGAGCAAAACTATCATAAACTTGTGTATAATATATTATGATTTTTTAACAGAAACTTGCATTTGGAAAAGTTTCGTAGAATACAATTTTCATATGATTTTTTGCATGGACTTCCATCATAACCTTCCATCGAAACATATAGAAAGGATCTAAAAAGTTTTTTATCGTTTCGTATAGTCCTCGATTTAATCTGAATTTTTGAGCAAAACTAGTATAAAAATGTGTATAATATAATACGATTTTTTGACCAAAACTTGCATTTGGAAAAGTTTCGTTGAATAAAATTTTCAGATGATTTTTTGCATGGACTTCCATCAAAACCTTCCCTCATAACATATAGGAAGGATCTGAAAAGTTTTGAATGGTTTCGTACAGTCCTCGATTTAATTTAATTTTTTGAGCAAAACTAGTATAAACATGTGTATAATATATTATGATTTTTTTACAGAAACTTTCATTTGAAAATGTTTGGTAGAATCAAATTTTCATATGATTTTTTGCGTGGACTTCAATCATAAACTTCCATCTTAACATATAGGAAGGATCTAAAAAGTTTTGTATCGTTTCATACAGTCCTCAATTTAATCTGATTTTTTGAGCAAAACTAGTATAAACATGTGTATAATATATTACGATTTTTTGACCAAACTTCCATTTGGAAACGTTTCGTAGAATAAAATTTTCAGATGATTTTTTGCATGGACTTCCATCAAATCCTTACCTCAGTAACATATAGGAAGGATCTAAAAAGTTTTGAATGGTTTCGTACAGTGCTCGATTTAATTTTAATTTTTTGAGCAAAACTAGTATAAACATGTGTATAATATATTATGATTTTTTGACAGAAACTTTCATTTGAAAATGTTTGGTAGAATCAAATTTTCATATGATTTTTTGCATGGACTTCCATCAGAAACTTCCATCTTAACATATAGGAAGGATCTAAAAAGTTTTGTATCGTTTCGTACAGTCCTCAATTTAATCTGATTTTTTGAGCAAAACTAGTATAAACATGTGTATAATATATTACGATTTTTTTACCAAAACTTCCATTTGGAAACGTTTCGTAGAATAAAATTTTCAGATGATTTTTTGCATGGACTTCCCTCAAAACCTTCCCTTGTAACATATAGGAAGGATCTAAAAAGTTTTGAATGGTTTCGTACAGTCCTCGATTTAATTTGATTTTTTGAGCAAAACTAGTATAAACTTGTGTATAATATATTATGATTTTTTGACAGAAACTTGCATTTGGAAAAGTTTCGTAGAATAAAATTTTCATGTGATTTTTTGCATGGACTTCCATCATAACCTTCCATCGTAATATATAGGGAGGATCTAAAAAGTTTTGTATCGTTTCGTATAGTCCTCAATTTAATCTGATTTTTTGAGCAAAACTAGTATAAAAATGTGCAAAATATATTAGGATTTTTTGACCAAAACATGCATTTGGAAAAGCTTCGTAGATTAAAATTTTCAGATGATTGTTTGCATGGACTTCCATAAAAACCTTCCCTCGTAACTTATAGGAAAGATCTGAATTGTTTTGAATGGTTTCATACATTCCTCGATTTAATTTGATTTTTTGAGCAAAACAAGCATAAACATTGTGTATAATATATTATGATTATTTGACAGAAACTTGCATTTGGAAATATTTCGTAGAATCAAATTTTCATATGATTTTTTGCATGGACTTCCATCATAACCTTCCATCGTAACATATAGAAAGGATCTAAATAGTTTATTATCGTTTCGTACAGTCCTCGATTTAATCTGATTTTTTGAGCAAAACTATCATAAACTTGTGTATAATATATTATGATTTTTTAACAGAAACTTGCATTTGGAAAAGTTTCGTAGAATACAATTTTCATATGATTTTTTGCATGGACTTCCATCATAACCTTCCATCGAAACATATAGAAAGGATCTAAAAAGTTTTTTATCGTTTCGTATAGTCCTCGATTTAATCTGAATTTTTGAGCAAAACTAGTATAAAAATGTGTATAATATAATACGATTTTTTGACCAAAACTTGCATTTGGAAAAGTTTCGTTGAATAAAATTTTCAGATGATTTTTTGCATGGACTTCCATCAAAACCTTCCCTCATAACATATAGGAAGGATCTGAAAAGTTTTGAATGGTTTCGTACAGTCCTCGATTTAATTTAATTTTTTGAGCAAAACTAGTATAAACATGTGTATAATATATTATGATTTTTTTAAAGAAACTTTCATTTGAAAATGTTTGGTAGAATCAAATTTTCATATGATTTTTTGCGTGGACTTCAATCATAAACTTCCATCTTAACATATAGGAAGGATCTAAAAAGTTTTGTATCGTTTCGTACAGTCCTCAATTTAATCTGATTTTTTGAGAAAAACTAGTATAAACATGTGTATAATATATTACGATTTTTTGACCAAACTTCCATTTGGAAACGTTTCGTAGAATAAAATTTTCAGATGATTTTTTGCATGGACTTCCATCAAATCCTTACCTCAGTAACATATAGGAAGGATCTAAAAAGTTTTGAATGGTTTCGTACAGTGCTCGATTTAATTTTAATTTTTTGAGCAAAACTAGTATAAACATGTGTATAATATATTATGATTTTTTAACAGAAACTTTCATTTGAAAATGTTTTGTAGAATCAAATTTTCATATGATTTTTTGCATGGACTTCCATCAGAAACTTCCATCTTAACATATAGGAAGGATCTAAAAAGTTTTGTATCGTTTCGTACAGTCCTCAATTTAATCTGATTTTTTGAGCAAAACTAGTATAAACATGTGTTTAATATATTACGATTTTTTTACCAAAACTTCCATTTGGAAACGTTTCGTAGAATAAAATTTTCAGATGATTTTTTGCATGGACTTCCCTCAAAACCTTCCCTTGTAACATATAGGAAGGATCTAAAAAGTTTTGAATGGTTTCGTACAGTCCTCGATTTAATTTGATTTTTTGAGCAAAACTAGTATAAACTTGTGTATAATATATTATGATTTTTTGACAGAAACTTGCATTTGGAAAAGTTTCGTAGAATAAAATTTTCATGTGATTTTTTGCATGGACTTCCATCATAACCTTCCATCGTAATATATAGGGAGGATCTAAAAAGTTTTGTATCGTTTCGTATAGTCCTCAATTTAATCTGATTTTTTGAGCAAAACTAGTATAAAAATGTGCAAAATATATT
This sequence comes from Lathyrus aphaca, assembly GCA_963966055.1. NCBI lineage: Eukaryota > Viridiplantae > Streptophyta > Magnoliopsida > Fabales > Fabaceae > Lathyrus > Lathyrus aphaca. Next base: position 595,559,253 of record OZ014520.1, on the reverse strand, counting down.
AGGATTTTTTGACCAAAACATGCATTTGGAAAAGCTTCGTAGATTAAAATTTTCAAATGATTGTTTGCATGGACTTCCATAAAAACCTTCCCTCGTAACTTATAGGAAAGATCAGAATTGTTTTGAATGGTTTCATACATTCCTCGATTTAATTTGATTTTTTGAGCAAAACAAGCATAAACATTGTGTATAATATATTATGATTATTTGACAGAAACTTGCATTTGGAAATATTTCGTAGAATCAAATTTTCATATGATTTTTTGCATGGACTTCCATCATAACCTTCCATCGTAACATATAGAAAGGATCTAAATAGTTTTTTATCGTTTCGTACAGTCCTCGATTTAATCTGATTTTTTGAGCAAAACTATCATAAACTTGTGTATAATATATTATGATTTTTTAACAGAAACTTGCATTTGGAAAAGTTTCGTAGAATACAATTTTCATATGATTTTTTGCATGGACTTCCATCATAACCTTCCATCTAAACATATAGAAAGGATCTAAAAAGTTTTTTATCGTTTCGTATAGTCCTCGATTTAATCTGAATTTTTGAGCAAAACTAGTATAAAAATGTGTATAATATAATACGATTTTTTGACCAAAACTTGCATTTGGAAAAGTTTCGTTGAATAAAATTTTCAGATGATTTTTTGCATGGACTTCCATCAAAACCTTCCCTCATAACATATAGGAAGGATCTGAAAAGTTTTGAATGGTTTCGTACAGTCCTCGATTTAATTTAATTTTTTGAGCAAAACTAGTATAAACATGTGTATAATATATTATGATTTTTTTACCGAAACTTTCATTTGAAAATGTTTGGTAGAATCAAATTTTCATATGATTTTTTGCGTGGACTTCAATCATAAACTTCCATCTTAACATATAGGAAGGATCTAAAAAGTTTTGTATCGTTTCGTACAGTCCTCAATTTAATCTGATTTTTTGAGCAAAACTAGTATAAACATGTGTATAATATATTACGATTTTTTGACCAAACTTCCATTTGGAAACGTTTCGTAGAATAAAATTTTCAGATGATTTTTTGCATGGACTTCCATCAAATCCTTACCTCAGTAACATATAGGAAGGATCTAAAAAGTTTTGAATGGTTTCGTACAGTGCTCGATTTAATTTTAATTTTTTGAGCAAAACTAGTATAAACATGTGTATAATATATTATGATTTTTTGACAGAAACTTTCATTTGAAAATGTTTTTTAGAATCAAATTTTCATATGATTTTTTGCATGGACTTCCATCAGAAACTTCCATCTTAACATATAGGAAGGATCTAAAAAGTTTTGTATCGTTTCGTACAGTCCTCAATTTAATCTGATTTTTTGAGCAAAACTAGTATAAACATGTGTTTAATATATTACGATTTTTTTACCAAAACTTCCTTTTGGAAACGTTTCGTAGAATAAAATTTTCAGATGATTTTTTGCATGGACTTCCCTCAAAACCTTCCCTTGTAACATATAGGAAGGATCTAAAAAGTTTTGAATGGTTTCGTACAGTCCTCGATTTAATTTGATTTTTTGAGCAAAACTAGTATAAACTTGTGTATAATATATTATGATTTTTTGACAGAAACTTGCATTTGGAAAAGTTTCGTAGAATAAAATTTTCATGTGATTTTTTGCATGGACTTCCATCATAACCTTCCATCGTAATATATAGGGAGGATCTAAAAAGTTTTGTATCGTTTCGTATAGTCCTCAATTTAATCTGATTTTTTAAGCAAAACTAGTATAAAAATGTGCAAAATATATTAGGATTTTTTGACCAAAACATGCATTTGGAAAAGCTTCGTAGATTAAAATTTTCAGATGATTGTTTGCATGGACTTCCATAAAAACCTTCCCCCGTAACTTATAGGAAAGATCTGAATTGTTTTGAATGGTTTCATACATTCCTCGATTTAATTTGATTTTTTGAGCAAAACAAGCATAAACATTGTGTATTATATATTATGATTATTTGACAGAAACTTGCATTTGGAAATATTTCGTAGAATCAAATTTTCATATGATTTTTTGCATGGACTTCCATCATAACCTTCCATCGTAACATATAGAAAGGATCTAAATAGTTTTTTATCGTTTCGTACAGTCCTCGATTTAATCTGATTTTTTGAGCAAAACTATCATAAACTTGTGTATAATATATTATGATTTTTTAACAGAAACTTGCATTTGGAAAAGTTTCGTAGAATACAATTTTCATATGATTTTTTGCATGGACTTCCATCATAACCTTCCATCGAAACATATAGAAAGGATCTAAAAAGTTTTTTATCGTTTCGTATAGTCCTTGATTTAATCTGAACTTTTGAGCAAAACTAGTATAAAAATGTGTATAATATAATACGATTTTTTGACCAAAACTTGCATTTGGAAAAGTTTCGTTGAATAAAATTTTCAGATGATTTTTTGCATGGACTTCCATCAAAACCTTCCCTCATAACATATAGGAAGGATCTGAAAAGTTTTGAATGGTTTCGTACAGTCCTCGATTTAATTTAATTTTTTGAGCAAATCTAGTATAAACATGTGTATAATATATTATGATTTTTTTACAGAAACTTTCATTTGAAAATGTTTGGTAGAATCAAATTTTCATATGATTTTTTGCATGGACTTCAATCATAAACTTCCATCTTAACATGTAGGAAGGATCTAAAAAGTTTTGTATCGTTTCGTACAGTCCTCAATTTAATCTGATATTTTGAGCAAAACTAGTATAAACATGTGTATAATATATTACGATTTTTTGACCAAACTTCCATTTGGAAACTTTTCGTAGAATAAAATTTTCAGATGATTTTTTGCATTGACTTCCATCAAATCCTTACTCAGTAACATATAGGAAGGATCTAAAAAGTTTTGAATGGTTTCGTACAGTGCTCGATTTAATTTTAATTTTTTGAGCAAAACTAGTATAAACATGTGTATAATATATTATGATTTTTTGACAGAAACTTTCATTTGAAAATGTTTTGTAGAATCAAATTTTCATATGATTTTTTGCATGGACTTCCATCAGAAACTTCCATCTTAACATATAGGAAGGATCTAAAAAGTTTTGTATCGTTTCGTACAGTCCTCAATTTAATCTGATTTTTTGAGCAAAACTAGTATAAACATGTGTATAATATATTACGATTTTTTTACCAAAACTTCCATTTGGAAACGTTTCGTAGAATAAAATTTTCAGATGATTTTTTGCATGGACTTCCCTCAAAACCATCCCTTGTAACATATAGGAAGGATCTAAAAAGTTTTGAATGGTTTCGTACAGTCCTCGATTTAATTTGATTTTTTGAGCAAAACTAGTATAAACTTGTGTATAATATATTATGATTTTTTGACAGAAACTTGCATTTGGAAAAGTTTCGTAGAATAAAATTTTCATGTGATTTTTTGCATGGACTTCCATCATAACCTTCCATCGTAATATATAGGGAGGATCTAAAAAGTTTTGTATCGTTTCGTATAGTCCTCAATTTAATCTGATTTTTTGAGCAAAACTAGTATAAAAATGTGCAAAATATATTAGGATTTTTTGACCAAAACATGCATTTGGAAAAGCTTCGTAGATTAAAATTTTCAGATGATTGTTTGCATGGACTTCCATAAAAACCTTCCCTCGTAACTTATAGGAAAGATCAGAATTGTTTTGAATGGTTTCATACATTCCTCGATTTAATTTGATTTTTTGAGCAAAACAAGCATAAACATTTCGTATAATATATTATGATTATTTGACAGAAACTTGCATTTGGAAATATTTCGTAGAATCAAATTTTCATATGATTTTTTGCATGGACTTCCATCATAACCTTCCATCGTAACATATAGAAAGGATCTAAATAGTTTTTTATCGTTTCGTACAGTCCTCGATTTAATCTGATTTTTTGAGCAAAACTATCATAAACTTGTGTATAATATATTATGATTTTTTAACAGAAACTTGCATTTGGAAAAGTTTCGTAGAATACAATTTTCATATGATTTTTTGCATGGACTTCCATCATAACCTTCCATCGAAACATATAGAAAGGATCTAAAAAGTTTTTTATCGTTTCGTATAGTCCTCGATTTAATCTGAATTTTTGAGCAAAACTAGTATAAAAATGTGTATAATATAATACGATTTTTTGACCAAAACTTGCATTTGGAAAAGTTTCGTTGAATAAAATTTTCAGATGATTTTTTGCATGGACTTCCATCAAAACCTTCCCTCATAACATATAGGAAGGATCTGAAAAGTTTTGAATGGTTTCGTACAGTCCTCGATTTAATTTAATTTTTTGAGCAAAACTAGTATAAACATGTGTATAATATATTATGATTTTTTTACAGAAACTTTCATTGAAAATGTTTGGTAGAATCAAATTTTCATATGATTTTTTGCGTGGACTTCAATCATAAACTTCCATCTTAACATATAGGAAGGATCTAAAAAGTTTTGTATCGTTTCGTACAGTCCTCAATTTAATCTGATTTTTTGAGCAAAACTAGTATAAACATGTGTATAATATATTACGATTTTTTGACCAAACTTCCATTTGGAAACGTTTCGTAGAATAAAATTTTCAGATGATTTTTTGCATGGACTTCCATCAAATCCTTACCTCAGTAACATATAGGAAGGATCTAAAAAGTTTTGAATGGTTTCGTACAGTGCTCGATTTAATTTTAATTTTTTGAGCAAAACTAGTATAAACATGTGTATAATATATTATGATTTTTTGACAGAAACTTTCATTTGAAAATGTTTGGTAGAATCAAATTTTCATATGATTTTTTGCATGGACTTCCATCAGAAACTTCCATCTTAACATATAGGAAGAATCTAAAAAGTTTTGTATCGTTTCGTACAGTCCTCAATTTAATCTGATTTTTTGAGCAAAACTAGTATAAACATGTGTATAATATATTACGATTTTTTGACCAAACTTCCATTTGGAAACTTTTCGTAGAATAAAATTTTCAGATGATTTTTTGCATTGACTTCCATCAAATCCTTACCTCAGTAACATATAGGAAGGATCTAAAAAGTTTTGAATGGTTTCGTACAGTGCTCGATTTAATTTTAATTTTTTGAGCAAAACTAGTATAAACATGTGTATAATATATTATGATTTTTTGACAGAAACTTTCATTTGAAAATGTTTGGTAGAATCAAATTTTCATATGATTTTTTGCATGGACTTCCATCAGAAACTTCCATCTTAACATATAGGAAGGATCTAAAAAGTTTTGTATCGTTTCGTACAGTCCTCAATTTAATCTGATTTTTTGAGCAAAACTAGTATAAACATGTGTATAATATATTACGATTTTTTTACCAAAACTTCCATTTGGAAACGTTTCGTAGAATAAAATTTTCAGATGATTTTTTGCATGGACTTCCCTCAAAACCTTCCCTTGTAACATATAGGAAGGATCTAAAAAGTTTTGAATGGTTTCGTACAGTCCTCGATTTAATTTGATTTTTTGAGCAAAACTAGTATAAACTTGTGTATAATATATTATGATTTTTTGACAGAAACTTTCATTTGGAAAAGTTTCGTAGAATAAAATTTTCATGTGATTTTTTGCATGGGCTTCCATCATAACCTTCCATCGTAATATATAGGGAGGATCTAAAAAGTTTTGTATCGTTTCGTATAGTCCTCAATTTAATCTGATTTTTTGAGCAAAACTAGTATAAAAATGTGCAAAATATATTAGGATTTTTTGACCAAAACATGCATTTGGAAAAGCGTCGTAGATTAAAATTTTCAGATGATTGTTTGCATGGACTTCCATAAAAACCTTCCCTCGTAACTTATAGGAAAGATCTGAATTGTTTTGAATGTTTTCATACATTCCTCGATTTAATTTGATTTTTTGAGCAAAACAAGCATAAACATTGTGTATAATATATTATGATTATTTGACAGAAACTTGCATTTGGAAATATTTCGTAGAATCAAATTTTCATATGATTTTTTGCATGGACTTCCATCATAACCTTCCATCGTAACATATAGAAAGGATCTAAATAGTTTTTTATCGTTTCGTACAGTCCTCGATTTAATCTGATTTTTTGAGCAAAACTATCATAAACTTGTGTATAATATATTATGATTTTTTAACAGAAACTTGCATTTGGAAATGTTTCGTAGAATACAATTTTCATATGATTTTTTGCATGGACTTCCATCATAACCTTCCATCGAAACATATAGAAAGGATCTAAAAAGTTTTTTATCGTTTCGTATAGTCCTCGATTTAATCTGAACTTTTGAGCAAAACTAGTATAAAAATGTGTATAATATAATACGATTTTTTGACCAAAACTTGCATTTGGAAAAGTTTCGTTGAATAAAATTTTCAGATGATTTTTTGCATGGACTTCCATCAAAACCTTCCCTCATAACATATAGGAAGGATCTGAAAAGTTTTGAATGGTTTCGTACAGTCCTCGATTTAATTTAATTTTTTGAGCAAATCTATTATAAACATGTGTATAATATATTATGATTTTTTTACAGAAACTTTCATTTGAAAATGTTTGGTAGAATCAAATTTTCATATGATTTTTTGCATGGACTTCAATCATAAACTTCCATCTTAACATATAGGAAGGATCTAAAAAGTTTTGTATGGTTTCGTACAGTCCTCAATTTAATCTGATATTTTGAGCAAAACTAGTATAAACATGTGTATAATATATTACGATTTTTTGACCAAACTTCCATTTGGAAACTTTTCGTAGAATAAAATTTTCAGATGATTTTTTGCATTGACTTCCATCAAATCCTTACCTCAGTAACATATAGGAAGGATCTAAAAAGTTTTGAATGGTTTCGTACAGTGCTCGATTTAATTTTAATTTTTTGAGCAAAACTAGTATAAACATGTGTATAATATATTATGATTTTTTGACAGAAACTTTCATTTGAAAATGTTTGGTAGAATCAAAGTTTCATATGATTTTTGGCATGGACTTCCATCAGAAACTTCCATCTTAACATATAGGAAGGATCTAAAAAGTTTTGTATCGTTTCGTACAGTCCTCAATTTAATCTGATTTTTTGAGCAAAACTAGTATAAACATGTGTATAATATATTACGATTTTTTTACCAAAACTTCCATTTGGAAACGTTTCGTAGAATAAAATTTTCAGATGATTTTTTGCATGGACTTCCCTCAAAACCTTCCCTTGTAACATATAGGAAGGATCTAAAAAGTTTTGAATGGTTTCGTACAGTCCTCGATTTAATTTGATTTTTTGAGCAAAACTAGTATAAACTTGTGTATAATATATTATGATTTTTTGACAGAAACTTTCATTTGGAAAAGTTTCGTTGAATAAAATTTTCATGTGAATTTTTGCATGGACTTCCATCATAACCTTCCATCGTAATATATAGGGAGGATCTAAAAAGTTTTGTATCGTTTCTTATAGTCCTCAATTTAATCTGATTTTTTGAGCAAAACTAGTATAAAAATGTGCAAAATATATTAGGATTTTTTGACCAAAACATGCATTTGGAAAAGCTTCGTAGATTAAAATTTTCAGATGATTGTTTGCATGGACTTCCATAAAAACCTTCCCTCGTAACTTATAGGAAAGATCTGAATTGTTTTGAATGGTTTCATACATTCCTCGATTTAATTTGATTTTTTGAGCAAAACAAGCATAAACATTGTGTATAATATATTATGATTATTTGACAGAAACTTGCATTTGGAAATATTTCTTAGAATCAAATTTTCATATGATTTTTTGCATGGACTTCCATCATAACCTTCCATCGTAACATATAGAAAGGATCTAAATAGTTTTTTATCGTTTCGTACAGTCCTCGATTTAATCTGATTTTTTGAGCAAAACTATCATAAACTTGTGTATAATATATTATGATTTTTTAACAGAAACTTGCATTTGGAAAAGTTTCGTAGAATACAATTTTCATATGATTTTTTGCATGGACTTCCATCATAACCTTCCATCGAAACATATAGAAAGGATCTAAAAAGTTTTTTATCGTTTCGTATAGTCCTCGATTTAATCTGAATTTTTGAGCAAAACTAGTATAAAAATGTGTATAATATAATACGATTTTTTGACCAAAACTTGCATTTGGAAAAGTTTCGTTGAATAAAATTTTCAGATGATTTTTTGCATGGACTTCCATCAAAACCTTCCCTCATAACATATAGGAAGGATCTGAAAAGTTTTGAATGGTTTCGTACAGTCCTCGATTTAATTTAATTTTTTGAGCAAATCTATTATAAACATGTGTATAATATATTATGATTTTTTTACAGAAACTTTCATTTGAAAATGTTTGGTAGAATCAAATTTTCACATGATTTTTTGCATGGAGTTCAATCATAAACTTCCATCTTAACATATAGGAAGGATCTAAAAAGTTTTGTATGGTTTCGTACAGTCCTCAATTTAATCTGATATTTTGAGCAAAACTAGTATAAACATGTGTATAATATATTACGATTTTTTGACCAAACTTCCATTTGGAAACTTTTCGTAGAATAAAATTTTCAGATGATTTTTTGCATTGACTTCCATCAAATCCTTACCTCAGTAACATATAGGAAGGATCTAAAAAGTTTTGAATGGTTTCGTACAGTGCTCGATTTAATTTTAATTTTTTGAGCAAAACTAGTATAAACATGTGTATAATATATTATGATTTTTTGACAGAAACTTTCATTTGAAAATGTTTGGTAGAATCAAAGTTTCATATGATTTTTTGCATGGACTTCCATCAGAAACTTCCATCTTAACATATAGGAAGGATCTAAAAAGTTTTGTATCGTTTCGTACAGTCCTCAATTTAATCTGATTTTTTGAGCAAAACTAGTATAAACATGTGTATAATATATTACGATTTTTTTACCAAAACTTCCATTTGGAAACGTTTCGTAGAATAAAATTTTCAGATGATTTTTTGCATGGACTTCCCTCAAAACCTTCCATCGAAACATATAGAAAGGATCTAAAAAGTTTTTTATCGTTTCGTATAGTCCTCGATTTAATCTGAATTTTTGAGCAAAACTAGTATAAAAATGTGTATAATATAATACGATTTTTTGACCAAAACTTGCATTTGGAAAAGTTTCGTTGAATAAAATTTTCAGATGATTTTTTGCATGGACTTCCATCAAAACCTTCCCTCATAACATATAGGAAGTATCTGAAAAGTTTTGAATGGTTTCGTACAGTCCTCGATTCAATTTAATTTTTTGAGCAAAACTAGTATAAAATAATATATTATGATTTTTTTACAGAAAATTTCATTTAAAAATGTTTGGTAGAATTAAATTTTCATATGATTTTTTGCATGGACTTCAATCATAAACTTCCATCTTAACATATAGGAAGGATCTAAAAAGTTTTGTATCGTTTCGTACAGTCCTCAATTTAATCTGATTTTTTGAGCAAAACTAGTATAAACATGTGTATAATATGTTACGATTTTTTTACCAAAACCTCCATTTGGAAACGTTTCGTAGAATAAAATTTTCAGATGATTTTTTGCATGGACTTCCCTCAAAACCTTCCCTTGTAACATATAGGAAGGATCTAAAAAGTTTTGAATGGTTTCGTACAGTCCTCGATTTAATTTGATTTTTTGAGCAAAACTAGTATAAACTTGTGTATAATATATTATGATTTTTTGACAGAAACTTGCATTTGGAAAAGTTTCGTAGAATAAAATTTTCATGTGATTTTTTGCATGGACTTCCATCATAACCTTCCATCGTAATATATAGGGAGGATCTAAAAAGTTTTGTATCGTTTCGTATAGTCCTCAATTTAATCTGATTTTTTGAGCAAAACTAGTATAAAAATGTGCAAAATATATTAGGATTTTTTGACCAAAACATGCATTTGGAAAAGCTTCGTAGATTAAAATTTTCAAATGATTGTTTGCATGGACTTCCATAAAAACCTTCCCTCGTAACTTATAGGAAAGATCTGAATTGTTTTGAATGGTTTCATACATTCCTCGTTTTAATTTGATTTTTTGAGCAAAACAAGCATAAACATTGTGTATAATATATTATGATTATTTGACAGAAACTTGCATTTGGAAATATTTCGTAGAATCAAATTTTCATATGAATTTTTGCATGGACTTCCATCATAACCTTCCATCGTAACATATAGAAAGGATCTAAATAGTTTTTTATCGTTTCGTACAGTCCTCGATTTAATCTGATTTTTTGAGCAAAACTATCATAAACTTGTGTATAATATATTATGATTTTTTAACAGAAACTTGCATTTGGAAAAGTTTCGTAGAATACAATTTTCATATGATTTTTTGCATGGACTTCCATCATAACCTTCCATCGAAACATATAGAAAGGATCTAAAAAGTTTTTTATCGTTTCGTATAGTCCTCGATTTAATCTGAATTTTTGAGCAAAACTAGTATAAAAATGTGTATAATATAATACCATTTTTTGACCAAAACTTGCATTTGGAAAAGTTTCGTTGAATAAAATTTTCAGATGATTTTTTGCATGGACTTCCATCAAAACCTTCCCTCATAACATATAGGAAGGATCTGAAAAGTTTTGAATGGTTTCGTACAGTCCTCGATTCAATTTAATTTTTTGAGCAAAACTAGTATAAACATGTGTATAATATATTATGATTTTTTTACAGAAACTTTCATTTAAAAATGTTTGGTAGAATTAAATTTTCATATGATTTTTTGCATGGACTTCAATCATAAACTTCCATCTTAACATATAGGAAGGATCTAAAAAGTTTTGTATCGTTTCGTACAGTCCTCAATTTAATCTGATTTTTTGAGCAAAACTACTATAAACATGTGTATAATATATTACGATTTTTTGACCAAACTTCCATTTGGAAACGTTTCGTAGAATAAAATTTTCAGATGATTTTTTGCATGGACTTCCATCAAATCCTTACCTCAGTAACATATAGGAAGGATCTAAAAAGTTTTGAATGGTTTCGTACAGTCTTCGATTTAATTTAATTTTTTGAACAAAACTAGTATAAACATTTGTATAATATATTATGATTTTTTGACAGAAACTTTCATTTGAAAATTGTTGGTAGAATCAAATTTTCATATGATTTTTTGCATGGACTTCCATCATAAACTTCCATCTTAACATATAGGAAGGATCTAAAAAGTTTTGTATTGTTTCGTACAGTCCTCAATTTAATCTGATTTTTTGAGCAAAACTAGTATAAACATGTGTATAATATGTTACGATTTTTTTACCAAAACCTCCATTTGGAAACGTTTCGTAGAATAAAATTTTCAGATGATTTTTTGCATGGACTTCCCTCAAAACCTTCCCTTGTAACATATAGGAAGGATCTAAAAATTTTTGAATGGTTTCGTACAGTCCTCGATTTAATTTGATTTTTTGAGCAAAACTAGTATAAACTTGTGTATAATATATTATGATTTTTTGACAGAAACTTGCATTTGGAAAAGTTTCGTAGAATAAAATTTTCATGTGATTTTTTGCATGGACTTCCATCATAACCTTCCATCGTAATATATAGGGAGGATCTAAAAAGTTTTGTATCGTTTCGTATAGTCCTCAATTTAATCTGATTTTTTGAGCAAAACTAGTATAAAAATGTGCAAAATATATTAGGATTTTTTGACCAAAACATGCATTTGGAAAAGCTTCGTAGATTAAAATTTTCAAATGATTGTTTGCATGGACTTCCATAAAAACCTTCCCTCGTAACTTATAGGAAAGATCTGAATTGTTTTGAATGGTTTCATACATTCCTCGATTTAATTTAATTTTTTGAGCAAAACAAGCATAAACATTGTGTATAATATATTATGATTATTTGACAGAAACTTGCATTTGGAAATATTTCGTAGAATCAAATTTTCATATGAATTTTTGCATGGACTTCCATCATAACCTTCCATCGTAACATATAGAAAGGATCTAAATAGTTTTTTATCGTTTCGTACAGTCCTCGATTTAATCTGATTTTTTGAGCAAAACTATCATAAACTTGTGTATAATATATTATGATTTTTTAACAGAAACTTGCATTTGGAAAAGTTTCGTAGAATACAATTTTCATATGATTTTTTGCATGGACTTCCATCATAACCTTCTATCGAAACATATAGAAAGGATCTAAAAAGTTTTTTATCGTTTCGTATAGTCCTCGATTTAATCTGAATTTTTGAGCAAAACTAGTATAAAAATGTGTATAATATAATACCATTTTTTGACCAAAACTTGCATTTGGAAAAGTTTCGTTGAATAAAATTTTCAGATGATTTTTTGCATGGACTTCCATCAAAACCTTCCCTCATAACATATAGGAAGGATCTGAAAAGTTTTGAATGGTTTCGTACAGTCCTCGATTCAATTTAATTTTTTGAGCAAAACTAGTATAAACATGTGTATAATATATTATGATTTTTTTACAGAAACTTTCATTTAAAAATGTTTGGTAGAATTAAATTTTCATATGATTTTTTGCATGGACTTCAATCATAAACTTCCATCTTAACATATAGGAAGGATCTAAAAAGTTTTGTATCGTTTCGTACAGTCCTCAATTTAATCTGATTTTTTGAGCAAAACTACTATAAACATGTGTATAATATATTACGATTTTTTGACCAAACTTCCATTTGGAAACGTTTCGTAGAATAAAATTTTCAGATGATTTTTTGCATGGACTTCCATCAAATCCTTACCTCAGTAACATATAGGAAGGATCTAAAAAGTTTTGAATGGTTTCGTACAGTCTTCGATTTAATTTAATTTTTTGAACAAAACTAGTATAAACATTTGTATAATATATTATGATTTTTTGACAGAAACTTTCATTTGAAAATTGTTGGTAGAATCAAATTTTCATATGATTTTTTGCATGGACTTCCATCATAAACTTCCATCTTAACATATAGGAAGGATCTAAAATGTTTTGTATCGTTTCGTACAGTCCTCAATTTAATCTGATTTTTTGAGCAAAACTAGTATAAACATGTGTATAATATGTTACGATTTTTTTACCAAAACCTCCATTTGGAAACGTTTCGTAGAATAAAATTTTCAGATGATTTTTTGCATGGACTTCCCTCAAAACCTTCCCTTGTAACATATAGGAAGGATCTAAAAAGTTTTGAATGGTTTCGTACAGTCCTCGATTTAATTTGATTTTTTGAGCAAAACTAGTATAAACTTGTGTATAATATATTATGATTTTTTGACAGAAACTTGCATTTGGAAAAGTTTCGTAGAATAAAATTTTCATGTGATTTTTTGCATGGACTTCCATCATAACCTTCCATCGTAATATATAGGGAGGATCTAAAAAGTTTTGTATCGTTTCGTATAGTCCTCGATTTAATCTGATTTTTTGAGCAAAACTAGTATAAAAATGTGCAAAATATATTAGGATTTTTTGACCAAAACATGCATTTGGAAAAGCTTCGTAGATTAAAATTTTCAGATGATTGTTTGCATGGACTTCCATAAAAACCTTCCCTCGTAACTTATAGGAAAGATCTGAATTGTTTTGAATGGTTTCATACATTCCTCGATTTAATTTGATTTTTTGAGCAAAACAAGCATAAACATTGTGTATAATATATTATGATTATTTGACAGAAACTTGCATTTGGAAATATTTCGTAGAATCAAATTTTCATATGAATTTTTGCATGGACTTCCATCATAACCTTCCACGGTAACATATAGAAAGGATCTAAATAGTTTTTTATCGTTTCGTACAGTCCTCGATTTAATCTGATTTTTTGAGCAAAACTATCATAAACTTGTGTATAATATATTATGATTTTTTAACAGAAACTTGCATTTGGAAAAGTTTCGTAGAATACAATTTTCATATGATTTTTTGCATGGACTTCCATCATAACCTTCCATCGAAACATATAGAAAGGATCTAAAAAGTTTTTTATCGTTTCGTATAGTCCTCGATTTAATCTGAATTTTTGAGCAAAACTAGTATAAAAATGTGTATAATATAATACCATTTTTTGACCAAAACTTGCATTTGGAAAAGTTTCGTTGAATAAAATTTTCAGATGATTTTTTGCATGGACTTCCATCAAAACCTTCCCTCATAACATATAGGAAGGATCTGAAAAGTTTTGAATGGTTTCGTACAGTCCTCGATTCAATTTAATTTTTTGAGCAAAACTAGTATAAACATGTGTATAATATATTATGATTTTTTTACAGAAACTTTCATTTAAAAATGTTTGGTAGAATTAAATTTTCATATGATTTTTTGCATGAACTTCAATCATAAACTTCCATCTTAACATATAGGAAGGATCTAAAAAGTTTTGTATCGTTTCGTACAGTCCTCAATTTAATCTGATTTTTTGAGCAAAACTACTATAAACATGTGTATAATATATTACGATTTTTTGACCAAACTTCCATTTGGAAACGTTTTGTAGAATAAAATTTTCAGATGATTTTTTGCATGGACTTCCCTCAAAACCTTCCCTTGTAACATATAGGAAGGATCTAAAAAGTTTTGAATGGTTTCGTACTGTCTTCGATTTAATTTAATTTTTTGAACAAAACTAGTATAAACATTTGTATAATATATTATGATTTTTTGACAGAAACTTTCATTTGAAAATTGTTGGTAGAATCAAATTTTCATATGATTTTTTGCATGGACTTCCATCATAAACTTCCATATTAACATATAGGAAGGATCTAATAAGTTTTGTATCGTTTCGTACAGTCCTCAATTTAATCTGATTTTTTGAGCAAAACTAGTATAAACATGTGTATAATATGTTACGATTTTTTTACCAAAACCTCCATTTGGAAACGTTTCGTAGAATAAAATTTTCAGATGATTTTTTGCATGGACTTCCCTCAAAACCTTCCCTTGTAACATATAGGAAGGATCTAAAAAGTTTTGAATGGTTTCGTACAGTCCTCGATTTAATTTGATTTTTTGAGCAAAACTAGTATAAACTAGTGTATAATATATTATGATTTTTTGACAGAAACTTGCATTTGGAAAAGTTTCGTAGAATAAAATTTTCATGTGATTTTTTGCATGGACTTCCATCATAACCTTCCATCGTAATATATAGGGAGGATCTAAAAAGTTTTGTATCGTTTCGTATAGTCCTCAATTTAATCTGATTTTTTGAGCAAAACTAGTATAAAAATGTGCAAAATATATTAGGATTTTTTGACCAAAACATGCATTTGGAAAAGCTTTGTAGATTAAAATTTTCAGATGATTGTTTGCATGGACTTCCATAAAAACCTTCCCTCGTAACTTATAGGAAAGATCTGAATTGTTTTAAATGGTTTCATACATTCCTCGATTTAATTTGATTTTTTGAGCAAAACAAGCATAAACATTGTGTATAATATATTATGATTATTTGACAGAAACTTGCATTTGGAAATATTTGGTAGAATCAAATTTTCATATGAATTTTTGCATGGACTTCCATCATAACCTTCCATCGTAACATATAGAAAGGATCTAAATAGTTTTTTATCGTTTCGTACAGTCCTTGATTTAATCTGATTTTTTGAGCAAAACTATCATAAACTTGTGTATAATATATTATGATTTTTTAACAGAATCTTGCATTTGGAAAAGTTTCGTAGAATACAATTTTCATATGATTTTTTGCATGGAATTCCATCATAACCTTCCATCGAAACATATTGAAAGGATCTAAAAAGTTTTTTATCGTTTCGTATAGTCCTCGATTTAATATGAATTTTTGAGAAAAACTAGTATAAAAATGTGTATAATATAATACGATTTTTTGACCAAAACTTGCATTTGGAAAAGTTTCGTTGAATAAAATTTTCAGATGATTTTTTGCATGAACTTCCATCAAAACCTTCCCTCATAACATATAGGAAGGATCTGAAAAGTTTTGAATGGTTTCGTACAGTCCTCGATTTAATTTAATTTTTTGAGCAAAACTAGTATAAACATGTGTATAATATATTATGATTTTTTTACAGAAACTTTCATTTGAAAATGTTTGGTAGAATCAAATTTTCATATGATTTTTTGCATGGACTTCCATCAGAAACTTCCATCTTAACATATAGGAAGGATCTAAAAAGTTTTGTATCGTTTCGTACAGTCCTCAATTTAATCTGATTTTTTGAGCAAAACTAGTATAAACATGTGTATAATATATTACGATTTTTTGACCAAACTTCCATTTGGAAACGTTTCGTAGAATAAAATTTTCAGATGATTTTTTGCATGGACTTCCATCAAATCCTTACTTCAGTAACATATAGAAAGGATCTAAAAAGTTTTGAATGGTTTCGTACAGTGCTCGATTTAATTTTAATTTTTTGAGCAAAACTAGTATAAACATGTGTATAATATATTATGATTTTTTGACAGAAACTTTCATTTGAAAATGTTTGGTAGATTCAAATTTTCATATGATTTTTTGCATGGACTTCCATCAGAAACTTCCATCTTAACATATAGGAAGGATCTAAAAAGTTTTGTATCGTTTCGTACAGTCCTCAATTTAATCTGATTTTTTGAGCAAAACTAGTATAAACATGTGTATAATATATTACGATTTTTTTACCAAAACTTCCATTTGGAAACGTTTCGTAGAAGAAAATTTTCATATGATTTTTTGCATGGACTTCCATCATAACCTTCCATCGAAACATATAGAAAGGATCTAAAAAGTTTTTTATCGTTTCGTATAGTCCTCGATTTAATCTGAATTTTTGAGCAAAACTAGTATAAAAATGTGTATAATATAATACGAGTTTTTTGACCAAAACTTGCATTTGGAAAAGTTTCGTTGAATAAAATTTTCAGATGATTTTTTGCATGGACTTCCATCAAAACCTTCCCTCATAACATATAGGAAGGATCTGAAATGTTTTGAATGGTTTCGTACAGTCCTCGATTTAATTTAATTTTTTGAGCAAAACTAGTATAAACATGTGTATAATATATTATGATTTTTTTACAGAAACTTTCATTTGAAAATGTTTGGTAGAATCAAATTTTCATATGATTTTTTGCATGGACTTCAATCATAAACTTCCATCTTAACATATAGGAAGGATCTAAAAAGTTTTGTATCGTTTCGTACAGTCCTCAATTTAATCTGATTTTTTGAGCAAAACTAGTATAAACATGTGTATAATATATTACGATTTTTTGACCAAACTTACATTTGGAAACGTTTCGTAGAATAAAATTTTCAGATGATTTTTTGCATGGACTTCCATCAAATCCTTACCTCAGTAACATATAGAAAGGATCTAAAAAGTTTTGAATGGTTTCGTACAGTGCTCGATTTAATTTTAATTTTTTGAGCAAAACTAGTATAAACATGTGTATAATATATTATGATTTTTTGACAGAAACTTTCATTTGAAAATGTTTGGTAGATTCAAATTTTCATATGATTTTTTGCATGGACTTCCATCAGAAACTTCCATCTTAACATATAGGAAGGATCTAAAAAGTTTTGTATCGTTTCGTACAGTCCTCAATTTAATCTGATTTTTTGAGCAAAACTAGTATAAACATGTGTATAATATATTACGATTTTTTTACCAAAACTTCCATTTGGAAACGTTTCGTAGAATAAAATTTTCAGATGATTTTTTGCATGGACTTCCCTCAAAACCTTCCCTTGTAACATATAGGAAGGATCTAAAAAGTTTTGAATGGTTTCGTACAGTCCTCGATTTAATTTGATTTTTTGAGCAAAACTAGTATAAACTTGTGTATAATATATTATGATTTTTTGACAGAAACTTTCATTTGGAAAAGTTTCGTAGAATAAAATTTTCATGTGATTTTTTGCATGGACTTCCATCATAACCTTCCATCGTAATATATAGGGAGGATCTAAAAAGTTTTGTATCGTTTCGTATAGTCCTCAATTTAATCTGATTTTTTGAGCAAAACTAGTATAAAAATGTGCAAAATATATTAGGATTTTTTGACCAAAACATGCATTTGGAAAAGCTTCGTAGATTAAAATTTTCAGATGATTGTTTGCATGGACTTCCATAAAAACCTTCCCTCGTAACTTATAGGAAAGATCTGAATTGTTTTGAATGGTTTCATACATTCCTCGATTTAATTTGATTTTTTGAGCAAAACAAGCATAAACATTGTGTATAATATATTATGATTATTTGACAGAAACTTGCATTTGGAAATATTTTGTAGAATCAAATTTTCATATGATTTTTTGCATGGACTTCCATCATAACCTTCCATCGTAACATATAGAAAGGATCTAAATAGTTTTGTATCGTTTCGTACAGTCCTCGATTTAATCTGATTTTTTGAGCAAAACTATCATAAACTTGTGTATAATATATTATATTTTTTAACAGAAACTTGCATTTGGAAAAGTTTCGTAGAATACAATTTTCATATGATTTTTTGCATGGACTTCCATCATAACCTTCCATCGAAACATATAGAAAGGATCTAAAAAGTTTTTTATCGTTTCGTATAGTCCTCGATTTAATCTGAATTTTTGAGAAAAACTAGTATAAAAATGTGTATAATATAATACGATTTTTTGACCAAAACTTGCATTTGGAAAAGTTTCGTTGAATAAAATTTTCAGATGATTTTTTGCATGGACTTCCATCAAAACCTTCCCTCATAACATATAGGAAGGATCTGAAAAGTTTTGAATGGTTTCGTACAGTCCTCGATTTAATTTAATTTTTTGAGCAAAACTAGTATAAACATGTGTATAATATATTATGATTTTTTTACAGAAACTTTCATTTGAAAATGTTTGGTAGAATCAAATTTTCATATGATTTTTTGCATGGACTTCAATCATAAACTTCCATATTAACATATAGGAAGGATCTAAAAAGTTTTGTATCGTTTCGTACAGTCCTCAATTTAATCTGATTTTTTGAGCAAAACTACTATAAACATGTGTATAATATATTACGATTTTTTGACCAAACTTCCATTTGGAAACGTTTCGTAGAATAAAATTTTCAGATGATTTTTTGCATGGACTTCCATCAAATCCTTACCTCAGTAACATATAGAAAGGATCTAAAAAGTTTTGAATGGTTTCGTACAGTGCTCGATTTAATTTTAATTTTTTGAGCAAAACTAGTATAAACATGTGTATAATATATTATGATTTTTTGACAGAAACTTTCATTTGAAAATGTTTGGTAGATTCAAATTTTCATATGATTTTTTGCATGGACTTCCATCAGAAACTTCCATCTTAACATATAGGAAGGATCTAAAAAGTTTTGTATCGTTTCGTACAGTCCTCAATTTAATCTGATTTTTTGAGCAAAACTAGTATAAACATGTGTATAATATATTACGATTTTTTTACCAAAACTTCCATTTGGAAACGTTTCGTAGAAGAAAATTTTCATATGATTTTTTGCATGGACTTCCATCATAACCTTCCATCGAAACATATAGAAAGGATCTAAAAAGTTTTTTATCGTTTCGTATAGTCCTCGATTTAATCTGAATTTTTGAGCAAAACTAGTATAAAAATGTGTATAATATAATACGATTTTTTGACCAAAACTTGCATTTGGAAAAGTTTCGTTGAATAAAATTTTCAGATGATTTTTTGCATGGACTTCCATCAAAACCTTCCCTCATAACATATAGGAAGGATCTGAAAAGTTTTGAATGGTTTCGTACAGTCCTCGATTTAATTTAATTTTTTGAGCAAAACTAGTATAAACATGTGTATAATATATTATGATTTTTTTACAGAAACTTTCATTTGAAAATGTTTGGTAGATTCAAATTTTCATATGATTTTTTGCATGGACTTCAATCATAAACTTCCATTTTAACATATAGGAAGGATCTAAAAAGTTTTGTATCGTTTCGTACAGTCCTCAATTTAATCTGATTTTTTGAGCAAAACTAGTATAAACATGTGTATAATATATTACGATTTTTTGACCAAACTTACATTTGGAAACGTTTCGTAGAATAAAATTTTCAGATGATTTTTTGCATGGACTTCCATCAAATCCTTACCTTAGTAACATATAGAAAGGATCTAAAAAGTTTTGAATGGTTTCGTACAGTGCTCGATTTAATTTTAATTTTTTGAGCAAAACTAGTATAAACATGTGTATAATATATTATGATTTTTTGACAGAAACTTTCATTTGAAAATGTTTGGTAGATTCAAATTTTCATATGATTTTTTGCATGGACTTCCATCAGAAACTTCCATCTTAACATATAGGAAGGATCTAAAAAGTTTTGTATCGTTTCGTACAGTCCTCAATTTAATCTGATTTTTTGAGCAAAACTAGTATAAACATGTGTATAATATATTACGATTTTTTTACCAAAACTTCCATTTGGAAACGTTTCGTAGAATAAAATTTTCAGATGATTTTTTGCATGGACTTCCCTCAAAACCTTCCCTTGTAACATATAGGAAGGATCTAAAAAGTTTTGAATGGTTTCGTACAGTCCTCGATTTAATTTGATTTTTTGAGCAAAACTAGTATAAACTTGTGTATAATATATTATGATTTTTTGACAGAAACTTTCATTTGGAAAAGTTTCGTAGAATAAAATTTTCATGTGATTTTTTGCATGGACTTCCATCATAACCTTCCATCGTAATATATAGGGAGGATCTAAAAAGTTTTGTATCGTTTCGTATAGTCCTCAATTTAATCTGATTTTTTGAGCAAAACTAGTATAAAAATGTGCAAAATATATTAGGATTTTTTGACCAAAACATGCATTTGGAAAAGCTTCGTAGATTAAAATTTTCAGATGATTGTTTGCATGGACTTCCATAAAAACCTTCCCTCGTAACTTATAGGAAAGATCTGAATTGTTTTGAATGGTTTCATACATTCCTCGATTTTATTTGATTTTTTGAGCAAAACAAGCATAAACATTGTGTATAATATATTATGATTATTTGACAGAAACTTGCATTTGGAAATATTTTGTAGAATCAAATTTTCATATGATTTTTTGCATGGACTTCCATCATAACCTTCCAGCGTAACATATAGAAAGGATCTAAATAGTTTTTTATCGTTTCGTACAGTCCTCGATTTAATCTGATTTTTTGAGCAAAACTATCATAAACTTGTGTATAATATATTATGATTTTTTAACAGAAACTTGCATTTGGAAAAGTTTCGTAGAATACAATTTTCATATGATTTTTTGCATGGACTTCCATCATAACCTTCCATCGAAACATATAGAAAGGATCTAAAAAGTTTTTTATCGTTTCGTATAGTCCTCGATTTAATCTGAATTTTTGAACAAAACTAGTATAAAAATGTGTATAATATAATACGATTTTTTGACCAAAACTTGCATTTGGAGAAGTTTCGTTGAATAAAATTTTCAGATGATTTTTTGCATGGACTTCCATCAAAACCTTCCCTCATAACATATAGGAAGGATCTGAAAAGTTTTGAATGGTTTCGTACAGTCCTCGATTTAATTTAATTTTTTGAGCAAAACTAGTATAAACATGTGTATAATATATTATGATTTTTTTACAGAAACTTTCATTTAAAAATGTTTGGTAGAATTAAATTTTCATATGATTTTTTGCATGGACTTCAATCATAAACTTCCATCTTAACATATAGGAAGGATCTAAAAAGTTTTGTATCGTTTCGTACAGTCCTCAATTTAATCTGATTTTTTGAGCAAAACTAGTATAAACATGTGTATAATATATTACGATTTTTTGACCAAACTTCCATTTGGAAACGTTTCGTAGAATAAAATTTTCAGATGATTTTTTGCATGGACTTCCATCAAATCCTTACCTCAGTAACATATAGGAAGGATCTAAAAAGTTTTGAATTGTTTCGTACAGTCTTCGATTTAATTTAATTTTTTGAACAAAACTAGTATAAACATTTGTATAATATATTATGATTTTTTGACAGAAACTTTCATTTGAAAATGTTTGGTAGATTCAAATTTTCATATGATTTTTTGCATGGACTTCCATCAGAAACTTCCATCTTAACATATAGGAAGGATCTAAAAAGTTTTGTATCGTTTCGTACAGTCCTCAATTTAATCTGATTTTTTGAGCAAAACTAGTATAAACATGTGTCTAATATATTACGATTTTTTTACCAAAACCTCCATTTGGAAACGTTTCGTAGAATAAAATTTTCAGATGATTTTTTGCATGGACTTCCCTCAAAACCTTCCCTTGTAACATATAGGAAGGATCTAAAAAGTTTTGAATGGTTTCGTACAGTCCTCGATTTAATTTGATTTTTTGAGCAAAACTAGTATAAACTTGTGTATAATATATTATGATTTTTTGACAGAAACTTTCATTTGGAAAAGTTTCGTAGAATAAAATTTTCATGTGATTTTTTGCATGGACTTCCATCATAACCTTCCATCGTAATATATAGGGAGGATCTAAAAAGTTTTGTATCGTTTCGTATAGTCCTCAATTTAATCTGATTTTTTGAGCAAAACTAGTATAAAAATGTGCAAAATATATTAGGATTTTTTGACCAAAACATGCATTTGGAAAAGCTTCGTAGATTAAAATTTTCAGATGATTGTTTGCATGGACTTCCATAAAAACCTTCCCTCGTAACTTATAGGAAAGATCTGAATTGTTTTGAATGGTTTCATACATTCCTCGATTTAATTTGATTTTTTGAGCAAAACAAGCATAAACATTGTGTATAATATATTATGATTATTTGACAGAAACTTGCATTTGGAAATATTTCGTAGAATCAAATTTTCATATGATTTTTTGCATGGACTTCCATCATAACCTTCCAGCGTAACATATAGAAAGGATCTAAATAGTTTTTTATCGTTTCGTACAGTCCTCGATTTAATCTGATTTTTTGAGCAAAACTATCATAAACTTGTGTATAATATATTATGATTTTTTAACAGAAACTTGCATTTGGAAAAGTTTCGTAGAATACAATTTTCATATGATTTTTTGCATGGACTTCCATCATAACCTTCCATCGAAACATATAGAAAGGATCTAAAAAGTTTTTTATCGTTTCGTATAGTCCTCGATTTAATCTGAATTTTTGAACAAAACTAGTATAAAAATGTGTATAATATAATACGATTTTTTGACCAAAACTTGCATTTGGAGAAGTTTCGTTGAATAAAATTTTCAGATGATTTTTTGCATGGACTTCCATCAAAACCTTCCCTCATAACATATAGGAAGGATCTGAAAAGTTTTGAATGGTTTCGTACAGTCCTCGATTTAATTTAATTTTTTGAGCAAAACTAGTATAAACATGTGTATAATATATTATGATTTTTTTACAGAAACTTTCATTTAAAAATGTTTGGTAGAATTAAATTTTCATATGATTTTTTGCATGGACTTCAATCATAAACTTCCATCTTAACATATAGGAAGGATCTAAAAAGTTTTGTATCGTTTCGTACAGTCCTCAATTTAATCTGATTTTTTGAGCAAAACTAGTATAAACATGTGTATAATATATTACGATTTTTTGACCAAACTTCCATTTGGAAACGTTTCGTAGAATAAAATTTTCAGATGATTTTTTGCATGGACTTCCATCAAATCCTTACCTCAGTAACATATAGGAAGGATCTAAAAAGTTTTGAATTGTTTCGTACAGTCTTCGATTTAATTTAATTTTTTGAACAAAACTAGTATAAACATTTGTATAATATATTATGATTTTTTGACAGAAACTTTCATTTGAAAATGTTTGGTAGAATCAAATTTTCATATGATTTTTTGCATGGACTTCCATCATAAACTTCCATCTTAACATATAGGAAGGATCTAAAAAGTTTTGTATCGTTTCGTACAGTCCTCAATTTAATCTGATTTTTTGAGCAAAACTAGTATAAACATGTGTCTAATATATTACGATTTTTTTACCAAAACCTCCATTTGGAAACGTTTCGTAGAATAAAATTTTCAGATGATTTTTTGCATGGACTTCCCTCAAAACCTTCCCTTGTAACATATAGGAAGGATCTAAAAAGTTTTGAATGGTTTCGTACAGTCTTTGATTTAATTTGATTTTTTGAGCAAAACTAGTATAAACTTGTGTATAATATATTATGATTTTTTGACAGAAACTTGCATTTGGAAAAGTTTCGTAGAATAAAATTTTCATGTGATTTTTTGCATGGACTTCCATCATAACCTTCCATCGTAATATATAGGGAGGATCTAAAAAGTTTTGTATCGTTTCGTATAGTCCTCAATTTAATCTGATTTTTTGAGCAAAACTAGTATAAAAATGTGCAAAATATATTAGGATTTTTTGACCAAAACATGCATTTGGAAAAGCTTCGTAGATTAAAATTTTCAGATGATTGTTTGCATGGACTTCCATAAAAACCTTCCCTCGTAACTTATAGGAAAGATCTGAATTGTTTTGAATGGTTTCATACATTCCTCGATTTAATTTGATTTTTTGAGCAAAACAAGCATAAACATTGTGTATAATATATTATGATTATTTGACAGAAACTTGCATTTGGAAATATTTCGTAGAATCAAATTTTCATATGATTTTTTGCATGGACTTCCATCATAAGCTTCCATCGTAACATATAGAAAGGATCTAAATAGTTTTTTATCGTTTCGTACAGTCCTCGATTTAATCTGATTTTTTGAGCAAAACTATCATAAACTTGTGTATAATATATTATGATTTTTTAACAGAAACTTGCATTTGGAAAAGTTTCGTAGAATACAATTTTCATATGATTTTTTGCATGGACTTCCATCATAACCTTCCATCGAAACATATAGAAAGGATCTAAAAAGTTTTTTATCGTTTCGTATAGTCCTCGATTTAATCTGAATTTTTGAGCAAAACTAGTATAAAAATGTGTATAATATAATACGATTTTTTGACCAAAACTTGCATTTGGAGAAGTTTCGTTGAATAAAATTTTCAGATGATTTTTTGCATGGACTTCCATCAAAACCTTCCCTCATAACATATAGGAAGGATCTGAAAAGTTTTGAATGGTTTCGTACAGTCCTCGATTTAATTTAATTTTTTGAGCAAAACTAGTATAAACATGTGTATAATATATTATGATTTTTTTACAGAAACTTTCATTTAAAAATGTTTGGTAGAATTAAATTTTCATATGATTTTTTGCATGGACTTCAATCATAAACTTCCATCTTAACATATAGGAAGGATCTAAAAAGTTTTGTATCGTTTCGTACAGTCCTCAATTTAATCTGATTTTTTGAGCAAAACTAGTATAAACATGTGTATAATATATTACGATTTTTTGACCAAACTTCCATTTGGAAACGTTTCGTAGAATAAAATTTTCAGATGATTTTTTGCATGGACTTCCATCAAATCCTTACCTCAGTAACATATAGGAAGGATCTAAAAAGTTTTGAATGGTTTCGTACAGTCTTCGATTTAATTTAATTTTTTGAACAAAACTAGTATAAACATTTGTATAATATATTATGATTTTTTGACAGAAACTTTCATTTGAAAATGTTTGGTAGAATCAAATTTTCATATGATTTTTTGCATGGACTTCCATCATAAACTTCCATCTTAACATATAGGAAGGATCTAAAAAGTTTTGTATCGTTTCGTACAGTCCTCAATTTAATCTGATTTTTTGAGCAAAACTAGTATAAACATGTGTCTAATATATTACGATTTTTTTACCAAAACCTCCATTTGGAAACGTTTCGTAGAATAAAATTTTCAGATGATTTTTTGCATGGACTTCCCTCAAAACCTTCCCTTGTAACATATAGGAAGGATCTAAAAAGTTTTGAATGGTTTCGTACAGTCTTTGATTTAATTTGATTTTTTGAGCAAAACTAGTATAAACTTGTGTATAATATATTATGATTTTTTGACAGAAACTTGCATTTGGAAAAGTTTCGTAGAATAAAATTTTCATGTGATTTTTTGCATGGACTTCCATCATAACCTTCCATCGTAATATATAGGGAGGATCTAAAAAGTTTTGTATCGTTTCGTATAGTCCTCAATTTAATCTGATTTTTTGAGCAAAACTAGTATAAAAATGTGCAAAATATATTAGAATTTTTTGACCAAAACATGCATTTGGAAAAGCTTCGTAGATTAAAATTTTCAGATGATTGTTTGCATGGACTTCCATAAAAACCTTCCCTCGTACCTTATAGGAAAGATCTGAATTGTTTTGAATGGTTTCATACATTCCTCGATTTAATTTGATTTTTTGAGCAAAACAAGCATAAACATTGTGTATAATATATTATGATTATTTGACAGAAACTTGCATTTGGAAATATTTCGTAGAATCAAATTTTCATATGATTTTTTGCATGGACTTCCATCATAACCTTCCATCGTAACATATAGAAAGGATCTAAATAGTTTTTTATCGTTTCGTACAGTCCTCGATTTAATCTGATTTTTTGAGCAAAACTATCATAAACTTGTGTATAATATATTATGATTTTTTAACAGAAACTTGCATTTGGAAAAGTTTCGTAGAATACAATTTTCATATGATTTTTTGCATGGACTTCCATCATAACCTTCCATCGAAACATATAGAAAGGATCTAAAAAGTTTTTTATCGTTTCGTATAGTCCTCGATTTAATCTGAATTTTTGAACAAAACTAGTATAAAAATGTGTATAATATAATACGATTTTTTGACCAAAACTTGCATTTGGAAAAGTTTCGTTGAATAAAATTTTCAGATGATTTTTTGCATGGACTTCCATCAAAACCTTCCCTCATAACATATAGGAAGGATCTGAAAAGTTTTGAATGGTTTCGTACAGTCCTCGATTTAATTTAATTTTTTGAGCAAAACTAGTATAAACATGTGTATAATATATTATGATTTTTTTACAGAAACTTTCATTTAAAAATGTTTGGTAGAATTAAATTTTCATATGATTTTTTGCATGGACTTCAATCATAAACTTCCATCTTAACATATAGGAAGGATCTAAAAAGTTTTGTATCGTTTCGTACAGTCCTCAATTTAATCTGATTTTTTGAGCAAAACTAGTATAAACATGTGTATAATATATTACGATTTTTTGACCAAACTTCCATTTGGAAACGTTTCGTAGAATAAAATTTTCAGATGATTTTTTGCATGGACTTCCATCAAATCCTTACCTCAGTAACATATAGGAAGGATCTAAAAAGTTTTGAATTGTTTCGTACAGTCTTCGATTTAATTTAATTTTTTGAACAAAACTAGTATAAACATTTGTATAATATATTATGATTTTTTGACAGAAACTTTCATTTGAAAATGTTTGGTAGAATCAAATTTTCATATGATTTTTTGCATGGACTTCCATCATAAACTTCCATCTTAACATATAGGAAGGATCTAAAAAGTTTTGTATCGTTTCGTACAGTCCTCAATTTAATCTGATTTTTTGAGCAAAACTAGTATAAACATGTGTCTAATATATTACGATTTTTTTACCAAAACCTCCATTTGGAAACGTTTCGTAGAATAAAATTTTCAGATGATTTTTTGCATGGACTTCCCTCAAAACCTTCCCTTGTAACATATAGGAAGGATCTAAAAAGTTTTGAATGGTTTCGTACAGTCTTTGATTTAATTTGATTTTTTGAGCAAAACTAGTATAAACTTGTGTATAATATATTATGATTTTTTGACAGAAACTTGCATTTGGAAAAGTTTCGTAGAATAAAATTTTCATGTGATTTTTTGCATGGACTTCCATCATAACCTTCCATCGTAATATATAGGGAGGATCTAAAAAGTTTTGTATCGTTTCGTATAGTCCTCAATTTAATCTGATTTTTTGAGCAAAACTAGTATAAAAATGTGCAAAATATATTAGAATTTTTTGACCAAAACATGCATTTGGAAAAGCTTCGTAGATTAAAATTTTCAGATGATTGTTTGCATGGACTTCCATAAAAACCTTCCCTCGTAACTTATAGGAAAGATCTGAATTGTTTTGAATGGTTTCATACATTCCTCGATTTAATTTGATTTTTTGAGCAAAACAAGCATAAACATTGTGTATAATATATTATGATTATTTGACAGAAACTTGCATTTGGAAATATTTCGTAGAATCAAATTTTCATATGATTTTTTGCATGGACTTCCATCATAACCTTCCATCGTAACATATAGAAAGGATCTAAATAGTTTTTTATCGTTTCGTACAGTCCTCGATTTAATCTGATTTTTTGAGCAAAACTATCATAAACTTGTGTATAATATATTATGATTTTTTAACAGAAACTTGCATTTGGAAAAGTTTCGTAGAATACAATTTTCATATGATTTTTTGCATGGACTTCCATCATAACCTTCCATCGAAACATATAGAAAGGATCTAAAAAGTTTTTTATCGTTTCGTATAGTCCTCGATTTAATCTGAATTTTTGAGCAAAACTAGTATAAAAATGTGTATAATATAATACGATTTTTTGACCAAAACTTGCATTTGGAAAAGTTTCGTTGAATAAAATTTTCAGATGATTTTTTGCATGGACTTCCATCAAAACCTTCCCTCATAACATATAGGAAGGATCTGAAAAGTTTTGAATGGTTTCGTACAGTCCTCGATTTAATTTAATTTTTTGAGCAAAACTAGTATAACAATGTGTATAATATATTATGATTTTTTTACAGAAACTTTCATTTAAAAATGTTTGGTAGAATTAAATTTTCATATGATTTTTTGCATGTACTTCAATCATAAACTTCCATCTTAACATATAGGAAGGATCTAAAAAGTTTTGTATCGTTTCGTACAGTCCTCAATTTAATCTGATTTTTTGAGCAAAACTAGTATAAACATGTGTATAATATATTACGATTTTTTGACCAAACTTCCATTTGGAAACGTTTCGTAGAATAAAATTTTCAGATGATTTTTTGCATGGACTTCCATCAAATCCTTACCTCAGTAACATATAGGAAGGATCTAAAAAGTTTTGAATGGTTTCGTACAGTCTTCGATTTAATTTAATTTTTTGAACAAAACTAGTATAAACATTTGTATAATATATTATGATTTTTTGACAGAAACTTTCATTTGAAAATGTTTGGTAGAATCAAATTTTCATATGATTTTTTGCATGGACTTCCATCATAAACTTCCATCTTAACATATAGGAAGGATCTAAAAAGTTTTGTATCGTTTCGTACAGTCCTCAATTTAATCTGATTTTTTGAGCAAAACTAGTATAAACATGTGTCTAATATATTACAATTTTTTTACCAAAACCTCCATTTGGAAACGTTTCGTAGAATAAAATTTTCAGATGATTTTTTGCATGGACTTCCCTCAAAACCTTCCCTTGTAACATATAGGAAGGATCTAAAAAGTTTTGAATGGTTTCGTACAGTCTTTGATTTAATTTGATTTTTTGAGCAAAACTAGTATAAACTTGTGTATAATATATTATGATTTTTTGACAGAAACTTGCATTTGGAAAAGTTTCGTAGAATAAAATTTTCATGTGATTTTTTGCATGGACTTCCATCATAACCTTCCATCGTAATATATAGGGAGGATCTAAAAAGTTTTGTATCGTTTCGTATAGTCCTCAATTTAATCTGATTTTTTGAGCAAAACTAGTATAAAAATGTGCAAAATATATTAGAATTTTTTGACCAAAACATGCATTTGGAAAAGCTTCGTAGATTAAAATTTTCAGATGATTGTTTGCATGGACTTCCATAAAAACCTTCCCTCGTAACTTATAGGAAAGATCTGAATTGTTTTGAATGGTTTCATACATTCCTCGATTTAATTTGATTTTTTGAGCAAAACAAGCATAAACATTGTGTATAATATATTATGATTATTTGACAGAAACTTGCATTTGGAAATATTTCGTAGAATCAAATTTTCATATGATTTTTTGCATGGACTTCCATCATAACCTTCCATCGTAACATATAGAAAGGATCTAAATAGTTTTTTATCGTTTCGTACAGTCCTCGATTTAATCTGATTTTTTGAGCAAAACTATCATAAACTTGTGTATAATATATTATGATTTTTTAACAGAAACTTGCATTTGGAAAAGTTTCGTAGAATACAATTTTCATATGATTTTTTGCATGGACTTCCATCATAACCTTCCATCGAAACATATAGAAAGGATCTAAAAAGTTTTTTATCGTTTCGTATAGTCCTCGATTTAATCTGAATTTTTGAGCAAAACTAGTATAAAAATGTGTATAATATAATACGATTTTTTGACCAAAACTTGCATTTGGAAAAGTTTCGTTGAATAAAATTTTCAGATGATTTTTTGCATGGACTTCCATCAAAACCTTCCCTCATAACATATAGGAAGGATCTGAAAAGTTTTGAATGGTTTCGTACAGTCCTCGATTTAATTTAATTTTTTGAGCAAAACTAGTATAACAATGTGTATAATATATTATGATTTTTTTACAGAAACTTTCATTTGAAAATGTTTGGTAGAATTAAATTTTCATATGATTTTTTGCATGTACTTCAATCATAAACTTCCATCTTAACATATAGGAAGGATCTAAAAAGTTTTGTATCGTTTCGTACAGTCCTCAATTTAATCTGATTTTTTGAGCAAAACTAGTATAAACATGTGTATAATATATTACGATTTTTTGACCAAACTTCCATTTGGAAACGTTTCGTAGAATAAAATTTTCAGATGATTTTTTGCATGGACTTCCATCAAATCCTTACCTCAGTAACATATAGGAAGGATCTAAAAAGTTTTGAATGGTTTCGTACAGTCTTCGATTTAATTTAATTTTTTGAACAAAACTAGTATAAACATTTGTATAATATATTATGATTTTTTGACAGAAACTTTCATTTGAAAATGTTTGGTAGAATCAAATTTTCATATGATTTTTTGCATGGACTTCCATCATAAACTTCCATCTTAACATATAGGAAGGATCTAAAAAGTTTTGTATCGTTTCGTACAGTCCTCAATTTAATCTGATTTTTTGAGCAAAACTAGTATAAACATGTGTCTAATATATTACAATTTTTTTACCAAAACCTCCATTTGGAAACGTTTCGTAGAATAAAATTTTCAGATGATTTTTTGCATGGACTTCCCTCAAAACCTTCCCTTGTAACATATAGGAAGGATCTAAAAAGTTTTGAATGGTTTCGTACAGTCTTTGATTTAATTTGATTTTTTGAGCAAAACTAGTATAAACTTGTGTATAATATATTATGATTTTTTGACAGAAACTTGCATTTGGAAAAGTTTCGTAGAATAAAATTTTCATGTGATTTTTTGCATGGACTTCCATCATAACCTTCCATCGTAATATATAGGGAGGATCTAAAAAGTTTTGTATCGTTTCGTATAGTCCTCAATTTAATCTGATTTTTTGAGCAAAACTAGTATAAAAATGTGCAAAATATATTAGAATTTTTTGACCAAAACATGCATTTGGAAAAGCTTCGTAGATTAAAATTTTCAGATGATTGTTTGCATGGACTTCCATAAAAACCTTCCCTCGTAACTTATAGGAAAGATCTGAATTGTTTTGAATGGTTTCATACATTCCTCGATTTAATTTGATTTTTTGAGCAAAACAAGCATAAACATTGTGTATAATATATTATGATTATTTGACAGAAACTTGCATTTGGAAATATTTCGTAGAATCAAATTTTCATATGATTTTTTGCATGGACTTCCATCATAACCTTCCATCGTAACATATAGAAAGGATCTAAATAGTTTTTTATCGTTTCGTACAGTCCTCGATTTAATCTTTTTTTTTGAGCAAAACTATCATAAACTTGTGTATAATATATTATGATTTTTTAACAGAAACTTGCATTTGGAAAAGTTTCGTAGAATACAATTTTCATATGATTTTTTGCATGGACTTCCATCATAACCTTCCATCGAAACATATAGAAAGGATCTAAAAAGTTTTTTATCGTTTCGTATAGTCCTCGATTTAATCTGATTTTTTGAGCAAAACTAGTATAAAAATGTGTATAATATAATACGATTTTTTGACCAAAACTTGCAATTGGAAAAGTTTCGTTGAATAAAATTTTCAGATGATTTTTTGCATGGACTTCCATCAAAACCTTCCCTCATAACATATAGGAAGGATCTGAAAAGTTTTGAATGGTTTCGTACAGTCCTCGATTTAATTTAATTTTTTGAGCAAAACTAGTATAAACATGTGTATAATATATTATGATTTTTTTACAGAAACTTTCATTTGAAAATGTTTGGTAGAATCAAATTTTCATATGATTTCTTGCATGGACTTCAATCATAAACTTCCATATTAACATATAGGAAGGATCTAAAAACTTTTGTATCGTTTCGTACAGTCCTCAATTTAATCTGATTTTTTGAGCAAAACTACTATAAACATGTGTATAATATATTACGATTTTTTGACCAAACTTACATTTGGAAACGTTTCGTAGAATAAAATTTTCAGATGATTTTTTGCATGGACTTCCATCAAATCCTTACCTCAGTAACATATAGAAAGGATCTAAAAAGTTTTGAATGGTTTCGTACAGTGCTCGATTTAATTTTAATTTTTTGAGCAAAACTAGTATAAACATGTGTATAATATATTATGATTTTTTGACAGAAACTTTCATTTGAAAATGTTTGGTAGAATCAAATTTTCATATGATTTTTTGCATGCACTTCCATCAGAAACTTCCATCTTAACATATAGGAAGGATCTAAAAAGTTTTGTATCGTTTCGTACAGTCCTCAATTTAATCTGATTTTTTGAGCAAAACTAGTATAAACATGTGTATAATATATTATGATTTTTTTACCAAAACTTCCATTTGGAAACATTTCGTAGAATAAAATTTTCAGATGATTTTTTGCATGGACTTCCCTCAAAACCTTCCCTTGTAACATATAGGAAGGATCTAAAAAGTTTTGAATGGTTTCGTACAGTCTTTGATTTAATTTGATTTTTTGAGCAAAACTAGTATAAACTTGTGTATAATATATTATGATTTTTTGACAGAAACTTGCATTTGGAAAAGTTTCGTAGAATAAAATTTTCATGTGATTTTTTGCATGGACTTCCATCATAACCTTCCATCGTAATATATAGGGAGGATCTAAAAAGTTTTGTATCGTTTCGTATAGTCCTCAATTTAATCTGATTTTTTGAGCAAATATAGTATAAAAATGTGCAAAATATATTAGGATTTTTTGACCAAAACATGCATTTGGAAAAGCTTCGTAGATTAAATTTTTCAGATGATTGTTTGCATGGACTTCCATAAAAACCTTCCCTCGTAACTTATAGGAAAGATCTGAATTGTTTTGAATGGTTTCATACATTCCTCGATTTAATTTGATTTTTTGAGCAAAACAAGCATAAACATTGTGTATAATATATTATGATTATTTGACAGAAACTTGCATTTGGAAATATTTCGTAGAATCAAATTTTCATATGATTTTTTGCATGGACTTCCATCATAACCTTCCATCGTAACATATAGAAAGGATCTAAATAGTTTTTTATCGTTTCGTACAGTCCTCGATTTAATCTGATTTTTTGAGCAAAACTATCATAAACTTGTGTATAATATATTATGATTTTTTAACAGAAACTTGCATTTGGAAAAGTTTCGTAGAATACAATTTTCATATGATTTTTTGCATGGACTTCCATCATAACCTTCCATCGAAACATATAGAAAGGATCTAAAAAGTTTTTTATCGTTTCGTATAGTCCTCGATTTAATCTGAATTTTTGAGCAAAACTAGTATAAAAATGTGTATAATATAATACGATTTTTTGACCAAAACTTGCATTTGGAAAAGTTTCGTTGAATAAAATTTTCAGATGATTTTTTGCATGGACTTCCATCAAAACCTTCCCTCATAACATATAGGAAGGATCTGAAAAGTTTTGAATGGTTTCGTACAGTCCTCGATTTAATTTAATTTTTTGAGCAAAACTAGTATAAACATGTGTATAATATATTATGATTTTTTTACAGAAACTTTCATTTGAAAATGTTTGGTAGAATCAAATTTTCATATGATTTTTTGCATGGACTTCAATCATAAACTTCCATCTTAACAAATAGGAAGGATCTAAAAAGTTTTGTATCGTTTCGTACAGTCCTCAATTTAATCTGATTTTTTGAGCAAAACTAGTATAAACATGTGTATAATATATTACGATTTTTTGACCAAACTTACATTTGGAAACGTTTCGTAGAATAAAATTTTCAGATGATTTTTTGCATGGACTTCCATCAAATCCTTACCTCAGTAACATATAGAAAGGATCTAAAATGTTTTGAATGGTTTCGTACAGTGCTCGATTTAATTTTAATTTTTTGAGCAAAACTAGTATAAACATGTGTATAATATATTATGATTTTTTGACAGAAACTTTCATTGGAAAATGTTTGGTATTTTCAAATTTTCATATGATTTTTTGCATGGACTTCCATCAGAAACTTCCATCTTAACATATAGGAAGGATCTAAAATGTTTTGTATCGTTTCGTACAGTCCTCAATTTAATCTGATTTTTTGAGCAAAACTAGTAGAAACATGTGTATAATATATTACGATTTTTTTACCAAAACTTCCATTTGGAAACGTTTCGTAGAATAAAATTTTCATATGATTTTTTGCATGGACTTCCATCATAACCTTCCATCGAAACATATAGAAAGGATCTAAAAAGTTTTTTATCGTTTCGTATAGTCCTCGATTTAATCTGAATTTTTGAGCAAAACTAGTATAAAAATGTGTATAATATAATACGATTTTTTGACCAAAACTTGCATTTGGAAAAGTTTCGTTGAATAAAATTTTCAGATGATTTTTTGCATGGACTTCCATCAAAACCTTCCCTCATAACATATAGGAAGGATCTGAAAAGTTTTGAATGGTTTCGTACAGTCCTCGATTTAATTTAATTTTTTGAGCAAAACTAGTATAAACATGTGTATAATATATTATGATTTTTTTACAGAAACTTTCATTTAAAAATGTTTGGTAGAATTAAATTTTCATATGATTTTTTGCATGGACTTCAATCATAAACTTCCATCTTAACATATAGGAAGGATCTAAAAAGTTTTGTATCGTTTCGTACAGTCCTCAATTTAATCTGATTTTTTGAGCAAAACTAGTATAAACATGTGTATAATATATTACGATTTTTTGACCAAACTTCCATTTGGAACCGTTTCGTAGAATAAAATTTTCAGATGATTTTTTGCATGGACTTCCATCAAATCCTTACCTCAGTAACATATAGGAAGGATCTAAAAAGTTTTGAATGGTTTCGTACAGTCTTCGATTTAATTTAATTTTTTGAACAAAACTAGTATAAACATTTGTATAATATATTATGATTTTTTGACAGAAACTTTCATTTGAAAATTGTTGGTAGAATCAAATTTTCATATGATTTTTTGCATGGACTTCCATCATAAACTTCCATCTTAACATATAGGAAGGATCTAAAAAGTTTTGTATCGTTTCGTACAGTCCTCAATTTAATCTGATTTTTTGAGCAAAACTAGTATAAACATGTGTATAATATGTTACGATTTTTTTACCAAAACCTCCATTTGGAAACGTTTCGTAGAATAAAATTTTCAGATGATTTTTTGCATGGACTTCCCTCAAAACCTTCCCTTGTAACATATAGGAAGGATCTAAAAAGTTTTGAATGGTTTCGTACAGTCCTCGATTTAATTTGATTTTTTGAGCAAAACTAGTATAAACTTGTGTATAATATATTATGATTTTTTGACAGAAACTTGCATTTGGAAAAGTTTCGTAGAATAAAATTTTCATGTGATTTTTTGCATGGACTTCCATCATAACCTTCCATCGTAATATATAGGGAGGATCTAAAAAGCTTTGTATCGTTTCGTATAGTCCTCAATTTAATCTGATTTTTTGAGCAAAACTAGTATAAAAATGTGCAAAATATATTAGGATTTTTTGACCAAAACATGCATTTGGAAAAGCTTCGTAGATTAAAATTTTCAGATGATTGTTTGCATGGACTTCCATAAAAACCTTCCCTCGTAACTTATAGGAAAGATCTGAATTGTTTTGAATGGTTTCATACATTCCTCGATTTAATTTGATTTTTTGAGCAAAACAAGCATAAACATTGTGTATAATATATTATGATTATTTGACAGAAACTTGCATTTGGAAATATTTCGTAGAATCAAATTTTCATATGATTTTTTGCATGGACTTCCATCATAACCTTCCATCGTAACATATAGAAAGGATCTAAATAGTTTTTTATCGTTTCGTACAGTCCTCGATTTAATCTGATTTTTTGAGCAAAACTATCATAAACTTGTGTATAATATATTATGATTTTTTAACAGAAACTTGCATTTGGAAAAGTTTCGTAGAATACAATTTTCATATGATTTTTTGCATGGACTTCCATCATAACCTTCCATCGAAACATATAGAAAGGATCTAAAAAGTTTTTTATCGTTTCGCATAGTCCTCGATTTAATCTGAATTTTTGAGCAAAACTAGTATAAAAATGTGTATAATATAATACGATTTTTTGACCAAAACTTGCATTTGGAAAAGTTTCGTTGAATAAAATTTTCAGATGATTTTTTGCATGGACTTCCATCAAAACCTTCCCTCATAACATATAGGAAGGATCTGAAAAGTTTTGAATGGTTTCGTACAGTCCTCGATTTAATTTAATTTTTTGAGCAAAACTAGTATAAACATGTGTATAATATATTATGATTTTTTTACAGAAACTTTCATTTGAAAATGTTTGGTAGAATCAAATTTTCATATGATTTTTTGCATGGACTTCAATCATAAACTTCCATCTTAACAAATAGGAAGGATCTAAAAAGTTTTGTATCGTTTCGTACAGTCCTCAATTTAATCTGATTTTTTGAGCAAAACTAGTAGAAACATGTGTATAATATATTACGATTTTTTTACCAAAACTTCCATTTGGAAACGTTTCGTAGAATAAAATTTTCATATGATTTTTTGCATGGACTTCCATCATAACCTTCCATCGAAACATATAGAAAGGATCTAAAAAGTTTTTTATCGTTTCGTATAGTCCTCGATTTAATCTGAATTTTTGAGCAAAACTAGTATAAAAATGTGTATAATATAATACGATTTTTTGACCAAAACTTGCATTTGGAAAAGTTTCGTTGAATAAAATTTTCAGATGATTTTTTGCATGGACTTCCATCAAAACCTTCCCTCATAACATATAGGAAGGATCTGAAAAGTTTTGAATGGTTTCGTACAGTCCTCGATTTAATTTAATTTTTTGAGCAAAACTAGTATAAACATGTGTATAATATATTATGATTTTTTTACAGAAACTTTCATTTAAAAATGTTTGGTAGAATTAAATTTTCATATGATTTTTTGCATGGACTTCAATCATAAACTTCCATCTTAACATATAGGAAGGATCTAAAAAGTTTTGTATCGTTTCGTACAGTCCTCAATTTAATCTGATTTTTTGAGCAAAACTAGTATAAACATGTGTATAATATATTACGATTTTTTGACCAAACTTCCATTTGGAACCGTTTCGTAGAATAAAATTTTCAGATGATTTTTTGCATGGACTTCCATCAAATCCTTACCTCAGTAACATATAGGAAGGATCTAAAAAGTTTTGAATGGTTTCGTACAGTCTTCGATTTAATTTAATTTTTTGAACAAAACTAGTATAAACATTTGTATAATATATTATGATTTTTTGACAGAAACTTTCATTTGAAAATTGTTGGTAGAATCAAATTTTCATATGATTTTTTGCATGGACTTCCATCATAAACTTCCATCTTAACATATAGGAAGGATCTAAAAAGTTTTGTATCGTTTCGTACAGTCCTCAATTTAATCTGATTTTTTGAGCAAAACTAGTATAAACATGTGTATAATATGTTACGATTTTTTTACCAAAACCTCCATTTGGAAACGTTTCGTAGAATAAAATTTTCAGATGATTTTTTGCATGGACTTCCCTCAAAACCTTCCCTTGTAACATATAGGAAGGATCTAAAAAGTTTTGAATGGTTTCGTACAGTCCTCGATTTAATTTGATTTTTTGAGCAAAACTAGTATAAACTTGTGTATAATATATTATGATTTTTTGACAGAAACTTGCATTTGGAAAAGTTTCGTAGAATAAAATTTTCATGTGATTTTTTGCATGGACTTCCATCATAACCTTCCATCGTAATATATAGGGAGGATCTAAAAAGCTTTGTATCGTTTCGTATAGTCCTCAATTTAATCTGATTTTTTGAGCAAAACTAGTATAAAAATGTGCAAAATATATTAGGATTTTTTGACCAAAACATGCATTTGGAAAAGCTTCGTAGATTAAAATTTTCAGATGATTGTTTGCATGGACTTCCATAAAAACCTTCCCTCGTAACTTATAGGAAAGATCTGAATTGTTTTGAATGGTTTCATACATTCCTCGATTTAATTTGATTTTTTGAGCAAAACAAGCATAAACATTGTGTATAATATATTATGATTATTTGACAGAAACTTGCATTTGGAAATATTTCGTAGAATCAAATTTTCATATGATTTTTTGCATGGACTTCCATCATAACCTTCCATCGTAACATATAGAAAGGATCTAAATAGTTTTTTATCGTTTCGTACAGTCCTCGATTTAATCTGATTTTTTGAGCAAAACTATCATAAACTTGTGTATAATATATTATGATTTTTTAACAGAAACTTGCATTTGGAAAAGTTTCGTAGAATACCTTTTTCATATGATTTTTTGCATGGACTTCCATCATAACCTTCCATCGAAACATATAGAAAGGATCTAAAAAGTTTTTTATCGTTTCGTATAGTCCTCGATTTAA
This sequence comes from Lathyrus aphaca, assembly GCA_963966055.1. Classification (NCBI taxonomy): domain Eukaryota; kingdom Viridiplantae; phylum Streptophyta; class Magnoliopsida; order Fabales; family Fabaceae; genus Lathyrus; species Lathyrus aphaca. The sequence continues at coordinate 595,520,271 of OZ014520.1, read as the reverse complement.
TCTGAATTTTTGAGCAAAACTAGTATAAAAATGTGTATAATATAATACGATTTTTTGACCAAAACTTGCATTTGGAAAAGTTTCGTTGAATAAAATTTTCAGATGATTTTTTGCATGGACTTCCATCAAAACCTTCCCTCATAACATATAGGAAGGATCTGAAAAGTTTTGAATGGTTTTGTACAGTCCTCGATTTAATTTAATTTTTTGAGCAAAACTAGTATAAACATGTGTATAATATATTATGATTTTTTTACAGAAACATTCATTTGAAAATGTTTGGTAGAATTAAATTTTCATATGATTTCTTGCATGGACTTTAATCATAAACTTCCATATTAACATATAGGAAGGATCTAAAAAGTTTTGTATCGTTTCGTACAGTCCTCAATTTAATCTGATTTTTTGAGCAAAACTACTATAAACATGTGTATAATATATTACGATTTTTTGACCAAACTTACATTTGGAAACGTTTCGTAGAATAAAATTTTCAGATGATTTTTTGCATGGACTTCCATCAAATCCTTACCTCAATAACATATAGAAAGGATCTAAAAAGTTTTGAATGGTTTCGTACAGTGCTCGATTTAATTTTAATTTTTTGAGCAAAACTAAATATATTATGATTTTTTGACAGAAACTTTCATTTGAAAATGTTTGGTAGAATCAAATTTTCATATGATTTTTTGCATGGACTTCCATCAGAAACTTCCATCTTAACATATAGGAAGGATCTAAAAAGTTTTGTATCATTTCGTACAGTCCTCAATTTAATCTGATTTTTTGAGCAAAACTAGTATAAACATGTGTATAATATATTACGATTTTTTTACCAAAACTTCCATTTGGAAACGTTTCGTAGAATAAAATTTTCAGATGATTTTTTGCATGGACTTCCCTCAAAACCTTCCCTTGTAACATATAGGAAGGATCTAAAAAGTTTTGAATGGTTTCGTACAGTCTTTGATTTAATTTTATTTTTTGAGCAAAACTAGTATAAACTTGTGTATAATATATTATGATTTTTTGACAGAAACTTGCATTTGGAAAAGTTTCGTAGAATAAAATTTTCATGTGATTTTTTGCATGGACTTCCATCATAACCTTCCATCGTAATATATAGGGAGGATCTAAAAAGTTTTGTATCGTTTCGTATAGTCCTCAATTTAATCTGATTTTTTGAGCAAAACTAGTATAAAAATGTGCAAAATATATTAGGATTTTTTGACCAAAACATGCATTTGGAAAAGCTTCGTAGATTAAAATTTTCAGATGATTGTTTGCATGGACATCCATAAAAACCTTCCCTCGTAACTTATAGGAAAGATCTGAATTGTTTTGAATGGTTTCATACATTCCTCGATTTAATTTGATTTTTTGAGCAAAACAAGCATAAACATTGTGTATAATATATTATGATTATTTGACAGAAACTTGCATTTGGAATTATTTCGTAGAATCAAATTTTCATATGATTTTTTGCATGGACTTCCATCATAACCTTCCATCGTAACATATAGAAAGGATCTAAATAGTTTTTTATCGTTTCGTATAGTCCTCGATTTAATCTGAATTTTTGAGCAAAACTAGTATAAAAATGTGTATAATATAATACGATTTTTTGACCAAAACTTGCATTTGGAAAAGTTTCGTTGAATAAAATTTTCAGATGATTTTTTGCATGGACTTCCATCAAAACCTTCCCTCATAACATATAGGAAGGATCTGAAAAGTTTTGAATGGTTTCGTACAGTCCTCGATTTAATTTAATTTTTAGAGCAAAACTAGTATAAACATGTGTATAATATATTATGATTTTTTTACAGAAACTTTCATTTGAAAATGTTTGGTAGAATCAAATTTTCATATGATTTCTTGCATGGACTTCAATCATAAACTTCCATATTAACATATAGGAAGGATCTAAAAAGTTTTGTATCGTTTCGTACAGTCCTCAATTTAATATGATTTTTTGAGCAAAACTACTATAAACATGTGTATAATATATTACGATTTTTTGACCAAACTTACATTTGGAAACGTTTCGTAGAATAAAATTTTCAGATGATTTTTTACATGGACTTCCATCAAATCCTTACCTCAGTAACATATAGAAAGGATCTAAAAAGTTTTGAATGGTTTCGTACAGTGCTCGATTTAATTTTAATTTTTTGAGCAAAACTAGTATAAACATGTGTATAATATATTATGATTTTTTGACAGAAACTTTCATTTGAAAATGTTTGGTAGAATAAAATTTTCATATGATTTTTTGCATGGACTTCCATCAGAAACTTCCATCTTAACATATAGGAAGGATCTAAAAAGTTTTGTATCGTTTCGTACAGTCCTCAATTTAATCTGATTTTTTGAGCAAAACTAGTATAAACATGTGTATAATATATTACGATTTTTTTACCAAAACTTCCATTTGGAAACGTTTCGTAGAATAAAATTTTCAGATGATTTTTTGCATGGACTTCCCTCAAAACCTTCCCTTGTAACATATAGGAAGGATCTCAAAAGTTTTGAATGGTTTCGTACAGTCTTTGATTTAATTTGATTTTTTGAGCAAAACTAGTATAAACTTGTGTATAATATATTATGATTTTTTGACAGAAACTTGCATTTGGAAAAGTTTCGTAGAATAAAATTTTCATGTGATTTTTTGCATGGACTTCCATCATAACCTTCCATCGTAATATATAGGGAGGATCTAAAAAGTTTTGTATCGTTTCGTATAGTCCTCAATTTAATCTGATTTTTTGAGCAAAACTAGTATAAAAATGTGCAAAATATATTAGGATTTTTTGACCAAAACATGTATTTGGAAAAGCTTCGTAGATTAAAATTTTCAGATGATTGTTTGCATGGACTTCCATAAAAACCTTCCCTCGTAACTTATAGGAAAGATCTGAATTGTTTTGAATGGTTTCATACATTCCTCTATTTAATTTGATTTTTTGAGCAAAACAAGCATAAACATTGTGTATAATATATTATGATTATTTGACAGAAACATGCATTTGGAAATATTTCGTAGAATCAAATTTTCATATGATTTTTTGCATGGACTTCCATCATAACCTTCCATCGTAACATATAGAAAGGATCTAAATAGTTTTTTATCGTTTCGTACAGTCCTCGATTTAATCTGATTTTTTGAGCAAAACTATCATAAACTTGTGTATAATATATTATGATTTTTTTAACAGAAACTTGCATTTGGAAAAGTTTCGTAGAATACAATTTTCATATGATTTTTTGCATGGACTTCCATCATAACCTTCCATCGAAACATATAGAAAGGATCTAAAAAGTTTTTTATCGTTTCGTATAGTCCTCGATTTAATCTGAATTTTTGAGCAAAACTAGTATAAAAATGTGTATAATATAATACGATTTTTTGACCAAAACTTGCATTTGGAAAAGTTTCGTTGAATAAAATTTTCAGATGATTTTTTGCATGGACTTCCATCAAAACCTTCCCTCATAACATATAGGAAGGATCTGAAAAGTTTTGAATGGTTTCGTACAGTCCTCGATTTAATTTAATTTTTTGAGCAAAACTAGTATAAACATGTGTATAATATATTATGATTTTTTTACAGAAACTTTCATTTGAAAATGTTTGGTAGAATCAAATTTTCATATGATTTTTTGCATGGACTTCAATCATAAACTTCCATCTTAACAAATAGGAAGGATCTAAAAAGTTTTGTATCGTTTCGTACAGTCCTCAATTTAATCTGATTTTTTGAGCAAAACTAGTATAAACATGTGTATAATATATTACGATTTTTTGACCAAACTTACATTTGGAAACGTTTCGTAGAATAAAATTTTCAGATGATTTTTTGCATGGACTTCCATCAAATCCTTACCTCAGTAACATATAGAAAGGATCTAAAAAGTTTTGAATGGTTTCGTACAGTGCTCGATTTAATTTTAATTTTTTGAGCAAAACTAGTATAAACATGTGTATAATATATTATGATTTTTTGACAGAAACTTTCATTTGAAAATGTTTGGTAGATTCAAATTTTCATATGATTTTTTGCATGGACTTCCATCAGAAACTTCCATCTTAACATATAGGAAGGATCTAAAAAGTTTTGTATCGTTTCGTACAGTCCTCAATTTAATCTGATTTTTTGAGCAAAACTAGTATAAACATGTGTATAATATATTACGATTTTTTTACCAAAACTTCCATTTGGAAACGTTTCGTAGAATAAAATTTTCATATGATTTTTTGCATGGACTTCCATCATAACCTTCCATCGAAACATATAGAAAGGATCTAAAAAGTTTTTTATCGTTTCGTATTAGTCCTCGATTTAATCTGAATTTTTGAGCAAAACTAGTATAAAAATGTGTATAATATAATACGATTTTTTGACCAAAACTTGCATTTGGAAAAGTTTCGTTGAATAAAATTTTCAGATGATTTTTTGCATGGACTTCCATCAAAACCTTCCCTCATAACATATAGGAAGGATCTGAAAAGTTTTGAATGGTTTCGTACAGTCCTCGATTTAATTTAATTTTTTGAGCAAAACTAGTATAAACATGTGTATAATATATTATGAATTTTTGACAGAAACTTTCATTTGAAAATGTTTGGTAGATTCAAATTTTCATATGATTTTTTGCATGGACTTCCATCAGAAACTTCCATCTTAACATATAGGAAGGATCTAAAAAGTTTTGTATCGTTTCGTACAGTCCTCAATTTAATCTGATTTTTTGAGCAAAACTAGTATAAACATGTGTATAATTTAATCTGATTTTTTGAGCAAAACTAGTATAAACATGTGTATAATATATTACGATTTTTTTACCAAAACTTCCATTTGGAAACGTTTCGTAGAATAAAATTTTCAGATGATTTTTTGCATGGACTTCCCTCAAAACCTTCCCTTGTAACATATAGGAAGGATCTAAAAAGTTTTGAATGGTTTCGTACAGTCCTCGATTTAATTTGATTTTTTGAGTAAAACTAGTATAAACTTGTGTATAATATATTATAATTTTTTGACAGAAACTTTCATTTGGAAAAGTTTCGTAGAATAAAATTTTCATGTGATTTTTTGCATGGACTTCCATCATAACCTTCCATCGTAATATATAGGGATGATCTAAAAAGTTTTGTATCGTTTCGTATAGTCCTCAATTTAATCTGATTTTTTGAGCAAAACTAGTATAAAAATGTGCAAAATATATTAGGATTTTTTGACCAAAACATGCATTTGGAAAAGCTTCGTAGATTAAAATTTTCAGATGATTGTTTGCATGGACTTCCATAAAAACCTTCCCTCGTAACTTATAGGAAAGATCTGAATTGTTTTGAATGGTTTCATACATTCCTCGATTTAATTTGATTTTTTGAGCAAAACAAGCATAAACATTGTGTATAATATATTATGATTATTTGACTGAAACTTGCATTTGGAAATATTTCGTAGAATCAAATTTTCATATGATTTTTTGCATGGACTTCCATCATAACCTTCCATCGTAACATATAGAAAGGATCTAAATAGTTTTTTATCGTTTCGTACAGTCCTCGATTTAATCTGATTTTTTGAGCAAAACTATCATAAACTTGTGTATAATATATTATGATTTTTTAACAGAAACTTGCATTTGGAAAAGTTTCGTAGAATACAATTTTCATATGATTTTTTGCATGGACTTCCATCATAACCTTCCATCGAAACATATAGAAGGATCTAAAAAGTTTTTTATCGTTTCGTATAGTCCTCGATTTAATCTGAATTTTTGAGCAAAACTAGTATAAAAATGTGTATAATATAATACGATTTTTTGACCAAAACTTGCATTTGGAAAAGTTTCGTTGAATAAAATTTTCAGATGATTTTTTGCATGGACTTCCATCAAAACCTTCCCTCATAACATATAGGAAGGATCTGAAAAGTTTTGAATGGTTTCGTACAGTCCTCGATTTAATTTAATTTTTTGAGCAAAACTAGTATAAACATGTGTATAATATATTATGATTTTTTTACAGAAACTTTCATTTAAAAATGTTTGGTAGAATTAAATTTTCATATGATTTTTTGCATGGACTTCAATCATAAACTTCCATCTTAACATATAGGAAGGATCTAAAAAGTTTTGTATCGTTTCGTACAGTCCTCAATTTAATCTGATTTTTTGAGCAAAACTAGTATAAACATGTGTATAATATATTACGATTTTTTGACCAAACTTCCATTTGGAAACGTTTCGTAGAATAAAATTTTCAGATGATTTTTTGCATGGACTTCCATCAAATCCTTACCTCAGTAACATATAGGAAGGATCTAAAAAGTTTTGAATGGTTTCGTACAGTCTTCGATTTAATTTAATTTTTTGAACAAAACTAGTATAAACATTTGTATAATATATTATGATTTTTTGACAGAAACTTTCATTTGAAAATGTTTGGTAGAATCAAATTTTCATATGATTTTTTGCATGGGCTTCCATCATAAACTTCCATCTTAACATATAGGAAGGATCTAAAAAGTTTTGTATCGTTTCGTACAGTCCTCAATTTAATCTGATTTTTTGAGCAAAACTAGTATAAACATGTGTATAATATATTACGATTTTTTTTACCAAAACCTCCATTTGGAAACGTTTCGTAAAATAAAATTTTCAGATGATTTTTTGCATGGACTTCCCTCAAAACCTTCCCTTGTAACATATTGGAAGGATCTAAAAAGTTTTGAATGGTTTCGTACAGTCTTTGATTTAATTTGATTTTTTGAGCAAAACTAGTATAAACTTGTGTATAATATATTATGATTTTTTGACAGAAACTTGCATTTGGAAAAGTTTCGTAGAATAAAATTTTCATGTGATTTTTTGCATGGACTTCCATCATAACCTTCCATCGTAATATATAGGGAGGATCTAAAAAGTTTTGTATCGTTTCGTATAGTCCACAATTTAATCTGATTTTTTGAGCAAAACTAGTATAAAAATGTGCAAAATATATTAGGATTTTTTGACCAAAACATGCATTTGGAAAAGCTTCGTAGATTAAAATTTTCAGATAATTGTTTGCATGGACTTCCATAAAAACCTTCCCTCGTAACTTATAGGAAAGATCTGAATTGTTTTGAATGGTTTCATACATTCCTCGATTTAATTTGATTTTTTGAGCAAAACAAGCATAAACATTGTGTATAATATATTATGATTATTTGACAGAAACATGCATTTGGAAATATTTCGTAGAATCAAATTTTCATATGATTTTTTGCATGGACTTCCATCATAACCTTCCATCGTAACATATAGAAAGGATCTAAATAGTTTTTTATCGTTTCGTACAGTCCTCGATTTAATCTGATTTTTTGAGCAAAACTATCATAAACTTGTGTATAATATATTATGATTTTTTAACAGAAACTTGCATTTGGAAAAGTTTCGTAGAATACAATTTTCATATGATTTTTTGCATGGACTTCCATCATAACCTTCCATCGAAACATATAGAAAGGATCTAAAAAGTTTTTTATCGTTTCGTATATTCCTCGATTTAATCTGAATTTTTGAGCAAAACTAGTATAAAAATGTGTATAATATAATACGATTTTTTGACCAAAACTTGCATTTGGAAAAGTTTCGTTGAATAAAATTTTCAGATGATTTTTTGCATGGACTTCCATCAAAACCTTCCCTCATAACATATAGGAAGGATCTGAAAAGTTTTGAATGGTTTCGTACAGTCCTCGATTTAATTTAATTTTTTGAGCAAAACTAGTATAAACATGTGTATAATATATTATGATTTTTTTACAGAAACATTCATTTGAAAATGTTTGGTAGAATCAAATTTTCATATGATTTTTTGCATGGACTTCAATCATAAACTTCCATATTAACATATAGGAAGGATCTAAAAAGTTTTGTATCGTTTCGTACAGTCCTCAATTTAATCTGATTTTTTGAGCAAAACTACTATAAACATGTGTATAATATATTACGATTTTTTGACCAAACTTACATTTGGAAACGTTTCGTAGAATAAAATTTTCAGATGATTTTTTGCATGGACTTCCATCAAATCCTTACCTCAGTAACATATAGAAAGGATCTAAAAAGTTTTGAATGGTTTCGTACAGTGCTCGATTTAATTTTAATTTTTTGAGCAAAACTAGTATAAACATGTGTATAATATATTATGATTTTTTGACAGAAACTTTCATTTGAAAATGTTTGGTAGAATCAAATTTTCATATGATTTTTTGCATGGACTTCCATCAGAAACTTCCATCTTAACATATAGGAAGGATCTAAAAAGTTTTGTATCGTTTCGTACAGTCCTCAATTTAATCTGATTTTTTGAGCAAAACTAGTATAAACATGTGTATAATATATTACGATTATTTTACCAAAACTTCCATTTGGAAACGTTTCGTAGAATAAAATTTTCAGATGATTTTTTGCATGGACTTCCCTCAAAACCTTCCCTTGTAACATATAGGAAGGATCTAAAAAGTTTTGAATGGTTTCGTACAGTCCTCGATTTAATTTGATTTTTTGAGCAAAACTAGTATAAACTTGTGTATAATATATTATGATTTTTTGACAGAAACTTTCATTTGGAAAAGTTTCGTAGAATAAAATTTTCATGTGATTTTTTGCATGGACTTCCATCATAACCTTCCATCGTAATATATAGGGAGGATCTAAAAAGTTTTGTATCGTTTCGTATAGTCCTCAATTTAATCTGATTTTTTGAGCAAAACTAGTATAAAAATGTGCAAAATATATTAGGATTTTTTGACCAAAACATGCATTTGGAAAAGCTTCGTAGATTAAAATTTTCAGATGATTGTTTGCATGGACTTCCATAAAAACCTTCCCTCGTAACTTATAGGAAAGATCTGAATTGTTTTGAATGGTTTCATACATTCCTCGATTTAATTTGATTTTTTGAGCAAAACAAGCATAAACATTGTGTATAATATATTATGATTATTTGACAGAAACTTGCATTTGGAAATATTTCGTAGAATCAAATTTTCATATGATTTTTTGCATGGACTTCCATCATAACCTTCCATCGTAACATATAGAAAGGATCTAAATAGTTTTTTATCGTTTCGTACAATCCTCGATTTAATCTGATTTTTTGAGCAAAACTATCATAAACTTGTGTATAATATATTATGATTTTTTAACAGAAACTTGCATTTGAAAAGTTTCGTAGAATACAATTTTCATATGATTTTTTGCATGGACTTCCATCATAACCTTCCATCGAAACATATAGAAAGGATCTAAAAAGTTTTTTATCGTTTCGTATAGTCCTCGATTTAATCTGAATTTTTGAGCAAAACTAGTATAAAAATGTGTATAATATAATACGATTTTTTGACCAAAACTTGCATTTGGAAAAGTTTCGTTGAATAAAATTTTCAGATGATTTTTTGCATGGACTTCCATCAAAACCTTCCCTCATAACATATAGGAAGGATCTGAAAAGTTTTGAATGGTTTCGTACAGTCCTCGATTTAATTTAATTTTTTGAGCAAAACTAGTATAAACATGTGTATAATATATTATGATTTTTTTACAGAAACTTTCATTTAAAAATGTTTGGTAGAATTAAATTTTCATATGATTTTTTGCATGGACTTCAATCATAAACTTCCATCTTAACATATAGGAAGGATCTAAAAAGTTTTGTATCGTTTCGTACAGTCCTCAATTTAATCTGATTTTTTGAGCAAAACTAGTATAAACATGTGTATAATATATTACGATTTTTTGACCAAACTTCCATTTGGAAACGTTTCGTAGAATAAAATTTTCAGATGATTTTTTGCATGGACTTCCATCAAATCCTTACCTCAGTAACATATAGGAAGGATCTAAAAAGTTTTGAATGGTTTCGTACAGTCTTCGATTTAATTTAATTTTTTGAACAAAACTAGTATAAACATTTGTATAATATATTATGATTTTTTGACAAAAACTTTCATTTGAAAATGTTTGGTAGAATCAAATTTTCATATGATTTTTTGCATGGACTTCCATCAGAAACTTCCATCTTAACATATAGGAAGGATCTAAAAAGTTTTGTATCGTTTCGTACAGTCCTCAATTTAATCTGATTTTTTGAGCAAAACTAGTATAAACATGTGTATAATATATTACGATTTTTTTACCAAAACTTCCATTTGGAAACGTTTCGTAGAATAAAATTTTCAGATGATTTTTTGCATGGACTTCCCTCAAAAACTTCCCTTGTAACATATAGGAAGGATCTAAAAAGTTTTGAATGGTTTCGTACAGTCCTCGATTTAATTTGATTTTTTGAGCAAAACTAGTATAAACTTGTGTATAATATATTATGATTTTTTGACAGAAACTTTCATTTGGAAAAGTTTCGTAGAATAAAATTTTCATGTGATTTTTTGCATGGACTTCCATCATAACCTTCCATCGTAATATATAGGGAGGATCTAAAAAGTTTTGTATCATTTCGTATAGTCCTCAATTTAATCTGATTTTTTGAGCAAAACTAGTATAAAAATGTGCAAAATATATTAGGATTTTTTGACCAAAACATGCATTTGGAAAAGCTTCGTCGATTAAAATTTTCAGATGATTGTTTGCATGGACTTCCATAAAAACCTTCCCTCGTAACTTATAGGAAAGATCTGAATTGTTTTGAATGGTTTCATACATTCCTCGATTTAATTTGATTTTTTGAGCAAAACAAGCATAAACATTGTGTATAATATATTATGATTATTTGACAGAAACTTGCATTTGGAAATATTTCGTAGAATCAAATTTTCATATGATTTTTTGCATGGACTTCCATCATAACCTTCCATCGTAACATATAGAAAGGATCTAAATAGTTTTTTATCGTTTCGTACAGTCCTCGATTTAATCTGATTTTTTGAGCAAAACTATCATAAACTTGTGTATAATATATTATGATTTTTTAACAGAAACTTGCATTTGGAAAACTTTCGTAGAATACAATTTTCATATGATTTTTTGCATGGACTTCCATCATAACCTTCCATCGAAACATATAGAAAGGATCTAAAAAGTTTTTTATCGTTTCGTATAGTCCTCGATTTAATCTGAATTTTTGAGCAAAACTAGTATAAAAATGTGTATAATATAATACGATTTTTTGACCAAAACTTGCATTTGGAAAAGTTTCGTTGAATAAAATTTTCAGATGATTTTTTGCATGGACTTCCATCAAAACCTTCCCTCATAACATATAGGAAGGATCTGAAAAGTTTTGAATGGTTTCGTACAGTCCTCGATTTAATTTGATTTTTTGAGCAAAACTAGTATAAACTTGTGTATAATATATTATGATTTTTTGACAGAAACTTTTATTTGGAAAAGTTTCGTAGCATAAAATTTTCATGTGATTTTTTGCATGGACTTCCTTCATAACCTTCCATCGTAATATATAGGGAGGATGTAAAAAGTTTTGTATCGTTTCGTATAGTCCTCAATTTAATTTGATATTTTAAGCAAAACTAGTATAAAAATGTGCAAAATATATTAGGATTTTTTGACCAAAACATGCATTTGGAAAAGCTTCGTAGATTAAAATTTTCAGATGATTGTTTGCATGGACTTCCATAAAAACCTTCCCTCGTAACTTATAGGAAAGATCTGAATTGTTTTGAATGGTTTCATACATTCCTCGATTTAATTTGATTTTTTTAGCAAAACAAGCATAAACATTGTGTATAATATATTATGATTATTTGACAGAAACTTGCATTTGGAAATATTTCGTAGAATCAAATTTTCATATGATTTTTTGCATGGACTTCCATCATAACCTTCCATCGTAACATATAGAAAGGATCTAAATAGTTTTTTATCGTTTCGTACAGTCCTCGATTTAATCTGATTTTTTGAGCAAAACTATCATAAACTTGTGTATAATATATTATGATTTTTTAACAGAAACTTGCATTTGGAAAAGTTTCGTAGAATACAATTTTCATATGATTTTTTGCATGGACTTCCATCATAACCTTCCATCGAAACATATAGAAAGGATCTAAAAAGTTTTTTATCGTTTCGTATAGTCCTCGATTTAATCTGAATTTTTGAGCAAAACTAGTATAAAAATGTGTATAATATAATACGATTTTTTTTCCAAAACTTGCATTTGGAAAAGTTTCGTTGAATAAAATTTTCAGATGATTTTTTGCATGGACTTCCATCAAAAACTTCCCTCATAACATATAGGAAGGATCTGAAAAGTTTTGAATGGTTTCGTACAGTCCTCGATTTAATTTAATTTTTTGAGCAAAACTAGTATAAACATGTGTATAATATATTATGATTTTTTTACAGAAACTTTCATTTGAAAATGTTTGGTAGAATCAAATTTTCATATGATTTTTTGCATGGACTTCAATCATAAACTTCCATCTTAACATATAGGAAGGATCTAAAAAGTTTTGTATCGTTTCGTACAGTCCTCAATTTAATCTGATTTTTTGAGCAAAACTAGTATAAACATGTGTATAATATATTACGATTTTTTGACCAAACTTCCATTTGGAAACGTTTCGTAGAATAAAATTTTCAAATGATTTTTTGCATGGACTTCCATCAAATCCTTACCTCAGTAACATATAGGAAGGATCTAAAAAGTTTTGAATGGTTTCGTACAGTGCTCGATTTAATTTTAATTTTTTGAGCAAAACTAGTATAAACATGTGTATAATATATTATGATTTTTTGACAGAAACTTTCATTTGAAAATGTTTGGTAGAATCAAATTTTCATATGATTTTTTGCATGGACTTCCATCAGAAACTTCCATCTTAACATATAGGAAGGATCTAAAAAGTTTTGTATCGTTTCGTACAGTCCTCAATTTAATCTGATTTTTTGAGCAAAACTAGTATAAACATGTGTATAATATATTACGATTTTTTTACCAAAACTTCCATTTGGAAACGTTTCGTAGAATAAAATTTTCAGATGATTTTTTGCATGGACTTCCCTCAAAACCTTCCCTTGTAACATATAGGAAGGATCTAAAAAGTTTTGAATGGTTTCGTACAGTCCTCGATTTAATTTGATTTTTTGAGCAAAACTAGTATAAACTTGTGTATAATATATTATGATTTTTTGACAGAAACTTTCATTTGGAAAAGTTTCGTAGAATAAAATTTTCATGTGATTTTTTGCATGGACTTCCATCATAACCTTCCATCGTAATATATAGGGAGGATCTAAAAAGTTTTGTATCGTTTCTTATAGTCCTCAATTTAATCTGATTTTTTGAGCAAAACTAGTATAAAAATGTGCAAAATATATTAGGATTTTTTGACCAAAACATGCATTTGGAAAAGCTTCGTAGATTAAAATTTTCAGATGATTGTTTGCATGGACTTCCATAAAAACCTTCCCTCGTAACTTATAGGAAAGATCTGAATTGTTTTGAATGGTTTCATACATTCCTCGATTTAATTTGATTTTTTGAGCAAAACAAGCATAAACATTGTGTATAATATATTATGATTATTTGACAGAAACTTGCATTTGGAAATATTTCGTAGAATCAAATTTTCATATGATTTTTTGCATGGACTTCCATCATAACCTTCCATCGTAACATATAGAAAGGATCTAAATAGTTTTTTATCGTTTCGTACAGTCCTCGATTTAATCTGATTTTTTGAGCAAAACTATCATAAACTTGTGTATAATATATTATGATTTTTTAACAGAAACTTGCATTTGGAAAAGTTTCGTAGAATACAATTTTCATATGATTTTTTGCATGGACTTCCATCATAACCTTCCATCGAAACATATAGAAAGGATCTAAAAAGTTTTTTATCGTTTCGTATAGTCCTCGATTTAATCTGAATTTTTGAGCAAAACTAGTATAAAAATGTGTATAATATAATACGATTTTTTTTCCAAAACTTGCATTTGGAAAAGTTTCGTTGAATAAAATTTTCAGATGATTTTTTGCATGGACTTCCATCAAAAACTTCCCTCATAACATATAGGAAGGATCTGAAAAGTTTTGAATGGTTTCGTACAGTCCTCGATTTAATTTAATTTTTTGAGCAAAACTAGTATAAACATGTGTATAATATATTATGATTTTTTTACAGAAACTTTCATTTGAAAATGTTTGGTAGAATCAAATTTTCATATGATTTTTTGCATGGACTTCAATCATAAACTTCCATCTTAACATATAGGAAGGATCTAAAAAGTTTTGTATCGTTTCGTACAGTCCTCAATTTAATCTGATTTTTTGAGCAAAACTAGTATAAACATGTGTATAATATATTACGATTTTTTGACCAAACTTCCATTTGGAAACGTTTCGTAGAATAAAATTTTTAGATGATTTTTTGCATGGACTTCCATCAAATCCTTACCTCAGTAACATATAGGAAGGATCTAAAAAGTTTTGAATGGTTTCGTACAGTGCTCGATTTAATTTTAATTTTTTGAGCAAAACTAGTATAAACATGTGTATAATATATTATGATTTTTTGACAGAAACTTTCATTTGAAAATGTTTGGTAGAATCAAATTTTCATATGATTTTTTGCATGGACTTCCATCAGAAACTTCCATCTTAACATATAGGAAGGATCTAAAAAGTTTTGTATCGTTTCGTACAGTCCTCAATTTAATCTGATTTTTTGAGCAAAACTAGTATAAACATGTGTATAATATATTACGATTTTTTTACCAAAACTTCCATTTGGAAACGTTTCGTAGAATAAATTTTTCAGATGATTTTTTGCATGGACTTCCCTCAAAACCTTCCCTTGTAACATATAGGAAGGATCTAAAAAGTTTTGAATGGTTTCGTACAGTCCTCGATTTAATTTGATTTTTTGAGCAAAACTAGTATAAACTTGTGTATAATATATTATGATTTTTTGACAGAAACTTTCATTTGGAAAAGTTTCGTAGAATAAAATTTTCTTGTGATTTTTTGCATGGACTTCCATCATAACCTTCCATCGTAATATATAGGGAGGATCTAAAAAGTTTTGTATCGTTTCTTATAGTCCTCAATTTAATCTGATTTTTTGAGCAAAACTAGTATAAAAATGTGCAAAATATATTAGGATTTTTTGACCAAAACATGCATTTGGAAAAGCTTCGTAGATTAAAATTTTTAGATGATTGTTTGCATGGACTTCCATAAAAACCTTCCCTCGTAACTTATAGGAAAGATCTGAATTGTTTTGAATGGTTTCAAACATTCCTCGATTTAATTTGATTTTTTGAGCAAAACAAGCATAAACATTGTGTATAATATATTATGATTATTTGACAGAAACTTGCATTTGGAAATATTTCGTAGAATCAAATTTTCATATGATTTTTTGCATGGACTTCTATCATAACCTTCCATCGTAACATATAGAAAGGATCTAAATAGTTTTTTATCGTTTCGTACAGTCCTCGATTTAATCTGATTTTTTGAGCAAAACTATCATAAACTTGTGTATAATATATTATGATTTTTTAACAGAAACTTGCATTTGGAAAAGTTTCGTAGAATACAATTTTCATATGATTTTTTGCATGGACTTCCATCATAACCTTCCATCGAAACATATAGAAAGGATCTAAAAAGTTTTTTATCGTTTCGTATAGTCCTCGATTTAATCTGAATTTTTGAGCAAAACTAGTATAAAAATGTGTATAATATAATACGATTTTTTGACCAAAACTTGCAATTGCAAAAGTTTCGTTGAATAAAATTTTCAGATGATTTTTTGCATGGACTTCCATCAAAACCTTCCCTCATAACATATAGGAAGGATCTGAAAAGTTTTGAATGGTTTCGTACAGTCCTCGATTTAATTTAATTTTTTGAGCAAAACTAGTATAAACATGTGTATAATATATTATGATTTTTTTACAGAAAATTTCATTTGAAAATGTTTGGTAGAATCAAATTTTCGTATGATTTTTTGCATGGACTTCAATCATAAACTTCCATCTTAACATATAGGAAGGATCTAAAAAGTTTTGTATCGTTTCGTACAGTCCTCAATTTAATCGGATTTTTTGAGCAAAACTAGTATAAACATGTGTATAATATATTACGATTTTTTTGACCAAACTTCCATTTGGAAACGTTTCGTAGAATAAAATTTTTAGATGATTTTTTGCATGGACTTCCATCAAATCCTTACCTCAGTAACATATAGGAAGGATCTAAAAAGTTTTGAATGGTTTCGTACAGTGCTCGATTTAATTTTAATTTTTTGAGCAAAACTAGTATAAACATGTGTATAATATATTATGATTTTTTGACAGAAACTTTCATTTGAAAATGTTTGGTAGAATCAAATTTTCATATGATTTTTTGCATGGACTTCCATCAGAAACTTCCATCTTAACATATAGGAAGGATCTAAAAAGTTTTGTATCGTTTCGTACAGTCCTCAATTTAATCTGATTTTTTGAGCAAAACTAGTATAAACATGTGTATAATATATTACGATTTTTTTACCAAAACTTCCATTTGGAAACGTTTCGTAGAATAAATTTTTCAGATGATTTTTTGCATGGACTTCCCTCAAAACCTTCCCTTGTAACATATAGGAAGGATCTAAAAAGTTTTGAATGGTTTCGTACAGTCCTCGATTTAATTTGATTTTTTGAGCAAAACTAGTATAAACTTGTGTATAATATATTATGATTTTTTGACAGAAACTTTCATTTGGAAAAGTTTCGTAGAATAAAATTTTCTTGTGATTTTTTGCATGGACTTCCATCATAACCTTCCATCGTAATATATAGGGAGGATCTAAAAAGTTTTGTATCGTTTCTTATAGTCCTCAATTTAATCTGATTTTTTGAGCAAAACTAGTATAAAAATGTGCAAAATATATTAGGATTTTTTGACCAAAACATGCATTTGGAAAAGCTTCGTAGATTAAAATTTTTAGATGATTGTTTGCATGGACTTCCATAAAAACCTTCCCTCGTAACTTATAGGAAAGATCTGAATTGTTTTGAATGGTTTCAAACATTCCTCGATTTAATTTGATTTTTTGAGCAAAACAAGCATAAACATTGTGTATAATATATTATGATTATTTGACAGAAACTTGCATTTGGAAATATTTCGTAGAATCAAATTTTCATATGATTTTTTGCATGGACTTCTATCATAACCTTCCATCGTAACATATAGAAAGGATCTAAATAGTTTTTTATCGTTTCGTACAGTCCTCGATTTAATCTGATTTTTTGAGCAAAACTATCATAAACTTGTGTATAATATATTATGATTTTTTAACAGAAACTTGCATTTGGAAAAGTTTCGTAGAATACAATTTTCATATGATTTTTTGCATGGACTTCCATCATAACCTTCCATCGAAACATATAGAAAGGATCTAAAAAGTTTTTTATCGTTTCGTATAGTCCTCGATTTAATCTGAATTTTTGAGCAAAACTAGTATAAAAATGTGTATAATATAATACGATTTTTTGACCAAAACTTGCAATTGCAAAAGTTTCGTTGAATAAAATTTTCAGATGATTTTTTGCATGGACTTCCATCAAAACCTTCCCTCATAACATATAGGAAGGATCTGAAAAGTTTTGAATGGTTTCGTACAGTCCTCGATTTAATTTAATTTTTTGAGCAAAACTAGTATAAACATGTGTATAATATATTATGATTTTTTTACAGAAAATTTCATTTGAAAATGTTTGGTAGAATCAAATTTTCGTATGATTTTTTGCATGGACTTCAATCATAAACTTCCATCTTAACATATAGGAAGGATCTAAAAAGTTTTGTATCGTTTCGTACAGTCCTCAATTTAATCGGATTTTTTGAGCAAAACTAGTATAAACATGTGTATAATATATTACGATTTTTTTGACCAAACTTCCATTTGGAAACGTTTCGTAGAATAAAATTTTTAGATGATTTTTTGCATGGACTTCCATCAAATCCTTACCTCAGTAACATATAGGAAGGATCTAAAAAGTTTTGAATGGTTTCGTACAGTGCTCGATTTAATTTTAATTTTTTGAGCAAAACTAGTATAAACATGTGTATAATATATTATGATTTTTTGACAGAAACATTCATTTGAAAATGTTTGGTAGAATCAAATTTTCATATGATTTTTTGCATGGACTTCCATCAGAAACTTCCATCTTAACATATAGGAAGGATCTAAAAAGTTTTGTATCGTTTCGTACAGTCCTCAATTTAATCTGATTTTTTGAGCAAAACTAGTATAAACATGTGTATAATATATTACGATTTTTTTACCAAAACTTCCATTTGGAAACGTTTCGTAGAATAAAATTTTCAGATGATTTTTTGCATGGACTTCCCTCAAAACCTTCCCTTGTAACATATAGGAAGGATCTAAAAAGTTTTGAATGGTTTCGTACAGTCCTCGATTTAATTTGATTTTTTGAGCAAAACTAGTATAAACTTGTGTATAATATATTATGATTTTTTGACAGAAACTTTCATTTGGAAAAGTTTCGTAGAATAAAATTTTCATGTGATTTTTTGCATGGACTTCCATCATAACCTTCCATCGTAATATATAGGGAGGATCTAAAAAGTTTTGTATCGTTTCTTATAGTCCTCAATTTAATCTGATTTTTTGAGCAAAACTAGTATAAAAATGTGCAAAATATATTAGGATTTTTTGACCAAAACATGCATTTGGAAAAGCTTCGTAGATTAAAATTTTCAGATGATTGTTTGCATGGACTTCCATAAAAACCTTCCCTCGTAACTTATAGGAAAGATCTGAATTGTTTTGAATGGTTTCATACATTCCTCGATTTAATTTGATTTTTTGAGCAAAACAAGCATAAACATTGTGTATAATATATTATGATTATTTGACAGAAACTTGCATTTGGAAATATTTCGTAGAATCAAATTTTCATATGATTTTTTGCATGGACTTCCATCATAACCTTCCATCGTAACATATAGAAAGGATCTAAATAGTTTTTTATCGTTTCGTACAGTCCTCGATTTAATCTGATTTTTTGAGCAAAACTATCATAAACTTGTGTATAATATATTATGTTTTTTTAACAGAAACTTGCATTTGGAAAAGTTTCGTAGAATACAATTTTCATATGATTTTTTGCATGGACTTCCATCATAACCTTCCATCGAAACATATAGAAAGGATCTAAAAAGTTTTTTATCGTTTCGTATAGTCCTCGATTTAATCTGAATTTTTGAGCAAAACTAGTATAAAAATGTGTATAATATAATACGATTTTTTGACCAAAACTTGCATTTGGAAAAGTTTCGTTGAATAAAATTTTCAGATGATTTTTTGCATGGACTTCCATCAAAACCTTCCCTCATAACATATAGGAAGGATCTGAAAAGTTTTGAATGGTTTCGTACAGTCCTCGATTTAATTTAATTTTTTGAGCAAAACTAGTATAAACATGTGTATAATATATTATGATTTTTTTACAGAAACTTTCATTTGAAAATGTTTGGTAGAATCAAATTTTCATATGATTTTTTGCATGGACTTCAATCATAAACTTCCATCTTAACATATAGGAAGGATCTAAAAAGTTTTGTATCGTTTCGTACAGTCCTCAATTTAATCTGATTTTTTGAGCAAAACTAGTATAAACATGTGTATAATATATTAAGATTTTTTGACCAAACTTCCATTTGGAAACGTTTCGTAGAATAAAATTTTCAGATGATTTTTTGCATGGACTTCCATCAAATCCTTACCACAGTAACATATAGGAAGGATCTAAAAAGTTTTGAATGGTTTCGTACAGTGCTCGATTTAATTTTAATTTTTTGAGCAAAACTAGTATAAACATGTGTATAATATATTATGAATTTTTTGACAGAAACTTTCATTTGAAAATGTTTGGTAGAATCAAATTTTCATATGATTTTTTGCATGGACTTCCATCAGAAACTTCCATCTTAACATATAGGAAGGATCTAAAAAGTTTTGTATCGTTTCGTACAGTCCTCAATTTAATCTGATTTTTTGAGCAAAACTAGTATAAACATGTGTATAATATATTACGATTTTTTTACCAAAACTTCCATTTGGAAACGTTTCGTAGAATAAAATTTTCAGATGATTTTTTGCATGGACTTCCCTCAAAACCTTCCCTTGTAACATATAGGAAGGATCTAAAAAGTTTTGAATGGTTTCGTACAGTCCTCGATTTAATTTGATTTTTTGAGCAAAACTAGTATAAACTTGTGTATAATATATTATGATTTTTTGACAGAAACTTTCATTTGGAAAAGTTTCGTAGAATAAAATTTTCATGTGATTTTTTGCATGGACTTCCATCATAACCTTCCATCGTAATATATAGGGAGGATCTAAAAAGTTTTGTATCGTTTCGTATAGTCCTCAATTTAATCTGATTTTTTGAGCAAAACTAGTATAAAAATGTGCAAAATATATTAGGATTTTTTGACCAAAACATGCATTTGGAAAAGCTTCGTAGATTAAAATTTTCAGATGATTGTTTGCATGGACTTCCATAAAAACCTTCCCTCGTAACTTATAGGAAAGATCTGAATTGTTTTGAATGGTTTCATACATTCCTCGATTTAATTTGATTTTTTGAGCAAAACAAGCATAAACATTGTGTATAATATATTATGATTATTTGACAGAAACTTGCATTTGGAAATATTTCGTAGAATCAAATTTTCATATGATTTTTTGCATGGACTTCCATCATAACCTTCCATCGTAACATATAGAAAGGATCTAAATAGTTTTTTATCGTTTCGTACAGTCCTCGATTTAATCTGATTTTTTGAGCAAAACTATCATAAACTTGTGTATAATATATTATGTTTTTTTAACAGAAACTTGCATTTGGAAAAGTTTCGTAGAATACAATTTTCATATGATTTTTTGCATGGACTTCCATCATAACCTTCCATCGAAACATATAGAAAGGATCTAAAAAGTTTTTTATCGTTTCGTATAGTCCTCGATTTAATCTGTATTTTTGAGCAAAACTAGTATAAAAATGTGTATAATATAATACGATTTTTTGACCAAAACTTGCATTTGGAAAAGTTTCGTTGAATAAAATTTTCAGATGATTTTTTGCATGGACTTCCATCAAAACCTTCCCTCATAACATATAGGAAGGATCTGAAAAGTTTTGAATGGTTTCGTACAGTCCTCGATTTAATTTAATTTTTTGAGCAAAACTAGTATAAACATGTGTATAATATATTATGATTTTTTTACAGAAACTTTCATTTGAAAATGTTTGGTAGAATCAAATTTTCATATGATTTTTTGCATGGACTTCAATCATAAACTTCCATCTTAACATATAGGAAGGATCTAAAAAGTTTTGTATCGTTTCGTACAGTCCTCAATTTAATCTGATTTTTTGAGCAAAACTAGTATAAACATGTGTATAATATATTAAGATTTTTTGACCAAACTTCCATTTGGAAACGTTTCGTAGAATAAAATTTTCAGATGATTTTTTGCATGGACTTCCATCAAATCCTTACCACAGTAACATATAGGAAGGATCTAAAAAGTTTTGAATGGTTTCGTACAGTGCTCGATTTAATTTTAATTTTTTGAGCAAAACTAGTATAAACATGTGTATAATATATTATGAATTTTTTGACAGAAACTTTCATTTGAAAATGTTTGGTAGAATCAAATTTTCATATGATTTTTTGCATGGACTTCCATCAGAAACTTCCATCTTAACATATAGGAAGGATCTAAAAAGTTTTGTATCGTTTCGTACAGTCCTCAATTTAATCTGATTTTTTGAGCAAAACTAGTATAAACATGTGTATAATATATTACGATTTTTTTACCAAAACTTCCATTTGGAAACGTTTCGTAGAATAAAATTTTCAGATGATTTTTTGCATGGACTTCCCTCAAAACCTTCCCTTGTAACATATAGGAAGGATCTAAAAAGTTTTGAATGGTTTCGTACAGTCCTCGATTTAATTTGATTTTTTGAGCAAAACTAGTATAAACTTGTGTATAATATATTATGATTTTTTGACAGAAACTTTCATTTGGAAAAGTTTCGTAGAATAAAATTTTCATGTGATTTTTTGCATGGACTTCCATCATAACCTTCCATCGTAATATATAGGGAGGATCTAAAAAGTTTTGTATCGTTTCGTATAGTCCTCAATTTAATCTGATTTTTTGAGCAAAACTAGTATAAAAATGTGCAAAATATATTAGGATTTTTTGACCAAAACATGCATTTGGAAAAGCTTCGTAGATTAAAATTTTCAGATGATTGTTTGCATGGACTTCCATAAAAACCTTCCCTCGTAACTTATAGGAAAGATCTGAATTGTTTTGAATGGTTTCATACTTTCCTCGATTTAATTTGATTTTTTGAGCAAAACAAGCATAAACATTGTGTACAATATATTATGATTATTTGACAGAAACTTGCATTTGGAAATATTTCGTAGAATCAAATTTTCATATGATTTTTTGCATGGACTTCCATCATAACTTTCCATCGTAACATATAGAAAGGATTTAAATAGTTTTTTATCGTTTCGTACAGTCCTCGATTTAATCTGATTTTTTGAGCAAAACTATCATAAACTTGTGTATAATATATTATGATATTTTAACAGAAACTTGCATTTGGAAAAGTTTCGTAGAATACAATTTTCATATGATTTTTTGCATGGACTTCCATCATAACCTTCCATCGAAACATATAGAAAGGATCTAAAAAGTTTTTTATCGTTTCGTATAGTCCTCGATTTAATCTGAATTTTTGAGCAAAACTAGTATAAAAATGTGTATAATATAATACGATTTTTTGACCAAAACTTGCATTTGGAAAAGTTTCGTTGAATAAAATTTTCAGATGATTTTTTGCATGGACTTCCATCAAAACCTTCCCTCATAACATATAGGAAGGATCTGAAAAGTTTTGAATGGTTTCTTACAGTCCTCGATTTAATTTAATTTTTTGAGCAAAACTAGTATAAACATGTGTATAATATATTATGATTTTTTTACAGAAACTTTCATTTAAAAATGTTTGGTAGAATTAAATTTTCATATGATTTTTTGCATGGACTTCAATCATAAACTTCCATCTTAACATATAGGAAGGATCTAAAAAGTTTTGTATCGTTTCGTACAGTCCTCAATTTAATCTGATTTTTTGAGCAAAACTAGGATAAACATGTGTATAATATATTACGATTTTTTGACCAAACTTCCATTTGGAAACGTTTCGTAGAATAAAATTTTCAGATGATTTTTTGCATGGACTTCCATCAAATCCTTACCTCAGTAACATATAGGAAGGATCTAAAAAGTTTTGAATGGTTTCGTACAGTGCTCGATTTAATTTTAATTTTTTGAGCAAAACTAGTATAAACATGTGTATAATATATTATGATTTTTGACAGAAACTTTCATTTGAAAATGTTTGGTAGAATCAAATTTTCATATGATTTTTTGCATGGACTTCCATCATAAACTTCCATCTTAACATATAGGAAGGATCTAAAAAGTTTTGTATTGTTTCGTACAGTCCTCAATTTAATCTGATTTTTTGAGCAAAACTAGTATAAACATGTGTATAATATATTACGATTTTTTTTACCAAAACTTCCATTTGGAAACGTTTCGTAGAATAAAATTTTCAGATGATTTTTTGCATGGACTTCCATCAAATCCTTACCTCAGTAACATATAGGAAGGATCTAAAAAGTTTTGAATGGTTTCGTACAGTCCTCGATTTAATTTAATTTTTTGAACAAAACTAGTATAAACATTTGTATAATATATTATGATTTTTTCACAGAAACTTTCATTTGAAAATGTTTGGTAGAATCAAATTTTCATATGATTTTTTGCATGGACTTCCATCATAAACTTCCATCTTAACATATAGGAAGGATCTAAAAAGTTTTGTATCGTTTCGTACATTCCTCAATTTAATCTGATTTTTTGAGCAAAACTAGTATAAACATGTGTATAATATATTACGATTTTTTTACCAAAACTTCCATTTGGAAACGTTTCGTAGAATAAAATTTTCAGGTGATTTTTTGCATGGACTTCCCTCAAAACCTTCCCTTGTAACATATAGGAAGGATCTAAAAAGTTTTGAATGGTTTCGTACAGTCTTTGATTTAATTTGATTTTTTGAGCAAAACTAGTATAAACTTGTGTATAATATATTATGATTTTTTGACAGAAACTTGCATTTGGAAAAGTTTCGTAGAATAAAATTTTCATGTGATTTTTTGCATGGACTTCAATCATAACCTTCCATCGTAATATATAGGGAGGATCTAAAAAGTTTTGTATCGTTTCGTATAGTCCTCAATTTAATCTGATTTTTTGAGCAAAACTAGTATAAAAATGTGCAAAATATATTAGGATTTTTTGACCAAAACATGCATTTGGAAAAGCTTCGTAGATTAAAATTTTCAAATGATTGTTTGCATGGACTTCCATAAAAACCTTCCCTCGTAACTTATAGGAAAGATCTGAATTGTTTTGAATGGTTTCATACATTCCTCGATTTAATTTGATTTTTTGAGCAAAACAAGCATAAACATTGAGTATAATATATTATGATTATTTGACAGAAACTTGCATTTGGAAATATTTCGTAGAATCAAATTTTCATATGATTTTTTGCATGGACTTCCATCATTACCTTCCATCGTAACATATAGAAAGGATCTAAATAGTTTTTTATCGTTTCGTACAGTCCTCGATTTAATCTGATTTTTTGAGCAAAACTATCATAAACTTGTGTACAATATATTATGATTTTTTAACAGAAACTTGCATTTGGAAAAGTTTCGTAGAATACAATTTTCATATGATTTTTTGCATGGACTTCCATCATAACCTTCCATCGAAACATATAGAAAGGATCTAAAAAGTTTTTTATCGTTTCGTACAGTCCTCTATTTAATCTGAATTTTTGAGCAAAACTAGTATAAAAATGTGTATAATATAATACGATTTTTCGACCAAAACTTGCATTTGGAAAAGTTTCGTTGAATAAAATTTTCAGATGATTTTTTGCATAGACTTCCATCAAAACCTTCCCTCATAACATATAGGAAGGATCTGAAAAGTTTTACATGGTTTCGTACAGTCCTCGATATAATTTAATTTTTTGAGAAAAACTAGTATAAACATGTGTATAATATATTATGATTTTTTGACAGAAACTTTCATTTGAAAATGTTTGGTAGAATCAAATTTTCATATGATTTTTTGCATGGACTTCCATCATAAACTTCCATCTTAACATATAGGAAGGATCTAAAAAGTTTTGTATCGTTTCGTACAGTCCTCAATTTAATCTGTTTTTTTGAGCAAAACTAGTATAAACATGTGTATAATATATTACGATTTTTTTGACCAAAACATCCATTTGGAAACGTTTCGTAGAATAAAATTTTCAGATGATTTTTTGCATGGACTTCCATTAAATCCTTACCTCAGTAACATATAGGAAGGATCTAAAAAGTTTTGAATGGTTTCGTACAGTGCTCGATTTAATTTTAATTTTTTGAGCAAAACTAGTATAAACATGTGTATAATATATTATGATTTTTTGACAGAAACTTTCATTTGAAAATGTTTGGTAGAATCAAATTTTCATATGATTTTTTGCATGGACTTCCATCATAAACTTCCATCTTAACATATAGGAAGGATCTAAAATGTTTTGTATCATTTCGTACAGTCCTAAATTTAATCTGATTTTTTGAGCAAAACTAGTATAAACATGTGTATAAAATATTACGATTTTTTGACCAAAACTTCCATTTGGAAACGTTTCGTAGAATAAAATTTTCAGATGATTTTTTGCATGGACTTCCCTCAAAACCTTCTCTTGTAACATATAGGAAGGATCTAAAATGTTTTGAATGGTTTCGTACAGTCCTCGATTTAATTTAATTTTTTGAGCAAAACTAGTATAAACATGTGTATAATATATTATGATTTTTTGACAGAAACTTTCATTTGAAAATGTTTGGTAGAATCAAATTTTCATATGATTTTTTGCATGGACTTCCATCATAAACTTCCATCTTAACATAAAGGATGGATCTAAAAAGTTTTGTATCGTTTCGTACAGTCCTCAATTTAATCTGATTTTTTGAGCAAAACTAGTATAAACATGTGTATAATATATTACGATTTTTTGACCCAAACTTCCATTTGGAAACGTTTCGTAGAATAAAATTTTCAGATGATTTTTTGCATGGACTTCCATCAAATCCTTACCTCAGTAAAATATAGGAAGGATCTAAAAAGTTTTGAATGGTTTCGTACAGTCCTCGATTTAATTTTAATTTTTTGAGCAAAACTAGTATAAACATGTGTATAATATATTATGATTTTTTGACAGAAACTTTCATTTGAAAATGTTTGGTAGAATCAAATTTTCATATGATTTTTTGCATGGACTTCCATCATAAACTTCCATCTTAACATATATGAAGGATCTAAAAAGTTTTGTATCGTTTCGTACAGTCCTCAATTTAATCTGATTTTTTGAGCAAAACTAGTATAAACATGTGTATAATATATTACGATTTTTTGACCCAAACTTCCATTTGGAAACGTTTCGTAGAATAAAATTTTCAGATGATTTTTTGCATGGACTTCCATCAAATCCTTACCTCAGTTAAATATAGGAAGGATCTAAAAAGTTTTGAATGGTTTCGTACAGTCCTCGATTTAATTTTAATTTTTTGAGCAAAACTAGTATAAACATGTGTATAATATATTATGATTTTTTGACAGAAACTTTCATTTGAAAATGTTTGGTAGAATCAAATTTTCATATAATTTTTAGCATGGACTTCCATCATAAACTTCCATCTTAACATATAGGAAGGATCTAAAAAGATTTGTATCGTTTCGTACAGTCCTCAATTTAATCTGATTTTTTGAGCAAAACTAGTATAAACTCGTGTATAATATATTATGATATTTTGACAGAAACTTGCATTTGGAAAAGTTTCGTAGAATCAAATTTTCATATGATTTTTTGCATGGACTTCCATCATAACCTTCCATCGTAACATATTGGAAGGATCTAAAAAGTTTTGTATCATTTCGTACAATCCTCGATTTAAACTGATTTTTTGAGCGAAACAAGTATAAACATGTGTATAATATATTAGGATTTTTTTATCAAAACTTGCATTTGTTAAAGTTTCCTAGATTAAAATTTCAGATGATTTTTTTCCTGGACTTCCATTAAAACCTTCCCTCGTAACATATAGGAAGGATCTGAAAAGTTTTGTATCGTTTCGTACAGTCCTCGATTTAATATGATTTTTTGAGAAAAACTAGAATAAACATGTGTATTATATATTATGATTTTTTGACCAAAACATGCATTTGGAAAAGTTTCGTAGAATAAAATTTTCAGATGATTTTTTGCACGGACTTCCATCAAAACCATCCCTCGTAACATATAGGAAGGATGTGAAACGTTTTGAATGGTTTCGTACAGTCCTCGATTTAATTTGATTTTTTGAGCAAAACTAAGGTAAAATTGTGTATAATATATTATGATTTTTTGACAGAAACATGCATTTGAAAAGTTTCGTAGAATCAAATTTTCATATGATTTTTTGCATGGACTTCCATCATAACCTTCCATCATAACATATAGAAAGGATCTAAAAAGTTTTGTATCAATTCGTACAGTCCTCAATTTAATCTGATTTGTTGAGAAAAACTAGTATGAACATGTGTATATATTAGGATTTTTTGTCCAAAACTTCCATTTGGAAAAGTTTCGTAGAATAAATTTTTCAGATGATTTTTTGAACGGACTTCCATCAAAACCATCCCTCGTAACATATAGGAAGGATCGAAAAAGTTTTGAAAGGTTTCGTACAGTCCTCGATTTAATTTGATTTTTTGAGCAAAACTAGCATAAACTTGTGTATAATATATTATGATTTTTTGACAGAAACTTGCATTCGGAAAAGTTTCGTAGAATCAAATTTTCATATGATTTTTTGCATGGACTTCCATCATAACCTTCCATCGTAACATATAAAAAGGATCTAAAAACTTTGTATCGTTTCGTACAGTCCTCGAATTAATCTGATTGTTTGAGCAAAACTAGTATAAAAATGTGTATAATATAATACGATTTTTTGACCAAAACTTGCATTTGGAAAAGTTTCATAGAATAAAATTTTCAGATGATTTTTTGCATGGACTTCCATCAAAACCTTCCCTCGTAACATATAGGAAGGATCTGAAAAGTTTTGAATTGTTTCTTACAGTCCTCGATTTAATTTGATTTTTTGAGCAAAACTAGTATAAACTTGTGTATAATATATTATGATTTTTTGACAGAAACTTGAATTTGGAAAAGTTTCGTAGAATCAAATTTTCATATGATTTTTTGCATGGACTTCCATCATAACCTTCCATCAAAACATATAGGAGGATCTAAAAAAGTTTTGTATCATTTCGTACAGTCCTCGATTTAATCTGATTTTTTGAGCAAAAATAGTATGAAAATGTGTATAATATATTACGATTTTTTGACCAAAACTTTCATTTGGAAAAGTTTCGTATAATAAAATTTTCATATGATTTTTTGCATGGACTTCCATCAAAAGCTTCCCTCGTAGCATATCGGAAAGATCTGAAATGTTTTGAATGGTTTTGTACATTCCTCGAGTTAATTTGATTTTTTGAGCAAAACAAGCATAAACTTGTGTATAATATATTATGATTTTTTGACAGAAACTTGCATTTGGAAAATTTTCGTAGAATCTAATTTTCATATGATTTTTGCATGGACTTCCATCATAACCTTCCATCTTAAAATATAGAAAGGATCTAAATTTTTTTAGCAAAACTAGTATAAAAATGTGTATAATATATTACGATTTTTTGACCAAAACATGCATTTGGAAAACTTTCGTAGAATAAAATTTTCAGATGAGTTTTTGCCTGGACTTCCATCAAAACCTTCCCTCGTAATATATAGGATAGATCTGAAAAGTTTTGAATGGTTTCGTACAGTCCTCGATTTAATTTGATTTTTTGAGAAAAATTAGTATAAACTTGTGTATAATATATTATGATTTTTTGACATAAATTTGCATTTGGAAAAGTTTCGTAGAATCAAATTTTCATATGATTTTTTGCATGGACTTCCATCATAACCTTCCATCGTAACATATAGGGAGGATCTAAAACGTTTTGTATCGTTTTGTACAGTCCTCGATTTAATATGATTTTTTGAGCAAAACTAGTATAAAAATGTGTATAATATAT
Organism: Lathyrus aphaca; assembly: GCA_963966055.1. Taxonomy (NCBI): domain Eukaryota; kingdom Viridiplantae; phylum Streptophyta; class Magnoliopsida; order Fabales; family Fabaceae; genus Lathyrus; species Lathyrus aphaca. The sequence goes on along the minus strand of OZ014520.1, from coordinate 595,490,902 downwards.
TTGGATTTTTTGACCAAAACTTGCATTTGGAAAAGTTTCATAGAATAAACTTTTCAGATGATTTTTTGCATGGACTTCCATCAAAACATTCCCTTGTAACATATAGGAAGGATCTAAAACGTTTTGAATGGTTTCGTACAGTCCTCGATTTAAATTGATTTTTTGAGCAAAACTAGTATAAACATGTGTATAATATATTAGGATTTTTAGACCAAAACTTGCATTCGGAAAGGTTTCATAGAATAAAATTTTCAGATGATTTTTTTCATGGAATTCCATTAAAACCTTCCCTCGTAGCATATAGGAAGGATCTGAAAAGTTTTGTATCGGTTCGTACAGTCCTCAATTTAATATGATTTTTTGAGCAAAACTAGTATAAACATGTGTATAATATATTATGTTTTTTTGACAAAAACTTGCATTTGGAAAAGGTTCGTATAATAAAATTTTCAGATGATTTTTTGAATGGACTTCCATTAAAACCTTCCCTCCTAACATATAGTAAGGATATAAAATGTTTTAAATGGTTTCGTACAGTCCTCGATTTACTTTGATTTTTTGAGCAAAACTAGTATAAACTTGTGTATAATATATTATAATTTTTTGACAGAAACTTGCATTTGGAAAAGTTTCGTAGAATCAAATTTTCATATGATTTTTTGCATGGACTTCCATCATAACCTTCCATCTTAATATATAGGGATGATCTAAAAAGTTTTGTATCGTTTCGTACAGTCCTCGATTTAATCTGATTTTTTGAGCAAAACTAGTATAAAAATGTGTAAAATATAATAGGATTTTTTGACCAAAACTTGCATTTGGAAAAGTTTCGTAGATTAAAATTTTCAGATGATTGTTTGCATGGACTTCCATCAAAACCATCTCTCGTAACATATAGGAAGGATCTAAAAAGTTTTGAATGGTTACGTATAGTCCTCGATTTAATTTAGTTTTTTGAGCAAAATTAGTATAAACTTGTGTATAATATATTATGATGTTTTGGAAGAAACTTGCATTTGGAAAAGTTTCGTAGAATCAAATTTTCATATGCTTTTTTGCATGGACTTCCATCATAACCTTCCATCGTAACATATATGAAGGATCTAAAAAGTTTTGAATCATTTCGTACAATCCTCGATTTAAACTGATTTTTTGAGATAAACTAGTATAAACATGTGTATAATATATTAGGGTTTTTTGACCAAAACTTGCATTTGGAAAAGTTTCCTAGAATAAAATTTTCAGATGATTTTTTTCATGGACTTCCATTAAAACCTTCCCTCGTAACATATAGGAAGGATCTAAAACGTTTTGTATCATTTCATATAGTCCTCGATTTAATATGATTTTTTGAGAAAAACTAGTATAAACATGTGTATTATATATTATGATTTATTGACCAAAACTTGCATTTGGAAAAGTTTCGTAGAATACAATTTTCAGATGAATTTTTGCATGGACTTCCATCAAAACCTTCCTTCGTAACATATTGGAAGGATCTGAAATTTTTTATAATGGTTTTGTACAGACCCCAATTTAATTTGATTTTTTTGAGCAAAACTAGTATAAACTTGTGTATAATATATTATGATTTTTTGACAGAAACTTGCATTCGGAAAAGTTTCGTAGAATCAAATTTTCATATGATTTTTTGCATGGACTTCCATCATAACCTTCCATCGTAACATATAAAAAGGATCTAAAAACTTTGTATCGTTTCGTACAGTCCTCGAATTAATCTGATTGTTTGAGCAAAACTAGTATAAAAATGTGTATAATATAATATGATTTTTTGACCAAAACCTGTATTTGGAAAAGTTTCATAGAATAAAATTTTCAGATGATTTTTTGCATGGACTTCCATCAAAACCTTCCCTCGTAACATATAGGAAGGATCTGAAAAGTTTTGAATTGTTTCTTACAGTCCTCGATTTAATTTGATTTTTTGAGCAAAACTAGTATAAACTTGTGTATAATATTTTATGATTTTTTGACAGAAACTTGAATTTGGAAAAGTTTCGTAGAATCAAATTTTCATATGATTTTTTGCATGGACTTCCATCATAACCTTCCATCAAAACATATAGGAGGATCTAAAAAAGTTTTGTATCATTTCGTACAGTCCTCGATTTAATCTGATTTTTTGAGCAAAAATAGTATGAAAATGTGTATAATATATTACGATTTTTTGACCAAAACTTTCATTTGGAAAAGTTTCATAGAATAAACTTTTCAGATGAGTTTTTGCCTGGACTTCCATCAAAACCTTCCCTCGTAATATATAGGATAGATCTGAAAAGTTTTGAATGGTTTCGTATAGTCCTCGATTTAATTTGATTTTTTGAGAAAAATTAGTATAAACTTGTGTATAATATATTATGATTTTTTGACATAAATTTGCATTTGGAAAAGTTTCGTAGAATCAAATTTTCATATGATTTTTTACATGGACTTCCATCATAACCTTCCATCGTAACATATAGGGAGGATCTAAAACGTTTTGTATCGTTTTGTACAGTCCTCGATTTAATATGATTTTTTGAGCAAAACTAGTATAAAAATGTGTATAATAAATTAGGATTTTTTGACCAAAACTTGCATTTGGAAAAGTTTCATAGAATAAACTTTTCAGATGATTTTTTGCATGGACTTCCATCAAAACATTCCCTTGTAACATATAGGAAGGATCTAAAACGTTTTGAATGGTTTCGTACAGTCCTCGATTTAAATTGATTTTTTGAGCAAAACTAGTATAAACATGTGTATAATATATTAGGATTTTTAGACCAAAACTTGAATTCGGAAAGGTTTCCTAGAATAAAATTTTCAGATGATTTTTTTCATGGAATTCCATTAAAACCTTCCCTCGTAGCATATAGGAAGGATCTGAAAAGTTTTGTATCGGTTCGTACAGTCCCCAATTTAATATGATTTTTTGAGCAAAACTAGTATAAACATGTGTATAATATATTATGTTTTTTTTGACAAAAACTTGCATTTGGAAAAGGTTCGTATAATAAAATTTTCAGATGATTTTTTGAATGGACCTCCATTAAAACCTTCCCTCCTAACATATAGTAAGGATATAATACGTTTTGAATGGTTTCGTACAGTCCTCGATTTACTTTGATTTTTTGAGCAAAACTAGTATAAACTTGTGTATAATATATTATAATTTTTTGACAGAAACTTGCATTTGGAAAAGTTTCGTAGAATCAAATTTTCATATGATTTTTTGCATGGACTTCCATCATAACCTTCCATCTTAATATATAGGGATGATCTAAAAAGTTTTGTATCGTTTCGTACAGTCCTCGATTTAATATGATTTTTTGAGCAAAACTAGTATAAAAATGTGTAAAATATAATAGGATTTTTTGACCAAAACTTGCATTTGGAAAAGTTTCGTAGAATAAAATTTTCAGATGATTGTTTGCATGGACTTCCATCAAAACCTTCCCTCGTAACATATAGGAAGGATCTAAAAAGTTTTGAATGGTTTCGTACAGTCCTCGATTTAATTTAATATTTTGAGCAAAACTAGTATAAACTTGTGTATAATATATTATGATGTTTTGACAGAAACTTGCATTTGGAAATGTTTCGTAGAATCAAATTTTCATATGATTTTTTGCATGGACTTCCATCATAACCTTCCATCGTAACATATAGGAAGGATCTAAAAAGTTTTGTATCATTTTAACAGTCCTCGATTTAAACTGATTTTTTTGAGCAAAACTAGTTTAAACATATGTATAATATATTAGGATTTTTGACCAAAACTTGCATTTGAAAAAGTTTCCTAGAATAAAATTTTCAGATGATTTTTTTCATGGACTTCCATTAAAACCTTCCCTCGTAACATATAGGAAGGATCTGAATAGTTTTGTATCGTTTCGTATAGTCCTCGATTTAATATGTTTTTTTGAGAAAAACTAGTTTAAACTTGTGTATTATATATTATGATTTTTTGACAAAAACATGCATTTGGAAATGTTTCTTAGAATAAAATTTTCAGATGATTTTTTGCATGGACTTCCATCAAAACCTTCCCTCATAACATATAGGAAGGATCTGAAATTTTTTTGAATGGTTTTGTACATTCCTCAATTTAATTTGATTTTTTGAGCAACATTAGTATAAACTTGTGTATAGTATATTATGATTTTTTAACAGAAACTCGCATTTGGAAAAGTTTCGTAGAATCAAATTTTCATATGATTTTTTGCATGGACTTCCATCATAACCTTCCATCGTAACATATAGAATGGATCTAAAAAGTTTATTATCATTTCGTACAGTACTCAATTTAATATGATTTTTTGAGCCAAACTAGAATAAAAATGTGTATAATATATTACGATTTTTTGACCAAAACTTGCATTTGGAAAAGTTTCGTAGAATAAAATTTTCAGATGATTTTTTGCATGGACTTCCATCAAATCCTTACCTCAGTAACATATAGGAAGGATCTAAAAAGTTTTGAATGGTTTCGTACAGACCTCGATTTAATTTAATTTTTTGAGAAAAACTAGTATAAACATGTGTATAATATGATTTTTTGACAGAAACTTGCATTAGAAAATGTTTGGTAGAATCAAATTTTCATATGTTTTTTTGCATGGACTTCCATCATAAACTTCCATCTTAACATATAGGAAGGATCTAAAAAGTTTTGTATCGTTTCGTACAGTCCTCAATTTAATCTAATTTTTTGAGCAAAACTGGTATAAACATGTGTATAATATATTAGGATTTTTTGATCAAAACTTCCATTTGGAAAAGTTTCGTAGAATAAAATTTCCAGATGATTTTTTGCATGGACTTCCATCAAAACCTTCCCTCGTAACATATAAGAAATATCTAAAATGTTTTGAATGGTTTCGTACAGTCCTCGATTTAATTTGATTTTTTGATCAAAACTAGTATAAACTTGTGTATAATATATTATGATTTTTTGACAGAAACTTGCATTTGGAAAAGTTTCGTAGAATCAAATTTTTATATGATTTTTTGCATGGACTTCCATCATAACCTTCCATCGTAATATATAGGGAGGATCTAAAAATTTTTGTATCGTTTCATATAGTCCTCAATTTAATATGATTTTTTGAGCAAAACTAGTATAAAAATGTGCAAAATATATTAGGATTTTTTGACCAAAACTTGAATTTGGAAAAGTTTCGTAGATTAAAATTTTCAGATGATTGTTTGCATGGACTTCCATCAAAACCTTCCCTCGTAACATATAGGAAGGATCTAAAAAGTTTTGAATGGTTACGTACAGTCCCCGATTTAATTTAGTTTTTTGAGCAAAATTAGTATAAACTTGTGTATAATATATTATGATATTTTGGAAGAAACTTGAATTTGGAAAAGTTTCGTAGAATCAAATTTTTATATGCTTTTTTGCATGGACTTCCATCATAACCTTCCATCGTAACATATATGAAGGATCTAAAAAGTTTTGAATCATTTCGTACAATCCTCGATTTAAACTGACTTTTTGAGCTAAACTAGTATAAACAAGTGTATAATATATTAGGGTTTTTTGACCAAAACATGCATTTTGAAAAGTTTCCTAGAATAAAATTTTCAGATTATTTTTTTCAAGGACTTCCATTAAAACCTTCCCTCGTAACATATAGGAAGGATCTGAAACGTTTTGTATCGTTTCGTACAGTCCTCGATTTAATATGATTTTTTGAGAAAAACTAGTATAAACATGTGTATTATATATTATGATTTTTTGACCAAAACTTGCATTAGGAAAAGTTTCGTAGAATAAAATTTTCAGATGAATTTTTGCATGGACTTCCATCAAAACCTTCCCTCGTAACATATAGGAAGGATCTGAAATTTTTTTGAATGGTTTTGTACAGACCGCAATTTAATTGTATTTTTTTGAGCAAAACTAGTATAAACTTGTGTATAATATATTATGATTTTTTGACAGAAACTTGCATTTGGAAAAGTTTCGTAGAATCAAATTTTTATATGATTTTTGGCATGGACTTCCATCATAACTTTCCATCGTAATATATAGGGAGGATCTAAAAAGTTTTTTTATCGTTTCGTACAGTCCTCGATTTAATCTGAATTTTTGAGCAAAACTAGTATAAAAATTTGTAAAATATATTAGGATTTTTTGACCAAAACTTGCATTTGGAAAAGTTTCGTAGAATAAAATTTTCAGATGATTGTTTGCATGGAGTTCCATCAAAACCTTCCCTCGTAACATATAGGAAGGATCTAAAAAGTTTTGAATGGTTTCGTACAGTCCTCGATTTAATTTAATATTTTGAGCAAAACTAGTATAAACTTGTGTATAATATATTATGATGTTTTGACAGAAACTTGCATTTGGAAATGTTTCGTAGAATCAAATTTTCATATGATTTTTTGCATGGACTTCCATCATAACCTTCCATCGTAACATATAGGAAGGATCTAAAAAGTTTTGTATCATTTTAACAGTCCTCGATTTAAACTGATTTTTTGAGCAAAACTAGTTTAAACATGTGTATAATATATTAGGATTTTTGACCAAAACTTGCATTTGAAAAAGTTTCCTAGAATAAAATTTTCAGATGATTTTTTTCATGGACTTCCATTAAAACCTTCCCTCGTAACATATAGGAAGGATCTGAATAGTTTTGTATCGTTTCGTACAGTCCTCGATTTAATATGAATTTTTGAGAAAAACTAGTTTAAACCTGTGTATTATATATTATGATTTTTTGACAAAAACATGCATTTGGAAATGTTTCTTAGAATAAAATTTTCAGATGATTTTTTGCATGGACTTGCATCAAAACCTTCCCTCGTAACATATAGGAAGGATCAGAAATTTTTTTGAATGGTTTTATACAGTCCTCAATTTAATTTGATTTTTTGAGCAAAATTAGTATAAACTTGTGTATAGTATATTATGATTTTTTGACAGAAACTTGCATTTGGAAAAGTTTCGTAGAATAAAATTTTCTATTGATTTTTTGCATGGACTTCCATCATAACCTTCCATCGTAACATATAGAAAGGATCTAAAAAGTTTTTTATCGTTTCGTACAGTACTCAATTTAATCTGATTTTTGAGCCAAACTAGAATAAAAATGTGTATAATATATTACGATTTTTTGACCAAAACTTGCATTTGGAAAAGTTTCGTAGAATAAAATTTTCAGATGATTTTTTGCATGGACTTCCATCAAATCCTTACCTCAGTAACATATAGGAAGGATCTAAAATGTTTTGAATGGTTTCGTACAGTCCTCGATTTAATTTAATTTTTTGAGCAAAACTAGTATAAACATGTGTATAATATATTATGATTTTTAGACAGAAACTTTCATTTGAAAATGTTTGGTAGAATCAAATTTTCATATGATTTTTTGTATGGACTTCAATCATAAACTTCCATCTTAACATATAGGAAGGATATAAGAAGTTTTAAATGGTTTCGTACAGTCCTCGATTTAATCTGATTTTTTGAGCAAAACTAGTATAAACATGTGTATAATATATTACGATTTTTTGACCAAAACTTCCATTTGAAAATGTTTCGTAGAATTAAATTTTAAGATGATTTTTTGCATGGACTTCCATCAAAACCTTCCCTTGTAACATATAGGAAGGATCTAAAAAGTTTTAAATCGTTTCGTACAGTCCTCGATTTAATTTAACTTTTTGAGCAAAACTAGTATAAACATGTGTATAATATATTATGATTTTTTGACAGAAACTTTCATTTGAAAATGTTTGGAAGAATCAAATTTTCATATGATTTTTTGCATGGACTTCCATCATAAACTTCCATCTTAACATATAGGAAGGATCTAAAAAGTTTTGTATCGTTTCGTACAGTCCTCAATTTAATCTGATTTTTTGAGCAAAACTAGTATAAACATGTGTATAATATATTACGATTTTTTGACCAAAACTTCCATTTGGAAACGTTTCGTAGAATAAAATTTTCAGATGATTTTTTGCATGGACTTCCATCAAATCCTTACCTCAGTAATATATAGGAAGGATCTAAAAAGTTTTGAATGGTTTCGTACAATCCTCGATTTAATTTGATTTTTTAAGCAAAACTAGTATAAACTTGTGTATAATATATTATGATTTTTTGACAGAAACTTGCATTCGGAAAAGTTTCGTAGAATAAAATTTTCATATGATTTTTTGCATGGACTTCCATCATAACCTTCCATCGTAACATATAAGGAGGATCTAAAATGTTTTGTATCGTTTCGTACAGTCCTCGATTTAATCTTATTTTTTGAGCAAAACTGGTATAAAAATGTGTATAATATATTACGATTTTGTAACCAAAACTTGCATTAGGAAAAGTTTCGTAGAATGAAATTTCCAGATGATTTTTTGCATAGACTTCCATCAAAACTTCCCTTGAAACATATAGGAAGGATCTAATAAGTTTTGAATGGTTTCGTACAGTCCTTGATTTAATTTGATTTTTTGAGCAAAACTAGTATAAACTTGTGTATAATATATTATTATTTTTTTTACAGAAACTTGCATTTGGAAACGTTTCGTAGACTCAAATTTTCATTTGATTTTTTGCATGGACTTCCATCGTAACCTTCCATCGTAACATATAGGGAGGATCTAAAACGTTTTGTATCGTTTCGTACAGTCCTCGATTTAATCATATTTTTTGAGCAAAACTAGTATAAAAATGTGTATAATATATAACGATTTTTTGACCAAAACTTCCATTTGAAAATGTTTCGTAGAATAAAATTTTAAGATGATTTTTTGCATGGACTTCCATCAAAACCTTCCCTTGTAACATATAGGAAGGATCTAAAAAGTTTTAAATCGTTTCGTACAGTCCTCGATTTAATTTAATTTTTTGAGCAAAACTAGTATAAACATGTGTATAATATATTATGATTTTTTGACAGAAACTTTAATTTGAAAATGTTTGGAAGAATCAAATTTTCATATGATTTTTTGCATGGACTTCCATCATAAACTTCCATCTTAACATATAGGAAGGATCTAAAAAGTTTTGTATCGTTTCGTACAGTCCTCAATTTAATCTGATTTTTTGAGCAAAACTAGTATAAACATGTGTATAATATATTACGATTTTTTGACCAAAACTTCCATTTGGAAAAGTTTCGTAGAATAAAATTTTCAGATGATTTTTTGCATGGACTTCCATCAAATCCTTACCTCAGTAATATATAGGAAGGATCTAAAAAGTTTTGAATAGTTTCGTACAATCCTCGATTTAATTTGATTTTTTAAGCAAAACTAGTATAAACTTGTGTATAATATATTATGATTTTTTGACAGAAACTTGCATTTGGAAAAGTTTCGTAGATTAAATATTCATATGATTTTTTGCATGGACTTCCATCATAACCTTCCATCGTAACATATAAGGAGGATCTAAAATGTTTTGTATCGTTTCGTACAGTACTCAATTTAATCTTATTTTTTGAGCAAAACTGGTATAAAAATGTGTATAATATATTACGATTTTTTAACCAAAACTTGCATTAGGAAAAGTTTCGTAGAATAAAATTTTCAGATAATTTTTTGCATGGACTTCCATCAAAACTTCCCTTGAAACATATAGGAAGGATCTAATAAGTTTTGAATGGTTTCGTACAGTCCTTGATTTTATTTGATTTTTTGAGCAAAACTAGTATAAACTTGTGTATAATATATTATTATTTTTTTACAGAAACTTGCATTTGGAAACGTTTCGTAGACTCAAATTTTCATATGATTTTTTGCATGGACTTCCATCGTAACCTTCCATCGTAACATATAGGGAGGATCTAAAACGTTTTTTATTGTTTCGTACAGTCCTCGATTTAATCAGATTTTTTGAGCAAAACTAGTATAAAAATGTGTATAATATATAACGATCTTTTGACCAAAACTGTCATTTGGAAAAGTTTCGTAGAATAAAATTTTCAGATGATTTTTTGTATGGACTTCCATCAAAACCTTCCCTTGTAACATATAGGAAGGATATAAATTTTTTTGAATGGTTTCGTACAATCCTCGATTTAATTTAATTTTTTTAGCAAAACTAGTATAAACTTGTGTAAAATATATTATGATTTTTAAACAGAAACTTGCATTTGGAAAAGTTTCGTAGAATCAAATTTTCATATGATTTTTTGCATGGACTTCCATCATAACCTTCCGTCGTAACATATAGAAAGGATCTAAAAAGTTTATTATCGTTTCGAACAGTCCTCGGTATAATCTGATTTTATGAGCAAAACTAGTATAAAAATGTGTATAATATATTAGGATTTTTTGACCAAAACTTCCATTTGGAAAGGTTTCGTAGAATAAAATTTTCAAATGATTTTTTGCATGGACTTCCTTCAAAACCTTCCCTCGTAACATATAGGAAATATCTAAAAAGTTTTGAATGGTTTCGTACAATCCTCGATTTAATTTGATTTTTTGAGCAAAACTAGTATAAACTTGTGTATAATATATTATGATTTTTTAACAGAAACTTGCATTTGGAAAAGTTTCGTAGAATCAAATTTTCATATGATTTTTTGCATGGACTTCCATCATAACCTTCCATCGTAACATATAGGGAGGATCTAAAATATTATGTATAATATATTACGATATTTTGACCAAAACTAGTATAAAAATGTGTATAATATATTACGATATTTTGACCAAAACTTGCATTTGGAAAAGTTTCGTAGAATACAATTTTCAGATGATTTTTTGCATGGACTTTCATCAAAACCTTCCCTAGTAGAATATAGGAAGGATCTAAAAAGTTTTGAATGGTTTCGTACAATCCTCGATTTTATTTGATTTTTTGAGCAAAACTAGTATAAACTTGTGTATAATATATTATGATTTTTTAACAGAAACATGGATTTGGAAAAATTTCGTAGAATCCTATTTTCATATGATTTTTTGCATGGACTTGCATCATAACCTTCATTCGTAACATATAGGGAGGATCTAAAAAGTTTTGTATCGTTTCGTACAATCCTCGATTTAATATGATTTTTTGAGCAAAACTAGTATAAAAATGTGTATAATATATTAGGATTTTTTGATCAAAACTTCCATTTGGAAAAGTTTCATAGAATAAAATTTTAAGATAATTTTTTGCATGGACTTCCATCAAAACCCTCCCTCGTAACATATAGGAAAGATCTAAAAAGTTTTGAATGGTTTCTTACAGTCCTCAATTTTATTTGATTTTTTGAGCAAAACTAGTATAAACTTGTGTATAATATATTATGATTTTTTGACAGAAACTTTCATTTGGAAAAGTTTCGTAGAATCAAATTTTCATATGATTTTTTGCATGGACTTCCATCATAACCTTCCATTGTAACATATAAGGAGGATCTAAAACGTTTTGTATCGTTTCGTACAGTCCTCGATTTAATCTGATTTTTTGAGCAAAACTAGTATAAAAATGTGTATAATATATTACGATTTTTTGACCAAAACTTGCATTTCGAAACGTTTCGAACAATAAAATTTTCAGATGATTTTTTGCATGGACTTCCATCAAAACCTTCCCTTGTAACATATAGGAAGGATCTAAAAAGTTTTGAATGGTTCTGTATAGTCCTCGATTTAATTTGATTTTTTGAGCAAAACAAGTATAAACTTGTGTTTAATAAATTAGGATTTTTTGACAGAAATTTGCATTTGGAAAAGTTTCGTAGAATCAAATTTTCATATGATTTTTTGCATGGACTTCCATCATAACCTTCCATCGTAACATATAGGGAGGATCTAAAACGTTTTGTATCGTTTCTACAGTCTTCAATTTAATCTGATTTTTTGAGCAAAACTAGTATAAAAATGTGTATAAATATATTACTATTTTTTGACCAAAACTTGCATTTGGAAAAGTTTCGTAGAATAAAATTTTCAGATGATTTTTTTAATGGACTTCCATCAAAACCTTCCCTAGTAGAATATAGGAAGGATCAAAAAAGTTTTGAATGGTTTCGTACAGTCCTCGATTTAATTTGATTTTTTGAGCAAAAATAGTATAAACTTGTTCATAATATATTATTAATTTTTGACAGAAATTTGGATTTGGAAAAGTTTCGTAGAATCAAATTTTCATATGATTTTTTGCATTAAATTCAATCATAACCTTCCATCGCAACTTATAGGGAGGATCTAAAAAGTTTTGTATCGTTTCGTACAGTCCTCGATTTAATCTGATTTTTTGAGCAAAACTAGTATAAAAATGTGTATAATATATTAGGATTTTTTGACCAAAACTTCCATTTGGAAAAGTTTCGTAGAATAAAATTATCAGATGATTTTTTGCATGAACTTCCATCAAAACCTTCCCTCGTAACATATAGGAAAGATCTAAAAAGTTTTGAATGGTTTCGTACAGTCCTCGATTTAATTTGATTTTTTGAGCAAAACTAGTATAAACTTGTGTATAATATATTATGATTTTTTGACAGAAACTTGCATTCGGAAAAGTTTCGTTGAATCAAATTTTCATATGATTTTTTGCATGGACTTCCATCATAACCTTCATTCGTAACATATAGGGAGGATCTAAAAAGTTTGGTATCGTTTCGTACAATCCTCGATTTAATCTGATTTTTTGAGCAAAACTAGTATAAAAATGTGTATAATATATTAGGATTTTTTGATCAAAACTTCCATTTGGAAAAGTTTCGTAGAATAAAATTTTAAGATGATTTTTTGCATGGACTTCCATCAAAACCCTCCCTCGTAACATATAGGAAAGATCTAAAAAGTTTTGAATGGTTTCTTACAGTCCTCGATTTTATTTGATTTTTTGAGCAAAACTAGTATAAACTTGTGTATAATATATTATGATTTTTTGACAGAAACTTTCATTTGGAAAAATTTCGTAGAATCAAATTTTCATATGATTTTTTGCATGGACTTCCATCATAACCTTCCATCGTAACATATAGAAAGGATCTAAAAAGTTTATTATCGTTTCGAACAGTCCTCGATATAATCTGATTTTTTGAGCAAAACTAGTATAAAAATGTGTATAATATATTAGGATTTTTTGACCAAAACTTCCATTTGGAAAGGTTTCGTAGAATAAAATTTTCAAATGATTTTTTGCATGGACTTCCTTCAAAACCTTCCCTCGTAACATATAGGAAAGATCTAAAAAATTTTGAATGGTTTCGTACAATCCTCGATTTAATTTGATTTTTTGAGCAAAACTAGTATAAACTTGTGTATAATATATTATGATTTTTTAACAGAAACTTGCATTTGGAAAAGTTTCGTAGAATCAAATTTTCATATGATTTTTTGCATGGACTTCCATCATAACCTTCCATCGTAACATATAGGGAGGATCTAAAATATTTTGTATCGTTTCTACAGTCCTCGATTTAATCTGATTTTTTTTGCAAAACTAGTATAAAAATGTGTAAAATATATTACGATATTTTGACCAAAACTTGCATTTGGAAAAGTTTCGTAGAATACAATTTTCAGATGATTTTTTGCATGGACTTTCATCAAAACCTTCCCTAGTAGAATATAGGAAGGATCTAAAAAGTTTTGAATGGTTTCGTACAATCCTCGATTTTATTTGATTTTTTGAGCAAAACTAGTATAAACTTGTGTATAATATATTATGATTTTTTAACAGAAACATGGATTTGGAAAAATTTCGTAGAATCCTATTTTCATATGATTTTTTGCATGGACTTGCATCATAACCTTCATTCGTAACATATAGGGAGGATCTAAAAAGTTTTGTATCGTTTCGTACAATCCTCGATTTAATCTGATTTTTTGAGCAAAACTAGTATAAAAATGTGTATAATATATTAGGATTTTTTGATCAAAACTTCCATTTGGAAAAGTTTCATAGAATAAAATTTTAAGATAATTTTTTGCATGGACTTCCATCAAAACCCTCCCTCGTAACATATAGGAAAGATCTAAAAAGTTTTGAATGGTTTCTTACAGTCCTCAATTTTATTTGATTTTTTGAGCAAAACTAGTATAAACTTGTGTATAATATATTATGATTTTTTGACAGAAACTTTCATTTGGAAAAGTTTCGTAGAATCAAATTTTCATATGATTTTTTGCATGGACTTCCATCATAACCTTCCATTGTAACATATAAGGAGGATCTAAAACGTTTTGTATCGTTTCGTACAGTCCTCGATTTAATCTGATTTTTTGAGCAAAACTAGTATAAAAATGTGTATAATATATTACGATTTTTTGACCAAAACTTGCATTTCGAAACGTTTCGAACAATAAAATTTTCAGATGATTTTTTGCATGGACTTCCATCAAAACCTTCCCTTGTAACATATAGGAAGGATCTAAAAAGTTTTGAATGGTTCTGTATAGTCCTCGATTTAATTTGATTTTTTGAGCAAAACAAGTATAAACTTGTGTTTAATAAATTAGGATTTTTTGACAGAAATTTGCATTTGGAAAAGTTTCGTAGAATCAAATTTTCATATGATTTTTTGCATGGACTTCCATCATAACCTTCCATCGTAACATATAGGGAGGATCTAAAACGTTTTGTATCGTTTCTACAGTCCTCAATTTAATCTGATTTTTTGAGCAAAACTAGTATAAAAATGTGTATAAATATATTACTATTTTTTGACCAAAACTTGCATTTGGAAAAGTTTCGTAGAATAAAATTTTCAGATGATTTTTTTAATGGACTTCCATCAAAACCTTCCCTAGTAGAATATAGGAAGGATCAAAAAAGTTTTGAATGGTTTCGTACAGTCCTCGATTTAATTTGATTTTTTGAGCAAAAATAGTATAAACTTGTTCATAATATATTATTAATTTTTGACAGAAACTTGGATTTGGAAAAGTTTCGTAGAATCAAATTTTCATATGATTTTTTGCATTAAATTCAATCATAACCTTCCATCGCAACTTATAGGGAGGATCTAAAAAGTTTTGTATCGTTTCGTACAGTCCTCGATTTAATCTGATTTTTTGAGCAAAACTAGTATAAAAATGTGTATAATATATTAGGATTTTTTGACCAAAACTTCCATTTGGAAAAGTTTCGTAGAATAAAATTATCAGATGATTTTTTGCATGAACTTCCATCAAAACCTTCCCTCGTAACATATAGGAAAGATCTAAAAAGTTTTGAATGGTTTCGTACAGTCCTCGATTTAATTTGATTTTTTGAGCAAAACTAGTATAAACTTGTGTATAATATATTATGATTTTTTGACAGAAACTTGCATTCGGAAAAGTTTCGTTGAATCAAATTTTCATATGATTTTTTGCATGGACTTCCATCATAACCTTCATTCGTAACATATAGGGAGGATCTAAAAAGTTTGGTATCGTTTCGTACAATCCTCGATTTAATCTGATTTTTTGAGCAAAACTAGTATAAAAATGTGTATAATATATTAGGATTTTTTGATCAAAACTTCCATTTGGAAAAGTTTCGTAGAATAAAATTTTAAGATGATTTTTTGCATGGACTTCCATCAAAACCCTCCCTCGTAACATATAGGAAAGATCTAAAAAGTTTTGAATGGTTTCTTACAGTCCTCGATTTTATTTGATTTTTTGAGCAAAACTAGTATAAACTTGTGTATAATATATTATGATTTTTTGACAGAAACTTTCATTTGGAAAAATTTCGTAGAATCAAATTTTCATATGATTTTTTGCATGGACTTCCATCATAACCTTCCATCGTAACATATAGAAAGGATCTAAAAAGTTTATTATCGTTTCGAACAGTCCTCGATATAATCTGATTTTTTGAGCAAAACTAGTATAAAAATGTGTATAATATATTAGGATTTTTTGACCAAAACTTCCATTTGGAAAGGTTTCGTAGAATAAAATTTTCAAATGATTTTTTGCATGGACTTCCTTCAAAACCTTCCCTCGTAACATATAGGAAAGATCTAAAAAATTTTGAATGGTTTCGTACAATCCTCGATTTAATTTGATTTTTTGAGCAAAACTAGTATAAACTTGTGTATAATATATTATGATTTTTTAACAGAAACTTGCATTTGGAAAAGTTTCGTAGAATCAAATTTTCATATGATTTTTTGCATGGACTTCCATCATAACCTTCCATCGTAACATATAGGGAGGATCTAAAATATTTTGTATCGTTTCTACAGTCCTCGATTTAATCTGATTTTTTTTGCAAAACTAGTATAAAAATGTGTAAAATATATTACGATATTTTGACCAAAACTTGCATTTGGAAAAGTTTCGTAGAATACAATTTTCAGATGATTTTTTGCATGGACTTTCATCAAAACCTTCCCTAGTAGAATATAGGAAGGATCTAAAAAGTTTTGAATGGTTTCGTACAATCCTCGATTTTATTTGATTTTTTGAGCAAAACTAGTATAAACTTGTGTATAATATATTATGATTTTATAACAGAAACATGGATTTGGAAAAATTTCGTAGAATCCTATTTTCATATGATTTTTTGCATGGACTTGCATCATAACCTTCATTCGTAACATATAGGGAGGATCTAAAAAGTTTTGTATCGTTTCGTACAATCCTCGATTTAATCTGATTTTTTGAGCAAAACTAGTATAAAAATGTGTATAATATATTAGGATTTTTTGATCAAAACTTCCATTTGGAAAAGTTTCATAGAATAAAATTTTAAGATAATTTTTTGCATGGACTTCCATCAAAACCCTCCCTCGTAACATATAGGAAAGATCTAAAAAGTTTTGAATGGTTTCTTACAGTCCTCAATTTTATTTGATTTTTTGAGCAAAACTAGTATAAACTTGTGTATAATATATTATGATTTTTTGACAGAAACTTTCATTTGGAAAAGTTTCGTAGAATCAAATTTTCATATGATTTTTTGCATGGACTTCCATCATAACCTTCCATTGTAACATATAAGGAGGATCTAAAACGTTTTGTATCGTTTCGTACAGTCCTCGATTTAATCTGATTTTTTGAGCAAAACTAGTATAAAAATGTGTATAATATATTACGATTTTTTGACCAAAACTTGCATTTCGAAACGTTTCGAACAATAAAATTTTCAGATGATTTTTTGCATGGACTTCCATCAAAACCTTCCCTTGTAACATATAGGAAGGATCTAAAAAGTTTTGAATGGTTCTGTATAGTCCTCGATTTAATTTGATTTTTTGAGCAAAACAAGTATAAACTTGTGTTTAATAAATTAGGATTTTTTGACAGAAATTTGCATTTGGAAAAGTTTCGTAGAATCAAATTTTCATATGATTTTTTGCATGGACTTCCATCATAACCTTCCATCGTAACATATAGGGAGGATCTAAAACGTTTTGTATCGTTTCTACAGTCCTCAATTTAATCTGATTTTTTGAGCAAAACTAGTATAAAAATGTGTATAAATATATTACTATTTTTTGACCAAAACTTGCATTTGGAAAAGTTTCGTAGAATAAAATTTTCAGATGATTTTTTTAATGGACTTCCATCAAAACCTTCCCTAGTAGAATATAGGAAGGATCAAAAAAGTTTTGAATGGTTTCGTACAGTCCTCGATTTAATTTGATTTTTTGAGCAAAAATAGTATAAACTTGTTCATAATATATTATTAATTTTTGACAGAAACTTGGATTTGGAAAAGTTTCGTAGAATCAAATTTTCATATGATTTTTTGCATTAAATTCAATCATAACCTTCCATCGCAACTTATAGGGAGGATCTAAAAAGTTTTGTATCGTTTCGTACAGTCCTCGATTTAATCTGATTTTTTGAGCAAAACTAGTATAAAAATGTGTATAATATATTAGGATTTTTTGACCAAAACTTCCATTTGGAAAAGTTTCGTAGAATAAAATTATCAGATGATTTTTTGCATGAACTTCCATCAAAACCTTCCCTCGTAACATATAGGAAAGATCTAAAAAGTTTTGAATGGTTTCGTACAGTCCTCGATTTAATTTGATTTTTTGAGCAAAACTAGTATAAACTTGTGTATAATATATTATGATTTTTTGACAGAAACTTGCATTCGGAAAAGTTTCGTTGAATCAAATTTTCATATGATTTTTTGCATGGACTTCCATCATAACCTTCATTCGTAACATATAGGGAGGATCTAAAAAGTTTGGTATCGTTTCGTACAATCCTCGATTTAATCTGATTTTTTGAGCAAAACTAGTATAAAAATGTGTATAATATATTAGGATTTTTTGATCAAAACTTCCATTTGGAAAAGTTTCGTAGAATAAAATTTTAAGATGATTTTTTGCATGGACTTCCATCAAAACCCTCCCTCGTAACATATAGGAAAGATCTAAAAAGTTTTGAATGGTTTCTTACAGTCCTCGATTTTATTTGATTTTTTGAGCAAAACTAGTATAAACTTGTGTATAATATATTATGATTTTTTGACAGAAACTTTCATTTGGAAAAATTTCGTAGAATCAAATTTTCATATGATTTTTTGCATGGACTTCCATCATAACCTTCCATCGTAACATATAGAAAGGATCTAAAAAGTTTATTATCGTTTCGAACAGTCCTCGATATAATCTGATTTTTTGAGCAAAACTAGTATAAAAATGTGTATAATATATTAGGATTTTTTGACCAAAACTTCCATTTGGAAAGGTTTCGTAGAATAAAATTTTCAAATGATTTTTTGCATGGACTTCCTTCAAAACCTTCCCTCGTAACATATAGGAAAGATCTAAAAAATTTTGAATGGTTTCGTACAATCCTCGATTTAATTTGATTTTTTGAGCAAAACTAGTATAAACTTGTGTATAATATATTATGATTTTTTAACAGAAACTTGCATTTGGAAAAGTTTCGTAGAATCAAATTTTCATATGATTTTTTGCATGGACTTCCATCATAACCTTCCATCGTAACATATAGGGAGGATCTAAAATATTTTGTATCGTTTCTACAGTCCTCGATTTAATCTGATTTTTTTTGCAAAACTAGTATAAAAATGTGTAAAATATATTACGATATTTTGACCAAAACTTGCATTTGGAAAAGTTTCGTAGAATACAATTTTCAGATGATTTTTTGCATGGACTTTCATCAAAACCTTCCCTAGTAGAATATAGGAAGGATCTAAAAAGTTTTGAATGGTTTCGTACAGTCCTCGATTTAATTTGATTTTTTGAGCAAAACTAGTATAAACTTGTGTATAATATATTATGATTTTTTAACAGAAACTTGGATTTGGAAAAGTTTCGTAGAATCCTATTTTCATATGATTTTTTGCATGGACTTCCATCATAACCTTCATTCGTAACATATAGGGAGGATCTAAAAAGTTTTGTATCGTTTCGTACAATCCTCGATTTAATCTGATTTTTTGAGCAAAACTAGTATAAAAATGTGTATAATATATTAGGATTTTTTGATCAAAACTTCCATTTGGAAAAGTTTCGTAGAATAAAATTTTAAGATGATTTTTTGCATGGACTTCCATCAAAACCCTCCCTCGTAACATATAGGAAAGATCAAAAAAGTTTTTAATGGTTTCTTACAGTCCTCGATTTTATTTGATTTTTGAGCAAAACTAGTATAAACTTGTGTATAATATATTATGATTTTTTGACAAAAACTTTCATTTGGAAATGTTTCGTAGAATCAAATTTTCATATGATTTTTTGCATGGACTTCCATCATAACCTTCCATTGTAACATATAGAAAGGATCTAAAACGTTTTGTATCGTTTCGTACAGTCCTCGATTTAATCTGATTTTTTGAGCAAAACTAGTATAAAAATGTGTATAATATATTACGATTTTTTGACCAAAACTTGCATTTCGAAACGTTTCGTACAATAAAATTTTCAGATGAATTTTTGCATGGACTTCCATCAAAGCCTTCCCTTGTAACATATAGGAAGGATCTAAAAAGATATGAATGGTTCTGTATAGTCCTCGATTTAATTTGATTTTTTGAGAAAAACAAGTATAAACTTGTGTTTAATAAATTAGGATTTTTTGACAGAAACTTGCATTTGGAAAAGTTTCGTAGAATCAAATTTTCATATGATTTTTTGCATGGACTTTCATCATAACCTTCCATCGTAACATATAGGGAGGATCTAAAATATTTTGTATCGTTTCTACAGTCCTCGATTTAATCTGATTTTTTTTTTGCAAAACTAGTATAAAAATGTGTATAATATATTAGGATTTTTTGACCAAAACTTCCATTTGGAAAAGTTTCGTAGAATAAAATTTTCAGATGATTTTTTGCATGAACTTCCATCAAAACCTTCCCTAGTAACATATAGGAAAGATCTAAAAAGTTTTGAATGGTTTCGTACAGTCCTCGATTTAATTTGATTTTTTGAGCAAAACTAGTATAAACTTGTGTATAATATATTATGATTTTTTAACAGAAACATGGATTTGGAAAAGTTTCGTAGAATCCTATTTTCATATGATTTTTTGCATGGACTTCCATCATAACCTTCATTCGTAACATATAGGGAGAATCTAAAAAGTTTTGTATCGTTTCGTACAATCCTCGATTTAATCTGATTTTTTGAGCAAAACTAGTATAAAAATGTGTATAATATATTAGGATTTTTTGATCAAAACTTCCATTTGGAAAAGTTTCGTAGAATAAAATTTTAAGATGATTTTTTGCATGGACTTCCATCAAAACCCTCCCTCGTAACATATTGGAAAGATCTAAAAAGTTTTGAATGGTTTCTTACAGTCCTCGATTTTATTTGATTTTTTGAGCAAAACTAGTATAAACTTGTGTATAATATATTATGATTTTTTGACAGAAACTTTCATTTGGAAAAATTTCGTAGAATCAAATTTTCATATGATTTTTTGCATGGACTTCCATCATAACCTTCCATCGTAACATATAGAAAGGATCTAAAAAGTTTATTATCGTTTCGAACAGTCCTCGATATAATCTGATTTTTTTAGCAAAACTAGTATAAAAATGTATATAATATATTAGGATTTTATGACCAAAACTTCCATTTGGAAAGGTTTCGTAGAATAAAATTTTCAAATGATTTTTTGCATGGACTTCCTTCAAAACCTTCCCTCGTAACATATAGGAAAGATCTAAAAAGTTTTGAATGGTTTCGTACAATCCTCGATTTAATTTGATTTTTTGAGCAAAACTAGTATAAACTTGTGTATAATATATTATGATTTTTTAACAGAAACTTGCATTTGGAAAAGTTTCGTAGGATCAAATTTTCATATGATTTTTTGCATGGACTTCCATCGTAACATATAGGGAGGATCTAAAATATTTTGTATCGTTTCTACAGTCCTCGATTTAATCTGATTTTTTTTGCAAAACTAGTATAAAAATGTGTATAATATATTACGATATTTTGACCAAAACTTGCATTTGGAAAAGTTTCGTAGAATACAATTTTCAGATGATTTTTTGCATGGACTTTCATCAAAACCTTCCCTAGTAGAATATAGGAAGGATCTAAAAAGTTTTGAATGTTTTCGTACAGTCCTCGATTTAATTTGATTTTTTGAGCAAAACTAGTATAAACTTGTGTATAATATATTATGATTTTTTAACAGAAACTTGGATTTGGAAAAGTTTCGTAGAATCCTATTTTCATAATATTTTTTGCATGGACTTCCATCATAACCTTCATTCGTAACATATAGGGAGAATCTAAAAAGTTTTGTATCGTTTCGTACAATCCTCGATTTAATCTGATTTTTTGAGCAAAACTAGTATAAAAATGTGTATAATATATTAGGATTTTTTGATCAAAACTTCCATTTGGAAAAGTTTCGTAGAATAAAATTTTAAGATGATTTTTTGCATGGACTTCCATCAAAACCCTCCCTCGTAACATATTGGAAAGATCTAAAAAGTATTGAATGGTTTCTTACAGTCCTCGATTTTATTTGATTTTTTGAGCAAAACTAGTATAAACTTGTGTATAATATATTATGATTTTTTGACAGAAACTTTCATTTGGAAAAGTTTCGTAGAATCAAATTTTCATATGATTTTTTGCATGGACTTCCATCATAACCTTCCATCGTAACATATAGAAAGGATCTAAAAAGTTTATTATCGTTTCGAACAGTCCTCGATATAATCTGATTTTTTTAGCAAAACTAGTATAAAAATGTATATAATATATTAGGATTTTATGACCAAAACTTCCATTTGGAAAGGTTTCGTAGAATAAAATTTTCAAATGATTTTTTGCATGGACTTCCTTCAAAACCTTCCCTCGTAACATATAGGAAAGATCTAAAAAGTTTTGAATAATTTCGTACAATCCTCGATTTAATTTGATTTTTTGAGCAAAACTAGTATAAACTTGTGTATAATATATTATGATTTTTTAACAGAAACTTGCATTTGGAAAAGTTTCGTAGAATCAAATTTTCATATGATTTTTTGCATGGACTTCCATCATAACCTTCCATCGTAACATATAGGGAGGATCTAAAATATTTTGTATCGTTTCTACAGTCCTCGATTTAATCTGATTTTTTTTGCAAAACTAGTATAAAAATGTGTATAATATATTACGATATTTTGACCAAAACTTGCATTTGGAAAAGTTTCGTAGAATACAATTTTCAGATGATTTTTTGCATGGACTTTCATCAAAACCTTCCCTAGTAGAATATAGGAAGGATCTAAAAAGTTTTGAATGGTTTCGTACAGTCCTCGATTTAATTTGATTTTTTGAGCAAAACTAGTATAAACTTGTGTATAATATATTATGATTTTTTAACAGAAACTTGGATTTGGAAAAGTTTCGTAGAATCCTATTTTCATATGATTTTTTGCATGGACTTCCATCATAACCTTCATTCGTAACATATAGGGAGGATCTAAAAAGTTTTGTATCGTTTCGTACAATCCTCGAATTAATCTGATTTTTTGAGCAAAACTAGTATAAAAATGTGTATAATATATTAGGATTTTTTGATCAAAACTTCCATTTGGAAAAGTTTCGTAGAATAAAATTTTAAGATGATTTTTTGCATGGACTTCCATCAAAACCCTCCCTCGTAACATATAGGAAAGATCTAAAAAGTTTTGAATGGTTTCTTACAGTCCTCAATTTTATTTTATTTTTTGAGCAAAACTAGTATAAACTTGTGTATAATATATTATGATTTTTTGACAGAAACTTTCATTTGGAAAAGTTTCGTAGAATCAAATTTTCATATGATTTTTGGCATGGACTTCCATCATAACCTTCCATTGTAACATATAAGGAGGATCTAAAACGTTTTGTATCGTTTCGTACAGTCCTCGATTTTATCTGATTTTTTGAGAAAAACTAGTATAAAAATGTGTATAATATATTACAATTTTTTGACCAAAACATGCATTTCGAAACGTTTCGTACAATAAAATTTTCAGATGATTTTTTGCATGGACTTCCATCAAAACCTTCCCTTGTAACATATAGGAAGGATCTAAAAAGTTTTGAATGGTTCTATATAGTCCTCTATTTAATTTGATTTTTTGAGCAAAACAAGTATAAACTTGTGTTTAGTAAATTAGAATTTTTTGACAGAAACTTGCATTTGGAAAAGTTTCGCAGAATCAAATTTTCATATGATTTTTTGCATGGACTTCCATCATAACCTTCCATCGTAACATATAGGGAGGATCTAAAACGTTTTGTATCGTTTCTACAGTCCTCAATTTAATTTGATTTTTTGAGCAAAACTAGTATAAAAAAGTGTATAAATATATTACTATTTTTTGACCAAAACTTGCATTTGGAAAAGTTTCGTAGAATAAAATTTTCAGATGATTTTTTGAATGGGCTTCCATCAAAACCTTCCCTAGTAGAATATAGGAAGGATCTAAAAAGTTTTGAATGGTTTCGTACCATCCTCGATTTAATAGGATTTTTTTGAGCAAAACTAGTATAAACTTGTCTATAATATATTATGATTTTTTGACAGAAACTTGGATTTGGAAAAGTTTCGTAGAATAAAATTTTCATATGATTTTTTGCATGGACTTCCATCATAACCTTCCATCGTAACATATAGGGAGGATCTAAAAAGTTTTGTATCGTTTCGTACAGTCCTCGATTTAATTTGATTTTTGTAGAAAATCTAGTATAAACTTGTGTATAATATATTATGATTTTTGACAGAAACTTGCATTTGGAAACGTTTCGTAGAATCAAATTTTCATATGATTTTTTTTCATGGACTTCCATCATAACCTTCCCTCGTAACATATAGGGAGGATCTAAAACGTTTTGTAACGTTTCTACAGTCCTCAATTTAATCTGATTTTTTGAGCAAAACTAGTTTAAAAATGTGTATAATATATTACAATTTTTTGACCAAAACTTGCATTTGGAAAAGTTTTGTAGAATAAAATTTTCAGATGATTTTTTGCATGGACTTCCATCAAAACCTTCCCTTGTAGAATATAGGAAGGATCTAAAAAGTTTTGTATGGTTTCGTATAGTCCTCGATTTAATTTGATTTTTTGAGCAAAACTAGTATAAAATTGTGTATAATATATTATGATTTTTTGACAGAAACTTGGATTTGGAAAAGTTTCGTAAGATCAAATTTTCAGATGATTTTTTGCATGGACTTCCATCAAAACCTTCCCTTGTAGAATATAGGAAGGATCTAATTAGTTTTGAATGGTTTCGTACAGTCTTTGATTTAATTTGATTTTTTGAGCAAAACTAGTATAAACTTGTGTATAATATATTATGATTTTTTGACAGAAACTTGGATTTGGAAAAGTTTCGTAGAATCAAATTTTCATATGATTTTTTGCATGAAATTCCATCATAACCTTCCATCGCAACATATAGGGAGGATCTAAAAAGGTTTGTATCGTTTCGTACAGTCCTCGATTTAACCTGATTTTTTGAGCAAAACTAGTATAAAAATGTGTATAATATATTAGGATTTTTTGACCAAAACTTCCATTTGGAAAAGTTTCGTAGAATAAAATTATCAGATGATTTTTTGCATGTACTTCCATCAAAACCTTCCCTCGTAACAAAAAGGAAAGATCTAAAAAGTTTTGAATGGTTTCTTACAGTCCTCAATTTAATTTGATTTTTTGAGCAAAACTAGTATAAACTTGTGTATAATATATTATGATTTTTTGACAGAAACTTGCATTTGGAAAAATTTCGTTGAATCAAATTTTCATATGATTTTTTGCATGGACTTCCATCATAACCTTCGATCGTAACATATAGGGAGGATCTAAAACGTTTTGTATCATTTCTACAGTCCTCAATTTAATCTGATATTTTGAGAAAAACTAGTATAAAAATGTGTATAATATATTAGGATTTTTTGACCAAAACTTGCATTTAGAAAAGTTTCGTAGAATAAATTTTTTCAGATGATTTTTTGCATGGACTTCCATCAAAACCATTCTTTGTAGAATATAGGAAGAATCTAAAAAGTTTTGAATGGTTTCGTACCGTCCTCGATTTAATTGGATTTTTTTGAGCAAAACTAGTATAAACTTGTCTATAATATATTATGAATTTTTGACAGAAACTTGGATTTGGAAAAGTTTCGTAGAATCAAATTTTCATATGATTTTTTGCATGGACTTCCATCATAACCTTCCATCGTAACAAATAGGGAGGATCTAAAAAATTTTGTATCGTTTCGTACAGTCATCGATTTAATCTGATTTTTTAACAAAAACTAGTATAAAAATGTGTATAATATATTAGGATTTTTGACCAAAACTTCCATTTGGAAAAGTTTCGTAGAATAAAATTTTCAGATAATTTTTTGCATGGACTTCCATCAAAACCTTCCCTCCTAACATATAGGAAATATCTAAAAAGTTTTGAATGGTTTCGTACAGTCCTCGATTTTATTTGATTTTTTCAGCAAAACTAGTATAAACTTGTGTATAATATATTACGATTTTTTTAACAAAACTTTCATTTGGAAAAGTTTCGTAGAATCAAATTTTCATATGATTTTTTGCATGGACTTCCATCATAACCTTCCATCGTAACATATAGGGAGGATCTAAAAAAAAATTTATCATTTCGAACAGTCCTCGATTTAATCTGATTTTTTGAGCAAAACTAGTATAAAAATGTGTATAATATATTAGGATTTTTTGACCAAAACTTCCATTTGGAAAGGTTTCGTAGAATAAAATTTTCAGATGATTTTTTGCATGAACTTCACTCAAAACCTTCCCTCGTAACATATAGGAAGGATCTAAAAAGTTTTGAATGGTTTCGTACAGTCCTCGATTTAATTTGATTTTTTGAGCAAAACTAGTATAAACTTGTGTATAATATATTATGATTTTTTGATAGAAACTTGCATTTGGAAAAGTTTCGTAGAATCAAATTTTCATATGATTTTTTGCATGGACTTCCAACATAACCTTACATCGTAACATATAGGGAGGATCTAAAAAGTTTTTTATCATTTCGTACAGTCCTCTATTTAATCTGATTTTTTTAGCAAAACTATTATAAAAATGTGTATAATATATTAGGATTTTTTGACCAAAACTTCCATTTGGAAAAGTTTCGTAGAATAAAATTTTCAGATGATTTTTTGCATGGACTTCCATCAAAACCTTCCTTTGTAGAATATAGGAAGGATCTAAAACGTTTTGAATGGTTTGGTACAATCCTCGATTTAATTTGATTTTTTGAGCAAAACTAATATAAACTTATGTATAATATATTATTAATTTTTGACAGAAACTTGGATTTGGAAAAGTTTCGTAGAATCAAATTTTCATATGATATTTTGCATGGACTTCCATTATTACCTTCCATCGTAACATATAGGGAGGATCTAAAAAGTTTTGTATCGTTTCGTACAGTCCTCGATTTAATCTGATTTGTTGAGCAAAACTAGTATAAAAATGTGTATAATATATTAGGATTTTTTAACCAAAACTTCCATTTGGAAAAGTTTCGTAGAATAAAATTTTCAGATGATTTTTTGCATGAACTTCCATCAAAACCTTCCCTTGTAACATATAGGAAAGATTTAAAAAGTTTTGATAGGTTTCGTACAGTCCTCGATTTAATTTGATTTTTTGAGCAAAACTAGTATAAACTTGTGTATAATATATTATGATTTTTTGACAGACACTTGCATTTGGAAACGTTTCGTAGAATCAAATTTTCATATGATTTTTTTTCATGGACTTCCATTATACCTTCCATCGTAACATATAGGGAGGATCTAAAACGTTTTGTATCGTTTCTACAGTCCTCAATTTAATCTGATTTTTTGAGCAAAACTAGTATAAAAATGTGTATAATATATTACGATTTTTTGACCAAAACTTGCATTTGGAAAAGTTTTGTAGAATAAAATTTTCAGATGATTTTTTGCATGGACTTCCATCAAAACCTTCCCTTGTAGAATATAGGAAGGATCTAAAAAGTTTTGAATGGTTTCGTATAGTCCTCGATTTAATTTGATTTTTTGAGCAAAACTAGTATAAACTTGTGTAGAATATATTATGATTTTTTGACAGAAACTTGGATTTGGAATAGTTTCGTAAGATCAAATTTTCAGATGATTTTTTGCATGGACTTCCATCAAAACCTTCCCTTGTAGAATATAGGAAGGTTCTAAAAAGTTTTGAATGGTTTCGTACAGTCCTCGATTTAATTTGATTTTTTGAGCAAAACTAGTATAAACTTGTGTATAATATATTATGATTTTTAGACAGAAACTTGCATTTGGAAAAGTTTCGTAGAATCAAATTTTCGTATGATTTTTTGCTTGGATTTCCATCATAACCTTCCAACGTAACATATAGGGAAGATCTAAAATGTTTGGTATCGTTTCGTACAGTCCTCGATTTAATCTGATTTTTTGAGCAAAACTAGTATAAAAATGTGTATTATTACGATTTTTTGACCAAAACTTGCATTTGACAAAGTTTTGTAGTATAAAGTTTTCAGATGATTTTTTGCATGGACTTCCATCAAAACCTTCCCTTGTAGAATATAGGAAGGATCTAAAAAGTTTTGAATGGTTTCATACAGTCCTCGATTTAATTTGATTTTTTGAGCAAAACTAGTATAAACTTGTGTATACACTACAACATTTTTATCCTATGGCAACGCCTAATTATTAAGAGGTAAAAATATTGTTCTAGTAGAGAGTAATAGACAACAATTTTTATATTTAGTTGCGATAGGGTATATAAATTTTGTAAATTTTATACAACGGCTCAAAACCCTTCTAATAGGTAACAAAGAAAACGGTTTTGATTAACAACTATTAAAACCGTTCTAGTATAATTTTTAAATATTTTAATAAAAAATTTATTACACAAGACCGTTCTCCTTTGTTTTTGTAAAATAATATAGGAGAAAGAGTTCCATGTTAGAATGAATCCATGTCTTTGGATTAAAACAACAAAAGTGAAAATTCATTAAGCGCTAAAAGAAAAATTCATTCCCTCCAAATAAAATAAAAATATTTACATTTTCTTCCCAAACCCTCAATCAGAGCATGTTTCTCCTTCTCCCAAATCCGCTTCTCCTTCTTCCAAACCCTCAATCAGAGCTTGTATATCCTATATGAATGATTCTTCTTCTCAACCCTAACCCTTTTTCCACATTATACATATGATTCTTATCCACTATGTGTGAGATTTTTCGTTACTAATTGGATCTTTGCATGCTTCGTCGCTTCGGAAATGCGCTTCCTTTAACTACCAGTTCTCCTTCCTCGTACAAGCTTCCTTCAACTTTATTTTTTCTCTCGATATGAATCTAACCATTTCTTTTTTGTAGGTCTCAAACCCTAACTATTAAAGACTCTGTGTCTACGAAATTTCTCAAAACTCAAAGGGCTTTTGAACCTTTCGTTACTAGTAAGTTATTTTTTCATTCGGTTATGTAATCCTAACAAAAATTGATTATTTCTACTCTAGTTTCTTATTTAATAAATTTTTATTCTTCTATTTTAAACTTTGTTTTACCTTGCTAATTGGTACTATTTTCTCTAAAGAAGCCTTTTTTGGGTAATGCAATCAACTACTTTCTAAAGAAGCCTTTTTGCTTCTCAAAGAATTAGGATCTGGTCTTCATTTGAAGGTTTCTGATATTTTCTGTAGATTGTGATACTTTCTATTGGCATACTTTCTTGTGACTATGCAAATTTTTTAATTTATTTGACAATGTAGTTTTACTATGTTCTATATTTTCTTATGTTTGAACCCTAGTGATGCTAACAAACCATTTTTCCTAATCTACAAAGTTAATCAATAGTTTTAAGTAGTGTCTTGAGAAAGTGCTACCTAGTTGCATGTGGATGGTGGATTAGTGTTGCCAATCGCATACTGCAGAAAATTGTGGTCTGTAAAATTTTTGTGTGATGCATAGCTATACCACCACTACACTACTACAGTGGCTAGTTGACACAAACAACGTATTTGGATATCTGGATAATTGAAATTATTCATGAGGAAGTTAATTACAGAAGTGGAAAGAGCATGAGTACCAAACACAATCCTAATCACATTTTGTGTCTAGTTTAAATGGTATACCATAAAGATAGTTGGATTGGCATCTCACTTTTATCTGCAGTTCATCAATCCTGTTTGTATGGGGACTATTGGCCACAGACATGCACCGACCAAATAACTCATTGTCTATCTTGAAAAGAAGAATAACACAATAGTAAAAAACAACTAGAATGAAAGACCAGAAAGATTGATGAGCCTTGGCAATGCTTATGTTATTCTGGTGTGCCTGTTGGGATGGTAAAATCAAGAAAGGAGGCCTTATGCCTGATCCAATCAGTACTGCCTCCATATAGTTTCTTAAACTAGGACTACTAAGAATAGCAGAGATCACATACAGGTTCATAACTCCTTTTATCTCCAATCCCATAATTCCTAGCAACATAATAGGTAGCACGAAAAGACAATCTAGTGTTGTCACCTATTTAATCAGGTACATACACATTATAACCAGTCATGTTTTAGAAGATTGGTTGGTGCGTGTTTTAGAATCCTTCAATTATAAAATGTGATCTTCAAATGATCCTATTATGAAGGAATCATTATATTTTGCTGACAACATGATGCTTGAAGGAAAAATCTCAGTTGAGATTATAGCTTGCATTTCTGATAACATTTTTGTACAATTAACTTTTTATTTTTAATGCCAGTAACAACTGAATGCTGCCCTTTAGTATTGCTTTTGGATTGCTGCTGCATTTTTTATTTATCTTAGGATTTGCTAATTCTTTCTTTTCTTGCTTTTATGCAAATAAATCACCCATAAGACAGTTGATGAATGATAAGCCATCAAGTAAGGACTAGAGAGGTGGAACTAAACAAGTGCATTCACAACTTACAAGGGCACTAAATTATTTGTATTAATGCCAATCAGTTCTGTCTCCAAGAGATAAGTATCTAGTAAAATTTTCCTGCACCTTCAGTGACAGTTCTTGAATCTCAAGTATTACTGCTACCTAGTATTTTAATTTCTCTTATAGTATTATTAACATTCATGAATATTGTAATAAAATTTAATTTAAACATAAATGGGTCAAATTTACTTACTTTTTCTTAGCACTCATATAGATTGGGAGCATATTATATCTATTTATTTGTTAATCTCGTGTTAATTTTATTTTGCAATTTCTCAATCGTTTCATCACTCTCTACGTAGTTATAAATATGTAACTTCATGTACTCTTTTCTTATTTGAAAAATTATACAGATTTAGTGAAAAAGTCGATGCTTTTGCTTGTAAAGTGTATCAGAACACTCTGTTTTTATGCTTAGATGACATTTCATCTACTTTGATTTTACAACTTCAGAAGCTCCTAACCAATTTCTCATTGAACATAATGTTTGATTGGAGAAGGAAAATATGAGATATGCTGCTCCTATGATGGCTATGTAATATTGAAGCCTCACTGAATTATGAGTTTATTTCCTGTCATATAAAGGTACCAAAGATCACTCTCTCTCAATTGACTCATTCTTTTGTTATTGATTTCCATTTTTTTATGGGTTCTTTTGTTAATTTTCTTTAACATTTTAAGATTTGGATATTAGTGTTTCTATTCGTAGTCTTGTTTGCATTTTGAAATTTCTTTTGATATATTCTACAATTTCTTTGAATATTAGTGTTTCTATACGTAGTCTTGTGGTTGATGATATGCAAAAATCAGTACTTATGATTATACAAGTCCTGATTTAGAAAAAAGATCTTTCTACATTTTGATACAAATATTGGTCATAAAAAAGAGAATCATTAAGATCAAATTGTTTTATGCTTTACATTCTAATTATTTTAGAGTCTTCAAATAATAATATTGTTTTAATTATATTACTTTTATTTTGTAGATTTTGATTGATGATATCGATGAAGATTTCCAGTCAATTGAAGATGAAGAAATTAGATGTTTAAATATTTTTAATAGATGTTGATGGTCATTTTAAAAGATGTTATTTGATTATAAATGATGATTGTTATTAGAATATGTACATTGAAGATGTTATTTTGATTGTGAATATATAACTTTTTGTATTTAAGATTATATTAAAATTTTATCTGAATACCATTACATTGAAATTTTTGTTATTTAAATCTAATAGTTAATAAATTACAAGGTTCATAAAACTTTTAATTTTATTATTGAAAAAATTAATTGTTGCAACGATGATAATTTATTGTAGTTGTGAAGCCTTTTGTTTTAGCCATTGAAAAGTCATATATTAATGTCTATCAGAACGGTTTTAACATGAACAGCTACTACAAAACCGTTGTAATAGCTCTTAGAAATCCCTGATCTAAAATCTATTATTGCAACGGTTTTAAGTAGAAAACAAGGAGAAGTCGTTGCTATTAAAAATTCAAAGACCGTTCCCAAAAATTACCAAAGAGAACGGTTTGTCATAAGGCATTGTTGTTTGTTAAAAAACCGTTCTGAATGACTAAGACAACGCCTCGGTTTAACACGGCTGAAAAACCGTTCTTATAGTCTATGACAACGGTTTTTTCAAATTTCGCAACGGTTTTCTTTAGTTTTTGTAGGATAAATATGTTGTAGTGATAATATATTATAATTTTTTGACAGAAACATGGATTTGGAAAAGTTTCGTAGAATCAAATTTTCATATGATTTTTTGCATGGACTTCCATCATAACCTTTCATCGTAACATATAGGGAGGATCTAAAAAGTTTTGTATCGTTTCGTACTGTCCTCGATTTAATTTGATTTTATGCGCAAAACTAGTATAAAAATGTGTATAATATATTAGGATTTTTTGACCAAAACTTCCATTTGGAAAAGTTTCGTAGAATAAATTTTTCAGGTGATTTTTTGAACGAACTTCCATCAAAACCTTCCCTCGTAACATATAGGAAAGATCTAAAAAGTTTTAAATGGTTTCGTACAGTCCTCGATTTAATTTGATTTTTTGTGCAAAACTAGTATAAACTTGTGTATAATATATTATGATTTTTTGACAGAAACTTGGATTTGGAAAGGTTTCGTAGAATCAAATTTTCATATGATTTTTTGCATGGATTTCCATCATAACCTTCCATCGTAACATATAGGGAGGATCTAAAAAGTTTTGTATCTTTTCGTACAGTCCTCGATTTAATCTGATTTTTTGAGCAAAACTAGTATAAAAAAGTGTATAATATATTAGTATTTTTTGACCAAAACTTCCATTTGGAAAAGTTTTGTAGAATAAAATTTTCAGATTATTTTTTGCATGGACTTCCATAAAAACCATCCCTCGTAACATATAGGAAAGATCTAAAAAGTTTTGAATGGTTCCGTACAGTCTTCGATTTTATTTGATTTTTTGAGCAAAACTAGTATAAACTTGTGTATAATATATTATGATTTTTTGACAGAAACATTCATTTGGAAAAGTTTCGTAGAATCAAATTTTCATATGATTTTTTGCATGGACTTCCATAATAACCTTCCATCGTAACATATATGGAGGATCTAAAATGTTTTGTATCGTTTCGTACAGTACTCGATTTAATCTGATTTTTTGAGCAAAACTAGTATAAAAATGTGTGTAATATATTAGGATTTTTTGACCAAAACTTCCATTTGGAAAAGTTTCGTAGAATAAAATTTTCAGATTATTTTTTGCATGGACTTCCATAAAAACATTCCCTCGTAACATAGAGGAAAGATCTAAAAAGTTTTGAATGGTTCCGTACAGTCTTCGATATTATTTGATTTTTGGAGCAAAACTAGTATAACTTGTGTATAATATAATATGATTTTTTGACAGAAACATGCATTTGGAAAAGTTTCGTAGAATCAAATTTTCATATGATTTTTTGCATGGACTTCCATCATAACCTTCCATCGTAACATATAGGGAGGATCTAAAACGTATTGTATCGTTTTGTACAGTCCTCAATTTAATCTGATTTTTTGAGCAAAACTAGTATAAAAATGTGTATAATATATTAGGATTTTTTTACCAAAACTTTCATTTGGACAAGTTTCGTAGAATAAAATTTTCATATGATTTTTTGCATGAACTTCTATCAAAACCTTCCCTCGTAACATATAGGAAAGATCTAAAAAGTTTTGAATGGTTTCGTACAGTCCTCGATTTAATTTGATTTTTTGAGCAAAACTAGTATAAACTTGTGTATAATATATTATGATTTTTTGACAGAATCATGCATTTGGAAAAGTTTCGTAGAATCAAATTTTCATATGATTTTTTCATGGAATTCCATCATAACCTTCCATCGTAACATATAGGAAGGATCTAAAACGTTTTGTATCGTTTCTACAGTCCTCGATTTAATCTGATTTTTTGAGCAAAACTAGTATAAAAATGTGTATAATATATTACGATTTTTTGACCAAAACTTGCATATGGAAAAGTTTTGTAGAATAAAATTTTCAGATAATTTTTTGCATGGACTTCTATCAAAACCTTCCCTTGTAATATATAGGAAGGATCTAAAAAGTTTTGAATGGTTTCGTACAGTCCTCGATTTAATTTTATCTTTTGAGCAACACTAGTATAAACTTGTGTATAATATATTATGATTTTTTGATAGAAACTTGGATTTGGAAAAGTTTCGTAGAATCAAATTTTCATATGATTTTTTGCAAGGACTTCCATCATAACCTTCCATCGTAACATATAGGGAGGATCTAAAAAGTTTTGTATCATTTCGTATAGTCCTCGATTTAATTTGATTTTTTGAGCAAAACTAGTATAAAAATGTGTGTAATATATTAGGATTTTTTGACCAAAACTTCCATTTGGAAAAGTTTCGTAGAATAAAATTTTCAGAATATTTTTTGCATGGACTTTCATAAAAACCTTCCCTCGGAACATATAGGAAAGATCTAAAAAGTTTTGAATGGTTCCGTACAGTCTTCGATTTTATTTGATTTTTTGAGCAAAACTAGTATAAATTTGTGTATAAAATATTATAATTTTTTGACAGAAACTTGTATTTGGAAACGTTTCGTAGAATCAAATTTTCATATGATATTTTTTCATGGACTTCCATCATAACCTTCCATCGTAACATATAGGGAGGATCTAAAACATTTTGTATCGTTTCGTACAGGCCTCGATTTAATCTGATTTTTTGAGCAAAACTAGTATAAAAATGTGTATAATATATTAGGATTTTTTGACCAAAACTTCCATTTGGAAAAGTTTCGTAGAATAAAATTTTCAGATGATTTTTTGCATGAACTTCCATCAAAACCTTCCCTAGTAACATATAGGAAAGATCTAAAAAGTTTTGAATGGTTTCGTACAGTCCTCGATTTAATTTGATTTTTTGAGCAAAACTAGTATAAATTTGTGTATAATATATTATAATTTTTTGACAGAAACTTGTAGTTGGAAACGTTTCGTAGAATCAAATTTTCATATGATTTTTTTTCATGGACTTCCATCATAACCTTCCATCGTAACATATAGGGAGGATCTAAAACGTTTTGTATCGTTTCTACAGTCCTCGATTTAATCTGAATTTTTCAGAAAACTAATATAAAAATGTGTATAATATATTACGATTTTTTGACCAAAACTTGCATATGGAAAAATTTTGTAGAATAAAACTTTCAGATAATTTTTTGCATGGACTTCCATCAAAACCTTCCCTTGTAACATATAGGAAGGATCTAAAAAATTTTAATGGTTTCGTACAGTTCTCGATTTAATATCATTTTTGAGCAACACTAGTATAAACTTGTGTATAATATATTACGATTTTTTGACAGAAACTTGCATTTGGAAAAGTTTCGTAGAATCAAATTTTCATATGATTTTTTGCATGGACTTCCATCATAACCTTCCATCGTAACATATAGGGAGGATCTAAAACATTTTGTATCGTTTCATACAGTCCTCAATTTTATCTGATTTTTTGAGCAAAACTAATATAAAAATGTGTATAATATATTATGATTTTTTGACAGAAACTTGGATTTTGAAAAGTTTCATAGAATCAAATTTTCATTTTTTTTTCATGGACTTAAATCATAACCTTCCATCGTAACATATAGGGAGGATCTAAAAAATTTTGTATCGTTTTGTACAGTCCTCGATTTAATCTGATTTTTTGAGCAAAACTATTATAAAAATGTGTATAATATATTAGGATTTTTTGACCAAAACTTCAATTTGGAAAAGTTTCGTAGAATAAAATTTTCAGATGATTTTTTGCATGGACTTCCATAAAAACCTTCCCTCGTAACATATAGGAAAGATCTAAAAAGTTTTGAATGGTTCCGTACACTCCTCGATTTTATTTGATTTTTTGAGCAAAACTAGTATAAACTTGTGTATAATATATTATGATTTTTTGACCGAAACCTTGATTTTGAAAAGTTTCGTAGAATCAAATTTTCATTTTTTTTCATGGACTTATATCATAACCTTACATCGAAACATATAGGGAGGATCTAAAAAATTTTGTATCGTTTCGTACAATCCTCGATTTAATCTGATTTTTTGAGCAAAACTAGTATGAAAATGTGTATAATATATTAGGATTTTTTGACCAAAACTTCCATTTGGAAAAGTTTCGTAGAATAAAATTTCAGATGATTTTTGCATGGACTTCCATCAAAACCTTCCCTCGTAACATATAGGAAATATCTAAAACGTTTTGAACGGTTTCGTACAGTCCTTGTTTTTATTTGATTTTTTGAGCAAAACTAGTATAAACTTGTGTATAATATATTATGATTTTTTCACAGAAACTCTCATTTGGAAAAGTTTTGTAGAATCAAAGTTTCATATGATTTTTTGCATGGACTTCCATAATAATCTTCAATCGTAACATATAGGGAGGATCTAAAAAGTTTTGTATCTTTTCGTACAGTCCTCGATTTAATCTGATGTTTTTAGCAAAACTAGTATAAAAATGTGTATTTTTACTAAAACTTTCATTTGGAAAGGTTTCGTAGAATAAAATTTTCAGATGATTTTTTGCATGAACTTCCATCAAAACCTTCCCTCGTAACATATAGGAAAGATCTAAAAAATTTTGAATGGTTTCGTATAGTCCTCGATTTAATTTGATTATTTGAGCAAAACTAGTATAAACTTGTGTATAATATATTATGATTTTTTGACAGAAACATGTATTTAGAAAAGTTTCGTAGAATCAAATTTTTATATGATTTTTTGCATGGACTTCCATCATAACCTTCCATCGTAACATATAGGGAGGATCTAAAACGTTTTTATCGTTTCTACAGTCCTCAATTTAATCTGATTTTTTGAGCAAAACTAGTATAAAAATGTGTATAATATATTACGATTTTTTGACCAAAACTTGCATTTGGAAAATTTTCATAGAATAAAATTTTCAGATGATTTTTTGCCTGGACTTCCATTAAAACCTTCCCTTGTAGAATATAGGAAGGATCTAAAAAGTTTTGAATGGTTTCGTACAGTCCTCGATTTAATTTTATTTTTTGTGCAAAACTAGTATAAACTTGTCTATAATATATTACGATTTTTTGACAGAAACTTGGATTTGGAAAAGTTTCGTAGAATCAAATTTTCATATGATTTTTTGCATGGACTTCCATCATAACCTTCCATCGTAAAATATAGGGAGGATCTAAAAAGTTTTGTATCGTTTCGTATAGTC
The DNA here is from genome assembly GCA_963966055.1 of Lathyrus aphaca. Taxonomy (NCBI): domain Eukaryota; kingdom Viridiplantae; phylum Streptophyta; class Magnoliopsida; order Fabales; family Fabaceae; genus Lathyrus; species Lathyrus aphaca. The sequence goes on along the minus strand of OZ014520.1, from coordinate 595,453,777 downwards.
CTCGATTTAATCTGATTTTTTGAGCAAAACTATTATAAAAATGTGTATAATATATTATGATTTTTTGACAGAAACTTGGATTTTGAAAAGTTTCATAGAATCAAATTTTCATTTTTTTTTCATGGACTTAAATCATAACCTTCCATCGTAACATATAGGGAGGATCTAAAAAATTTTGTATCGTTTTGTACAGTCCTCGATTTAATCTGATTTTTTGAGCAAAACTATTATAAAAATGTGTATAATATATTAGGATTTTTTGACCAAAACTTCCATTTGGAAAAGTTTCGTAGAATAAAATTTTCAGATGATTTTTTGCATGGACTTCCATAAAAACCTTCCCTCGTAACATATAGGAAAGATCTAAAAAGTTTTGAATGGTTCCGTACACTCCTCGATTTTATTTGATTTTTTGAGCAAAACTAGTATAAACTTGTGTATAATATATTATGATTTTTTTACCGAAACCTTGATTTTGAAAAGTTTCGTAGAATCAAATTTTCATTTTTTTTCATGGACTTATATCATAACCTTACATCGAAACATATAGGGAGGATCTAAAAAATTTTGTATCGTTTCGTACAATCCTCGATTTAATCTGATTTTTTGAGCAAAACTAGTATGAAAATGTGTATAATATATTAGGATTTTTTGACCAAAACTTCCATTTGGAAAAGTTTCGTAGAATAAAATTTCAGATGATTTTTGCATGGACTTCCATCAAAACCTTCCCTCGTAACATATAGGAAATATCTAAAACGTTTTGAACGGTTTCGTACAGTCCTTGATTTTATTTGATTTTTTGAGCAAAACTAGTATAAACTTGTGTATAATATATTATGATTTTTTCACAGAAACTCTCATTTGGAAAAGTTTTGTAGAATCAAAGTTTCATATGATTTTTTGCATGGACTTCCATAATAATCTTCAATCGTAACATATAGGGAGGATCTAAAAAGTTTTGTATCGTTTCGTACAGTCCTCGATTTAATCTGATGTTTTTAGCAAAACTAGTATAAAAATGTGTATTTTTACTAAAACTTTCATTTGGAAAGGTTTCGTAGAATAAAATTTTCAGATGATTTTTTGCATGAACTTCCATCAAAACCTTCCCTCGTAACATATAGGAAAGATCTAAAAAATTTTGAATGGTTTCGTACAGTCCTCGATTTAATTTGATTATTTGAGCAAAACTAGTATAAACTTGTGTATAATATATTATGATTTTTTGACAGAAACTTGGATTTGGAAAAGTTTCGTAGAATCAAATTTTCATATGATTTTTTGCATGGACTTCCATCATAACCTTCCATCGTAAAATTTAGGGAGGATCTAAAAAGTTTTGTATCGTTTCGTATAGTCCTCGATTTAATCTGATTTTTTGAGCAAAACTAGTATAAAAATGTGTATAATATATTAGGATTTTTTGACCAAAACTTCCATTTGGAAAAGTTTTGTAGAATAAAATTTTCAGATGATTTTTTGCATGGACTTCCATAAAAACCTTCCCTTGTAACATATAGGAAAGATCTAAAAAGTTTTGAATGGTTCCATACAGTCCTCGATTTTATTTGATATTTTGAGCAAAACTAGTATAAACCTGTGTATAATATATTACGATTTTTTGACAGAAACTTGGATTTGGAAAAGTTTCGTAGAATCAAATTTTCATATGATTTTTTGCATGGACTTCCATCATAACCTTCCATCGTAAAATATAGGGAGGATCTAAAAAGTTTTGTATCGTTTCGTATAGTCCTCGATTTAATCTGATTTTTTGAGCAAAACTATTATAAAAATGTGTATAATATATTATGATTTTTTGACAGAAACTTGGATTTTGAAAAGTTTCATAGAATCAAATTTTCATTTTTTTTTCATGGACTTAAATCATAACCTTCCATCGTAACATATAGGGAGGATCTAAAAAATTTTGTATCGTTTTGTACAGTCCTCGATTTAATCTGATTTTTTGAGCAAAACTATTATAAAAATGTGTATAATATATTAGGATTTTTTGACCAAAACTTCCATTTGGAAAAGTTTCGTAGAATAAAATTTTCAGATGATTTTTTGCATGGACTTCCATAAAAACCTTCCCTCGTAACATATAGGAAAGATCTAAAAAGTTTTGAATGGTTCCGTACACTCCTCGATTTTATTTGATTTTTTGAGCAAAACTAGTATAAACTTGTGTATAATATATTATGATTTTTTTACCGAAACCTTGATTTTGAAAAGTTTCGTAGAATCAAATTTTCATTTTTTTTCATGGACTTATATCATAACCTTACATCGAAACATATAGGGAGGATCTAAAAAATTTTGTATCGTTTCGTACAATCCTCGATTTAATCTGATTTTTTGAGCAAAACTAGTATGAAAATGTGTATAATATATTAGGATTTTTTGACCAAAACTTCCATTTGGAAAAGTTTCGTAGAATAAAATTTCAGATGATTTTTGCATGGACTTCCATCAAAACCTTCCCTCGTAACATATAGGAAATATCTAAAACGTTTTGAACGGTTTCGTACAGTCCCTGATTTTATTTGATTTTTTGAGCAAAACTAGTATAAACTTGTGTATAATATATTATGATTTTTTCACAGAAACTCTCATTTGGAAAAGTTTTGTAGAATCAAAGTTTCATATGATTTTTTGCATGGACTTCCATAATAATCTTCAATCGTAACATATAGGGAGGATCTAAAAAGTTTTGTATCGTTTCGTACAGTCCTCGATTTAATCTGATGTTTTTAGCAAAACTAGTATAAAAATGTGTATTTTTACTAAAACTTTCATTTGGAAAGGTTTCGTAGAATAAAATTTTCAGATGATTTTTTGCATGAACTTCCATCAAAACCTTCCCTCGTAACATATAGGAAAGATCTAAAAAATTTTGAATGGTTTCGTATAGTCCTCGATTTAATTTGATTATTTGAGCAAAACTTGTATAAACTTGTGTATAATATATTATGATTTTTTGACAGAAACATGTATTTAGAAAAGTTTCGTAGAATCAAATTTTTATATGATTTTTTGCATGGACTTCCATCATAACCTTCCATCGTAACATATAGGGAGGATCTAAAACGTTTTTATCGTTTCTACAGTCCTCAATTTAATCTGATTTTTTGAGCAAAACTAGTATAAAAATGTGTATAATATATTACGATTTTTTGACCAAAACTTGCATTTGGAAAATTTTCATAGAATAAAATTTTCAGATGATTTTTTGCCTGGACTTCCATTAAAACCTTCCCTTGTAGAATATAGGAAGGATCTAAAAAGTTTTGAATGGTTTCGTACAGTCCTCGATTTAATTTTATTTTTTGTGCAAAACTAGTATAAACTTGTCTATAATATATTACGATTTTTTGACAGAAACTTGGATTTGGAAAAGTTTCGTAGAATCAAATTTTCATATGATTTTTTGCATGGACTTCCATCATAACCTTCCATCGTAAAATATAGGGAGGATCTAAAAAGTTTTGTATCGTTTCGTATAGTCCTCGATTTAATCTGATTTTTTGAGCAAAACTATTATAAAAATGTGTATAATATATTATGATTTTTTGACAGAAACTTGGATTTTGAAAAGTTTCATAGAATCAAATTTTCATTTTTTTTTCATGGACTTAAATCATAACCTTCCATCGTAACATATAGGGAGGATCTAAAAAATTTTGTATCGTTTTGTACAGTCCTCGATTTAATCTGATTTTTTGAGCAAAACTATTATAAAAATGTGTATAATATATTAGGATTTTTTGACCAAAACTTCCATTTGGAAAAGTTTCGTAGAATAAAATTTTCAGATGATTTTTTGCATGGACTTCCATAAAAACCTTCCCTCGTAACATATAGGAAAGATCTAAAAAGTTTTGAATGGTTCCGTACACTCCTCGATTTTATTTGATTTTTTGAGCCAAACTAGTATAAACTTGTGTATAATATATTATGATTTTTTGACCGAAACCTTGATTTTGAAAAGTTTCGTAGAATCAAATTTTCATTTTTTTTCATGGACTTATATCATAACCTTACATCGAAACATATAGGGAGGATCTAAAAAATTTTGTATCGTTTCGTACAATCCTCGATTTAATCTGATTTTTTGAGCAAAACTAGTATGAAAATGTGTATAATATATTAGGATTTTTTGACCAAAACTTCCATTTGGAAAAGTTTCGTAGAATAAAATTTCAGATGATTTTTGCATGGACTTCCATCAAAACCTTCCCTCGTAACATATAGGAAATATCTAAAACGTTTTGAACGGTTTCGTACAGTCCTTGATTTTATTTGATTTTTTGAGCAAAACTAGTATAAACTTGTGTATAATATATTATGATTTTTTCACAGAAACTCTCATTTGGAAAAGTTTTGTAGAATCAAAGTTTCATATGATTTTTTGCATGGACTTCCATAATAATCTTCAATCGTAACATATAGGGAGGATCTAAAAAGTTTTGTATCGTTTCGTACAGTCCTCGATTTAATCTGATGTTTTTAGCAAAACTAGTATAAAAATGTGTATTTTTACTAAAACTTTCATTTGGAAAGGTTTCGTAGAATAAAATTTTCAGATGATTTTTTGCATGAACTTCCATCAAAACCTTCCCTCGTAACATATAGGAAAGATCTAAAAAATTTTGAATGGTTTCGTACAGTCCTCGATTTAATTTGATTATTTGAGCAAAACTAGTATAAACTTGTGTATAATATATTATGATTTTTTGACAGAAACATGTATTTAGAAAAGTTTCGTAGAATCAAATTTTTATATGATTTTTTGCATGGACTTCCATCATAACCTTCCATCGTAACATATAGGGAGGATCTAAAACGTTTTTATCGTTTCTACAGTCCTCAATTTAATCTGATTTTTTGAGCAAAACTAGTATAAAAATGTGTATAATATATTACGATTTTTTGACCAAAACTTGCATTTGGAAAATTTTCATAGAATAAAATTTTCAGATGATTTTTTGCCTGGACTTCCATTAAAACCTTCCCTTGTAGAATATAGGAAGGATCTAAAAAGTTTTGAATGGTTTCGTACAGTCCTCGATTTAATTTTATTTTTTGTGCAAAACTAGTATAAACTTGTCTATAATATATTACGATTTTTTGACAGAAACTTGGATTTGGAAAAGTTTCGTAGAATCAAATTTTCATATGATTTTTTGCATGGACTTCCATCATAACCTTCCATCGTAAAATATAGGGAGGATCTAAAAAGTTTTGTATCGTTTCGTATAGTCCTCGATTTAATCTGATTTTTTGAGCAAAACTATTATAAAAATGTGTATAATATATTATGATTTTTTGACAGAAACTTGGATTTTGAAAAGTTTCATAGAATCAAATTTTTATTTTTTTTTTCATGGACTTAAATCATAACCTTCCATCGTAACATATAGGGAGGATCTAAAAAATTTTGTATCGTTTTGTACAGTCCTCGATTTAATCTGATTTTTTGAGCAAAACTATTATAAAAATGTGTATAATATATTAGGATTTTTTGACCAAAACTTCCATTTGGAAAAGTTTCATAGAATGAAATTTTCAGATGATTTTTTGCATGGACTTCCATAAAAACCTTCCCTCGTAACATATAGGAAAGATCTAAAAAGTTTTGAATGGTTCCGTACACTCCTCGATTTTATTTGATTTTTTGAGCAAAACTAGTATAAACTTGTGTATAATATATTATGATTTTTTGACCGAAACCTTGATTTTGAAAAGTTTCGTAGAATCAAATTTTCATTTTTTTTCATGGACTTATAGCATAACCTTACATCGAAACATATAGGGAGGATCTAAAAAATTTTGTATCGTTTCGTACAATCCTCGATTTAATCTGATTTTTTGAGCAAAACTAGTATGAAAATGTGTATAATATATTAGGATTTTTTGACCAAAACTTCCATTTGGAAAAGTTTCGTAGAATAAAATTTCAGATGATTTTTGCATGGACTTCCATCAAAACCTTCCCTCGTAACATATAGGAAATATCTAAAACGTTTTGAACGGTTTCGTACAGTCCTTGATTTTATTTGATTTTTTGAGCAAAACTAGTATAAACTTGTGTATAATATATTATGATTTTTTCACAGAAACTCTCATTTGGAAAAGTTTTGTAGAATCAAAGTTTCATATGATTTTTTGCATGGACTTCCATAATAATCTTCAATCGTAACATATAGGGAGGATCTAAAAAGTTTTGTATCGTTTCGTACAGTCCTCGATTTAATCTGATGTTTTTAGCAAAACTAGTATAAAAATGTGTATTTTTACTAAAACTTTCATTTGGAAAGGTTTCGTAGAATAAAATTTTCAGATGATTTTTTGCATGAACTTCCATCAAAACCTTCCCTCGTAACATATAGGAAAGATCGAAAATTTTTTGAATGGTTTCGTACAGTCCTCGATTTAATTTGATTATTTGAGCAAAACTAGTATAAACTTGTGTATAATATATTATGATTTTTTGACAGAAACATGTATTTAGAAAAGTTTCGTAGAATCAAATTTTTATATGATTTTTTGCATGGACTTCCATCATAACCTTCCATCGTAACATATAGGGAGGATCTAAAACGTTTTTATCGTTTCTACAGTCCTCAATTTAATCTGATTTTTTGAGCAAAACTAGTATAAAAATGTGTATAATATATTACGATTTTTTGACCAAAACTTGCATTTGGAAAATTTTCATAGAATAAAATTTCAGATGATTTTTTGCCTGGACTTCCATTAAAACCTTCCCTTGTAGAATATAGGAAGGATCTAAAAAGTTTTGAATGGTTTCGTACATTCCTCGATTTAATTTTATTTTTTGTGCAAAACTAGTATAAACTTGTCTATAATATATTACGATTTTTTGACAGAAACTTGGATTTGGAAAAGTTTCGTAGAATCAAATTTTCATATGATTTTTTGCATGGACTTCCATCATAACCTTCCATCGTAAAATATAGGGAGGATCTAAAAAGTTTTGTATCGTTTCGTATAGTCCTCGATTTAATCTGATTTTTTGAGCAAAACTATTATAAAAATGTGTATAATATATTATGATTTTTTGACAGAAACTTGGATTTTGAAAAGTTTCATAGAATCAAATTTTTATTTTTTTTTCATGGACTTAAATCATAACCTTCCATCGTAACATATAGGGAGGATCTAAAAAATTTTGTATCGTTTTGTACAGTCCTCGATTTAATCTGATTTTTTGAGCAAAACTATTATAAAAATGTGTATAATATATTAGGATTTTTTGACCAAAACTTCCATTTGGAAAAGTTTCGTAGAATAAAATTTTCAGATGATTTTTTGCATGGACTTCCATAAAAACCTTCCCTCGTAACATATAGGAAAGATCTAAAAAGTTTTGAATGGTTCCGTACACTCCTCGATTTTATTTGATTTTTTGAGCAAAACTAGTATAAACTTGTGTATAATATATTATGATTTTTTGACCGAAACCTTGATTTTGAAAAGTTTCGTAGAATCAAATTTTCATTTTTTTTCATGGACTTATATCATAACCTTACATAGAAACATATAGGGAGGATCTAAAAAATTTTGTATCATTTCGTACAATCCTCGATTTAATCTGATTTTTTGAGCAAAACTAGTATGAAAATGTGTATAATATATTAGGATTTTTTGACCAAAACTTCCATTTGGAAAAGTTTCGTAGAATAAAATTTCAGATGATTTTTGCATGGACTTCCATCAAAACCTTCCCTCGTAACATATAGGAAATATCTAAAACGTTTTGAACGGTTTCGTACAGTCCTTGATTTTATTTGATTTTTTGAGCAAAACTAGTATAAACTTGTGTATAATATATTATGATTTTTTCACAGAAACTCTCATTTGGAAAAGTTTTGTAGAATCAAAGTTTCATATGATTTTTTGCATGGACTTCCATAATAATCTTCAATCGTAACATATAGGGAGGATCTAAAAAGTTTTGTATCGTTTCGTACAGTCCTCGATTTAATCTGATGTTTTTAGCAAAACTAGTATAAAAATGTGTATTTTTACTAAAACTTTCATTTGGAAAGGTTTCGTAGAATAAAATTTTCAGATGATTTTTTGCATGAACTTCCATCAAAACCTTCCCTCGTAACATATAGGAAAGATCTAAAAAATTTTGAATGGTTTCGTACAGTCCTCGATTTAATTTGATTATTTGAGCAAAACTAGTATAAACTTGTGTATAATATATTATGATTTTTTGACAGAAACTTGGATTTGGAAAAGTTTCGTAGAATCAAATTTTCATATGATTTTTTGCATGGACTTCCATCATAACCTTCCATCGTAAAATTTAGGGAGGATCTAAAAAGTTTTGTATCGTTTCGTATAGTCCTCGATTTAATCTGATTTTTTGAGCAAAACTAGTATAAAAATGTGTATAATATATTAGGATTTTTTGACCAAAACTTCCATTTGGAAAAGTTTTGTAGAATAAAATTTTCAGATGATTTTTTGCATGGACTTCCATAAAAACCTTCCCTTGTAACATATAGGAAAGATCTAAAAAGTTTTGAATGGTTCCATACAGTCCTCGATTTTATTTGATATTTTGAGCAAAACTAGTATAAACCTGTGTATAATATATTATGATTTTTTGACAAAAACTTGGATTCGTAGAATCAAATTTTAATTTTTTTTTGCATGGACTTAAATCATAACCTTCCATCGTAACATATAGGTAGGATCTAAAAAAATTTGTATCGTTTCGTACAGTCCTCGATTTAATTTGATTTTTTTAGCAAAACTAGTATAAAAATGTGTATAATATATTAGGATTTTTTGACCAAAACTTCCATTTGGAAAAGTTTCGTAGAATAAAGTTTTCAAATGATTTTTTGCATGGACTTCCATCAAAACTGTCCCTCGTAACATATAGGAAATATCTAAAAAGTTTTGAATGGTTTCGTACAGTCCTCGATTTTATTTGATTTTTTGAGCAAACCTAGTATAAACTTGTGTATAATATATTATGATTTTTTGACATAAACTTTCATTTGGAAAAGTTTCGTAGAATCAAATTTTCATATGATTTTTTGCATGGACTTCCATCATAATCTTTCATCATAACATATAGGGAGGATCTAAAAAGTTTTGTATCGTTTCGTACAGTCCTCGATTTAATCTGATTTTTTGAGCAATACTAGTATAAAAATGTGTATAATATATTAGCATTTTTTTACTAAAACTTCCATTTGGAAAAGTTTCGTAGAATAAAATTTTCTGATGATTTTTTGCATGAACTTTCATCAAAACCTTCCCTCGTAACATATTGGAAAGATCATAAAAGTTTTGAATGGTTTCATACAGTCCTCGATTAAATTTTATTTTTTGAGCAAAACTAGTATAAACTTGTGTATAATATATTATGATTTTTTGACAGAAACATGCATTTGGAAAAGTTTCATAGAATCAAATTTTCATATGATTTTTTGCATGGACTTCCATCATAACCTTCTATCGTAACATATAGGGAGGATCTAAAACGTTTTGTATCGTTTCTACAATCCTCAATTTAATCTGAGTTTTTGAGGAAAACTAGTATAAAAATGTGTATAATATATTACGATTTTTTGACCAAAACTTGCATTTGTAAAAGTTTTATAGAATAAAATTTTCAAATGATTTTTGTCATGGACTTCCATCATAACCTTCCCTTGTAGAATATTGGAAGGATCTAAAAAGTTTTGAATGGTTTCGAACAGTCCTCGATTTAATTTCATTTTTAAGCAAAACTAGTATAAACTTGTGTATAATATATTATGATTTTTTCACAGAAACTCTCATTTGGAAAAGTTTTGTAGAACTAAAGTTTCATATGATTTTTTGCATGGACTTCCATAATAATCTTCAATCGTAACATATAGGGAGGATCTAAAAAGTTTTGTATCGTTTCGTACAGTCCTCGATTTAATCTGATGTTTTTAGCAAAACTAGTATAAAAATGTGTATTTTTACTAAAACTTTCATTTGGAAAGGTTTCGTAGAATAAAATTTTCAGATGATTTTTTGCATGAACTTCCATCAAAACCTTCCCTCGTAACATATAGGAAAGATCTAAGAAGTTTTGAATGGTTTCGTACAGTCCTCGATTTAATTTGATTTTTTGAGCAAAACAAGTATAAACTTGTGTATAATATATTATGATTTTTTGACAGAAACATGCATTTAGAAAAGTTTCGTAGAATCAAATTTTCATATGATTTTTTGCATGGACTTCCATCATAACCTTCCATCGTAACATATAGGGAGGATCTAAAACGTTTTGTATCGTTTCTACAGTCCTCAATTTAATCTGATTTTTTGAGCAAAACTAGTATAAAAATGTGTATAATATATTACGATTTTTTGACCAAAACTTGCATTTGGAAAATTTTCATAGAATAAATTTTTCAGATGATTTTTTGCCTGGACTTCCATTAAAACCTTCCCTTGTAGAATATAGGAAGGATCTAAAAAGTTTTGAATGGTTTCGTACAGTCCTCGATTTAATTTTATTTTTTGTGCAAAACTAGTATAAACTTGTCTATAATATATTACGATTTTTTGACAGAAACTTGGATTTGGAAAAGTTTCGTAGAATCAAATTTTAATATGATTTTTTGCATGGACTTCCATCATAACCTTCCATCGTAAAATTTAGGGAGGATCTAAAAAGTTTTGTATCGTTTCGTATAGTCCTCGATTTAATCTGATTTTTTGAGCAAAACTAGTATAAAAATGTGTATAATATATTAGGATTTTTTGACCAAAACTTCCAATTGGAAAATTTTTGTAGAATAAAATTTTCAGATGATTTTTTGCATGGACTTCCATAAAAACCTTCCCTTGTAACATATAGGAAAGATCTAAAAAGTTTTGAATGGTTCCATACAGTCCTCGATTTTATTTGATATTTTGAGCAAAACTAGTATAAACCTGTGTATAATATATTATGATTTTTTGACAAAAACTTGGATTCGTAGAATCAAATTTTAATTTTTTTTTGCATGGACTTAAATCATAACCTTCCATCGTAACATATAGGTAGGATCTAAAAAAATTTTGTATCGTTTCGTACAGTCCTCGATTTAATTTGAATTTTTGAGCAAAACTAGTATAAAAATGTGTATAATATATTAGGATTTTTTGAACAAAACTTCCATTTGGAAAAGTTTCGTAGAATAAAATTTTCAGATGATTTTTTGCATGGACTTCCATCAAAACCGTCCCTCGTAACATATAGGAAATATCTAAAACATTTTGAATGGTTTCGTACAGTCCTCGATTTTATTTGATTTTTTTAGCAAAACTAGTATAAACTTGTGTATAATATATTATGATTTTTTTGACAAAAACTCTCATTTGAAAAAGTTTCGTAGAATCAAATTTTCATATGATTTTTTGCATGGACTTCCATCATAACCTTCCATCATAACATATAGGGAGGATCTAAAACGTTTTGTATCGTTTCGTACAGTCCTCGATTTTATCTGATTTTTTGAGCAAAACTAGTATAAAAATGTGTATAATATATTACGATTTTTTGACCAAAACTTGCATTTGGAAAAGTTTCGTAGAATAAAATTTTCAGATGATTTTTTGCATGAACTTTCATCAAAACCTTCCCTCGTAACATATTGGAAAGATCATAAAAGTTTTGAATGGTTTCGTACAGTCCTCGATTTAATTTTATTTTTTGAGCAAAACTAGTATAAACTTGTGTATAATATATTATGATTTTTTGACAGAAACATGCATTTGGAAAAGTTTCATAGAATCAAATTTTCATATAATTTTTTGCATGGACTTCCATCATAACCTTCTATCGTAACATATAGGGAGGATCTAAAACGTTTTGTATCGTTTCTACAATCCTCAATTTAATCTGATTTTTTGAGCAAAACTAGTATAAAGATGTGTATAATATATTACGATTTTTTGACCAAAACTTGCATTTGTAAAAGTTTTATAGAATAAAATTTTCAGATGATTTTTGTCATGGACTTCCATCATAACCTTCCCTTGTAGAATATTGGAAGGATCTAAAAAGTTTTGAATGGTTTCGAACAGTCCTCGATTTAATTTCATTTTTTAAGCAAAACTAGTATAAACTTATGTATAATATATTATGATGTTTTGATAGAAACATCGATTTGGAAAAGTTTCGTAGAATCAAATTTTCAAATGCTTTTTTGCAAGGACTTCCATCATAACCTTCCATCGTTACATATAGGGAGGATATAAAAAGTTTTGTATCGTATCATACAGTCCTCGATTTAATCTGATTTTTTGAGCAAAACTAGTATAAAAATGTGTATAATATATTAGGATTTTTTGACCAAAACTTCCATTTGGAAAATTTCTTAGAATAAAATTTTTAGATGATTTTTTGCATGGACTTCCATCAAAACCTTCCCTCGTAACATATAGGAAAGATCTAAAAAGTTTTGAATGGTTTCGTACAGTCCTCGATTTAATTTTATTTTTTGAGCAAAACTAGTATAAACTTGTCTATAATATATTACGATTTTTTGACAGAAACTTGGATTTGGAAAAGTTTCGTAGAATCAAATTTTCATATGATTTTTTGCATGGACTTCCATCATAACCTTCCATCGTAAAATATAGGAAGGATCTAAAAAGTATTGTATCGTTTCGTACAGTCCTCGATTTAATCTGATTTTTTGAGCAAAACTAGTATAAAAATGTGTATAATATATTAGGATTTTTTGACCAAAACTTCAATTTGGAAAAGTTTCGTAGAATAAAATTTTCAGATGATTTTTTGCATGGACTTCCATAAAAACCTTCCCTCGTAACATATAGGAAAGATCTAAAAAGTTTTGAATGGTTTCGTACAGTCCTCGATTTTATTTTATTTTTTGAGCCAAACTAGTATAAACAAGTGTATAATATATTATGATTTTTTGACAAAAACTTGGATTTTGAAAAGTTTCGTAGAATCAAATTTTCATTTTTTTTTTGCATGGACTTAAATCATAACCTTCCATCGTAACATATAGGTAGGATCTAAAAAATTTTGTATCGTTTCGTACAGTCCTCGATTTAATTTGAATTTTTGAGCAAAACTAGTATAAAAATGTGTATAATATATTAGGATTTTTTGAACAAAACTTCCATTTGGAAAAGTTTCGTAGAATAAAATTTTCAGATGATTTTTTGCATGGACTTCCATCAAAACCGTCCCTCGTAACATATAGGAAATATCTAAAACGTTTTGAATGGTTTCGTACAGTCCTCGATTTTATTTGATTTTTTGAGCAAAACTAGTATAAACTTGTGTATAATATATTATGATTTTTTGACAGAAACTTTCATTTGGAAAAGTTTCGTAGAATCAAATTTTCATATGATTTTTTGCATGGACTTCCATCATAACCTTCCATCGTAACATTTAGGGAGGATCTAAAAAGTTTTGTATAGTTTCGTACAGTCATCGATTTAATCTGATTTTTTGAGCAAAACTAGTATAAAAATGTGTATAATATATTAGGATTTTTTTACTAAAACTTCCATTTGGAAAAGTTTCGTAGAATAAAATTATCAGATGATTTTTTGCATGAACTTTCATCAAAACCTTCCCTCGTAACATATTGGAAAGATCATAAAAGTTTTGAATGGTTTCGTACAGTCCTCGATTTAATTTTATTTTTTGAGCAAAACTAGTATAAACTTGTGTATAATATATTATGATTTTTTGACAGAAACATGCATTTGGAAAAGTTTCATAGAATCAAATTTTCATATGATTTTTTGCATGGACTTCCATCATAACCTTCCATCGTAACATATAGGGAGGATCTAAAACGTTTTGTATCGTTTCTACAATCCTCAATTTAATCTTATTTTTTGAGCAAAACTAGTATAAAAATGTGTATAATATATTACGATTTTTTTACCAAAACTTTTATTTGGAAAAGTTTTATAGAATAAAATATTCAGATGATTTTTGTCATGGACTTCTATCAAAACCTAACCTTGTAGAATATTGGAAGGATCTAAAAAGTTTTTAATGGTTTCGAACAGTCCTCGATTTAATTTGATTTTTTAAGCAAAACTAGTATAAACTTGTGTATAATATATTATGATTTTTTGACAGAAACATCGATTTGGAAAAGTTTCGTAGAGTCAAATTTTCATATGATTTTTTGCATGGACTTCCATCATAACCTTCCATCGTTACATATAGGGAGGATATAAAAAGTTTTGTATCGTATCATACAGTCCTCGATTTAATCTGATTTTTTGAGCAAAACTAGTATAAATATGTGTATAATATATTAGGATTTTTTGACCAAAACTTCCATTTGGAAAATTTCTTAGAATAAAATTTTTAGATGATTTTTTGCATGGACTTCCATCAAAACCTTCCCTCGTAACATATAGGAAAGATCTAAAAGTTTTGAATGGTTTCGTACAGTCCTCGATATTATTTAATTTTTTGAGCAAATCTAGTATAAACTTGTGTATAATATATTATGATTTTTTGACAAAAACATGCATTTGGAAAAGTTTCGTAGATTCAAATTTTCATATGATTTTTTGCATGGACTTCCATCATAAACTTCCATCGTAACATATAGGGAGGATCTAAAAAGTTTTGTATCGTTTCGTACAGTCCTCAATTTTATCTGATTTTTGGAGCAAAACTAGTATAAAAATGTGTATAATATATTAGGATTTTTTGACCAAAACTTCCATTTGGAAAAGTTTCTTAGAATAAAATTTTCAGATTATTTTTTGCATGGACTTCCATAAAAACCTTACCTCGTAACATATAGGAAAGATCTAAAAAGTTTTGAATGGTTCCGTACAGTCCTCGATTTTATTTGATTTTTTGAGCAAAACTAGTATAAACTTGTGTATAATATATTATGATTTTTTGACAAAAACTTTCATTTGGAAAAGTTTCGTAGAATCAAATTTTCATATGAGTTTTTTGCATGGACTTCCATCATAACCTTCCATCGTAACATATAGGGAGGATCTAAAAAGTTTTGTATCGTTTCGTACAGTCCTCGATTTAATCTGATTTTATGAGTAAAACTAGTATAAAAATGTGTATAATATATTAGGATTTTTTGACCAAAACTTCCATTTGGAAAAGTTTCGTAGAATAAAATTTTCAGATGATTTTTTGCATGGACTTCCATCAAAACCGTCCCTCGTAACATATAGGAAATATTTAAAACGTTTTGAATGGTTTCGTACAGTCCTCGATTTTATTTGATTTTTTGAGCAAAACTAGTATAAACTTGTGTATAATATATTATGATTTTTTGACAGAAACTTTCATTTGGAAAAGTTTCGTAGAATCAAATTTTCATTTGATTTTTTGCATGGACTTCCATCATAACCTTCCATCGTAACATATAGGGAGGATCTAAAAAGTTTTGTATCGTTTCGTACAGTCCTCGATTTAATCTGATTTTATGAGCAAAACTAGTATAAAAATGTGTATAATATATTAGGTTTTTTTTACTAAAACTTCCATTTGGAAAAGTTTCGTAGAATAAAATTTTCAGATGATTTTTTGCATGAACTTCCATCAAAACCTTCCCTCGTAACATATAGGAAAGATCTAAAAAGTTTTGAATGGTTCCGTACAGTCCTCGATTTTATTTGATTTTTTGAGCAAAACTAGTATAAACTTGTGTATAATATATTATGATTTTTTGACAAAAACTTGGATATTGAAAAGTTTCGTAGAATCAAATTTTCATTTCTTTTTTGCATGGACTTAAATCATAACCTTCCATCGTAACATATAGGGAGGATCTAAAAAATTTTGTATCGTTTCGTACAGTCCTTGATTTAATTTGATTTTTTGAGCAAAACTAGTATAAAAATGTGTATAATATATTAGGATTTTTTGACCAAAACTTCCATTTGGAAAAGTTTCGTAGAATAAAATTTTCAGATGATTTTTTGCATGGACTTCCATCAAAACTGTCCCTCGTAACATATAGGAAATATCTAAAACGTTTTGAATGGTTTTGTACAGTCCTCGATTTTATTTGATTTTTTGAGCAAAACTAGTATAAACTTGTATGTAATATATTATGATTTTTTGACAGAAACTTTCATTTGGAAAAGTTTCGTAGAATCAAATTTTAATATGATTTTTTGCATGGACTTCCATCATAACCTTCCATCGTAACATATAGGGAGGATCTAAAAAGTTTTGTATCGTTTCGTACAGTCCTCGATTTCATCTGATTTTATGAGCAAAACTAGTATAAAAATGTGTATGATATATTAGGGTTTTTTTACTAAAACTTCCATTTGGAAAAGTTTCGTAGAATAAAATTTTCAGATGATTTTTTGCATGAACTTCCATCAAAACCTTCCCTCGTAACATATAGGAAAGATCTAAAAAGTTTTGAATGGTTTCGTACAGTCCTCGATTTAATTTTATTTTTTGAGCAAAACTATATAAACTTGTGTATAATATATTATGATTTTTTGACAGAAACATGCATTTGTAAAAGTTTCATTGAATCAAATTTTCATATGATTTTTTGTATGGACTTCCATCATAACCTTCCATCGTAACATATAGGGAGGATCTAAAAAATTTTGTATCGTTTCGTACAGTCCTCGATTTAATTTGATTTTTTGAGCAAAACTAGTATAAAAATGTGTATAATATATTAGGATTTTTTGACCAAAACTTGCATATGGAAACGTTTCGTAGAATAAAATTTTAAGATGATTTTTTGCATGAACTTCACTCAAAACCTTCCCTTGTAACATATAGGAATGATCTAAAAAGTTTTGAATGGTTTCGTACAGTCCTCGATTTAATTTGTTTTTTTGAGCAAAACTAGTATAAACTTGTGTATAATACATTACGATTTTTTTAACAAAACTTGCATTCGGAAAAGTTTTGTAGAATAAAATTTTCATATGATTTTTTGCATGGACTTCCATCATAACCTTCCATCGTAACATATATAAAGGATCTAAAAAAAAATTTATAGTTTCGAACAGTCCTCGATTTAATCTTATTTTTTGAGCAAAACTAGTATAAAAATGTGTATAATATATTAGGACTTTTTGACCAAAACTTCCATTTGGAAAGGTTTCGTAGAATAAAATTTTCAGATGATTTTTTGCATGAACTTCACTCAAAACCTTCCCTTGTAACATATAGGAAGGATCTAAAAAGTTTTTAATGGTTTCATACAGTCCTCGATTTAATTTGATTTTTTGAGCAAAACTAGTATAAACTTGTGTATAATATATTATGATTTTTTGATAGAAACTTGCATTTGGAAAAGTTTCGTAGAATCAAATTTTCATATGATTTTTTGCATGGACTTCCAACATAACCTTACATCGTAACATATAGGGAGGATCTAAAAAGTTTTTTATCATTTCGTACAGTCCTCTATTTAATCTGAATTTTTTGAGCAAAACTAGTATAAAAATGTGTATAATATATTAGGATTTTTTGACCAAAACTTCCATTTGGAAAAGTTTCGTAGAATAAAATTTTCAGATGATTTTTTGCATGGACTTCCATAAAAACCCTCCCTCGTAACATATAGGAAAGATCTAAAAAGTTTTTTAATGGTTCCATACAAACCTCGATTTTATTTGATTTTTTGAGCAAAACTAGTATAAACTTGTGTATAATATATTATGATTTTTTGACAAAAACTTGGATTTTGAAAAGTTTCGTAGAATCAAATTTTCATTTCTTTTTTGCATGGACTTAAATCATAATCTTCCATCGTAACATATAGGGAGGATCTAAAAAATTTTGTGTTTCGTACAGTCCTCGATTTAATTTGATTTTTTGAGCAAAACTAGTATAAAAATGTGTATAATATATTAGGATTTTTTGACCAAAACTTCCATTTGGAAAAGTTTCGTAGAATAAAATTTTCAGATGATTTTTTGCATGGACTTCCATCAAAACCGTCCCTCGTAACATATAGGAAATATCTAAAACGTTTTGAATGGTTTTGTACAGTCCTCGATTTTATTTGATTTTTTGAGCAAAACTAGTATAAACTTGTGTATAATATATTATGATTTTTTGACAGAAACTTTCATTTGGAAAAGTTTCGTAGAATCAAATTTTAATATGATTTTTTGCATGGACTTCCATCATAACCTTCCATCGTAACATATAGGGAGGATCTAAAAAGTTTTGTATCGTTTCGTACAGTCCTCGATTTAATCTGATTTTATGAGCAAAACTAGTATAAAAATGTGTATAATATATTAGTTTTTTTTTACTAAAACTTCCATTTGGAAAAGTTTCGTAGAATAAAATTTTCAGATGATTTTTTGCATGAACTTCCATCAAAACCTTCCCTCGTAACATATAGGAAAGATCTAAAAAGTTTTGAATGGTTTCGTACAGTCCTCGATTTAATTTTATTTTTTGAGCAAAACTATATAAACTTGTGTATAATATATTATGATTTTTTGACAGAAACATGCATTTGTAAAAGTTTCATAGAATCAAATTTTCATATGATTTTTTGCATGGACTTCCATCATAACCTTGCATTGTAACATATAGGGAGGATCTAAAACGTTTTGTATCGTTTCTACAGTCCTCAATTTAATCTGATTTTTTGAGCAAAACTAGTATTAAAATTTGTATAATATATTACGATTTTTTGGACAAAACTTGCATTTGGAAAAGTTTTATAGAATAAAATTTTCAGATGATTTTTTGCATGGACTTCCATCAAAACCTTCCCTTGTAGAATATATAAAGGATCTAAAAAGTTTTGAATGGTTTCGAACAGTCCTCGATTTAATTTGATTTTTTGAGCAAAACTAGTATAAACTTGTGTATAATATATTATGATTTTTTGACAGAAACTTCGATTTGGAAAAGTTTCGTAGAAATAAATTTTCATATGATTTTTTGCATGGAATTCCATCATAACCTTCCATCGTAACATATAGGGAGGATTTAAAAGTTTTGCATCGTTTCGTACAGTCCTCGATTTAATTTGATTTTTTGAGCAAAACTAGTTTAAAAATGTGTATAATATATTAGGATTTTTTGACCAAAACTTCCATTTGGAAAAGTTTCGTAGAATAAAATTTTCAGATGATTTTTTGCATGGACTTCCATCAAAACCATCCCTCGTAACATATAGGAAATATCTAAAACGTTTTGAATGGTTTCGTACAGTCCTCGATTTTATTTGATTTTTTGAGCAAAACTAGTATAAACTTGTGTATATTATATTATGATTTTTTGACAAAAACTTGCATTTGGAAAAGTTTCGTAGAATCAAATTTTCATATGATTTTTTGCATGGACTTCCATCATAACCTTCCATCGTAACATATAGGGAGGATCTAAAATGTTTTGTATCGTTTCGTACAGTCCTCAATTTTATCTGATTTTTGGAGCAAAACTAGTATAAAAATGTGTATAATATATTACGGTTTTTTGACCAAAACTTGCATTTGGAAAAGTTTCGTAGAATAAAATTTTCAGATGATTTTTTGCATGGACTTTCATTAAAACCTTCCCTTGTAGAATATAGGAAGGATCTAAAAAGTTTTGAATGGTTTCGTACAGTCCTCGATTTAATTTTATTTTTTGTGCAAAACTAGTATAAACTTGTCTATAATATATTACGATTTTTTGACAGAAACTTGGATTTGGAAAAGTTTCGTAGAAATAAATTTTCATATGATTTTTTGCATGGACTTCCATCATAACCTTCCATCGTAAAATATAAGGAGGATCTAAAAATTTTTGTATCGTTTCGTACAGTCCTCGATTTTATCTAATTTTTTGAGCAAAACTAGTATAAAAATGTGTATAATATATTAGGATTTTTTGACCAAACTTCCATTTGGAAAAGTTTCGTAGAATAAAATTTTCAGATGATTTTTTGCATGGACTTCCATAAAAACTTTCCCTCGTAACATATAGGAAAGATCTAAAAATATTTGAATGGTTCCGTACAGTCCTCGATTTTATTTGATTTTTTGAGCAAAACTAGTATAAACTTGTGTATAATATATTATGATTTTTTGACAAAAACTTGGATTTTGAAAAGTTTCATAGAATCAAATTTTCATTTCTTTTTTGCATGGACTTAAATCATAAGCTTCCATCGTAACATATAGGGAGGATCTAAAAAATTTTGTATCGTTTCGTACAGTCCTCGATTTAATTTGATTTTTTGAGCAAAACTAGTATAAAAATGTGTATAATATATTAGGATTTTTTGACCAAAACTTCCATTTGGAAAAGTTTCGTAGAATAAAATTTTCAGATGATTTTTTGCATGGACTTCCATCAAAACCGTCCCTCGTAACATATAGGAAATATCTAAAACGTTTTGAATGGTTTTGTACAGTCCTCGATTTTATTTGATTTTTTGAGCAAAACTAGTATAAACTTGTGTATAATATATTATGATTTTTTGACAGAAACTTTCATTTGGAAAAGTTTCGTAGAATCAAATTTTAATATGATTTTTTGCATGGACTTTCATCATAACCTTCCATCGTAACATATAGGGAGGATCTAAAAAGTTTTGTATCGTTTCGTACAGTCCTCGATTTAATCTGATTTTATGAGCAAAACTAGTATAAAAATGTGTATAATATATTAGGTTTTTTTTACTAAAACTTCCATTTGGAAAAGTTTCGTAGAATAAAATTTTCAGATGATTTTTTTGCATGAACTTCCATCAAAACCTTCCCTCGTAACATATAGGAAAGATCTAAAAAGTTTTGAATGGTTTCGTACAGTCCTCGATTTAATTTTATTTTTTGAGCAAAACTATATAAACTTGTGTATAATATATTATGATTTTTTGACAGAAACATGCATTTGTAAAAGTTTCATAGAATCAAATTTTCATATGATTTTTTGCATGGACTTCCATCATAACCTTCCATTGTAACATATAGGGAGGATCTAAAACGTTTTGTATCGTTTCTACAGTTTTCAATTTAATCTGATTTTTTGAGCAAAACTAGTATAAAAATTTGTATAATATATTACGATTTTTTGGACAAAACTTGCATTTGGAAAAGTTTTATAGAATAAAATTTTCAGATGATTTTTTGCATGGACTTCCATCAAAACCTTCCCTTGTAGAATATAGGAAGGATCTAAAAAGTTTTGAATGGTTTCGAACAGTCCTCGATTTAATTTGATTTTTTGAGCAAAACTAGTATAAACTTGTGTATAATATATTATGATTTTTTGACAGAAACTTCGATTTGGAAAAGTTTCGTAGAAATAAATTTTCATATGATTTTTTGCATGGAATTCCATCATAACCTTCCATCGTAACATATAGGGAGGATTTAAAAGTTTTGCATCGTTTCGTACAGTCCTCGATTTAATTTGATTTTTTGAGCAAAACTAGTTTAAAATTGTGTATAATATATTAGGATTTTTTGACCAAAACTTCCATTTGGTAAAGTTTCGTAGAATAAAATTTTCAGATGATTTTTTGCATGGACTTCCATCAAAACCATCCCTCGTAACATATAGGAAATATCTAAAACGTTTTGAATGGTTTCGTACAGTCCTCGATTTTATTTGATTTTTTGAGCAAAACTAGTATCAACTTGTGTATATTATATTATGATTTTTTGACAAAAACTTGCATTTGGAAAAGTTTCGTAGAATCAAATTTTCATATGATTTTTTGCATGGACTTCCATCATAACCTTCCATCGTAACATATAGGGAGGATCTAAAACGTTTTGTATCGTTTCGTACAGTCCTCAATTTTATCTGATTTTTGGAGCAAAACTAGTATAAAAATGTGTATAATATATTACGGTTTTTTGACCAAAACTTGCATTTGGAAAAGTTTCGTAGAATAAAATTTTCAGATGATTTTTTGCATGGACTTTCATTAAAACCTTCCCTTGTAGAATATAGGAAGGATCTAAAAAGTTTTGAATGGTTTCGTACAGTCCTCGATTTAATTTTATTTTTTGTGCAAAACTAGTATAAACTTGTCTATAATATATTACGATTTTTTGACAGAAACTTGGATTTGGAAAAGTTTCGTAGAATCAAATTTTCATATGATTTTTTGCATGGACTTCCATCATAACCTTCTATCGTAAAATATAAGGAGGATCTAAAAAGTTTTGTATCGTTTCGTACAGTCCTCGATTTAATCTAATTTTTTGAGCAAAACTAGTATAAAAATGTGTATAATATATTAGGATTTTTTAACCAAAACTTCCATTTGGAAAAGTTTCGTAGAATAAAATTTTCAGATGATTTTTTGCATGGACTTCCATAAAAACCTTCCCTCGTAACATATAGGAAAGATCTAAAAAGTTTTGAATGGTTCCCTACAGTCCTCGATTTTATTTGATTTTTTGAGCAAAACTAGTATAAACTTGTGTATAATATATTATGATTTTTTGACAAAAACTTGGATATTGAAAAGTTTCGTAGAATCAAATTTTCATTTCTTTTTTGCATGGACTTAAATCATAACCTTCCATCGTAACATATAGGGAGGATCTAAAAAATTTTGTATCGTTTCGTACAGTCCTCGATTTAATTTGATTTTTTGAGCAAAACTAGTATAAAAATGTGTATAATATATTACGATTTTTTGACCAAAACTTCCATTTGGAAAAGTTTCGTAGAATAAAATTTTCAGATGATTTTTTGCATGGACTTCCATCAAAACCGTCCCTCGTAACATATAGGAAATATCTAATACGTTTTGAATGGTTTTGTACAGTCCTCGATTTTATTTGATTTTTTGAGCAAAACTAGTATAAACTTGTGTATAATATATTATGATTTTTTGACAGAAACTTTCATTTGGAAAAGTTTCGTAGAATCAAATTTTAATATGATTTTTTGCATGGACTTCCATCATAACCTTCCATCGTAACATATAGGGAGGATCTAAAAAGTTTTGTATCGTTTCGTACAGTCCTCGATTTAATCTGATTTTATGAGCAAAACTAGTATAAAAATGTGTATAATATATTAGGTTTTTTTTACTAAAACTTCCATTTGGAAAAGTTTCGTAGAATAAAATTTTCAGATGATTTTTTGAATGAACTTCCATCAAAACCTTCCCTCGTAACATATAGGAAAGATCTAAAAAGTTTTGAATGGTATCGTACAGTCCTCGATTTAATTTTATTTTTTGAGCAAAACTATATAAACTTGTGTATAATATATTATGATTTTTTGACAGAAACATGCATTTGTAAAAGTTTCATAGAATCAAATTTTCATATGATTTTTTGCATGGACTTCCATCATAACCTTCCATTGTAACATATAGGGAGGATCTAAAACGTTTTGTATCGTTTCTACAGTCCTCAATTTAATCTGATTTTTTGAGCAAAACTAGTATAAAAATTTGTATAATATATTACGATTTTTTCGACAAAACTTGCATTTGGAAAAGTTTTATAGAATAAAATTTTCAGATGATTTTTTGCATGGACTTCCATCAAAACCTTCCCTTGTAGAATATAGGAAGGATCTAAAAAGTTTTGAATGGTTTCGAACAGTCCTCGATTTAATTTGATTTTTTGAGCAAAACTAGTATAAACTTGTGTATAATATATTATGATTTTTTGACAGAAACTTCGATTTGGAAAAGTTTCGTAGAAATAAATTTTCATATGATTTTTTGCATGGAATTCCATCATAACCTTCCATCGTAACATATAGGGTGGATTTAAAAGTTTTGTATCGTTTCGTACAGTCCTCGATTTAATTTGATTTTTTGAGCAAAACTAGTTTAAAAAAGTGTATAATATATTAGGATTTTTTGACCAAAACTTCCATTTGGAAAAGTTTCGTAGAATAAAATTTTCAGATGATTTTTTGCATGGACTTCCATCAAAACCATCCCTCGTAACATATACGAAATATCTAAAACCTTTCGAATGGTTTCGTACAGTCCTCGATTTTATTTGATTTTTTGAGCAAAACTAGTATAAACTTGTGTATAATATATTATGATTTTTTGACAAAAACTTGCATTTGGAAAAGTTTCGTAGAATCAAATTTTCATATGATTTTTTGCATGGACTTCCATCATAACCTTCCATCGTAACATATAGGGAGGATCTAAAACGTTTTGTATCGTTTCGTACAGTCCTCAATTTTATCTGATTTTTGGAGCAAAACTAGTATAAAAATGTGTATAATATATTACGGTTTTTTGACCAAAACTTGCATTTGGAAAAGTTTCGTAGAATAAAATTTTCAGATGATTTTTTGCATGGACTTTCATTAAAACCTTCCCTTGTAGAATATAGGAAGGATCTAAAAAGTTTTGAATGGTTTCGTACAGTCCTCGATTTAATTTTATTTTTTGTGTAAAACTAGTATAAACTTGTCTATAATATATTACGATTTTTTGACAGAAACTTGGATTTGGAAAAGTTTCGTAGAATCAAATTTTCATATGATTTTTTGCATGGACTTCCATCATAACCTTCCATCGTAAAATATAAGGAGGATCTAAAAAGTTTTGTATCGTTTCGTACAGTCCTCGATTTAATCTAATTTTTTGAGCAAAACTAGTATAAAAATGTGTATAATATATTAGGATTTTTTGACCAAAACTTCCATTTGGAAAAGTTTCGTAGAATAAAATTTTCAGATGATTTGTTGCATGGACTTCCATAAAAACCTTCCCTCGTAACATATAGGAAAGATCTAAAAAGTTTTGAATGGTTCCCTACAGTCCTCGATTTTATTTGATTTTTTGAGCAAAACTAGTATAAACTTGTGTATAATATATTATGATTTTTTGACAAAAACTTGGATTTTGAAAAGTTTCGTAGAATCAAATTTTCATTTCTTTTTTGCATGGACTTAAATCATAACCTTCCATCGTAACATATAGGGAGGATCTAAAAAATTTTGTATCGTTTCGTACAGTCCTCGATTTAATTTGATTTTTTGAGCAAAACTAGTATAAAAATGTGTATAATATATTAGGATTTTTTGACCAAAACTTCCATTTGGAAAAATTTCGTAGAATAAAATTTTCAGATGATTTTTTGCATGGACTTCCATCAAAACCGTCCCTCGTAACATATAGGAAATATCTAAAACGTTTTGAATGGTTTCGTACAGTCCTCGATTTTATTTGATTTTTTGAGCAAAAATAGTATAAACTTGTGTATAATATATTATGATTTTTTGACAGAAACTTTCATTTGGAAAAGTTTCGTAGAATCAAATTTTAATATGATTTTTTGCATGGACTTCCATCATAACCTTCCATCGTAACATATAGGGAGGATCTAAAAAATTTTGTATCGTTTCGTACAGTCCTCGATTTAATCTGATTTTATGAGCAAAACTAGTATAAAAATGTGTAAAATATATTAGGTTTTTTTTACTAAAACTTCCATTTGGAAAAGTTTCGTAGAATAAAAT
This sequence comes from Lathyrus aphaca, assembly GCA_963966055.1. NCBI lineage: Eukaryota > Viridiplantae > Streptophyta > Magnoliopsida > Fabales > Fabaceae > Lathyrus > Lathyrus aphaca. The sequence continues at coordinate 595,428,318 of OZ014520.1, read as the reverse complement.
TTTCAGATGATTTTTTGCATGAACTTCCATCAAAACCTTCCCTCGTAACATATAGGAAAGATCTAAAAAGTTTTGAATGGTTTCGTACAGTCCTCGATTTAATTTTATTTTTTGAGCAAAACTATATAAACTTGTGTATAATATATTATGATTTTTTGACAGAAACATGCATTTGTAAAAGTTTCATAGAATCAAATTTTCATATGATTTTTTGCATGGACTTCCATCATAACCTTCCTTTGTAACATATAGGGAGGATCTAAAACGTTTTGTATCGTTTCTACAGTCCTCAATTTAATATGATTTTTTGAGCAAAACTAGTATAAAAATTTGTATAATATATTACGATTTTTTGGACAAAACTTGCATTTGGAAAAGTTTTATAGAATAAAATTTTCAGATGATTTTTTGCATGGACTTCCATCAAAACCTTCCCGTGAAGAATATAGGAAGGATCTAAAAAGTTTTGAATGGTTTCGAACAGTCCTCGATTTAATTTTATTTTTTGAGCAAAACTAGTATAAACTTGTGTATAATGTATTATTATTTTTTGACAGAAACTTCGATTTGGAAAAGTTTCGTAGAAATAAATTTTCATATGATTTTTTGCATGGAATTCCATCATAACCTTCCATCGCAACATATAGGGAGGATTTAAAAGTTTTGTATCGTTTCGTACAGTCCTCGATTTAATTTGATTTTTTGAGCAAAACTAGTTTAAAAATGTGTATAATATATTAGGATTTTTTGACCAAAACTTCCATTTGGAAAAGTTTCGTAGAATAAAATTTTCAGATGATTTTTTGCATGGACTTCCATCAAAACCATCCCTCGTAACATATAGGAAATATCTAAAACGTTTTGAATGGTTTCGTACAGTCCTCGATTTTATTTGATTTTTTGAGCAAAACTAGTATAAACTTGTGTATAATATATTATGATTTTTTCACAGAAACTTTCATTTGGAAAAGTTTCGTAGAATCAAATTTTAATATGATTTTTTGCATGGACTTCCATCATAACCTTCCATCGTAACATATAGGGAGGATCTAAAAAGTTTTGTATCGTTTCGTACAGTCCTCGATTTAATCTGATTTTATGAGCAAAACTAGTATAAAAATGTGTATAATATATTAGGTTTTTTTTACTAAAACTTCCATTTGGAAAAGTTTCGTAGAATAAAATTTTCAGATGATTTTTTGCATGAACTTCCATCAAAACCTTCCCTCGTAACATATAGGAAAGATCTAAAAAGTTTTGAATGGTTTCGTAAAGTCCTCGATTTAATTTTATTTTTTGAGAAAAACTATATAAACTTGTGTATAATATATTATGATTTTTTGACAGAAACTTGCATTTGGAAAAGTTTCGTAGAATCAAATTTTCATATGATTTTTTGCATGGACTTCGATCATAACCTTCCATCGTAACATATAGGGAGGATCTAAAACGTTTTGTATCGTTTCGTACAGTCCTCGATTTTATCTGATTTTTGGAGCAAAACTAGTATAAAAATGTGTATAATATATTACGGTTTTTTGACCAAGACTTGCATTTGGAAAAGTTTCATAGAATAAAATTTTCAGATGATTTTTTGCATGGACTTTCATTAAAACCTTCCCTTGTAGAATATTGGAAGGATCTAAAATTTTCGAATGGTTTCGTACAGTCCTCGATTTAATTTTATTTTTTGTGCAAAACTAGTATAAACTTGTCTATAATATATTACGATTTTTTGACAGAACTTGGATTTGGAAAAGTTTCGTAGAATCAAATTTTCATATGATTTTTTGCATGGACTTCCATCATAACCTTCCATCGTAAAATATAAGGAGGATCTAAAAAGTTTTGTATCGTTTCGTACAGTCCTCGATTTAATCTAATTTTTTGAGCAAAACTAGTATAAAAATGTGTATAATATATTAGGATTTTTTGACCAAAACTTCCATTTGGAAAAGTTTCGTAGAATAAAATTTTCAGATGATTTTTTGCATGGACTTCCATAAAAACCTTCCCTCGTAACATATAGGAAAGATCTAAAAAGTTTTGAATGGTTCCCTACAGTCCTCGAATTTATTTGATTTTTTGAGCAAAACTAGTATAAACTTGTGTATAATATATTATGATTTTTTGACAAAAACTTGGATTTTGAAAAGTTTCGTAGAATCAAATTTTCATTTCTTTTTTGCATGGACTTAAATCATAACCTTCCATCGTAACATATAGGGAGGATCTAAAAAATTTTGTATCTTTTCGTACAGTCCTCGATTTAATTTGATTTTTTGAGCAAAACTAGTATAAAAATGTGTATAATATATTAGGATTTTTTGACCAAAACTTCCATTTGGAAAAGTTTCGTACAATAAAATTTTCAGATGATTTTTTGCATGGACTTCCATCAAAACCGTCCCTCGTAACATATAGGAAATATCTAAAACGTTTTGAATGGTTTCGTACAGTCCTCGATTTTATTTGATTTTTTGAGCAAAACTAGTATAAACTTGTGTATAATATATTATGATTTTTTGACAGAAACTTTCATTTGGAAAAGTTTCTTAGAATCAAATTTTAATATGATTTTTTGCATGGACTTCCATCATAACCTTCCATCGTAACATATAGGGAGGATCTAAAAAGTTGTGTATCGTTTCGTACAGTCCTCGATTTAATCTGATTTTATGAGCAAAACTAGTATAAAAATGTGTATAATATATTAGGATTTTTTTACTAAAACTTCCATTTGGAAAAGTTTCGTAGAATAAAATTTTCAGATGATTTTTTGCATGAACTTCCATCAAAACCATCCCTCGTAACATATAGGAAAGATCTAAAAAGTTTTGAATGGTTTCGTACAGTCCTCGATTTAATTTTATTTTTTGAGCAACACTATATAAACTTGTGTATAATATATTATGATTTTTTGACAGAAACATGCATTTGTAAAAGTTTCATAGAATCAAATTTTCATATGATTTTTTGCATGGACTTCCATCATAACCTTCCATTGTAACATATAGGGAGGATCTAAAACGTTTTGTATCGTTTCTATAGTCCTCAATTTAATCTGATTTTTTGAGCAAAACTAGTATAAAAATTTGTGTAATATATTACGATTTTTTGGACAAAACTTGCATTTGGAAAAGTTTTATAGAATAAAATTTTCAGATGATTTTTTGCATGGACTTCCATCAAAACCTTCCCGTGAAGAATATAGGAAGGATCTAAAAAGTTTTGAATGGTTTCGAACAGTCCTCGATTTAATTTTATTTTTTGAGCAAAACTAGTATAAACTTGTGTATAATATATTATTATTTTTTGACAGAAACTTCGATTTGGAAAAGTTTCGTAGAAATAAATTTTCATATGATTTTTTGCATGGACTTCCATCATAACCTTCCATCGTAAAATATAAGGAGGATCTAAAAAGTTTTGTATCGTTTCGTACAGTCCTCGATTTAATCTAATTTTTTGAGCAAAACTAGTATAAAAATGTGTATAATATATTAGGATTTTTTGACCAAAACTTCCATTTGGAAAAGTTTCGTAGAATAAAATTTTCAGATGATTTTTTGCATGGACTTCCATAAAAACCTTCCCTCGTAACATATAGGAAAGATCTAAAAAGTTTTGAATGGTTCCCTACAGTCCTTGAATTTATTTGATTTTTTGAGCAAAACTAGTATAAACTTGTGTATAATATATTATGATTTTTTGACAAAAACTTGGATTTTGAAAAGTTTCGTAGAATCAAATTTTCATTTCTTTTTTGCATGGACTTAAATCATAACCTTCCATCGTAACATATAGGGAGGATCTAAAAAATTTTGTATCGTTTCGTACAGTCCTCGATTTAATTTTATTTTTTGAGAAAAACTAGTATAAAAATGTGTATAATATATTAGGATTTTTTGACCAAAACTTCCATTTGGAAAAGTTTCGTAGAATAAAATTTTCAGATGATTTTTTGCATGGACTTCCATCAAAACCGTCCCTCGTAACATATAGGAAATATCTAAAACGTTTTGAATGGTTTCGTACAGTCCTCGATTTTATTTGATTTTTTGAGCAAAACTAGTATAAACTTGTGTATAATATATTATGATTTTTTGACAGAAACTTTCATTTGGAAAAGTTTCGTAGAATCAAATTTTAATATGATTTTTTGCATGGACTTCCATCATAACCTTCCATCGTAACATATAGGGAGGATCTAAAAAGTTTTGTATCGTTTCGTACAGTCCTCGATTTAATCTGATTTTATGAGCAAAACTAGTATAAAAATGTGTATAATATATTAGGATTTTTTTACTAAAACTTCCATTTGGAAAAGTTTCGTAGAATAAAATTTTCAGATGATTTTTTGCATGAACTTCCATCAAAACCTTCCCTCGTAACATATAGGAAAGATCTAAAAAGTTTTGAATGGTTTCGTACAGTCCTCGATTTAATTTTATTTTTTGAGCAAAACTATATAAACTTGTGTATAATATATTATGATTTTTTGACAGAAACATGCATTTGTAAAAGTTTCATAGAATCAAATTTTCATATGATTTTTTGCATGGACTTCCATCATAACCTTCCATTGTAACATATAGGGAGGATCTAAAACGTTTTGTATCGTTTCTACAGTCCTCAATTTAATCTGATTTTTTGAGCAAAACTAGTATAAAAATTTGTATAATATATTACGATTTTTTGGACAAAACTTGCATTTGGAAAAGTTTTATAGAATAAAATTTTCAGATGATTTTTTGCATGGACTTCCATCAAAACCTTCCCGTGAAGAATATAGGAAGGATCTAAAAAGTTTTGAATGGTTTCGAACAGTCCTCGATTTAATTTTATTTTTTGAGCAAAACTAGTATAAACTTGTGTATAATATATTATTATTTTTTGACAGAAACTTCGATTTGGAAAAGTTTCGTAGAAATAAATTTTCATATGATTTTTTGCATGAAATTCCATCATAACCTTCCATCGCAACATATAGGGAGGATTTAAAAGTTTTGTATCGTTTCGTACAGTCCTCGATTTAATTTGATTTTTTGAGCAAAACTAGTTTAAAAATGTGTATAATATATTAGGATTTTTTGACCAAAACTTCCATTTGGAAAAGTTTCGTAGAATAAAATTTTCAGATGATTTTTTGCATGGACTTCCATCAAAACCATCCCTCGTAACATATAGGAAATATCTAAAACGTTTTGAATGGTTTCGTACAGTCCTCGATTTTATTTGATTTTTTGAGCAAAACTAGTATAAACTTGTGTATAATATATTATGATTTTTTGACAGAAACTTTCATTTGGAAAAGTTTCGTAGAATCAAATTTTAATATGATTTTTTGCATGGACTTCCATCATAACCTTCCATCGTAACATATAGGGAGGATCTAAAAAGTTTTGTATCGTTTCGTACAGTCCTCGATTTAATCTGATTTTATGAGCAAAACTAGTATAAAAATGTGTATAATATATTAGGTTTTTTTTACTAAAACTTCCATTTGGAAAAGTTTCGTAGAATAAAATTTTCAGATGATTTTTTGCATGAACTTCCATCAAAACCTTCCCTCGTAACATATAGGAAAGATCTAAAAAGTTTTGAATGGTTTCGTAAAGTCCTCGATTTAATTTTATTTTTTGAGCAAAACTATATAAACTTGTGTATAATATATTATGATTTTTGACAAAAACTTGCATTTGGAAAAGTTTCGTAGAATCAAATTTTCATATGATTTTTTGCATGGACTTCGATCATAACCTTCCATCGTAACATATAGGGAGGATCTAAAACGTTTTGTATCGTTTCGTACAGTCCTCAATTTTATCTGATTTTTGGAGCAAAACTAGAATAAAAATGTGTATAATATATTACGGTTTTTTGACCAAGACTTGCATTTAGAAAAGTTTCGTAGAATAAAATTTTCAGATGATTTTTTGCATGGACTTTCATTAAAACCTTCCCTTATAGAATATAGGAAGGATCTAAAATTTTCGAATGGTTTCGTACAGTCCTCGATTTAATTTTATTTTTTGTGCAAAACTAGTATAAACTTGTCTATAATATATTACGATTTTTTGACAGAAACTTGGATTTGGAAAAGTTTCGTAGAATCAAATTTTCATATGATTTTTTGCATGGACTTCCATCATAACCTTCCATCGTAAAATATAAGGAGGATCTAAAAAGTTTTGTATCGTTTCGTACAGTCCTCGATTTAATCTAATTTTTTGAGCAAAACTAGTATAAAAATGTGTATAATATATTAGGATTTTTTGACCAAAACTTCCATTTGGAAAAGTTTCGTAGAATAAAATTTTCAGATGATTTTTTGCATGGACTTCCATAAAAACCTTCCCTCGTAACATATAGGAAAGATCTAAAAAGTTTTGAATGGTTCCCTACAGTCCTCGATTATATTTGATTTTTTGAGCAAAACTAGTATAAACTTGTGTATAATATATTATGATTTTTTTACAAAAACTTGGATTTTGAAAAGTTTCGTAGAATCAAATTTTCATTTCTTTTTTGCATGGACTTAAATCATAACCTTCCATCGTAACATATAGGGAGGATCTAAAAAATTTTGTATCGTTTCGTACAGTCCTCGATTTAATTTGATTTTTTGAGCAAAACTAGTATAAAAATGTGTATAATATATTAGGATTTTTTGACCAAAACTTCCATTTGGAAAAGTTTCGTAGAATAAAATTTTCAGATGATTTTTTGCATGGACTTCCATCAAAACCGTCCCTCGTAACATATAGGAAATATCTAAAACGTTTCGAATGGTTTCGTACAGTCCTCGATTTTATTTGATTTTTTGAGCAAAACTAGTATAAACTTGTGTATAATATATTATGATTTTTTGACAGAAACTTTCATTTGGAAAAGTTTCGTAGAATCAAATTTTAATATGATTTTTTGCATGGACTTCCATCATAACCTTCCATCGTAACATATAGGGAGGATCTAAAAAGTTTTGTATCGTTTCGTACAGTCCTCGATTTAATCTGATTTTATGAGCAAAACTAGTATAAAAATGTGTATAATATATTAGGTTTTTTTTACAAAAACTTCCATTTGGAAAAGTTTCGTAGAATAAAATTTTCAGATGATTTTTTGCATGAACTTCCATCAAAACCTTCCCTCGTAACATATAGGAAAGATCTAAAAAGTTTTGAATGGTTTCGTACAGTCCTCAATTTAATTTTATTTTTTGAGCAAAACTATATAAACTTGTGTATAATATATTATGATTTTTTGACAGAAACATGCATTTGTAAAAGTTTCATAGAATCAAATTTTCATATGATTTTTTGCATGGACTTCCATCATAACCTTCCATTGTAACATATAGGGAGGATCTAAAACGTTTTGTATCGTTTCTACAGTCCTCAATTTAATCTGATTTTTTGAGTGAAACTAGTATAAAAATTTGTATAATATATTACGATTTTTTGGACAAAACTTGCATTTGGAAAAGTTTTATAGAATAAAATTTTCAGATGATTTTTTGCATGGACTTCCATCAAAACCTTCCCGTGAAGAATATAGGAAGGATCTAAAAAGTTTTGAATGGTTTCGAACAGTCCTCGATTTAATTTGATTTTTTGAGCAAAACTAGTATAAACTTGTGTATAATATATTATGATTTTTTGACAGAAACTTCGATTTGGAAAAGTTTCGTAGAAATAAATTTTCATATGATTTTTTGCATGGAATTCCATCATAACCTTCCATCGTAACATATAGGGAGGATTTAAAAGTTTTGTATCGTTTCGTACAGTCCTCGATTTAATTTGATTTTTTGAGCAAAACTAGTTTAAAAATGTGTATAATATATTAGGATTTTTTGACCAAACCTTCCATTTGGAAAAGTTTCGTAGAATAAAATTTTCAGATGATTTTTTGCATGGACTTCCATCAAAACCATCCCTCGTAACATATAGGAAATATCTAAAACGTTTTGAATAGTTTCGTACAGTCCTCGATTTTATTTGATTTTTTGAGCAAAACTAGTATAAACTTGTGTATAATATATTATGATTTTTTGACAAAAACTTGCATTTGGAAAAGTTTCGTAGAATCAAATTTTCATATGATTTTTTGCATGGACTTCGATCATAACCTTCCATCGTAACATATAGGGAGGATCTAAAACGTTTTGTATCGTTTCGTACAGTCCTCAATTTTATCTGATTTTTGGAGCAAAACTAGTATAAAAATGTGTATAATATATTACGGTTTTTTGACCAAGACTTGCATTTGGAAAAGTTTCGTAGAATAAATTTTTCAGATGATTTTTTGCATGGACTTTCATTAAAACCTTCCCTTGTAGAATATAGGAAGGATCTAAAATTTTCGAATGGTTTCGTACAGTCCTCGATTTAATTTTATTTTTTGTGCAAAACTAGTATAAACTTGTCTATAATATATTTCGATTTTTTGACAGAAACTTGGATTTGGAAAAGTTTCGTAGAGTCAAATTTTCATATGATTTTTTGCATGGACTTCCATCATAACCTTCCATCGTAAAATATAAGGAGGATCTAAAAAGTTTTGTATCGTTTCGTACAGTCCTCGATTTAATCTAATTTTTTGAGCAAAACTAGTATAAAAATGTGTATAATATATTAGGATTTTTTGACCAAAACTTCCATTTGGAAAAGTTTCGTAGAATAAAATTTTCAGATGATTTTTTGCATGGACTTCCATAAAAACCTTCCCTCGTAACATATAGGAAAGATCTAAAAAGTTTTGAATGGTTCCCTACAGTCCTCGATTTTATTTGATTTTTTGAGCAAAACTAGTATAAACTTGTGTATAATATATTATGATTTTTTGACAGAAACTTCGATTTGGAAAAGTTTTGTAGAAATAAATTTTCATATGATTTTTTGCATGGACTTAAATCATAACCTTCCATCGTAACATATAGGGAGGATTTAAAAAATTTTGTATCGTTTCGTACAGTCCTCGATTTAATTTGATTTTTTGAGCAAAACTAGTATAAAAATGTGTATAATATATTAGGATTTTTTGACCAAAACTTCCATTTGGAAAAGTTTCGTAGAATAAAATTTTCAGATGATTTTTTGCATGGACTTCCATCAAAACCGACCCTCGTAACATATAGGAAATATCTAAAACGTTTTGAATGGTTTCGTACAGTCCTCGATTTTATTTGATTTTTTGAGAAAAACTAGTATAAACTTGTGTATAATATATTATGATTTTTTGACAGAAACTTTCATTTGGAAAAGTTTCGTAGAATCAAATTTTAATATGATTTTTTGCATGGACTTCCATCATAACCTTCCATCGTAACATATAGGGAGGATCTAAAAAGTTTTGTATCGTTTCGTACAGTCCTCGATTTAATCTGATTTTATGAGCAAAACTAGTATAAAAATGTGTATAATATATTAGGTTTTTTTTACAAAAACTTCCATTTGGAAAAGTTTCGTAGAATAAAATTTTCAGATGATTTTTTGCATGAACTTCCAACAAAACCTTCCCTCGTAACATATAGGAAAGATCTAAAAAGTTTTGAATGGTTTCGTACAGTCCTCAATTTAATTTTATTTTTTGAGCAAAACTATATAAACTTGTGTATAATATATTATGATTTTTTGACAGAAACATGCATTTGTAAAAGTTTCATAGAATCAAATTTTCATATGATTTTTTGCATGGACTTCCATCATAACCTTCCATTGTAACATATAGGGAGGATCTAAAACGTTTTGTATCGTTTCTACAGTCCTCAATTTAATCTGATTTTTTGAGTAAAACTAGTATAAAAATTTGTATAATATATTACGATTTTTTGGACAAAACTTGCATTTGGAAAAGTTTTATAGAATAAAATTTTCAGATGATTTTTTGCATGGACTTCCATCAAAACCTTCCCGTGAAGAATATAGGAAGGATCTAAAAAGTTTTGAATGGTTTCGAACAGTCCTCGATTTAATTTGATTTTTTGAGCAAAACTAGTATAAACTTGTGTATAATATATTATGATTTTTTGACAGAAACTTCGATTTGGAAAAGTTTCGTAGAAATAAATTTTCATATGATTTTTTGCATGGAATTCCATCATAACCTTCCATCGTAACATATAGGGAGGATTTAAAAGTTTTGTATCGTTTCGTACAGTCCTCGATTTAATTTGATTTTTTGAGCAAAACTAGTTTAAAAATGTGTATAATATATTAGGATTTTTTGACCAAACCTTCCATTTGGAAAAGTTTCGTAGAATAAAATTTTCAGATGATTTTTTGCATGGACTTCCATCAAAACCATCCCTCGTAACATATAGGAAATATCTAAAACGTTTTGAATGGTTTCGTACAGTCCTCGATTTTATTTGATTTTTTGAGCAAAACTAGTATAAACTTGTGTATAATATATTATGATTTTTTGACAAAAACTTGCATTTGGAAAAGTTTCGTAGAATCAAATTTTCATATGATTTTTTGCATGGACTTCCATCATAACCTTCCATCGTAACATATAGGGAGGATCTAAAACGTTTTGTATCGTTTCGTACAGTCCTCAATTTTATCTGATTTTTGGAGCAAAACTAGTATAAAAATGTGTATAATATATTACGGTTTTTTGACCAAGACTTGCATTTGGAAAAGTTTCGTAGAATAAATTTTTCAGATGATTTTTTGCATGGACTTTCATTAAAACCTTCCCTTGTAGAATATAGGAAGGATCTAAAATTTTCGAATGGTTTCGTACAGTCCTCGATTTAATTTTATTTTTTGTGCAAAACTAGTATAAACTTGTCTATAATATATTTCGATTTTTTGACAGAAACTTGGATTTGGAAAAGTTTCGTAGAGTCAAATTTTCATATGATTTTTTGCATGGACTTCCATCATAACCTTCCATCGTAAAATATAAGGAGGATCTAAAAAGTTTTGTATCGTTTCGTACAGTCCTCGATTTAATCTAATTTTTTGAGCAAAACTAGTATAAAAATGTGTATAATATATTAGGATTTTTTGACCAAAACTTCCATTTGGAAAAGTTTCGTAGAATAAAATTTTCAGATGATTTTTTGCATGGACTTCCATAAAAACCTTCCCTCGTAACATATAGGAAAGATCTAAAAAGTTTTGAATGGTTCCCTACAGTCCTCGATTTTATTTGATTTTTTGAGCAAAACTAGTATAAACTTGTGTATAATATATTATGATTTTTTGACAGAAACTTCGATTTGGAAAAGTTTTGTAGAAATAAATTTTCATATGATTTTTTGCATGGACTTAAATCATAACCTTCCATCGTAACATATAGGGAGGATTTAAAAAATTTTGTATCGTTTCGTACAGTCCTCGATTTAATTTGATTTTTTGAGCAAAACTAGTATAAAAATGTGTATAATATATTAGGATTTTTTGACCAAAACTTCCATTTGGAAAAGTTTCGTAGAATAAAATTTTCAGATGATTTTTTGTATGGACTTCCATCAAAACCGACCCTCGTAACATATAGGAAATATCTAAAACGTTTTGAATGGTTTCGTACAGTCCTCGATTTTATTTGATTTTTTGAGAAAAACTAGTATAAACTTGTGTATAATATATTATGATTTTTTGACAGAAACTTTCATTTGGAAAAGTTTCGTAGAATCAAATTTTAATATGATTTTTTGCATGGACTTCCATCATAACCTTCCATCGTAACATATAGGGAGGATCTAAAAAGTTTTGTATCGTTTCGTACAGTCCTCGATTTAATCTGATTTTATGAGCAAAACTAGTATAAAAATGTGTATAATATATTAGGTTTTTCTTACTAAAACTTCCATTTGGAAAAGTTTCGTAGAATAAAATTTTCAGATGATTTTTTGCATGAACTTCCATCAAAACCTTCCCTCGTAACATATAGGAAAGATCTAAAAGGTTTTGAATGGTTTCATAAAGTCCTCGATTTAAAATTTTATTTTTTGAGCAAAACTATATAAACTTGTGTATAATATATTATGATTTTTTGACAGAAACATGCATTTGTAAAAGTTTCATAGAATCAAATTTTCATATGATTTTTTGCATGGACTTCCATCATAACCTTCCATTGTAACATATAGGGAGGATCTAAAACGTTTTGTATCGTTTCTACAGTCCTCAATTTAATCTGATTTTTTGAGCAAAACTATTATAAAAATTTGTATAATATATTACGATTTTTTGGACAAAACTTGCATTTGGAAAAGTTTTATAGAATAAAATTTTCAGATGATTTTTTGCATGGACTTCCATCAAAACCTTCCCGTGAAGAATATAGGAAGGATCTAAAAAGTTTTGAATGGTTTCGAACACTCCTCGATTTAATTTGATTTTTTGAGCAAAACTAGTATAAACTTGTGTATAATATATTATGATTTTTTGACAGAAACTTCGATTTGGAAAAGTTTCGTAGAAATAAATTTTCATATGATTTTTTGCATGGAATTCCATCATAACCTTCCATCGTAACATATAGGGAGGATTTAAAAGTTTTGTATCGTTTCGTACAGTCCTCGATTTAATTTGATTTTTTGAGCAAAACTAGTTTAAAAATGTGTATAATATATTAGGATTTTTTGACCAAAACTTCCATTTGGAAAAGTTTCGTAGAATAAAATTTTCAGATGATTTTTTGCATGGACTTCCATCAAAACCATCCCTCGTAACATATAGGAAATATCTAAAACGTTTTGAATGGTTTCGTACAGTCCTCGATTTTATTTGTTTTTTTGAGCAAAACTAGTATAAACTTGTGTATAATATATTATGATTTTTTGACAAAAACTTGCATTTGGAAAAGTTTCGTAGAATCAAATTTTCATATGATTTTTTGCATGGACTTCGATCATAACCTTCCATCGTAACATATAGGGAGGATCTAAAACGTTTTGTATCGTTTCGTACAGTCCTCAATTTTATCTGATTTTTGGAGCAAAACTAGTATAAAAATGTGTATAATATATTACGGTTTTTTGACCAAAACTTGCATTTGGAAAATTTCGTAGAATAAAATTTTCAGATGATTTTTTGCATGGACTTTCATTAAAACCTTCCCTTGTAGAATATAGGAAGGATCTAAAATTTTCGAATGGTTTCGTACAGTCCTCGATTTAATTTTATTTTTTGTGCAAAACTAGTATAAACTTGTCTATAATATATTACGATTTTTTGACAGAAACTTGGATTTGGAAAAGTTTCGTAGAGTCAAATTTTCATATGATTTTTTGCATGGACTTCCATCATAACCTTCCATCGTAAAATATAAGGAGGATCTAAAAAGTTTTGTATCGTTTCGTACAGTCCTCGATTTAATCTAATTTTTTGAGCAAAACTAGTATAAAAATGTGTATAATATATTAGGATTTTTTGACCAAAACTTCCATTTGGAAAAGTTTCGTAGAATAAAATTTTCAGATGATTTTTTGCATGGACTTCCATAAAAACCTTCCCTCGTAACATATAGGAAAGATCTAAAAAGTTTTGAATGGTTCCGTAGAGTCCTCGATTTTATTTGATTTTTTGAGCAAAACTAGTATAAACTTGTGTATAATATATTATGATTTTTTGACAGAAACTTCGATTTGGAAAAGTTTCATAGAAATAAATTTTCATATGATTTTTTGCATGGACTTAAATCATAACCTTCCATCGTAACATATAGGGAGGATTTAAAAAATTTTGTATCGTTTCGTACAGTCCTCGATTTAATTTGATTTTTTGAGCAAAACTAGTATAAAAATGTGTATAATATATTAGGATTTTTTGACCAAAACTTCCATTTGGAAAAGTTTCGTAGAATAAAATTTTCAGATGATTTTTTGCATGGACTTCCATCAAAACCATCCCTCGTAACATATAGGAAATATCTAAAACGTTTTGAATGGTTTCGTACAGTCCTCGATTTTATTTGATTTTTTGAGCAAAACTAGTATAAACTTGTGTATAATATATTATGATTTTTTGACAAAAACTTGCATTTGGAAAAGTTTCGTAGAATCAAATTTTCATATGATTTTTTGCATGGACTTCGATCATAACCTTCCATCGTAACATATAGGGAGGATCTAAAAAGTTTTGTATCGTTTCGTACAGTCCTCGATTTAATCTGATTTTATGAGCAAAACTAGTATAAAAATGTGTATAATATATTAGGTTTTTCTTACTAAAACTTCCATTTGGAAAAGTTTCGTAGAATAAAATTTTCAGATGATTTTTTGCATGAACTTCCATCAAAACCTTCCCTCGTAACATATAGGAAAGATCTAAAAAGTTTTGAATGGTTTCGTAAAGTCCTCGATTTAAAATTTTATTTTTTGAGCAAAACTATATAAACTTGTGTATAATATATTATGATTTTTTGACAGAAACATGCATTTGTAAAAGTTTCATAGAATCAAATTTTCATATGATTTTTTGCATGGACTTCCATCATAACCTTCCATTGTAACATATAGGGAGGATCTAAAACGTTTTGTATCGTTTCTACAGTCCTCAATTTAATCTGATTTTTTGAGCAAAACTAGTATAAAAATTTGTATAATATATTACGATTTTTTGGACAAAACTTGCATTTGGAAAAGTTTTATAGAATAAAATTTTCAGATGATTTTTTGCATGGACTTCCATCAAAACCTTCCCTTGTAGAATATAGGAAGGATCTAAAAAGTTTTGAATGGTTACGAACAGTCCTCAATTTAATTTGATTTTTTGAGCAAAACTAGTATAAACTTGTGTATAATATATTATGATTTTTTGACAGAAACTTCGATTTGGAAAAGTTTCGTAGAAATAAATTTTCATATGATTTTTTGCATGGAATTCCATCATAACCTTCCATCGTAACATATAGGGAGGATTTAAAAGTTTTGTAGCGTTTCGTACAGTCCTCGATTTAATTTGATTTTTTGAGCAAAACTAGTTTAAAAATGTGTATAATATATTAGGATTTTTTGACCAAAACTTCCATTTGGAAAAGTTTCGTAGAATAAAATTTTCAGATGATTTTTTGCATGGACTTCCATCAAAACCATCCCTCGTAACATATAGGAAATATCTAAAACGTTTTGAATGGTTTCGTACAGTCCTCGATTTTATTTGATTTTTTGAGCAAAACTAGTATAAACTTGTGTATAATATATTATGATTTTTTGACAAAAACTTTCATTTGGAAAAGTTTCGTAGAATCAAATTTTCATATGATTTTTTGCATGGACTTCCATCATAACCTTCCCGTGAAGAATATAGGAAGGATCTAAAAAGTTTTGAATGGTTTCGAACACTCCTCGATTTAATTTGATTTTTTGAGCAAAACTAGTATAAACTTGTGTATAATATATTATGATTTTTTGACAGAAACTTCGATTTGGAAAAGTTTCGTAGAAATAAATTTTCATATGATTTTTTGCATGGAATTCCATCATAACCTTCCATCGTAACATATAGGGAGGATTTAAAAGTTTTGTATCGTTTCGTACAGTCCTCGATTTAATTTGATTTTTTGAGCAAAACTAGTTTAAAAATGTGTATAATATATTAGGATTTTTTGACCAAAACTTCCATTTGGAAAAGTTTCGTAGAATAAAATTTTCAGATGATTTTTTGCATGGACTTCCATCAAAACCATCCCTCGTAACATATAGGAAATATCTAAAACGTTTTGAATGGTTTCGTACAGTCCTCGATTTTATTTGATTTTTTGAGCAAAACTAGTATAAACTTGTGTATAATATATTATGATTTTTTGACAAAAACTTGCATTTGGAAAAGTTTCGTAGAATCAAATTTTCATATGATTTTTTGCATGGACTTCGATCATAACCTTCCATCGTAACATATAGGGAGGATCTAAAACGTTTTGTATCGTTTCGTACAGTCCTCAATTTTATCTGATTTTTGGAGCAAAACTAGTATAAAAATGTGTATAATATATTACGGTTTTTTGACCAAAACTTGCATTTGGAAAAGTTTCGTAGAATAAAATTTTCAGATGATTTTTTGCATGGACTTTCATTAAAACCTTCCCTTGTAGAATATAGGAAGGATCTAAAATTTTCGAATGGTTTCGTACAGTCCTCGATTTAATTTTATTTTTTGTGCAAAACTAGTATAAACTTGTCTATAATATATTACGATTTTTTGACAGAAACTTGGATTTGGAAAAGTTTCGTAGAGTCAAATTTTCATATGATTTTTTGCATGGACTTCCATCATAACCTTCCATCGTAAAATATAAGGAGGATCTAAAAAGTTTTGTATCGTTTCGTACAGTCCTCGATTTAATCTAATTTTTTGAGCAAAACTAGTATAAAAATGTGTATAATATATTAGGATTTTTTGACCAAAACTTCCATTTGGAAAAGTTTCGTAGAATAAAATTTTCAGATGATTTTTTGCATGGACTTCCATAAAAACCTTCCCTCGTAACATATAGGAAAGATCTAAAAAGTTTTGAATGGTTCCGTACAGTCCTCGATTTTATTTGATTTTTTGAGCAAAACTAGTATAAACTTGTGTATAATATATTATGATTTTTTGACAGAAACTTCGATTTGGAAAAGTTTCGTAGAAATAAATTTTCATATGATTTTTTGCATGGACTTAAATCATAACCTTCCATCGTAACATATAGGGAGGATTTAAAAAATTTTGTATCGTTTCGTACAGTCCTCGATTTAATTTGATTTTTTGAGCAAAACTAGTATAAAAATGTGTATAATATATTAGGATTTTTTGACCAAAACTTCCATTTGGAAAAGTTTCGTAGAATAAAATTTTCAGATGATTTTTTGCATGGACTTCCATCAAAACCATCCCTCGTAACATATAGGAAATATCTAAAACGTTTTGAATGGTTTCGTACAGTCCTCGATTTTATTTGATTTTTTGAGCAAAACTAGTATAAACTTGTGTATAATATATTATGATTTTTTGACAAAAACTTGCATTTGGAAAAGTTTCGTAGAATCAAATTTTCATATGATTTTTTGCATGGACTTCGATCATAACCTTCCATCGTAACATATAGGGAGGATCTAAAACGTTTTGTATCGTTTCGTACAGTCCTCAATTTTATCTGATTTTTGGAGCAAAACTAGTATAAAAATGTGTATAATATATTACGGTTTTTTGACCAAAACTTGCATTTGGAAAAGTTTCGTAGAATAAAATTTTCAGATGATTTTTTGCATGGACTTTCATTAAAACCTTCCCTTGTAGAATATAGGAAGGATCTAAAATTTTCGAATGGTTTCGTACAGTCCTCGATTTAATTTTATTTTTTGTGCAAAACTAGTATAAACTTGTCTATAATATATTACGATTTTTTGACAGAAACTTGGATTTGGAAAAGTTTCGTAGAGTCAAATTTTCATATGATTTTTTGCATGGACTTCCATCATAACCTTCCATCGTAAAATATAAGGAGGATCTAAAAAGTTTTGTATCGTTTCGTACAGTCCTCGATTTAATCTAATTTTTTGAGCAAAACTAGTATAAAAATGTGTATAATATATTAGGATTTTTTGACCAAAACTTCCATTTGGAAAAGTTTCGTAGAATAAAATTTTCAGATGATTTTTTGCATGGACTTCCATAAAAACCTTCCCTCGTAACATATAGGAAAGATCTAAAAAGTTTTGAATGGTTCCGTACAGTCCTCGATTTTATTTGATTTTTTGAGCAAAACTAGTATAAACTTGTGTATAATATATTATGATTTTTTGACAGAAACTTCGATTTGGAAAAGTTTCGTAGAAATAAATTTTCATATGATTTTTTGCATGGACTTAAATCATAACCTTCCATAGTAACATATAGGGAGGATTTAAAAAATTTTGTATCGTTTCGTACAGTCCTCGATTTAATTTGATTTTTTGAGCAAAACTAGTATAAAAATGTGTATAATATATTAGGATTTTTTGACCAAAACTTCCATTTGGAAAAGTTTCGTAGAATAAAATTTTCAGATGATTTTTTGCATGGACTTCCATCAAAACCGACCCTCGTAACATATAGGACATATCTAAAACGTTTTGAATGGTTTCGTACAGTCCTCGATTTTATTTGATTTTTTGAGAAAAACTAGTATAAACTTGTGTATAATATATTATGATTCTTTGACAGAAACTTTCATTTGGAAAAGTTTCGTAGAATCAAATTTTAATATGATTTTTTGCATGGACTTCCATCATAACCTTCCATCGTAACATATAGGGAGGATCTAAAAAGTTTTGTATCGTTTCGTACAGTCCTCGATTTAATCTGATTTTATGAGCAAAACTAGTATAAAAATGTGTATAATATATTAGGTTTTTCTTACTAAAACTTCCATTTGGAAAAGTTTCGTAGAATAAAATTTTCAGATGATTTTTTGCATGAACTTCCATCAAAACCTTCCCTCGTAACATATAGGAAAGATCTAAAAAGTTTTGAATGGTTTCGTAAAGTCCTCGATTTAAAATTTTATTTTTTGAGCAAAACTATATAAACTTGTGTATAATATATTATGATTTTTTGACAGAAACATGCATTTGTAAAAGTTTCATAGAATCAAATTTTCATATGATTTTTTGCATGGACTTCCATCATAACCTTCCATTGTAACATATAGGGAGGATCTAAAACGTTTTGTATCGTTTCTACAGTCCTCAATTTAATCTGATTTTTTGAGCAAAACTAGTATAAAAATTTGTATAATATATTACGATTTTTTGGACAAAACTTGCATTTGGAAAAGTTTTATAGAATAAAATTTTCAGATGATTTTTTGCATGGACTTCCATCAAAACCTTCCCTTGTAGAATATAGGAAGGATCTAAAAAGTTTTGAATGGTTACGAACAGTCCTCAATTTAATTTGATTTTTTGAGCAAAACTAGTATAAACTTGTGTATAATATATTATGATTTTTTGACAGAAACTTCGATTTGGAAAAGTTTCGTAGAAATAAATTTTCATATGATTTTTTGCATGGAATTCCATCATAACCTTCCATCGTAACATATAGGGAGGATTTAAAAGTTTTGTAGCGTTTCGTACAGTCCTCGATTTAATTTGATTTTTTGAGCAAAACTAGTTTAAAAATGTTTATAATATATTAGGATTTTTTGACCAAAACTTCCATTTGGAAAAGTTTCGTAGAATAAAATTTTCAGATGATTTTTTGCATGGACTTCCATCAAAACCATCCCTCGTAACATATAGGAAATATCTAAAACGTTTTGAATGGTTTCGTACAGTCCTCGATTTTATTTGATTTTTTGAGCAAAACTAGTATAAACTTGTGTATAATATATTATGATTTTTTGACAAAAACTTTCATTTGGAAAAGTTTCGTAGAATCAAATTTTCATTTGATTTTTTGCATGGACTTCCATCATAACCTTCCATCGTAACATATAGGGAGGATCTAAAACGTTTTGAATCGTTTCGTACAGTCCTCAATTTTATCTGATTTTTGGAGCAAAACTAGTATAAAAATGTGTATAATATATTACGGTTTTTTGACCAAAACTTGCATTTGGAAAAGTTTCGTAGAATAAAATTTTCAGATGATTTTTTGCATGGACTTCCATCAAAACCTTCCCTTGTAGAATATAGGAAGGATCTAAAAAGTTTTGAATGGTTTTAGAACAGTCCTCGATTTAATTTGATTTTTTGAGAAAAACTAGTATAAACTTGTGTATAATATATTATGATTTTTTGACAGAAACTTCGATTTGGAAAAGTTTCGTAGAAATAAATTTTCATATGATTTTTTGCATGGAATTCCATCATAACCTTCCATCGTAACATATAGGGAGGATTTAAAAGTTTTGTAGCGTTTCGTACAGTCCTCGATTTAATTTGATTTTTTGAGCAAAACTAGTTTTAAAATGTTTATAATATATTAGGATTTTTTGACCAAAACTTCCATTTGGAAAAGTTTCGTAGAATAAAATTTTCAGATGATTTTTTGCATGGACTTCCATCAAAACCATCCCTCGTAACATATAGGAAATATCTAAAACGTTTTGAATGGTTTCGTACAGTCCTCGATTTTATTTGATTTTTTGAGCAAAACTAGTATAAACTTGTGTATAATATATTATGATTTTTTGACAAAAACTTTCATTTGGAAAAGTTTCGTAGAATCAAATTTTCATATGATTTTTTGCATGGACTTCCATCATAACCTTCCATCGTAACATATAGGGAGGATCTAAAACGTTTTGAATCGTTTCGTACAGTCCTCAATTTTATCTGATTTTTGGAGCAAAACTAGTATAAAAATGTGTATAATATATTACGGTTTTTTGACCAAAACTTGCATTTGGAAAAGTTTCGTAGAATAAAATTTTCAGATGATTTTTTGCATGGACTTTCATTAAAACCTTCCCTTGTAGAATATAGGAAGGATCTAAAATTTTCGAATGGTTTCGTACAGTCCTCGATTTAATTTTATTTTTTGTGCAAAACTAGTATAAACTTGTCTATAATATATTACGATTTTTTGACAGAAACTTGGATTTGGAAAAGTTTCGTAGAGTCAAATTTTCATATGATTTTTTGCATGGACTTCCATCATAACCTTCCATCGTAAAATATAAGGAGGATCTAAAAAGTTTTGTATCGTTTCGTACAGTCCTCGATTTAATCTAATTTTTTGAGCAAAACTAGTATAAAAATGTGTATAATATATTAGGATTTTTTGACCAAAACTTCCATTTGGAAAAGTTTCGTAGAATAAAATTTTCAGATGATTTTTTGCATGGACTTCCATAAAAACCTTCCCTCGTAACATATAGGAAAGATCTAAAAAGTTTTGAATGGTTCCGTACAGTCCTCGATTTTATTTGATTTTTTGAGCAAAACTAGTATAAACTTGTGTATAATATATTATGATTTTTTGACAGAAACTTCGATTTGGAAAAGTTTCGTAGAAATAAATTTTCATATGATTTTTTGCATGGACTTAAATCATAACCTTCCATAGTAACATATAGGGAGGATTTAAAAAATTTTGTATCGTTTCGTACAGTCCTCGATTTAATTTGATTTTTTGAGCAAAACTAGTATAAAAATGTGTATAATATATTAGGATTTTTTGACCAAAACTTCCATTTGGAAAAGTTTCGTAGAATAAAATTTTCAGATGATTTTTTGCATGGACTTCCATCAAAACCGACCCTCGTAACATATAGGACATATCTAAAACGTTTTGAATGGTTTCGTACAGTCCTCGATTTTATTTGATTTTTTGAGAAAAACTAGTATAAACTTGTGTATAATATATTATGATTCTTTGACAGAAACTTTCATTTGGAAAAGTTTCGTAGAATCAAATTTTAATATGATTTTTTGCATGGACTTCCATCATAACCTTCCATCGTAACATATAGGGAGGATCTAAAAAGTTTTGTATCGTTTCGTACAGTCCTCGATTTAATCTGATTTTATGAGCAAAACTAGTATAAAAATGTGTATAATATATTAGGTTTTTCTTACTAAAACTTCCATTTGGAAAAGTTTCGTAGAATAAAATTTTCAGATGATTTTTTGCATGAACTTCCATCAAAACCTTCCCTCGTAACATATAGGAAAGATCTAAAAAGTTTTGAATGGTTTCGTAAAGTCCTCGATTTAAAATTTTATTTTTTGAGCAAAACTATATAAACTTGTGTATAATATATTATGATTTTTTGACAGAAACATGCATTTGTAAAAGTTTCATAGAATCAAATTTTCATATGATTTTTTGCATGGACTTCCATCATAACCTTCCATTGTAACATATAGGGAGGATCTAAAACGTTTTGTATCGTTTCTACAGTCCTCAATTTAATCTGATTTTTTGAGCAAAACTAGTATAAAAATTTGTATAATATATTACGATTTTTTGGACAAAACTTGCATTTGGAAAAGTTTTATAGAATAAAATTTTCAGATGATTTTTTGCATGGACTTCCATCAAAACCTTCCCTTGTAGAATATAGGAAGGATCTAAAAAGTTTTGAATGGTTACGAACAGTCCTCAATTTAATTTGATTTTTTGAGCAAAACTAGTATAAACTTGTGTATAATATATTATGATTTTTTGACAGAAACTTCGATTTGGAAAAGTTTCGTAGAAATAAATTTTCATATGATTTTTTGCATGGAATTCCATCATAACCTTCCATCGTAACATATAGGGAGGATTTAAAAGTTTTGTAGCGTTTCGTACAGTCCTCGATTTAATTTGATTTTTTGAGCAAAACTAGTTTAAAAATGTTTATAATATATTAGGATTTTTTGACCAAAACTTCCATTTGGAAAAGTTTCGTAGAATAAAATTTTCAGATGATTTTTTGCATGGACTTCCATCAAAACCATCCCTCGTAACATATAGGAAATATCTAAAACGTTTTGAATGGTTTCGTACAGTCCTCGATTTTATTTGATTTTTTGAGCAAAACTAGTATAAACTTGTGTATAATATATTATGATTTTTTGACAAAAACTTTCATTTGGAAAAGTTTCGTAGAATCAAATTTTCATTTGATTTTTTGCATGGACTTCCATCATAACCTTCCATCGTAACATATAGGGAGGATCTAAAACGTTTTGAATCGTTTCGTACAGTCCTCAATTTTATCTGATTTTTGGAGCAAAACTAGTATAAAAATGTGTATAATATATTACGGTTTTTTGACCAAAACTTGCATTTGGAAAAGTTTCGTAGAATAAAATTTTCAGATGATTTTTTGCATGGACTTCCATCAAAACCTTCCCTTGTAGAATATAGGAAGGATCTAAAAAGTTTTGAATGGTTTTAGAACAGTCCTCGATTTAATTTGATTTTTTGAGAAAAACTAGTATAAACTTGTGTATAATATATTATGATTTTTTGACAGAAACTTCGATTTGGAAAAGTTTCGTAGAAATAAATTTTCATATGATTTTTTGCATGGAATTCCATCATAACCTTCCATCGTAACATATAGGGAGGATTTAAAAGTTTTGTAGCGTTTCGTACAGTCCTCGATTTAATTTGATTTTTTGAGCAAAACTAGTTTTAAAATGTTTATAATATATTAGGATTTTTTGACCAAAACTTCCATTTGGAAAAGTTTCGTAGAATAAAATTTTCAGATGATTTTTTGCATGGACTTCCATCAAAACCATCCCTCGTAACATATAGGAAATATCTAAAACGTTTTGAATGGTTTCGTACAGTCCTCGATTTTATTTGATTTTTTGAGCAAAACTAGTATAAACTTGTGTATAATATATTATGATTTTTTGACAAAAACTTTCATTTGGAAAAGTTTCGTAGAATCAAATTTTCATATGATTTTTTGCATGGACTTCCATCATAACCTTCCATCGTAACATATAGGGAGGATCTAAAACGTTTTGAATCGTTTCGTACAGTCCTCAATTTTATCTGATTTTTGGAGCAAAACTAGTATAAAAATGTGTATAATATATTACGGTTTTTTGACCAAAACTTGCATTTGGAAAAGTTTCGTAGAATAAAATTTTCAGATGATTTTTTGCATGGACTTCCATCAAAACCTTCCCTTGTAGAATATAGGAAGGATCTAAAAAGTTTTGAATGGTTTTAGAACAGTCCTCGATTTAATTTGATTTTTTGAGAAAAACTAGTATAAACTTGTGTATAATATATTATGATTTTTTGACAGAAACTTCGATTTGGAAAAGTTTCGTAGAAATAAATTTTCATATGATTTTTTGCATGGAATTCCATCATAACCTTCCATCGTAACATATAGGGAGGATTTAAAAATTTTGTATCGTTTCGTACAGTCCTCGATTTAATTTGATTTTTTGAGCAAAACTAGTATAAAAATGTGTATAATATATTAGGATTTTTTGACCAAAACATCCATTTGGAAAAGTTTCGTAGAATAAAATTTTCAGATGATTTTTTGCATGGACTTCCATCAAAACCGACCCTCGTAACATATAGGAAATATCTAAAACGTTTTGAATGGTTTCGTACAGTCCTCGATTTTATTTGATTTTTTGAGAAAAACTAGTATAAACTTGTGTATAATATATTATGATTTTTTGACAGAAACTTTCATTTGGAAAAGTTTCGTAGAATCAAATTTTAATATGGTTTTTTGCATGGACTTCCATCATAACCTTCCATCGTAACATATAGGGAGGATCTAAAAAGTTTTGTATCGTTTCGTACAGTCCTCGATTTAATCTGATTTTATGAGCAAAACTAGTATAAAAATGTGTATAATATATTAGGTTTTTTTTACTAAATCTTCCATTTGGAAAAGTTTCGTAGAATAAAATTTTCAGATGATTTTTTGCATGAACTTCCATCAAAACCTTCCCTCGTAACATATAGGAAAGATCTAAAAAGTTTTGAATGGTTTCGTAAAGTCCTCGGTTTAATTTTATTTTTTGAGCAAAACTATATAAACTTGTGTATAATATATTATGATTTTTTGACAGAAACATGCATTTGTAAAAGTTTCATAGAATCAAATTTTCATATGATTTTTTGCATGGATTTCCATCATAACCTTCCATTGTAACATATAGGGAGGATCTAAAACGTTTTGTATCGTTTCTACAGTCCTCAATTTAATCTGATTTTTTAAGCAAAACTAGTATAAAAATTTGTATAATATATTACGATTTTTTGGACAAAACTTGCATTTGGAAAAGTTTTATAGAATAAAATTTTCAGATGATTTTTTGCATGGACTTCCATCAAAACCTTCCCTTGTAGAATATAGGAAGGATCTAAAAAGTTTTGAATGGTTACGAACAGTCCTCAATTTAATTTGATTTTTTGAGCAAAACTAGTATAAACTTGTGTATAATATATTATGATTTTTTGACAGAAACTTCGATTTGGAAAAGTTTCGTAGAAATAAATTTTCATATGATTTTTTGCATGGAATTCCATCATAACCTTCCATCGTAACATATAGGGAGGATTTAAAAGTTTTGTAGCGTTTCGTACAGTCCTCGATTTAATTTGATTTTTTGAGCAAAACTAGTTTAAAAATGTTTATAATATATTAGGATTTTTTGACCAAAACTTCCTTTTGGAAAAGTTTCGTAGAATAAAATTTTCAGATGATTTTTTGCATGGACTTCCATCAAAACCATCCCTCGTAACATATAGGAAATATCTAAAACGTTTTGAATGGTTTCGTACAGTCCTCGATTTTATTTGATTTTTTGAGCAAAACTAGTATAAACTTGTGTATAATATATTATGATTTTTTGACAAAAACTTTCATTTGGAAAAGTTTCGTAGAATCAAATTTTCATATGATTTTTTGCATGGACTTCCATCATAACCTTCCATCGTAACATATAGGGAGGATCTAAAACGTTTTGAATCGTTTCGTACAGTCCTCAATTTTATCTGATTTTTGGAGCAAAACTAGTATAAAAATGTGTATAATATATTACGGTTTTTTGACCAAAACTTGCATTTGGAAAAGTTTCGTAGAATAAAATTTTCAGATGATTTTTTGCATGGACTTCCATCAAAACCTTCCCTTGTAGAATATAGGAAGGATCTAAAAAGTTTTGAATGGTTTTAGAACAGTCCTCGATTTAATTTGATTTTTTGAGAAAAACTAGTATAAACTTGTGTATAATATATTATGATTTTTTGACAGAAACTTCGATTTGGAAAAGTTTCGTAGAAATAAATTTTCATATGATTTTTTGCATGGAATTCCATCATAACCTTCCATCGTAACATATAGGGAGGATTTAAAAAATTTGTATCGTTTCGTACAGTCCTCGATTTAATTTGATTTTTTGAGCAAAACTAGTATAAAAATGTGTATAATATATTAGGATTTTTTGACCAAAACTTCCATTTGGAAAAGTTTCGTAGAATAAAATTTTCAGATGATTTTTTGCATGGACTTCCATCAAAACCGTCCCTCGTAACATATAGGAAATATCTAAAACGTTTTCAATGGTTTCGTACAGTCCTCGATTTTATTTGATTTTTTGAGCAAAACTAGTATAAACTTGTGTATAATATATTATGATTTTTTGACAGAAACTTTCATTTGGAAAAGTTTCGTAGAATCAAATTTTAATATGATTTTTTGCATGGACTTCCATCATAACCTTCCATCGTAACATATAGGGAGGATCTAAAAAATTTTGTATCGTTTCGTACAGTCCTCGATTTAATTTGATTTTTTGAGCAAAACTAGTATAAAAATGTGTATAATATATTAGGATTTTTTGACCAAAACTTCCATTTGGAAAAGTTTCGTAGAATAAAATTTTCAGATGATTTTTTGCATGGACTTCCATCAAAACCGACCCTCGTAACATATAGGAAATATCTAAAACGTTTTGAATGGTTTCGTACAGTCCTTGATTTTATTTGATTTTTTGAGAAAAACTAGTATAAACTTGTGTATAATATATTATGATTTTTTGACAGAAACTTTCATTTGGAAAAGTTTCGTAGAATCAAATTTTAATATGATTTTTTGCATGGACTTCCATCATAACCTTCCATCGTAACATATAGGGAGGATCTAAAAAGTTTTGTATCGTTTCGTACAGTCCTCGATTTAATCTGATTTTATGAGCAAAACTAGTATAAAAATGTGTATAATATATTAGGTTTTTTTTACTAAAACTTCCATTTGGAAAAGTTTCGTAGAATAAAATTTTCAGATGATTTTTTGCATGAACTTCCATCAAAACCTTCCCTCGTAACATATAGGAAAGATCTAAAAAGTTTTGAATGGTTTCGTAAAGTCCTCGATTTAATTTTATTTTTTGAGCAAAACTATATAAACATGTGTATAATATATTATGATTTTTTGACAGAAACATGCATTTGTAAAAGTTTCATAGAATCAAATTTTCATATGATTTTTTGCATGGACTTCCCTCATAACCTTCCATTGTAACATATAGGGAGGATCTAAAACGTTTTGTATCGTTTCTACAGTCCTCAATTTAATCTGATTTTTTGAGCAAAACTAGTATAAAAATTTGTATAATATATTACGATTTTTTGGACAAAACTTGCATTTGGAAAAGTTTTATAGAATAAAATTTTCAGATGATTTTTTGCATGGACTTCCATCAAAACCTTCCCTTGTAGAATATAGGAAGGATCTAAAAAGTTTTGAATGGTTACGAACAGTCCTCAATTTAATTTGATTTTTTGAGCAAAACTAGTATAAACTTGTGTATAATATATTATGATTTTTTGACAGAAACTTCGATTTGGAAAAGTTTCGTAGAAATAAATTTTCATATGATTTTTTGCATGAAATTCCATCATAACCTTCCATCGTAACATATAGGGAGGATTTAAAAGTTTTGTAGCGTTTCGTACAGTCCTCGATTTAATTTGATTTTTTGAGCAAAACTAGTTTAAAAATGTTTATAATATATTAGGATTTTTTGACCAAAACTTCCATTTGGAAAAGTTTCGTAAAATAAAATTTTCAGATGATTTTTTGCATGGACTTCCATCAAAACCATCCCTCGTAACATATAGGAAATATCTAAAACGTTTTGAATGGTTTCGTACAGTCCTCGATTTTATTTGATTTTTTGAGCAAAACTAGTATAAACTTGTGTATAATATATTATGATTTTTTGACAAAAACTTTCATTTGGAAAAGTTTCGTAGAATCAAATTTTCATATGATTTTTTGCATGGACTTCCATCATAACCTTCCATCGTAACATATAGGGAGGATCTAAAACGTTTTGAATCGTTTCGTACAGTCCTCAATTTTATCTGATTTTTGGAGCAAAACTAGTATAAAAATGTGTATAATATATTACGGTTTTTTGACCAAAACTTGCATTTGGAAAAGTTTCGTAGAATAAAATTTTCAGATGATTTTTTGCATGGACTTCCATCAAAACCTTCCCTTGTAGAATATAGGAAGGATCTAAAAAGTTTTGAATGGTTTTAGAACAGTCCTCGATTTAATTTGATTTTTTGAGAAAAACTAGTATAAACTTGTGTATAATATATTATGATTTTTTGACAGAAACTTCGATTTGGAAAAGTTTCGTAGAAATAAATTTTCATATGATTTTTTGCATGGAATTCCATCATAACCTTCCATCGTAACATATAGGGAGGATTTAAAAATTTTGTATCGTTTCGTACAGTCCTCGATTTAATTTGATTTTTTGAGCAAAACTAGTATAAAAATGTGTATAATATATTAGGATTTTTTGACCAAAACTTCCATTTGGAAAAGTTTCGTAGAATAAAATTTTCAGATGATTTTTTGCATGGACTTCCATCAAAACCGTCCCTCGTAACATATAGGAAATATCTAAAACGTTTTGAATGGTTTCGTACAGTCCTCGATTTTATTTGATTTTTTGAGCAAAACTAGTATAAACTTGTGTATAATATATTATGATTTTTTGACAGAAACTTTCATTTGGAAAAGTTTCGTAGAATCAAATTTTAATATGATTTTTTGCATGGACTTCCATCATAACCTTCCATCGTAACATATAGGGAGGATCTAAAATGTTTTGTATCGTTTCGTACAGTCCTCGATTTAATCTGATTTTATGAGCAAAACTAGTATAAAAATGTGTATAATATATTAGGTTTTTTTTACTAAAACTTCCATTTGGAAAAGTTTCGTAGAATAAAATTTTCAGATGATTTTTTGCATGAACTTCCATCAAAACCTTCCCTCGTAACATATAGGAAAGATCTAAAAAGTTTTGAATGGTTTCGTAAAGTCCTCGATTTAATTTTATTTTTTGAGCAAAACTATATAAACATGTGTATAATATATTATGATTTTTTGACAGAAACATGCATTTGTAAAAGTTTCATAGAATCAAATTTTCATATGATTTTTTGCATGGACTTCCATCATAACCTTCCATTGTAACATATAGGGAGGATCTAAAACGTTTTGTATCGTTTCTACAGTCCTCAATTTAATCTGATTTTTTGAGCAAAACTAGTATAAAAATTTGTATAATATATTACGATTTTTTGGACAAAACTTGCATTTGGAAAAGTTTTATAGAATAAAATTTTCAGATGATTTTTTGCATGGACTTCCATCAAAACCTTCCCTTGTAGAATATAGGAAGGATCTAAAAAGTTTTGAATGGTTACGAACAGTCCTCAATTTAATTTGATTTTTTGAGCAAAACTAGTATAAACTTGTGTATAATATATTATGATTTTTTGACAGAAACTTCGATTTGGAAAAGTTTCGTAGAAATAAATTTTCATATGATTTTTTGCATGGAATTCCATCATAACCTTCCATCGTAACATATAGGGAGGATTTAAAAGTTTTGTAGCGTTTCGTACAGTCCTCGATTTAATTTGATTTTTTGAGCAAAACTAGTTTAAAAATGTTTATAATATATTAGGATTTTTTGACCAAAACTTCCATTTGGAAAAGTTTCGTAAAATAAAATTTTCAGATGATTTTTTGCATGGACTTCCATCAAAACCATCCCTCGTAACATATAGGAAATATCTAAAACGTTTTGAATGGTTTCGTACAGTCCTCGATTTTATTTGATTTTTTGAGCAAAACTAGTATAAACTTGTGTATAATATATTATGATTTTTTGACAAAAACTTTCATTTGGAAAAGTTTCGTAGAATCAAATTTTCATATGATTTTTTGCATGGACTTCCATCATAACCTTCCATCGTAACATATAGGGAGGATCTAAAACGTTTTGAATCGTTTCGTACAGTCCTCAATTTTATCTGATTTTTGGAGCAAAACTAGTATAAAAATGTGTATAATATATTACGGTTTTTTGACCAAAACTTGCATTTGGAAAAGTTTCGTAGAATAAAATTTTCAGATGATTTTTTGCATGGACTTCCATCAAAACCTTCCCTTGTAGAATATAGGAAGGATCTAAAAAGTTTTGAATGGTTTTAGAACAGTCCTCGATTTAATTTGATTTTTTGAGAAAAACTAGTATAAACTTGTGTATAATATATTATGATTTTTTGACAGAAACTTCGATTTGGAAAAGTTTCGTAGAAATAAATTTTCATATGATTTTTTGCATGGAATTCCATCATAACCTTCCATCGTAACATATAGGGAGGATTTAAAAATTTTGTATCGTTTCGTACAGTCCTCGATTTAATTTGATTTTTTGAGCAAAACTAGTATAAAAATGTGTATAATATATTAGGATTTTTTGACCAAAACTTCCATTTGGAAAAGTTTCGTAGAATAAAATTTTCAGATGATTTTTTGCATGGACTTCCATCAAAACCGACCCTCGTAACATATAGGAAATATCTAAAACGTTTTGAATGGTTTCGTACAGTCCTCGATTTTATTTGATTTTTTGAGAAAAACTAGTATAAACTTGTGTATAATATATTATGATTTTTTGACAGAAACTTTCATTTGGAAAAGTTTCGTAGAATCAAATTTTAATATGATTTTTTGCATGGACTTCCATCATAACCTTCCATCGTAACATATAGGGAGGATCTAAAAAGTTTTGTATCGTTTCGTACAGTCCTCGATTTAATCTGATTTTATGAGCAAAACTAGTATAAAAATGTGTATAATATATTAGGTTTTTTTTACTAAAACTTCCATTTGGAAAAGTTTCGTAGAATAAAATTTTCAGATGATTTTTTGCATGAACTTCCATCAAAACCTTCCCTCGTAACATATAGGAAAGATCTAAAAAGTTTTGAATGGTTTCGTAAAGTCCTCGATTTAATTTTATTTTTTGAGCAAAACTATATAAACTTGTGTATAATATATTATGATTTTTTGACAGAAACATGCATTTGTAAAAGTTTCATAGAATCAAATTTTCATATGATTTTTTGCATGGACTTCCATCATAACCTTCCATTGTAACATATAGGGAGGATCTAAAACGTTTTGTATCGTTTCTACAGTCCTCAATTTAATCTGATTTTTTGAGCAAAACTAGTATAAAAATTTGTATAATATATTACGATTTTTTGGACAAAACTTGCATTTGGAAAAGTTTTATAGAATAAAATTTTCAGATGATTTTTTGCATGGACTTCCATCAAAACCTTCCCTTGTAGAATATAGGAAGGATCTAAAAAGTTTTGAATGGTTACGAACAGTCCTCAATTTAATTTGATTTTTTGAGCAAAACTAGTATAAACTTGTGTATAATATATTATGATTTTTTGACAGAAACTTCGATTTGGAAAAGTTTCGTAGAAATAAATTTTCATATGATTTTTTGCATGGAATTCAATCATAACCTTCCATCGTAACATATAGGGAGGATTTAAAAGTTTTGTAGCGTTTCGTACAGTCCTCGATTTAATTTGATTTTTTGAGCAAAACTAGTTTAAAAATGTTTATAATATATTAGGATTTTTTGACCAAAACTTCCATTTGGAAAAGTTTCGTAGAATAAAATTTTCAGATGATTTTTTGCATGGACTTCCATCAAAACCATCCCTCGTAACATATAGGAAATATCTAAAACGTTTTGAATGGTTTCGTACAGTCCTCGTTTTTATTTGATTTTTTGAGCAAAACTAGTATAAACTTGTGTATAATATATTATGATTTTTTGACAAAAACTTTCATTTGGAAAAGTTTCGTAGAATCAAATTTTCATATGATTTTTTGCATGGACTTCCATCATAACCTTCCATCGTAAAATATAGGGAGGATCTAAAACGTTTTGAATCGTTTCGTACAGTCCTCAATTTTATCTGATTTTTGGAGCAAAACTAGTATAAAAATGTGTATAATATATTACGGTTTTTTGACCAAAACTTGCATTTGGAAAAGTTTCGTAGAATAAAATTTTCAGATGATTTTTTGCATGGACTTCCATCAAAACCTTCCCTTGTAGAATATAGGAAGGATCTAAAAAGTTTTGAATGGTTTTAGAACAGTCCTCGATTTTATTTGATTTTTTGAGCAAAACTAGTATAAACTTGTGTATGATATATTATGATTTTTTGACAGAAACTTCGATTTGGAAAAGTTTCGTAGAAATAAATTTTCATATGATTTTTTGCATGGAATTCCATCATAACCTTCCATCGTAACATATAGGGAGGATTTAAAAATTTTGTATCGTTTCGTACAGTCCTCGATTTAATTTGATTTTTTGAGCAAAACTAGTATAAAAATGTGTATAATATATTAGGATTTTTTGACCAAAACTTCCATTTGGAAAAGTTTCGTAGAATAAAATTTTCAGATGATTTTTTGCATGGACTTCCATCAAAACCGTCCCTCGTAACATATAGGAAATATCTAAAACGTTTTGAATGGTTTCGTACAGTCCTCGATTTTATTTGATTTTTTGAGCAAAACTAGTATAAACTTGTGTATAATATATTATGATTTTTTGACAGAAACTTTCATTTGGAAAAGTTTCGTAGAATCAAATTTTAATATGATTTTTTGCATGGACTTCCATCATAACCTTCCATCGTAACATATAGGGAGGATCTAAAATGTTTTGTATCGTTTCGTACAGTCCTCGATTTAATCTGATTTTATGAGCAAAACTAGTATAAAAATGTGTATAATATATTAGGTTTTTTTTACTAAAACTTCCATTTGGAAAAGTTTCGTAGAATAAAATTTTCAGATGATTTTTTGCATGAACTTCCATCAAAACCTTCCCTCGTAACATATAGGAAAGATCTAAAAAGTTTTGAATGGTTTCGTAAAGTCCTCGATTTAATTTTATTTTTTGAGCAAAACTATATAAACTTGTGTATAATATATTATGATTTTTTGACAGAAACATGCATTTGTAAAAGTTTCATAGAATCAAATTTTCATATGATTTTTTGCATGGACTTCCATCATAACCTTCCATTGTAACATATAGGGAGGATCTAAAACGTTTTGTATCGTTTCTACAGTCCTCAATTTAATCTGATTTTTTGAGCAAAACTAGTATAAAAATTTGTATAATATATTACGATTTTTTGGACAAAACTTGCATTTGGAAAAGTTTTATAGAATAAAATTTTCAGATGATTTTTTGCATGGACTTCCATCAAAACCTTCCCTTGTAGAATATAGGAAGGATCTAAAAAGTTTTGAATGGTTACGAACAGTCCTCAATTTAATTTGATTTTTTGAGCAAAACTAGTATAAACTTGTGTATAATATATTATGATTTTTTGACAGAAACTTCGATTTGGAAAAGTTTCGTAGAAATAAATTTTCATATGATTTTTTGCATGGAATTCAATCATAACCTTCCATCGTAACATATAGGGAGGATTTAAAAGTTTTGTAGCGTTTCGTACAGTCCTCGATTTAATTTGTTTTTTTGAGCAAAACTAGTTTAAAAATGTTTATAATATATTAGGATTTTTTGACCAAAACTTCCATTTGGAAAAGTTTCGTAGAATAAAATTTTCAGATGATTTTTTGCATGGACTTCCATCAAAACCATCCCTCATAACATATAGGAAATATCTAAAACGTTTTGAATGGTTTCGTACAGTCCTCGATTTTATTTGATTTTTTGAGCAAAACTAGTATAAACTTGTGTATAATATATTATGATTTTTTGACAAAAACTTTCATTTGGAAAAGTTTCGTAGAATCAAATTTTCATATGATTTTTTGCATGGACTTCCATCATAACCTTCCATCGTAACATATAGGGAGGATCTAAAACGTTTTGAATCGTTTCGTACAGTCCTCAATTTTATCTGATTTTTGGAGCAAAACTAGTATAAAAATGTGTATAATATATTACGGTTTTTTGACCAAAACTTGCATTTGGAAAAGTTTCGTAGAATAAAATTTTCAGATGATTTTTTGCATGGACTTCCATCAAAACCTTCCCTTGTAGAATATAGGAAGGATCTAAAAAGTTTTGAATGGTTTTAGAACAGTCCTCGATTTTATTTGATTTTTTGAGCAAAACTAGTATAAACTTGTGTATGATATATTATGATTTTTTGACAGAAACTTCGATTTGGAAAAGTTTCGTAGAAATAAATTTTCATATGATTTTTTGCATGGAATTCCATCATAACCTTCCATCGTAACATATAGGGAGGATTTAAAAATTTTGTATCGTTTCGTACAGTCCTCGATTTAATTTGATTTTTTGAGCAAAACTAGTATAAAAATGTGTATAATATATTAGGATTTTTTGACCAAAACTTCCATTTGGAAAAGTTTCGTAGAATAAAATTTTCAGATGATTTTTTGCATGGACTTCCATCAAAACCGTCCCTCGTAACATATAGGAAATATCTAAAACGTTTTGAATGGTTTCGTACAGTCCTCGATTTTATTTGATTTTTTGAGCAAAACTAGTATAAACTTGTGTATAATATATTATGATTTTTTGACTGAAACTTTCATTTGGAAAAGTTTCGTAGAATCAAATTTTAATATGATTTTTTGCATGGACTTCCATCATAACCTTCCATCGTAACATATAGGGAGGATCTAAAATGTTTTGTATCGTTTCGTACAGTCCTCGATTTAATCTGATTTTATGAGCAAAACTAGTATAAAAATGTGTATAATATATTAGGTTTTTTTTACTAAAACTTCCATTTGGAAAAGTTTCGTAGAATAAAATTTTCAGATGATTTTTTGCATGAACTTCCATCAAAACCTTCCCTCGTAACATATAGGAAAGATCTAAAAAGTTTTGAATGGTTTCGTAAAGTCCTCGATTTAATTTTATTTTTTGAGCAAAACTATATAAACTTGTGTATAATATATTATGATTTTTTGACAGAAACATGCATTTGTAAAAGTTTCATAGAATCAAATTTTCATATGATTTTTTGCATGGACTTCCATCATAACCTTCCATTGTAACATATAGGGAGGATCTAAAACGTTTTGTATCGTTTCTACAGTCCTCAATTTAATCTGATTTTTTGAGCAAAACTAGTATAAAAATTTGTATAATATATTACGATTTTTTGGACAAAACTTGCATTTGGAAAAGTTTTATAGAATAAAATTTTCAGATGATTTTTTGCATGGACTTCCATCAAAACCTTCCCTTGTAGAATATAGGAAGGATCTAAAAAGTTTTGAATGGTTACGAACAGTCCTCAATTTAATTTGATTTTTTGAGCAAAACTAGTATAAACTTGTGTATAATATATTATGATTTTTTGACAGAAACTTCGATTTGGAAAAGTTTCGTAGAAATAAATTTTCATATGATTTTTTGCATGGAATTCCATCATAACCTTCCATCGTAACATATAGGGAGGATTTAAAAGTTTTGTAGCGTTTCGTACAGTCCTCGATTTAATTTGATTTTTTGAGCAAAACTAGTTTAAAAATGTTTATAATATATTAGGATTTTTTGACCAAAACTTCCATTTGGAAAAGTTTCGTAGAATAAAATTTTCAGATGATTTTTTGCATACTTCCATCAAAACCATCCCTCGTAACATATAGGAAATATCTAAAACGTTTTGAATGGTTTCGTACAGTCCTCGATTTTATTTGATTTTTTGAGCAAAACTAGTATAAACTTGTGTATAATATATTATGATTTTTTGACAAAAACTTTCATTTGGAAAAGTTTCGTAGAATCAAATTTTCATATGATTTTTTGCATGGACTTCCATCATAACCTTCCATCGTAACATATAGGGAGGATCTAAAACGTTTTGAATCGTTTCGTACAGTCCTCAATTTAATCTGATTTTAGGAGCAAAACTAGTATAAAAATGTGTATAATATATTACGGTTTTTTGACCAAAACTTGCATTTGGAAAAGTTTCGTAGAATAAAATTTTCAGATGATTTTTTGCATGGACTTCCATCAAAACCTTCCCTTGTAGAATATAGGAAGGATCTAAAAAGTTTTGAATGGTTTTAGAACAGTCCTCGATTTAATTTGATTTTTTGAGAAAAACTAGTATAAACTTGTGTATAATATATTATGATTTTTTGACAGAAACTTCGATTTGGAAAAGTTTCGTAGAAATAAATTTTCATATGATTTTTTGCATGGAATTCCATCATAACCTTCCATCGTAACATATAGGGAGGATTTAAAAATTTTGTATCGTTTCGTACAGTCCTCGATTTAATTTGATTTTTTGAGCAAAACTAGTATAAAAATGTGTATAATATATTAGGATTTTTTGACCAAAACTTCCATTTGGAAAAGTTTCGTAGAATAAAATTTTCAGATGATTTTTTGCATGGACTTCCATCAAAACCATCCCTCGTAACATATAGGAAATATCTAAAACGTTTTGAATGGTTTCGTACAGTCCTCGATTTTATTTGATTTTTTGAGAAAAACTAGTATAAACTTGTGTATAATATATTATGATTTTTTGACAGAAACTTTCATTTGGAAAAGTTTCGTAGAATCAAATTTTAATATGATTTTTTGCATGGACTTCCATCATAACCTTCCATCGTAACATATAGGGAGGATCTAAAAAGTTTTGTATCGTTTCGTACAGTCCTCGATTTAATCTGATTTTATGAGCAAAACTAGTATAAAAATGTGTATAATATATTAGGTTTTTTTTACTAAAACTTCCATTTGGAAAAGTTTCGTAGAATAAAATTTTCAGATGATTTTTTGCATGAACTTCCATCAAAACCTTCCCTCGTAACATATAGGAAAGATCTAAAAAGTTTTGAATGGTTTCGTAAAGTCCTCGATTTAATTTTATTTTTTGAGCAAAACTATATAAACTTGTGTATAATATATTATGATTTTTTGACAGAAACATGCATTTGTAAAAGTTTCATAGAATCAAATTTTCATATGATTTTTTGCATGGACTTCCATCATAACCTTCCATTGTAACATATAGGGAGGATCTAAAACGTTTTGTATCGTTTCTACAGTCCTCAATTTAATCTGATTTTTTGAGCAAAACTAGTATAAAAATTTGTATAATATATTACGATTTTTTGGACAAAACTTGCATTTGGAAAAGTTTTATAGAATAAAATTTTCAGATGATTTTTTGCATGGACTTCCATCAAAACCTTCCCTTATAGAATATAGGAAGGATCTAAAAAGTTTTGAATGGTTACGAACAGTCCTCAATTTAATTGATTTTTTGAGCAAAACTAGTATAAACTTGTGTATAATATATTATGATTTTTTGACAGAAACTTCGATTTGGAAAAGTTTCGTAGAAATAAATTTTCATATGATTTTTTGCATGGAATTCCATCATAACCTTCTGTAACACCCACTTTTCCCATTTTAAAAATTATATAAATTTTTCATTAAATCAGAGTTAATCAACTAAAGTGAGTCGCTACATCATCAATCAACCATCATTCTTTTATTCAAAAGTAAGCAGCGGAAATAAAGCTTTAATATCAAATTGCTCAAAAGCATTACAATTCATTCATAACAATGTTCCTTAACTCAATACTTAGTTATATAAAAGTTTATAAAAATCAAATGAAATATTATATTAAAAATCCCCGTTCCCGTTAC
The DNA here is from genome assembly GCA_963966055.1 of Lathyrus aphaca. Taxonomy (NCBI): domain Eukaryota; kingdom Viridiplantae; phylum Streptophyta; class Magnoliopsida; order Fabales; family Fabaceae; genus Lathyrus; species Lathyrus aphaca. The sequence goes on along the minus strand of OZ014520.1, from coordinate 595,390,850 downwards.
ATATCAGAGCTCCTAGGACACAGACATCAACATCAAAAGCGTTCCTCACGCACCTGAATTATCTGTACTTCCGAAGAAGCACAGACACAACAAAATAAACAATAGGGGTGAGAAATAGATTCATAATATAACGGCACATACGACATATATGAAGAAGTAATTCACCCCTAATCACACCAAATTATCAATCATATTATTCAATCAATCATATTATTCAATCAATCATAATATTCAATCAATCATAATGCAATGCGACTCCAATGCACCATGCAAATGCGGTACCGACTCATAATAACGGTTCATCAATAGAACCCCGAATGCATCGTTAACGTCTCCAACAAGACACGATCATCCCTGCAACCACGATTCTCAACGAATCCCGAATAATCACATCCACGACATGATTATTCCATCAAATGTATGCGCATGCAGACACAACAACGCATACCATATCACAATACACATGAACACATCATGCTTTACGATCATCATGATCTCATCAACCAACCATCAGTGCATCTTATTCACACACAAAGCATACACATATCTCATGTTATTCACAATCATAACAATCTACATATTCATATAATTCAATCATTATTATCATAATCTCTTAATATACCTAAGGGAGGAAGGAACTCCCAATTACCCTTCTATGTCCTATCACCAATTATAAACCCTTTTCTCCCCCTTACCTTAATCGATGGCCGCTTCGAATCTCCGATCGAATTTCCAATCCTTTGCCTATGTGGCCCTTTTTCCTCTCCTCTTTCATCCATAGAGATTAGAAATACGAACATGCTACCATTGAGTTCATATCTTGACCAAAATTTAGCCTTCATCACCATCAATCCCGTAACCACTATTTGACCAATTTCCAGCATGAACTTCCAAACTTCAAATGCATTTTTCTCATTCAATACTAAACTTATTGACACGAAATTATATATCAATTCGAAGGGAATTTCGTAAGCTTTCCAAAAATCCAAGAATCGTTTTAATCAGAATTACGAGTAAAAAGTTATCACCTGTTTAGTAGAGGCTGTACCGTATGTGCGAAAATTAAGATATGAACATGAATCCTTCTTTCTCCTTCTTTTCTCCCAAGTTGTTTTCTCTCCTCTAAAACCCTTATTTTTCTCTAAGACTTTTTCCTCGTTTTCCCTAATTTCCACTATTCCCTTTTCTTCTCTTACTTCTTCCCTTTTGACTCATTCTATTATTCCTTTTTATTAAAATAATAATAATCCAATAAAACAATTAATGGGCCTAAACACTGCACCCCTTTAATTGCTAATTCCGACGAAATCCAAGCCCAATAACCAACATGCTCCAATAATCAATACTACCAATGATAATATTATTTCTTCGATTTTCCGATTTAACAACTTAATTTACCATAACGTTGAAAATCAATTAATAATTCACGACTAATTATTTTCTCCCGACTTAATTAGATTATCCTCCAACATTTGACCAAATGTTCCAAGCATCTAAACAACTTATCCAACCATAAACGGGAGAATATTCCACATCAATTCCCACAACTTAAATCGACTCATTCAACTTAATTCAAACGAACTTAGCAATTTATCACAAACAACTCTGATAATTCAACATAAATCAACGCCAATAACGCGAATATAATTAATTAAATAATTAATTAATAAACAGAGCGTTACAACTCTCCCCCACTTAGGATATTTTCGTCCTCGAAAATTTATCCGATTAAACTACTCCAACTACTTATTCCATCAGACTAATCAACTCTCATTCCAAAGGCAACCCACATATACCACAAACAATAATACATAACTTAAACACAACATATAATACAACAAAGCTACCAACATCGTTGTAATTCAGATAATAACAATTACATGACATCGCGCCTTCGCTGCGCACTCTGATTAATTGCACACTACCAAATTTACTGAGTTTAACTCCAACTTACACTCACCAAAATCGACATATAAACAAAGCCTCCGACTTAATCCTTTGGAATTCCGTTCCAACAGGTATTCTAACACTTGTAGTTACCGAATAGTTACAAATTAGATCCTTAAGATAACGCCTCTAAACATTCAACCAATAACAACTGCGACTACTTCCAAATCTTGGATAAAATATTCATATACTTCTATGAATTCCCAATTATCATCAACATAGACTACAACTTTACTATCTTTCATTAACATGCCCTCTAAAATACTTAACATCATTACAACAACATATAACATCTGAGTTCACTTAACTCCAACCAGATCAATCATTTTCTTCACTCCTAACGAATCTAACAACCAAATCATCGATTCCTACTTATATGGACAATATGCTTCATAGATTCTTTTCCAAGTCAACACCTCAAAATGGCTCTTCTTGTTACAACCAAAACCCCACTCTAATACACCAACTTATAATTTCATTTCTTCTAATACTTGCAACTTAGATTCATAAGGCAACACCTCTGAACATTCAACATAGATACAACTACGACAACTTCCAAATTTTAGACAATAACTATATGCTTCATGAATTCTCAATTATTCTCAACACAACTACAACTTTATCATCTTAAAATAACACATTCTTCGAAAATCTTCTTAACACACTACATCATTAGGACAATATAAGGTCCATCGATATAACAATTTCCATAAGATAACTCATATTTCTCTGCTTCTAACTAATCCAACGTATCAAATCCTCGATTCTTACTCATACTAACACAACCTTTCATAAATTCTTATTCGAACCAACGCAACCAAAACAACTATCCATGTTCTAATCAAAATCACACTTTAATAAACCCACTCATAATTCCACTTCGTCTGGCTCTTGCAATTCAACTTTATCCTACATTCTTGACAATCTTGGTTTTACTTTACCATATACTTTACTTTTGAATTATCCCCAAGAAAATTTCAGGCCTCGTACCATTTAAATCATCACAAACAACATTCTCATTATCCAGCATTCAACTACGAATATCCATAATACTATTTAATCCCAACGCAACTTCATACCATCATTCTTAAATCTGACTAACATTCTTATACATGATTCTTCATGAACAATTCAAACAATACTCAATTTCCCAGCTCGACTTCAACTGATTTAACTCATATACCATACTAGTCGGTATGACACATCTATCCATACATTATAATTTCGTCTTCTATCAACAATAGATTAAGGGTGATCAGTTCCTCAATTTGTCAATAGACATCCGTCAACCATAACGGTGGCATAAATAATCATTACTCAACATAATAACATACTTCAACTTGTGCCCAAAGTCCGTAAGTATAATGCTCTGCCAACTTTCTACAGCTTATCCACTTCTCCTTAGTCTCTAAAATTTTCGACTTCGTCAATTACACCAACGCATCCAAAATTCGATACGCAATCTCTTATACATGCTCCAAGCGCAACACAACTTTAAATATCCTTCAAACACCAGAGCCGCCACAACATCAACATAATCTAATTCGGTTCGCTCCAATTACAACTCTCATCCACGTTAAAATATTTAACAACACTACTCAACTTCGGTCTTCCTCTCAACATCACCATCATCTAGAATAGGCACTTTAATTTTCCTCATTTGATATAAATTGTATCTTTATGCATTCTCCGATACCAACATTTTATTCTTTAATAACATTTTCATCTTTCTAAATTTTCAGCAATAGATGTTCAACTTTGAACACAATTATATCTTCCAATAAAAACCTCTAACTCACAAAATTATATTCTAACATGAAGAGAATTTCGTGAAGATTCCAGAACTTCAAAAACCGCTTGGATCCAACTTACGAGTAAGAAGTTATCCTCCTTACAATGAGACTGATTTAGAATTACCGTATGCAGAATTTAAAAACAAATCAACAGCAGACCCAATTATTAAAATACATTTATCTCCCTAATTATAAACCTCCTGAATGAAAATCTTATATGCAAATTGTAGGGAATTTTGTAAGCTTTCAAAAAAATCCAGAACCGCTTCAATCCGATTCACGGTTAAAAAGTTATGCCACTTCTCGTGACAGCTGCTCCAACATTGCAAAAACCAGATTTTTGAGATTGGCGAACATAAGTTCTATCTCTCTCGCTCTTACTTCCAAGCTCTACCAAGAATCTTACTCTTCTTCCAACTTTGAAAATTACCCGACTTAATCCAACTACACTCAAAGCGAAACAATATACCGACTTGGTCCTTCAACTTATCATTTCCATCAAAATAAATCTTCCTCCTCAAACAATTCTCATATAAAATATACGCACTTCTCAAATTCGACCGATATGAACTCATGAGTCCATGCTCTTGCCGGTCTGCAACAACATCTCTTCAACAACCTTGCACTCTTGCAATAAACATCAACTTTGAACCAACTTCGACATTCCAACAACAGTCTGAGAGTCAAGCTTCTTCCCCACTTAATTCCAACAAACACCTGCAGGCAACGACTAGAAACTAACAACAAGTACCGACAGTGTTTCACACACATGTCGCGTACTAAGGAATTAACAACGCTAGACAACTTTGGCCGGATGGACCGACCTGCTCTGATACCAATTGTAACACCCACTTTTCCCATTTTCAAAATTATATAAATTTTTCATTAAATCAGAGTTAATCAACTAAAGTGAGTCGCTACATCATCAATCAACCATCATTCTTTTATTCAAAAGTAAGCAGCGGAAATAAAGCTTTAATATCAAATTGCTCAAAAGCATTACAATTCATTCATAACAATGTTCCTTAACTCAATACTTAGTTATATAAAAGTTTATAAAAATCAAATGAAATATTATATTAAAAATCCCCGTTCCCATTACATATCAGAGCTCCTAGGACACATACATCAACATCAAAAGCGTTCCTCACGCACCTGAATTATCTGTACTTCCGAAGAAGCACAGACACAACAAAATAAACAATAGGGGTGAGAAATAGATTCATAATATAACGGCACATACGACATATATGAAGAAGTAATTCACCCCTAATCACACCAAATTATCAATCATATTATTCAATCAATCATATTATTCAATCAATCATATTATTCAATCAATCATAATATTCAATCAATCATAATGCAATGCGACTCCAATGCACCATGCAAATGCGGTACCGACTCATAATAACGGTTCATCAATAGAACCCCGAATGCATCGTTAACGTCTCCAACAAGACACGATCATCCCTGCAACCACGATTCTCAACGAATCCCGAATAATCACATCCACGACATGATTATTCCATCAAATGTATGCGCATGCAGACACAACAACGCATACCATATCACAATACACATGAACACATCATGCTTTACGATCATCATGATCTCATCAACCAACCATCAGTGCATCTTATTCACACACAAAGCATACACATATCTCATCTTATTCACCTTAATCGATGGCCGCTTCGAATCTCCGATCGAATTTCCAATCCTTTGCCTATGTGGCCCTTTTTCCTCTCCTCTTTCATCCATAGAGATTAGAAATACGAACATGCTACCATTGAGTTCATATCTTGACCAAAATTTAGCCTTCATCACCATCAATCCCGTAACCACTATTTGACCAATTTCCAGCATGAACTTCCAAACTTCAAATGCATTTTTCTCATTCAATACTAAACTTATTGACACGAAATTATATATCAATTCGAAGGGAATTTCGTAAGCTTTCCAAAAATCCAAGAATCGTTTTAATCAGAATTACGAGTAAAAAGTTATCACCTGTTTAGTAGAGGCTGTACCGTATGTGCGAAAATTAAGATATGAACATGAATCCTTCTTTCTCCTTCTTTTCTCCCAAGTTGTTTTCTCTCCTCTAAAACCCTTATTTTTCTCTAAGACTTTTTCCTCGTTTTCCCTAATTTCCACTATTCCCTTTTCTTCTCTTACTTCTTCCCTTTTGACTCATTCTATTATTCCTTTTTATTAAAATAATAATAATCCAATAAAACAATTAATGGGCCTAAACACTGAACCCCTTTAATTGCTAATTCCGACGAAATCCAAGCCCAATAACCAACATGCTCCAATAATCAATACTACCAATGATAATATTATTTCTTCGATTTTCCGATTTAACAACTTAATTTACCATAACGTTGAAAATCAATTAATAATTCACGACTAATTATTTTCTCCCGACTTAATTAGATTATCCTCCAACATTTGACCAAATGGTCCAAGCATCTAAACAACTTATCCAACCATAAACGGGAGAATATTCCACATCAATTCCCACAACTTAAATCGACTCATTCAACTTAATTCAAACGAACTTAGCAATTTATCACAAACAACTCTGATAATTCAACATAAATCAACGCCAATAACGCGAATATAATTAATTAAATAATTAATTAATAAACAGAGCGTTACACCTTCCATCGTAACATATAGGGAGGATTTAAAAGTTTTGTAGCGTTTCGTACAGTCCTCGATTTAATTTGATTTTTTGAGCAAAACTAGTTTAAAAATGTTTATAATATATTAGGATTTTTTGACCAAAACTTCCATTTGGAAAAGTTTCGTAGAATAAAATTTTCAGATGATTTTTTGCATGGACTTCCATCAAAACCATCCCTCGTAACATATAGGAAATATCTAAAACGTTTTGAATGGTTTCGTACAGTCCTCGATTTTATTTGATTTTTTGAGCAAAACTAGTATAAACTTGTGTATAATATATTATGATTTTTTGACAAAAACTTTCATTTGGAAAAGTTTCGTAGAATCAAATTTTCATATGATTTTTTGCATGGACTTCCATCATAACCTTCCATCGTAACATATAGGGAGGATCTAAAACGTTTTGAATCGTTTCGTACAGTCCTCAATTTAATCTGATTTTAGGAGCAAAACTAGTATAAAAATGTGTATAATATATTACGGTTTTTTGACCAAAACTTGCATTTGGAAAAGTTTCGTAGAATAAAATTTTCAGATGATTTTTTGCATGGACTTCCATCAAAACCTTCCCTTGTAGAATATAGGAAGGATCTAAAAAGTTTTGAATGGTTTTAGAACAGTCCTCGATTTTATTTGATTTTTTGAGCAAAACTAGTATAAACTTGTGTATGATATATTATGATTTTTTGACAGAAACTTCGATTTGGAAAAGTTTCGTAGAAATAAATTTTCATATGATTTTTTGCATGGAATTCCATCATAACCTTCCATCGTAACATATAGGGAGGATTTAAAAAATTTGTATCGTTTCGTACAGTCCTCGATTTAATTTGATTTTTTGAGCAAAACTAGTATAAAAATGTGTATAATATATTAGGATTTTTTGACCAAAACATCCATTTGGAAAAGTTTCGTAGAATAAAATTTTCAGATGATTTTTTGCATGGACTTCCATCAAAACCGTCCCTCGTAACATATAGGAAATATCTAAAACGTTTTGAATGGTTTCGTACAGTCCTCGATTTTATTTGATTTTTTGAGCAAAACTAGTATAAACTTGTGTATAATATATTATGATTTTTTGACAGAAACTTTCATTTGGAAAAGTTTCGTAGAATCAAATTTTAATATGATTTTTTGCATGGACTTCCATCATAACCTTCCATCGTAACATATAGGGAGGATCTAAAATGTTTTGTATCGTTTCGTACAGTCCTCGATTTAATCTGATTTTATGAGCAAAACTAGTATAAAAATGTGTATAATATATTAGGTTTTTTTTACTAAAACTTCCATTTGGAAAAGTTTCGTAGAATAAAATTTTCAGATTATTTTTTGCATGAACTTCCATCAAAACCTTCCCTCGTAACATATAGGAAAGATCTAAAAAGTTTTGAATGGTTTCGTAAAGTCCTCGATTTAATTTTATTTTTTGAGCAAAACTATATAAACTTGTGTATAATATATTATGATTTTTTGACAGAAACATGCATTTGTAAAAGTTTCATAGAATCAAATTTTCATATGATTTTTTGCATGGACTTCCATCATAACCTTCCATTGTAACATATAGGGAGGATCTAAAACGTTTTGTATCGTTTCTACAGTCCTCAATTTAATCTGATTTTTTGAGCAAAACTAGTATAAAAATTTGTATAATATATTACGATTTTTTGGACAAAACTTGCATTTGGAAAAGTTTTATAGAATAAAATTTTCAGATGATTTTTTGCATGGACTTCCATCAAAACCTTCCCTTGTAGAATATAGGAAGGATCTAAAAAGTTTTGAATGGTTACGAACAGTCCTCAATTTAATTTGATTTTTTGAGCAAAACTAGTATAAACTTGTGTATAATATATTATGATTTTTTGACAGAAACTTCGATTTGGAAAAGTTTCGTAGAAATAAATTTTCATATGATTTTTTGCATGGAATTCCATCATAACCTTCCATCGTAACATATAGGGAGGATTTAAAAGTTTTGTAGCGTTTCGTACAGTCCTCGATTTAATTTGATTTTTTGAGCAAAACTAGTTTAAAAATGTTTATAATATATTAGGATTTTTTGACCAAAACTTCCATTTGGAAAAGTTTCGTAGAATAAAATTTTCAGATGATTTTTTGCATGGACTTCCATCAAAACCATCCCCCATAACATATAGGAAATATCTAAAACGTTTTGAATGGTTTCGTACAGTCCTCGATTTTATTTGATTTTTTGAGCAAAACTAGTATAAACTTGTGTATAATATATTATGATTTTTTGACAAAAACTTTCATTTGGAAAAGTTTCGTAGAATCAAATTTTCATATGATTTTTTGCATGGACTTCCATCATAACCTTCCATCGTAACATATAGGGAGGATCTAAAACGTTTTGAATCGTTTCGTACAGTCCTCAATTTTATCTGATTTTTGGAGCAAAACTAGTATAAAAATGTGTATAATATATTACGGTTTTTTGACCAAAACTTGCATTTGGAAAAGTTTCGTAGAATAAAATTTTCAGATGATTTTTTGCATGGACTTCCATCAAAACCTTCCCTTGTAGAATATAGGAAGGATCTAAAAAGTTTTGAATGGTTTTAGAACAGTCCTCGATTTAATTTGATTTTTTGAGCAAAACTAGTATAAACTTGTGTATGATATATTATGATTTTTTGACAAAAACTTCGATTTGGAAAAGTTTCGTAGAAATAAATTTTCATATGATTTTTTGCATGGAATTCCATCATAACCTTCCATCGTAACATATAGGGAGGATTTAAAAATTTTGTATCGTTTCGTACAGTCCTCGATTTAATTTGATTTTTTGAGCAAAACTAGTATAAAAATGTGTATAATATATTAGGATTTTTTGACCAAAACTTCCATTTGGAAAAGTTTCGTAGAATAAAATTTTCAGATGATTTTTTGCATGGACTTCCATCAAAACCGTCCCTCGTAACATATAGGAAATATCTAAAACGTTTTGAATGGTTTCGTACAATCCTCGATTTTATTTGAATTTTTGAGCAAAACTAGTATAAACTTGTGTATAATATATTATGATTTTTTGACAGAAACTTTCATTTGGAAAAGTTTCGTAGAATCAAATTTTAATATGATTTTTTGCATGGACTTCCATCATAACCTTCCATCGTAACATATAGGGAGGATCTAAAATGTTTTGTATCGTTTCGTACAGTCCTCGATTTAATCTGATTTTATGAGCAAAACTAGTATAAAAATGTGTATAATATATTAGGTTTTTTTTACTAAAACTTCCATTTGGAAAAGTTTCGTAGAATAAAATTTTCAGATTATTTTTTGCATGAACTTCCATCAAAACCTTCCCTCGTAACATATAGGAAAGATCTAAAAAGTTTTGAATGGTTTCGTAAAGTCCTCGATTTAATTTTTTTTTTTGAGCAAAACTATATAAACTTGTGTATAATATATTATGATTTTTTGACAGAAACATGCATTTGTAAAAGTTTCATAGAATCAAATTTTCATATGATTTTTTGCATGGACTTCCATCATAACCTTCCATTGTAACATATAGGGAGGATCTAAAACGTTTTGTATCGTTTCTACAGTCCTCAATTTAATCTGATTTTTTGAGCAAAACTAGTATAAAAATTTGTATAATATATTACGATTTTTTGGACAAAACTTGCATTTGGAAAAGTTTTATAGAATAAAATTTTCAGATGATTTTTTGCATGGACTTCCATCAAAACCTTCCCTTGTAGAATATAGGAAGGATCTAAAAAGTTTTGAATGGTTACGAACCGTCCTCAATTTAATTTGATTTTTTGAGCAAAACTAGTATAAACTTGTGTATAATATATTATGATTTTTTGACAGAAACTTCGATTTGGAAAAGTTTCGTAGAAATAAATTTTCATATGATTTTTTGCATGGAATTCCATCATAACCTTCCATCGTAACATATAGGGAGGATTTAAAAGTTTTGTAGCGTTTCGTACAGTCCTCGATTTAATTTGATTTTTTGAGCAAAACTAGTTTAAAAATGTTTATAATATATTAGGATTTTTTGACCAAAACTTCCATTTGGAAAAGTTTCGTAGAATAAAATTTTCAGATGATTTTTTGCATGGACTTCCATCAAAACCATCCCCCATAACATATAGGAAATATCTAAAACGTTTTGAATGGTTTCGTACAGTCCTCGATTTTATTTGATTTTTTGAGCAAAACTAGTATAAACTTGTGTATAATATATTATGATTTTTTGACAAAAACTTTCATTTGGAAAAGTTTCGTAGAATCAAATTTTCATATGATTTTTTGCATGGACTTCCATCATAACCTTCCATCGTAACATATAGGGAGGATCTAAAACGTTTTGAATCGTTTCGTACAGTCCTCAATTTTATCTGATTTTTGGAGCAAAACTAGTATAAAAATGTGTATAATATATTACGGTTTTTTGACCAAAACTTGCATTTGGAAAAGTTTCGTAGAATAAAATTTTCAGATGATTTTTTGCATGGACTTCCATCAAAACCTTCCCTTGTAGAATATAGGAAGGATCTAAAAAGTTTTGAATGGTTTTAGAACAGTCCTCGATTTTATTTGATTTTTTGAGCAAAACTAGTATAAACTTGTGTATGATATATTATGATTTTTTGACAAAAACTTCGATTTGGAAAAGTTTCGTAGAAATAAATTTTCATATGATTTTTTGCATGGAATTCCATCATAACCTTCCATCGTAACATATAGGGAGGATTTAAAAATTTTGTATCGTTTCGTACAGTCCTCGATTTAATTTGATTTTTTGAGCAAAACTAGTATAAAAATGTGTATAATATATTAGGATTTTTTGACCAAAACTTCCATTTGGAAAAGTTTCGTAGAATAAAATTTTCAGATGATTTTTTGCATGGACTTCCATCAAAACCGTCCCTCGTAACATATAGGAAATATCTAAAACGTTTTGAATGGTTTCGTACAATCCTCGATTTTATTTGAATTTTTGAGCAAAACTAGTATAAACTTGTGTATAATATATTATGATTTTTTGACAGAAACTTTCATTTGGAAAAGTTTCGTAGAATCAAATTTTAATATGATTTTTTGCATGGACTTCCATCATAACCTTCCATCGTAACATATAGGGAGGATCTAAAATGTTTTGTATCGTTTCGTACAGTCCTCGATTTAATCTGATTTTTGGTGCAAAACTAGTATAAAAATGTGTATAATATATTACGGTTTTTTGACCAAAACTTGCATTTGGAAAAGTTTCGTAGAATAAAATTTTCAGATGATTTTTTGCATGGACTTTCATTAAAACCTTCCCTTGTAGAATATAGGAAGGATCTAAAAAGTTTTAAATGGTTTCGTACAGTCCTCGATTTAATTTTTTTTTTGTGCAAAACTATTATAAACTTGTCTATAATATATTACGATTTTTTGACAGAAACTTGGATTTGGAAAAGTTTCGTAGAATCAAATTTTCATATGATTTTTTGCATGGACTTCCATCATAACCTTCCATCGTAAAATATAGGGAGGATCTAAAACGTTTTGTATTGTTTCGTACAGTCCTCAATTTAATCTGATTTTTTGAGCAAAACTAGTATAAAAATTTGTATAATATATTACGATTTTTTGGACAAAACTTGCATTTGGAAAAGTTTTATAGAATAAAATTTTCAGATGATTTTTTGCATGGACTTCCATCAAAACCTTCCCTTGTAGAATATAGGAAGGATCTAAAAAGTTTGGAATGGTTTCGAACAGTCCTCGATTTAATTTGATTTTTTGAGCAAAACTAGTATAAACTTGTGTATAATATATTATGATTTTTTGACAGAAACTTCGATTTGGAAAAGTTTCGTAGAAATAAATTTTCATATGATTTTTTGCATGGAATTCCATCATAACCTTCCATCGTAACATATAGGGAGGATATAAAAAGTTTTGTATCATTTCGTACAGTCCTCGATTTAATTTGATTTTTTGATCAAAACTAGTTTAAAAATGTGTATAATATATTAGGATTTTTTGACCAAAACTTCCATTTGGAAAAGTTTCGTAGAATAAAATTTTCAGATGATTTTTTGCATGGACTTCCATCAAAACCGTCCCTCGTAACATATAGGAAATATCTAAAACGTTTTGAATGGTTTCGTACAGTCCTCGATTTTATTTGATTTTTTGAGCAAAACTAGTATAAACTTGTGTATAATATATTATGATTTTTTAACAAAAACTTGCATTTGGAAAAGTTTCGTAGAATCAAATTTTTATATGATTTTTTGCATGGACTTCCATCATAACCTTCCATCGTAACATATAGGGAGGATCTAAAACGTTTTGTATCGTTTCGTACAGTTCTCAATTTTATCTGATTTTTGGAGCAAAACTAGTATAAAAATGTGTATAATATATTACGGTTTTTTGACCAAAACTTGCATTTGGAAAAGTTTCGTAGAATAAAATTTTCAGATGATTTTTTGCATGGACTTTCATTAAAACCTTCCCTTGTAGAATATAGGAAGGATCTAAAAAGTTTTAAATGGTTTCATACAGTCCTCGATTTAATTTTTTTTTTGTGCAAAACTAGTATAAATTTGTCTATAATATATTACGATTTTTTGACAGAAACTTGGATTTGGAAAAGTTTCGTAGAATCAAATTTTCATATGATTTTTTGCATGGACTTCCATCTTAACCTTCCATCGTAAAATATAAGGAGGATCTAAAAAGTTTTGTATCGTTTCGTACAGTCCTCGATTTAATCTAATTTTTTGAGCAAAACTAGTATAAAAATGTGTATAATATATTAGGATTTTTTGACCAAAACTTCCATTTGGAAAAGTTTCGTAGAATAAAATTTTCAGATGATTTTTTGCATGGACTTCCATAAAAACCTTCCCTCGTAACATATAGGAAAGATCTAAAAAGTTTTGAATGGTTCCGTACAGTCCTCGATTTTATTTGATTTTTTGAGCAAAACTAGTATAAACTTGTATATAATATATTATGATTTTTTGTCAAAAACTTGGATTTTGAAAAGTTTAGTAGAATCAAATTTTCATTTCTTTTTTGCATGGACTTAAATCATAACCTTCCATCGTAACAAATAGGGAGGATCTAAAAAATTTTGTATCGTTTCGTACAGTCCTCGATTTAATTTGATTTTTTGAGCAAAACTAGTATAAAAATGTGTATAATATATTAGGATTTTATGACCAAAACTTCCATTTGGAAAAGTTTCGTAGAATAAAATTTTCAGATGATTTTTTGCATGGACTTCCATCAAAACCGTCCCTCGTAACATATAGGAAATATCTAAAACGTTTTGAATGGTTTCGTACAGTCCTCGATTTTATTTGATTTTTTGAGCAAAACTAGTATAAACTTGTGTATAATATATTATGATTTTTTGACAGAAACTTTCATTTGGAAAAGTTTCGTAGAATACAATTTTAATATGATTTTTTGCATGGACTTCCATCATAACCTTCCATCGTAACATATAGGGAGGATCTAAAAAGTTATGTATCGTTTCGTACAGTCCTCGATTTAATCTGATTTTATGAGCAAAACTAGTATAAAAATGTGTATAATATATTAGGTTTTTTTTACTAAAACTTCCATTTGGAAAAATTTCGTAGAATAAAATTTTCAGATGATTTTTTGCATGAACTTCCATCAAAACCTTCCCTCGTAACATATAGGAAAGATCTAAAAAGTTTTGAATGGTTTCGTACAATCCTCGATTTAATTTTATTTTTTGAGCAAAACTATATAAACTTGTGTATAATATATTATGATTTTTTGACAGAAACATGCATTTGTAAAAGTTTCATAGAATCAAATTTTCATATGATTTTTTGCATGGACTTCCATCATAACCTTCCATTGTAACATATAGGGAGGATCTAAAACGTTTTGTATCGTTTCTACAGTCCTCAATTTAATCTGATTTTTTGAGCAAAACTAGTATAAAATTTGTATAATATATTACGATTTTTTGGACAAAACTTGCATTTGGAAAAGTTTTATAGAATAAAATTTTCAGATGATTTTTTGCATGGACTTCCATCAAAACCTTCCCTTGTAGAATATAGGAAGGATCTAAAAAGTTTTGAATGGTTTCGAACAGTCCTCGATTTAATTTGATTTTTTGAGCAAAACTAGTATAAACTTGTGTATAATATATTATGATTTTTTGACAGAAACTTCGATTTGGAAAAGTTTCGTAGAAATAAATTTTCATATGATTTTTTGCATGGAATTCCATCATAACCTTCCATCGTAACATATAGGGAGGATATAAAAAGTTTTGTATCATTTCGTACAGTCCTCGATTTAATTTGATTTTTTGAGCAAAACTAGTTTAAAAATGTGTATAATATATTAGGATTTTTTGACCAAAACTTCCATTTGGAAAAGTTTCGTAGAATAAAATTTTCAGATGATTTTTTGCATGGACTTCCATCAAAACCGTCCCTCGTAACATATAGGAAATATCTAAAACGTTTTGAATGGTTTCGTACAGTCCTCGATTTTATTTGATTTTTTGAGCAAAACTAGTATAAACTTGTGTATAATATATTATGATTTTTTAACAAAAACTTGCATTTGGAAAAGTTTCGTAGAATCAAATTTTCATATGATTTTTTGCATGGACTTCCATCATAACCTTCCATCGTAACATATAGGGAGGATCTAAAACGTTTTGTATCGTTTCGTACAGTTCTCAATTTTATCTGATTTTTGGAGCAAAACTAGTATAAAAATGTGTATAATATATTACGGTTTTTTGACCAAAACTTGCATTTGGAAAAGTTTCGTAGAATAAAATTTTCAGATGATTTTTTGCATGGACTTTCATTAAAACCTTCCCTTGTAGAATATAGGAAGGATCTAAAAAGTTTTAAATGGTTTCGTACAGTCCTCGATTTAATTTTTTTTTTGTGCAAAACTATTATAAACTTGTCTATAATATATTACGATTTTTTGACAGAAACTTGGATTTGGAAAAGTTTCGTAGAATCAAATTTTCATATGATTTTTTGCATGGACTTCCATCATAACCTTCCATCGTAAAATATAGGGAGGATCTAAAACGTTTTGTATCGTTTCGTACAGTCCTCAATTTAATCTGATTTTTTGAGCAAAACTAGTATAAAAATTTGTATAATATATTACGATTTTTTGGACAAAACTTGCATTTGGAAAAGTTTTATAGAATAAAATTTTCAGATGATTTTTTGCATGGACTTCCATCAAAACCTTCCCTTGTAGAATATAGGAAGGATCTAAAAAGTTTGGAATGGTTTCGAACAGTCCTCGATTTAATTTGATTTTTTGAGCAAAACTAGTATAAACTTGTGTATAATATATTATGATTTTTTGACAGAAACTTCGATTTGGAAAAGTTTCGTAGAAATAAATTTTCATATGATTTTTTGCATGGAATTCCATCATAACCTTCCATCGTAACATATAGGGAGGATATAAAAAGTTTTGTATCATTTCGTACAGTCCTCGATTTAATTTGATTTTTTGATCAAAACTAGTTTAAAAATGTGTATAATATATTAGGATTTTTTGACCAAAACTTCCATTTGGAAAAGTTTCGTAGAATAAAATTTTCAGATGATTTTTTGCATGGACTTCCATCAAAACCGTCCCTCGTAACATATAGGAAATATCTAAAACGTTTTGAATGGTTTCGTACAGTCCTCGATTTTATTTGATTTTTTGAGCAAAACTAGTATAAACTTGTGTATAATATATTATGATTTTTTAACAAAAACTTGCATTTGGAAAAGTTTCGTAGAATCAAATTTTTATATGATTTTTTGCATGGACTTCCATCATAACCTTCCATCGTAACATATAGGGAGGATCTAAAATGTTTTGTATCGTTTCGTACAGTTCTCAATTTTATCTGATTTTTGGAGCAAAACTAGTATAAAAATGTGTATAATATATTACGGTTTTTTGACCAAAACTTGCATTTGGAAAAGTTTCGTAGAATAAAATTTTCAGATGATTTTTTGCATGGACTTTCATTAAAACCTTCCCTTGTAGAATATAGGAAGGATCTAAAAAGTTTTAAATGGTTTCATACAGTCCTTGATTTAATTTTTTTTTTGTGCAAAACTAGTATAAATTTGTCTATAATATATTACGATTTTTTGACAGAAACTTGGATTTGGAAAAGTTTCGTAGAATCAAATTTTCATATGATTTTTTGCATGGACTTCCATCATAACCTTCCATCGTAAAATATAAGGAGGATCTAAAATGTTTTGTATCGTTTCGTACAGTCCTCGATTTAATCTAATTTTTTGAGCAAAACTAGTATAAAAATGTGTATAATATATTAGGATTTTTTGACCAAAACTTCCATTTGGAAAAGTTTCGTAGAATAAAATTTTCAGATGATTTTTTGCATGGACTTCCATAAAAACCTTCCCTCGTAACATATAGGAAAGATCTAAAAAGTTTTGAATGGTTCCGTACAGTCCTCGATTTTATTTGATTTTTTGAGCAAAACTAGTATAAACTTGTATATAATATATTATGATTTTTTGACAAAAACTTGGATTTTGAAAAGTTTAGTAGAATCAAATTTTCATTTCTTTTTTGCATGGACTTAAATCATAACCTTCCATCGTAACAAATAGGGAGGATCTAAAAAATTTTGTATCGTTTCGTACAGTCCTCGATTTAATTTGATTTTTTGAGCAAAACTAGTATAAAAATGTGTATAATATATTAGGATTTTATGACCAAAACTTCCATTTGGAAAAGTTTCGTAGAATAAAATTTTCAGATGATTTTTTGCATGGACTTCCATCAAAACCGTCCCTCGTAACATATAGGAAATATCTAAAACGTTTTGAATGGTTTCGTACAGTCCTCGATTTTATTTGATTTTTTGAGCAAAACTAGTATAAACTTGTGTATAATATATTATGATTTTTTGACAGAAACTTTCATTTGGAAAAGTTTCGTAGAATACAATTTTAATATGATTTTTTGCATGGACTTCCATCATAACCTTCCATCGTAACATATAGGGAGGATCTAAAAAGTTATGTATCGTTTCGTACAGTCCTCGATTTAATCTGATTTTATGAGCAAAACTAGTATAAAAATGTGTATAATATATTAGGTTTTTTTTACTAAAACTTCCATTTGGAAAAATTTCGTAGAATAAAATTTTCAGATGATTTTTTGCATGAACTTCCATCAAAACCTTCCCTCGTAACATATAGGAAAGATCTAAAAAGTTTTGAATGGTTTCGTACAGTCCTCGATTTAATTTTATTTTTTGAGCAAAACTATATAAACTTGTGTATAATATATTATGATTTTTTGACAGAAACATGCATTTGTAAAAGTTTCATAGAATCAAATTTTCATATGATTTTTTGCATGGACTTCCATCATAACCTTCCATTGTAACATATAGGGAGGATCTAAAATGTTTTGTATCGTTTCTACAGTCCTCAATTTAATCTGATTTTTTGAGCAAAACTAGTATAAAAAATTGTATGATATATTACGATTTTTTGACCAAAACTTGCATTTGGAAAAGTTTTATAGAATAAAATTTTCAGATGATTTTTTGCATGGACTTCCATCCAAACCTTCCCTTGTAGAATATAGGAAGGATCTAAAAAGTTTTGAATGGTTTCGAACAGTCCTCGATTTAATTTGATTTTTTGAGCAAAACTAGTATAAACTTGTGTATAATATTATGATTTTTTGACAGAAACTTCGTTTTGGAAAAGTTTCGTAGAAATAAATTTTCATATGATTTTTTGCATGGAATTCCATCATAGCCTTCCATCGTAACATATAGGGAGGATATAAAAAGTTTTGTATCGTTTCGTACAGTCCTCGATTTAATCTGATTTTTTGAGCAAAACTAGTTTAAAAATGTTTATAATATATTAGGATTTTTTGACCAAAACTTCCATTTGGAAAAGTTTCGTAGAATCAAATTTCCATATGATTTATTGTATGGACTTCCATCAAAACCTTCCCTCGTAACATATAGGAAGGATCTGAAATGTTTTGAATGGTTTCGTACAATCCTCGATTTAATTTGATTTTTTGAGCAAAACTAATATAAAAATGTGTATAATATATTAGGATATTTTGACAGAAACTGGCATTTGGAAAAGTTTCGTAGAATCAAATTTTCATTTTATTTTTTCCATGGACTTCCATCATAACCTTCCCTCGTAACATATAGGAAGGATTTGAAAAGTTTTGTATTGTTTCATACAGTCCTAGATTTAATCTAATTTTTTGAGCAAAATTAGTATAAATGTGTGTATAATATATTATGATTTTTTTTACCGAAACATGCATTTTGAACTGTTTCGTAGAATCAAATTTTCATATGATTTTTTTCATGGACTTCCATCATAATCTTCCCTCGTAATATATAGGAAGGATCTGAAAAGATTTGTATAGTTTCGTACAGTCCTCAATTTAATTTGATTTTTTGAGCAAAACTAGTATAAACTTGTGTATAATATATTATGATTTTTTAACAAAAACTAGCATTTGGAAAAGTTTCGTAGAATCAAATTTTCATATGATTTTTTGCATGGACTTCCATCATAACCTTCCATCGTAACATATAGGGACGATCTAAAACGTTTTGTATCGTTTCGTACAGTTCTCAATTTTATCTGATTTTTGGAGCAAAACTAGTATAAAAATGTGTATAATATATTACGGTTTTTTGACCAAAACTTGCATTTGGAAAAGTTTCGTAGAATAAAATTTTCAGATGATTTTTTGCATGGACTTTCATTAAAACCTTCCCTTGTAGAATATAGGAAGGATCTAAAAAGTTTTAAATGGTTTCGTACAGTCCTCGATTTAATTTATTTTTTTTTTGTGCAAAACTAGTATAAACTTGTCTATAATATATTACGATTTTTTGACAGAAACTTGGATTTGGAAAAGTTTCGTAGAATCAAATTTTCATATGATTTTTTGCATGGACTTCCATCATAACCTTCCATCGTAAAATATAAGGAGGATCTAAAAAGTTTTGTTTCGTTTCGTACAGTCCTCGATTTAATCTAATTTTTTGAGCAAAACTAGTATAAAAATGTGTATAATATATTAGGATTTTTTGACCAAAACTTCCATTTGGAAAAGTTTCGTAGAATAAAATTTTCAGATGATTTTTTTATGGACTTCCATAAAAACCTTCCCTCGTAACATATAGGAAAGATCTAAAAAGTTTTGAATGGTTCCGTATAGTCCTCGATTTTATTTGATTTTTTGAGCAAAACTAGTATAAACTTGTGTATAATATATTATGATTTTTTGACAAAAACTTGGATTTTAAAAAGTTTCGTAGAATCAAATTTTCATTTCTTTTTTGCATGGACTTAAATCATAACCTTCCATCGTAACAAATAAGGAGGATCTAAAAAATTATGTATCGTTTCGTACAGTCCTCGATTTAATTTGATTTTTTGAGCAAAACTAGTATAAAATTGTGTATAATATATTAGGATTTTTTGACCAAAACTTCCATTTGGAAAAGTTTCGTAGAATAAAATTTTCAGATGATTTTTTGCATGGACTTCCATCAAAACCGTCCCTCGTAACATATAGGAAATATCTTAAACGTTTTGAATGGTTTCGTACAGTCCTCGATTTTATTTGATTTTTTGAGCAAAACTAGTATAAACTTGTGTATAATATATTATGATTTTTTGACAGAAACTTTCATTTGGAAAAGTTTCGTAGAATCAAATTTTAATATGATTTTTTGCATGGACTTCCATCATAACCTTCCATCGTAACATATAGGGAGGATCTAAAAAGTTTTGTATCGTTTCGTACAGTCCTCGATTTAATCTGATTTTATGAGCAAAACTAGTATAAAAATGTGTATAATATATTAGGTTTTTTTTACTAAAACTTCCATTTGGAAAAGTTTCGTAGAATAAAATTTTCAGATGATTTTTTGCATGAACTTCCATCAAAACCTTCCCTCGTAACATATAGGAAAGATCTAAAAAGTTTTGAATGGTTTCGTACAGTCCTCGATTTAATTTTATTTTTTGAGCAAAACTATATAAACTTGTGTATAATATATTATGATTTTTTGACAGAAACATGCATTTGTAAAAGTTTCATAGAATCAAATTTTCATATGATTTTTTGCATGGACTTCCATCATAACCTTCCATTGTAACATATAGGGAGGATCTAAAACGTTTTGTATCGTTTCTACAGTCCTCAATTTAATCTGATTTTTTGAGCAAAACTAGTATAAAAAATTGTATAATATATTACGATTTTTTGACCAAAACTTGCATTTGGAAAAGTTTTATAGAATAAAATTTTCAGATGATTTTTTGCATGGACTTCCATCCAAACCTTCCCTTGTAGAATATAGGAAGGATCTAAAAAGTTTTGAATGGTTTCGAACAGTCCTCGATTTAATTTGATTTTTTGAGCAAAACTAGTATAAACTTGTGTATAATATATTATGATTTTTTGACAGAAACTTCGTTTTGGAAAAGTTTCGTAGAAATAAATTTTCATATGATTTTTTGCATGGAATTCCATCATAACATTCCATCGTAACATATAGGGAGGATATAAAAAGTTTTGTATCGTTTCGTACAGTCCTCGATTTAATCTGATTTTTTGAGCAAAACTAGTTTAAAAATGTTTATAATATATTAGGATTTTTTGACCAAAACTTCCATTTGGAAAAGTTTCATAGAATCAAATTTCCATATGATTTTTTGCATGGACTTCCATCAAAACCTTCCCTCGTAACATATAGGAAGGATCTGAAATGTTTTGAATGGTTTCGTACAATCCTCGATTTAATTTGATTTTTTGAGCAAAACTAATATAAAAATGTGTATAATATATTAGGATATTTTGACAGAAACTGGCATTTGGAAAAGTTTCGTAGAATCAAATTTTCATTTTATTTTTTCCATGGACTTCCATCATAACATTCCCTCGTATCATATAGGAAGGATTTGAAAAGTTTTGTATTGTTTCATACAGTCCTCGATTTAATCTAATTTTATGAGCAAAATTAGTATAAACGTGTGTATAATATATTATGATTTTTTTACCGAAACTTGCATTTTGAACTGTTTCGTAGAATCAAATTTTCATATGATTTTTTTCATGGACTTTCATCATAATCTTCCCTCGTAATATATAGGAAGGATCTGAAAAGATTTGTATAGTTTCGTATAGTCCTCAATTTAATTTGATTTTTTGAGCAAAACTAGTATAAACTTGTGTATAATATATTATGATTTTTTGACAGATACTTGAAATTGGAAAAGTTTCGTAGAATGAAATTTTCATATGATTTTTTGCATGGACTTCCATCAAAACCATCCCTCGTAACATATAGGATGGATCTAAAACCTTTTGAATGGTTTCGTACAGTCCTCGATTTAATTTGATTTTTTGAGCAAAACTAGTATAAAAATGTGTATAATATATTAGGATAATTTTCGTAGAATAAAATTTTCAGATGATTTTTTGCATGGACTTCCATTAGAACCTTCCCTCGTAAAATATAGGAAGGATCTGAAAAGTTTTGTATCGTTTCGTACAGTCCTCGATTTAATATGAATTTTTGAGCAAAAATAGTATAAACATGTGTATAATATATTATGATTTTTTGACCAAAACTTGCATTTGGAAAAGTTTCGTAGAATAAAATTTTCAGATGAATTTTTTGCATGGACTTCCATCAAAACATTCCCTCGTAACATATAGGAAGGATCTGAAAAGTTTTGAATGGTTTCGTACAGTCCTCGATTTAATTAGTTCTTTTGAGCAAAACTAGTATCAACATTTGTATAATATATTGTGATTTTTTAACCAAAACTTGCATTTGGAAAAGTTTCGTAGAATCTAATTTTCAGATGATTTTATGGATGGACTTCCATCATAACCTTTCGTCGTAACATATAGGAAGGATCTGAAAAGTTTTGTATCGTTTCATAAATCCTCGATTTAATTTGATTTTTTGAGCAAAACTTGTATAAACATGTGCATAATATATTATGATTTTTTGATCGAACCTTGCATTTTGAAAAGTTTCGTAGAATCAAATTTTCAGATGACTTTTTGCATTGACTTCCATCATAACCTTCCCTTATAAAATATATAAATTATCTGAAAAGGTTTGTAGCATTTCGAGCACTCCTCGATTTAATTGATTTTTTGACTGAAACTAGTATAAACTACTGAATAATATATTACGATTTTGTGCATGGACATCCATCATAACCTTCCCTCGTAACATATATGAAATATCTGAAAACGTTTGCATTTTTTCGTATATTCCCCGATTTAATTTTATTTTTTTATCAAAACTAGTATAAACTTGTGTATAATATATTTTGATTTTTTTAGCGAAACTTGCATTCGGAAAAGTTTCGTAGAATCAAATTTTCAGATGATTTTTTGCATTGACTTCCATCATAACCTTCCCTCATAAAATATATAAATTAAATGAAAAGATTTGTAGCATTTCGAGCACTTCTCAATTTAATTGATTTTTTGACCGAAACTAGTATAAACTAGTGTATAATATATTATGATTTTTTGACCAAAACTTGCATTAGGAAAAGTTTCTTAGAATCTAATTTTCAGATGAATTTGTGCATGGACTTCAATCATAACTTTCCCTCGTAACATATAGGAAGGATCTGAAAAGTTTTGTATCATTTCGTATAGTCCTCGATTTAATTTGATTTTTTCAGCAAACCTAGTATAAACTTGTGTATAATATATTATGATTTTAAACCGAACCTTGCATTTGGAAACGTTTCGTAGAATCAAATTTTAAGATGACTTTTTGCATGGACTTTCATCATAACCTTCCCTTATAAAATATATAAATTATCTGAAAAGTTTTGTACCATTTCGAGAACTCCTCGATTTAATTGATTTTTTGACCGGAACTAGTATAAACTATTAAATATTATATTATGAATTTTTGACCAAAACTTGCATTTGGAAAAGTTTCGTAGAATCAAATTTTCATATGATTTTTTGCATGGACTTCCATCATAACCTTCCATCATAACATATAGGAAGGATCTAAAAAGTTTTGTATCGTTTCGTACAGTCCTCAATTTAATCTGATTTTTTGAGCAAAACTAGTATAAAAATGTGTATAATATATTACGATTTTTTGACCAAAACTTGCATTTGGAAAAGTTTTATAGAATAAAATTTTCGGATGATTTTTTGCATGGACTTCCATCAAAACCTTCCCTTGTAGAATATAGGAAGGATCTAAAAAGTTTTGAATGGTTTCGTACAGTCCTCGATTTAATTTTATTTTTTCTTGCAAAATTAGTATAAACTTGTCTATAATATATTATGATTTTTTGACAGAAACTTGGATTTGGAAAAGTTTCGTAGAATCAAATTTTCATATGATTTTTTGCATGGACTTCCATCATAACCTTTTATCGTAACATATAGGGAGGATCTAAAAAGTTTTGTATCGTTTCGTATAGTCCTCGATTTAATCTGATTTTATTAGCAAAACAAGTATAAAAATGTGTATAATATATTAGGATTTTTTGACCAAAACATCCATTTGGAAAAGTTTCGTAGAATAAAATTTTCAGATGATTTTTTGCATGGAATTCCATAAAAACCTTCCCTCGTAACATATAGGAAAGATCTAAAAAGTTTTGAATGGTTCCGTATATTCCTCGATTTTATTTTATTTTTTGAGCAAAACTAGTATAAACTTGTGTATAATATATTATGATTTTTTGACAGAAACTTGCATTTGGAAAAGTTTCGTAGAATCAAATTTTCATATGATTTTTTGCATGGACTTCCATCATAACCTTACATCTTAACATATAGGGAGGATCTAAAAAGTTTTGTATCGTTTCGTACAGTCCTCGATTTAATCTGATTTTTTGAGCAAAACTAGTATAAAAATGTGTATAATATATTACGATTTTTTTACTAAAACTTCCATTTGGAAAAGTTTCGTAGAATAAAATTTTCAGATGATTTTTGCATGAACTTCCATCAAAACCTTCCCTCGTAACATATAGGAAAGATCTAAAAAGTTTTGAATGGTTTCGTACAGTCCTCGATTTAATTTGATTTTTTGAGCAAAACTAGTATAAACTTGTGTATAATGTATTATGATTTTTTGACCAAAACTTGCATTTGGAAAAGTTTCGTAGAATAAAATTTTTAGATGATTTTTTGCATGGACTTCCATCAAAACATTCCCTCGTAACATATAGGAAGGATCTGAAACCTTTTGTATGGTTTCGTACAGTCCTCGATTTAATTTTATTTTTTGAGCAAAACTAGTATAAACTTTTGCATAATATATTATGATTTTTTGATCGAACCTTACATTTTGAAAAGTTTCGTAGAATCAAATTTTCAGATGACTTTTTGCATGGACTTCCATCATAACCTTCCCTTATAAAATATATAAATTATCTGAAAAGGTTTGTAGTATTTCGAGCACTCCTCGATTTAATTGATTTTTTGACAGAAACTAGTATAAACTACTGAATAATATATTACGATTTTGAGCATGGACTTCCATCATAACCTTCCCTCGTAACATATATGAAAGATCTGAAAACGTTTGCATTTTTTTCGTATATTCCTCGATTTAATTTGATTTTTTTTATCAAAACTAGTATAAACTTGTGTATAATATATTTTGATTTTTTTAGCGAAACTTGCATTCGGAAAAGTTTCGTAGAATCAAATTTTCAGATGATTTTTTGCATTGACTTCCATCATAACCTTCCCTCATAAAATATATAAATTATCTGAAAAGATTTGTAGCATTTCGAGCATTTCTCGATTTAATTGATTTTTTGACCGAAACTAGTATAAACTAGTGTATTAGGAAAAGTTTCTTAGAATCTAATTTTCAGATGAATTTGTGCATGGACTTCAATCATAACTTTCCCTCGTAACATATTGGAAGGATCTGAAAAGTTTTGTATCATTTCGTATAATCCTAAATTTAATTTGATTTTTTGAGCAAACCTAGTATAAACTTGTGTATAATATATTATGATTTTTTACCGAACCTTGCATTTGGAAACGTTTCGTAGAATCAAATTTTAAGATGACATTTTACATGGACTTTCATCATAACCTTCCCTTATAAAATATATAAATTATCTGAAAAGTTTTGTAGCATTTCGAGAACTCCTCGATTTAATTGATTTTTTGACCTAAACTAGTATAAACTATTAAATAATATATTATGAATTTTTGACCAAAACTTGCATTTGGAAAAGTTTCGTAGAATCAAAATTTCAGATGATTGTTTGCATGGACTTTCATCATAACCTTCCCTCGTAACATATAGGAAGGATCTCAAAAGTTTTGTATCGTTTCATACAATCCTCGATTTAATTTGATTTTTTAAGCAAAACCTGTGTAAACTTGTGTATAATATATTATGATTTTTTGACCGAACCCTGCATTTGGAAAAGTTTTGTAGAATCAAATTTTCAGATGACTATTTGCATGGACTTCTATCATAGCCTTCCCTTACAAAATAAATAAATTATCTGAAAAGTTTTGTAGCATTTCGAGCACTCCTCGATTTAATTGATTTTTTGACCAAAACTAGTATAAACTTCTGAATAATATATTACGATTTTTTGTCCGAAACTTGAATTTTGAAAAGTTTCGTAAAATCAAATTTTCAGAGGATTTTGTGTATGGACTTCCATCATAACCTTCCCTCTTAACATATAGGAATGATCTGAAAAAATTTGTATCTTTTCGTATAGTCCTCGATTTAATTTGATTTTTTGAGCAAAACTAGTATAAACTTGTGTATAATATATTATGATTTTTTGACCAAAACTTGAATTAGGAAAAGTTTCGTAGAATCAAATTTTCAGATGATTTTTTGCATGGACTTCCATCATAACCTTCCCTTGTAGAATATAGGAAGGATCTAAAAAGTTTTGAATGGTTTCGTACAGTCCTTGATTTAATTTTATTTTTTGAGCAAAAGTAGAATAAACTTGTGTATAATATATTATGATTTTTTTACCGAAACATGCATTTGGAAAAGGTTCGTAGAATCAAATTTTGAGATGATTTTTTGCACGGACTTCCATCATAACCTTCCCTCATAAAATATATAAATTGTCTAAAATGTTTTGTAGCATTTCGAACAATTCTCAATTTAATTGATATTTTGAACGAAACTAGTATAAATTAGTGTGTAATATATTATGATTTTTTGACCGAAACTTGCATTTGGAAAAGTTTTGTAGAATCTAATTTTCAGACGATTTTATGGATGGACTTCCATCATAACCTTCCCTCGTAACATATAGGAAGGATCTGAAAAGTATTGTACCGTTTCGTACAATCCTCGATTTAATTTGATTTTTTGAGAAAAACTTGTATAAACTTGTGTATAATATATTATGATTTTTTGACCCAAACTTGCATTTGGAAAAGTTTCGTAGAATTAAATTTTCACATAATTGTTTGCATAGACTTCCATCATAACCTTCCCTCGTAACATATAGGAAGGATCTGAAAATTTTTGTATGGTTTCGTAGAGTCCTCGATTTAATTTGATATTTTGAGCTAAACTAGTATAAACTTGTGTATAATATATTATGATTTTTTGACCGAACCTTGCATTTTGAAATGTTTCGTAGAATCAAATTTTCAGATGAGTTTTTGCATGGACTTCCATCATAACCTTCCCTTATAAAATATATAAATTATCAGAAACGTTTTGTAGCATTTCGAGCACTCCTCGATTTAATTGATTTTTTGAACGAAACTAGTATATACT
Source organism: Lathyrus aphaca (assembly GCA_963966055.1). Taxonomy (NCBI): domain Eukaryota; kingdom Viridiplantae; phylum Streptophyta; class Magnoliopsida; order Fabales; family Fabaceae; genus Lathyrus; species Lathyrus aphaca. The sequence continues at coordinate 595,363,556 of OZ014520.1, read as the reverse complement.
ACAGAATAATATATTACGATTTTTTGACCGAAAGTTGCATTTTGAAAAGTTTCGTAGAATCTAATTTTCAGATGATTTTGTGCATGGACTTCTATCATAACTTTCCCTCTTAACATATAGGAAAGATCTGAAAAAAATTGTATCGTTTCGTATAGTCCTCGATCTAATTTGATTTTTTGAACAAAACTAGTATAAACTTGTGTATAATATATTAGGATTTTTTGACCGAACCCTGCATTTGGAAAAGTTTTGTAGAATCAAATTTTCAGATGACTTTTTGCATGGACTTCTATCATAACCTTCCCTTACAAAATAAATAAATTATCTGAAAAGTTTTGTAGCATTTCGAGCACTCCTCGATTTAATTGATTTTTTGACCGAAACTAGTATAAACTTCTGAAATAATATATTACGATTTTTTGTCCGAAACTTTAATTTTGAAAAGTTTCGTAAAATCAAATTTTCAGAGGATTTTGTGTATGGACTTCCATCATAACCTTCCCTCTTAACATATAGGAAAGATCTGAAAAAATTTGTATCTTTTCGTAGAGTCCTCGATTTAATTTGATTTTTTGAGCAAAACTAGTATAAACTTGTGTATAGTATATTATGATTTTTTTACTGAAACTTGCATTCGAAAACGTTTCGTAGAATCAAATTTTCAGATGATTTTTTGCATGGACTTCCATCATAACCTTCCCTCATTAAATATATAAATTATCTGAAAAGATTTGTAGCAATTCGAGTACTCCTCGATTTAATTGATTTTTAAACCAAAACTAGTATAAACTAGTGTATAATTATTATGATTTTTTGACCAAAACTTGCATTAGGAACAGTTTCCTAGAATCTAATTTCCCGATGATTTTGTGCATGGACTTCAATCATAACCTTCCCTTGTAAAATATAGGAAGGATCTGTAAATTTTTGTATTGTTTCATATAGTCCTCGATTTAATTTGATTTTTTGAGCAAAACTAGTATAAACTTGTCTATAATATATTATGATTTTTTTACCGAAACTTGCATTGGGAAAAGGTTTGTAGAATCAAATTTTGAGAAGATATTTTGCAAGGACTTCCATCATAACCATCACTCATAAAATATATAAATTATCTAAAAAGTTTTGTAGCATGTCGAGCACTCCTCGATTTAATTGATTTTTTGATCGAAGTAGCATAAACTAGTGTATAATATATTATGATTTTTTGACCGAAACTTGAATTTGGAAAATTTTCGTAGAATCTAATTTTCAGATGATTTTGTTCATGGACTTCAATCATAACCTTCCCTTTTAACATATAGGAAGGATCTGAAACATTTTGTATCGTTTCCTACAGTCCTTGATTTAATTTGATTTTTTGAGCAAAACTAGTATAAATTTGTGTTTAATATATTATGATTCTTTTACCGAAACTTACATTTGGAATTGTTTCGTAGAATCAAATTTTCAGATGATTTTTTGTATTGACTTCCATCATAACCTTCCCTCATAAAATATATAAATTATCTGAAATATTTTTTGCATTTCGAGCACTCCTCGATTTAATTGATTTTTTGACAGAAACTAGGATAAACTAGTTTATAAAACATTATGATTTTTTGACCAAAACTTGCATTTGGAAAATTTTCGTAGAATTAAATTTTCAGATGATTGTTTGCATGGACTTCCATCATAACCTTCCCACGTAATATATAGGAAGGATCTGAAGAGTTTTGTATCGTTTCGTACAGTCCTCAATTTAATTTGATTTTTTGAGCAAAACTTGTATAAACTTGTGAATAATATATTATGATTTTTTTACCGAAACTTGCATTTGGAATAGTTTCGTAGAATCAAATTTTAAGATGATTTTTTGCATGGACTTCCATCATAACCTTCCCGCGTAACATATAGGAAGGATCTGAAAACTTTTGTATGGTTTCGTACAGTCCTCGATTTAATTTGATTTTTTGAGCAACACTAGTATAAACTTGTGTATTTTATATTATGATTTTTTGACCGAACCTTGCATTTGGAAAGGTTTCGTAGATCAAATTTTCAGATGACTTTTTGCATGGACTTCCATCATAACCATCCTTCATAAAATATATAAATTATCTAAAAAGTTTTGTAGCATTTCGAACACTCCTTGGTTTAATTGATTTTTTTACCGAAACTAGTATAAACTTCTGAAAAATATATTACGATTTTTTGATCAAAACTAGCATTTTGAAAAGTTTCGTAGAAACTAATTTTCAGATGATTTTGTGCATGGATTTCCATCATAACCTTCCCTCGTAACATATAGGAAGGATCTGAAGACTTTTGTATTGTTTCGTACAGACCTCGATTTAATTTGATTTTTTGAGCAAAACTAGTATAAACTTGTGTATAATATATTATAATTTTTTGATCGAACCTTGCATTTGGAAAAGTTTCGTAGATTCAAATTTTCAGATAACTTTTTGCATTGACTTCCATCATAACCTTCCCTTATAAAAAATATAAATTATCTGAAAAGATTTGTAGCATTTTGAGCACTTCTCGATTTAATTGATTTTTTGACCGAAACTAGTATAAACTACTGAATAATATATTACGATTTTTTGACCGAAAACTTGCATTTTGAAAAGTTTTGTAGAATCTAATTTTCAGAAGATTGTGTGCATAGACTTCCATCATAACCTTCTCTCGTAACATATATGAAAGATCTGAAAACTTTTGCATTGTTTCGTATAGTCCTCGATTTAATTTGATTTTTTTATCAAAACTAGTATAAACTTGTGTATTATGATTTTTTGTCCGAAACTTGAATTTTGAAAAGTTTCGTAAAATCAATTTTTCAGATCATTTTTTTGCATGGACTTCCATCAAAAGCTACCCTCATAAAATATATAAATTATCTTAAATATTTGTAGCAATTCGAGTACTCCTCGATTTAATTGATTTTTAAACTAAAACTAGTATAAACTAGTGTATAATATATTATGATTTTTTGACCGAAACTTGCATTAGGAAAAGTTTCGTAGAATCTAATTTCCAGATGATTTTGTGCATGGACTTCAATCATAACCTTTCCTTTTAAAATATAGGAAGGATCTAAAAATTTTTGTATCGTTTCATATAGTCCTCGATTTAATTTGATTTTTTGAGCAAAACTAGAATAAACTTGTGTATAATATATTATGATTTTTTTACCGAAACTTGCATTTGGAAAAGCTTCGTAGAATCAGATTTTCAGATGATTTTTTGCACGTACTTCCATCATAACCTTCCCTTATAAAATATATAAATTGTCTGAAATGTTTTGTAGCATTTCGAGAAATTCTCGATTTAATTGATATTTTGAACGAAACTAGTAAATTAGTGTGTAATATATTATGATATTTTGACCGAAACTTGCATTTGGAAAAGTTTTGTAGAATCTAATTTTTAGACGATTTTATGGATGGACTTCCATCATAACCTTCCCTTGTAACATATAGGAAGGATCTGAAAAGTTTTGTATCGTTTCGTACAATCCTCGATTTAATTTTATTTTTTGAGCAAAACTTGTATAAACTTACATTTAGAAAAGTTTCATAGAGTTAAATTTTCAGATGATTGTTTGCATGGACTTCCATCATAACCTTCCCTCGTAACATATAGGAAGGATCTGAAAACTTTTGTATGGTTTCGTACAGTCCTCGATTTAATTTGATTTTTAGAGCAAAACTAGTATAAACTTGTGTCGCGGTGAGAATCGGATACCAAGCTATTGATTAAGCTTGAATCGCAAAACATTCAATGTTCACCACCGACTTTAATTTAATCCAAAAGGAAAAGGGAAAAAGATCGTAAAAACCCTAAATGAGGAGAAACTAGGTTCGGGGGTTGATTATACTTAGGGAAGGTATTAGCATCCTAAGCATCCGCAGTATCCTACGGGAACCTCTTGTTAATATTTGTAATTTTGTTATTTATTGCTTATTAAAAATTATGGGAACCTAAGGTTTTATTTCTAATGGTGCTCGCACAACATCGCATCGATGCCTACGTATCGGGTATAGAATCAGAGCACTCGTAGTTCTCCTAAGGATTAACGAACACTTGGTTACGCTCAAGGTTCGCGGGGGAAGGTAAGTGTTATGGCAAACACTCACGTGACTTTAAGAAAGTCACAAAAAGTTGTAAAATAAAAGCTAAGGACCTAATGGCTAAGGACCTAAGGATGAGGGACCTAATTGCTAAGGTCAAAATGGAACTAGGGATTGCTAAACTTCCTATGACATGGAGTCAACTGCAGGAGTCTTTCCCTTTTGGATCGAAAAGCATAAACAACAGAATGGAAAATAAATAAATGGTGCAAGCTCCTAAGACTAGGCAAAGGCTGCTACTTGCAAAAATAACTGAATGAAGTAAATAAAGTAAGTGGACAATGCGAAGATAAAGGGCTTGGTAACATGGCTATGGCTCGATATGTGGATCGAGAATGCTGGGGTGGCAAACAAACGCGGTGTGTCAATTTGTTTAAGTTGGAAACTGTACAAGGTGATGAACTGTGCAGATGGCGATCGTAAACGACCGACTTACGTGTGTGAGTGTATGTGAAGTGAAGTTCACTTGGCGTTGGACCAAGGAATTATTATTTTGAAAATTAAATTAAATGGTGTAAACTTGCGAGAAATAAATAAAAAGTAAAGTGAAATAAATTGAAAATAGAATGAAATAAATTAAATAGAAAAAAATAATGAAATAAATGGAAAGAAAATAAATATATGGAATAGAAATAAAATGCAATGGCCTCATATGGGTCACGATTAATCGGAAACGATTTATCGTGACCTTCGTGATATCATCGGCCCATATCTCCACGAATATCAGAAAGCTCTTCGTTAACTCTGTCCATCTCTACGTCTCTTTCAGCCATCCTCTTTCTGGCTTGAGCTCGAGTGTAGTATTTGCGTGAGAGCCTCAGTGTGAAAGCCGAACGTTATCGGGGTGAAGAATCCCCGAGTAGTAAGTCTCCTTCCCTTGATTATTGTTTTTGCTGATTTTTGAAGTTGCTCTTTCTCTTCTCCCTCTTTTTTTGAAGTTTTTTTGTTGCTGGATTTTGGTTTGAGGGCTGTTTGGGACTGGTTTTTTGTGGACTGTTTTTGTGGACTGTTTTTGTAGTATAACAGTGTTTTGAGGGCTCTTTGGAACTGTTTGTAGTGCTGAACTTTCTGTGTTGCTTGAACTGGTGTGTTGTGATGCTGAAATTTTTTGTTTAGTGGCTGTTTGATGTGTGTTTTGAGGGCTGATACAGTGTTGTTATAAGGGCTGATTTGTGGTGTATTTGAGACTGTTTGTAGTGTTTTTGAAGGCTGTTTTTGTAACTGTTTAGTGGCTGCTATGTTGTGTTTTCAGGTTGTCCTTGTTGCTTGCAAATGAAGGGTTGGAGGAAGGGAGACAAGGTCTGAATTGCTGTGGAGGAAGTGGAGCAGAGTGCAGGCTGTTGGTGGCTGCAGGCCTGCTGTTTGGGGGCTGGTTTGGAGCTGTTGGATTTGTAATGTAGTGCAGAATTTTTTGTAACATTTTTTCTTTTTTCATGTAATTGTAACAAAACAGAATTATGGAATAAACTGATTATTTACATTTGATTATGATTTGAAATTGAACATTAGTGTTGAGAATGAGAACCTTAAATAAAAATCTAAACATAAACTTTAATTAGAAATGAATTAACAGATTTTAAACTTAACATTAAAAATAACTTATAAACTTTAAATAAATAAACTTGGAATTAAAATTAATTATAAGAAAAAGAAATTGGAATTAAATTGAAATTGAAATCTTAAAAATAAAATAAGAAAAAGAAATTGGAATTAAATTGAAATTGAAATCTTAAAAATAAAATAAGAAAAAGAAATTGGAATTAAATTGAAATTGAAATCTTAAAAATAAAAAGAAATTGAAATTACATTAGAAATAAAACTTAAAAATGGATTAAAAGAAACAAACAATTAGAGATTATAATTAAATTAGAAATGGAACTAAACTAACTAAAAAAATGAATTAAAAATAAAAGTTAAAAACTAGAAATCACATTAAGAACTAAAAACTTTGAAAATAGAAATGAAATTATATATATATATATTTTTTTTTAAAACCTTGAAATTGGAAATAAAATTACATTTTTATTTAGCAAAAGTTTGAGAATAAAAAATAGATAGAAATTAAAATTAACATTAAAACACGAAAATAAATTAAAAGGTTAGAAATGAGAAGTAGGAATTAAATTAAAATGGAAGCTTATAAGTGACAAGAAATTAAGAATTATAAACAGCTAGAAAAAATGAGAAGAAAGCAACAAAAAAAAAAAAATCGGGAAAAATCCCTGCTAAATGCGATAAATGTATGATTATGACATGAGCGATTAGGGGTAAAATTTGGGGTGTGACAACTTGTGTATAATATATTATGATTTTTTGATCGAACCTTGCATTTGGAAAAGTTTCGTAGAATCAAATTTTCAGATAACTTTTTGCATGAACTTCCATCATAACCTTCCCTTATAAAATATATAAATTATCTGAAAAGATTTGTAGCATTTTGAGCACTCCTTGATTTAATTGATTTTTTGATCGAAACTAGTATAAACTACAGAATAATATATTACGATTTTTTGACCGAAAGTTGCATTTTGAAAAGTTTCGTAGAATCAAATATTCAGAAGATTTTGTGCATGGACTTCCATCATAACTTTCCCTCTTAACATATAGGAAAGATATAAAAAAATTTGAATCCTTTCGTATAGTCCTCGATTTAATTTGATTTTTTGAGCAAAACTAGTATAAACTTGTGTATAATATATAATGATTTTTTTTAGCGAAACTTGCATTCGGAAAAGTTTCGTAGAATCAAATTTTCAGATGAATTTTTGCATGGACTTCCATCATAACCATCCCTCATAAAATATATAAATTATCAGAAAAGATTTGTAGCATTTCGAGCACTTCTCGATCTAATTGATTTTTTGATCGAAACTAGTATAAACTAGTGTATAATATATTATGATTTTTTGACCAAAACTTGCATTAGGAAAAGTTTCTTAGAATCTAATTTTCAGATGATTTTGTGCATGGAGATCAATCATAACCTTCCCTCGAAACATATAGGAAGGATCTGAAAAGTTTTGTATCATTTCGTACAGTCCTTGATTTAATTTGATTTTTTGAGCAAACCTAGTATAAACTTGTGTATAATATATTATGATTTTTTTACCGAACCTTCCATTTGTAAAAGTTTCGTAGAATCAAATTTTAAGATGACTTTTTGCATGGACTTCCATCATAACCTTCCCTTATTAAATATATAAATTATCTGAAAAGTTTTGTATTATTTTGAGAACTCCTCAATTTAATTGATTTTTTGACCGAAACTATTATAAACTATTGAATAATATATTATGATTTTTTGACCAAAACTTGCATTTGGAAAAGTTTCGTAGAATCAAATTTTCAGATGATTGTTTGCAAGGACTTCCATCATAACCTTCCCTCGTAACATTTAGGAAGGATCTGAAAAGTTTTGTATGGTTTCATAGAGTCCTCGATTTAATTTGATTTTTTGAGCAAAATTAGTATAAACTTGTGTATAAAATATTTACATTTATTGACCGAAACTTGCATTTGGAAAATTTTCGTAGAATCAAATTTTCGATGATTTTTTGCATGGACTTCATTCATAACCTTGCCTCGTAACATATAGGAAGGATCTGAAAAGTTTTGTATGGTTTCGTACAGTCCTCGATTTAATTTGATTTTTTGAGCAAAACTAGTATAAACTTGTGTATAATATATTATGATTTTTTGACCGAACCCTGCATTTGGAAAAGTTTTGTAGAATCAAATTTTCAAATGACTTTTTGCATGGACTTCTATCATAACCTTCCCTTACAAAATAAATAAATTATCTGAAAAGTTTTTTAGCATTTCGAGCACTCCTCGATTTAATTGATTTTTTGACCGAAACTAGTATAAACTTCTGAATAATATATCACGATTTTTTGTCCGAAACTTGAATTTTGAAAAGTTTCGTAAAATCAAATTTTCAGATGATTTTGTGCATGGACTTCCATCATAACCTTCCCTCTTAACATATAGGAAAGATCTTAAAAAATTTGTATCTTTTCGTATAGTCCTAGATTTAATTTGATTTTTTGAGCAAAACTAGTATAAACTTGTGTATAATATCTTATGATTTTTTTACTGAAACTTTCATTCGAAAACGTTTCGTAGAATCAAATTATCAGATGATTTTTTGCATGGACTTCCATCAAAACCTTCCCTCATAAAATATATAAATTATCTGAAAATATTTGTAGCAATTCGAGTACTCCTCGATTTAATTGATTTTTAAACTAAAACTAGTATAAACTAGTGTATAATATATTATGATTTTTTGACCGAAACATGCATTAGGAAAAGTTTCGTAGAATCTAATTTCCAGATGATTTTGTGCATGACCTTCAATCATAACCTTTCCTTGTAAAATATAGGAAGGATCTAAAAAAAATTTGTATCGTTTCATATAGTCCTCGATTTAATTTGATTTTTTTAGCAAAACTAGAATAAACTTGTGTATTATATATTATGATTTTTTTACCGAAACTTGCATTTGGAAAAGGTTCGTAGAATCAAGTTTTCAGATGATTTTTTGCACGGACTTCCATCATAACCTTCCCTTATAAAATATATAAATTGTCTGAAAAGTTTTGTAGCATTTCGAGCAATTCTCGATTTAATTGATATTTTGAACGAAACTAGTAAATTAGTGTGTAATATATTATGATATTTTGACCGAAACATGCATTTGGAAAAGTTTTGAAGAATCTAATTTTCAGACGATTTTATGGATGGACTTCCATCATAACCTTCCCTTGTAACATATAGGAAGGATCTGAAAAGTTTTGTATCGTTTCGTACAATCCTCGATTTAATTTGATTTTTTCAGCAAAACTTGTATAAACTTGTGTATAATATATTATGATTTTTTGACCCAAACTTGCATTTGGAAAAGTTTCATAGACTTAAATTTTCAGATGATTGTTTGCATGGACTTCCATCATAACCTTCCCTCGTAACATATAGGAAGGATCTGAAAACTTTTGTATGGTTTCGTACAGTCCTCGATTTAATTTGATTTTTAGATCAAAACTAGTATAAACTTGTGTATAATATATTATGATTTTTTGATCGAACCTTGCATTTGGAAAAGTTTCGTAGAATCAAATTTTCAGATAACTTTTTGCATGGACTTCCATCATAACCTTCCCTTATAAAATATATAAATTATCTGAAAAGATTTGTAGCATTTTGAGCACTCCTCGATTTAATTGATTTTTACCGAAACTAGTATAAACTACTGAATAATATATTATGATTTTTTGACTGAAACTTGCATTTTGAAAAGTTTTGTAGAATCGAATTTTCAGAAGATTTTGTGCATGGACTTCCATCATAACTTTCTCTCGTAACATATATGAAAGATCTGAAAACTTTTGCATTGTTTCGTATAGTCCTCGATTTAATTTGATTTTTTTATCAAAACTAGTATAAACTTGTGTATAATATATTAGGATTTTTTTTAGCGAAACTTGCATTCGGAAAAGTTTCGTAGAATCAAATTTTCAGATGATTTTTTGCATGGACTTCCATCATAACCTTCCCTCATAAAATATATAAATTATCAGAAAAGATTTGTAGCATTTCGAGCACTTCTCGATCTAATTGATTTTTTGACCGAAACTAGTATAAACTAGTGTATAATATATTATGATTTTTTGACCAAAACTTGCATTAGGAAAAGTTTCTTAGAATCTAATTTTCAGACGATTTTGTGCATGGACTTCAATCATAACCTTCCCTCGTAACATATAGGAAGGATCTGAAAAGTTTTGTATCATTTCGTACAGTCCTCGATTTAATTTGATTTTTTGAGAAAACCTAGTATAAACTTGTGTATAATATATTATGATTTTTTTTCTGAACCTTCCATTTGGAAAAGTTTCGTAGAATCAAATTTTAAGATGACTTTTTGCATGGACTTCCGTCATAACCTTCCCTTATTAAATATATAAATTATCTGAAAAGTTTTGTATTATTTTGAGAACTCCTCGATTTAATTAAATTTTTTTACCGAAACTATTATAAACTATTGAATAATATATTATGATTTTTTGACCAAAACTTGCATTTGGAAAAGTTTCGTAGAATCAAATTTTCAGATGATTGTTTGCAAGGACTTCCATCATAACCTTCCCTCGTAACATTTAGGAAGGATCTGAAAAGTTTTGTATGGTTTCATAGAGTCCTCGATTTAATTTGATTTTTTGAGCAAAATTAGTATAAACTTGTGTATAAAATATTTACATTTATTGACCGAAACTTGCATTTGGAAAATTTTCGTAGAATCAAATTTTCGATGATTTTTTGCATGGACTTCATTCATAACCTTGCCTCGTAACATATAGGAAGGATCTGAAAAGTTTTGTATGGTTTCGTACAGCCCTCGATTTAATTTGATTTTTTGAGCAAAACTAGTATAAACTTGTGTATAATATATTATGATTTTTTGACCGAACCCTGCATTTGGAAAAGTTTTGTAGAATCAAATTTTCAAATGACTTTTTGCATGGACTTCTATCATAACCTTCCCTTACAAAATAAATAAATTATCTGAAAAGTTTTTTAGCATTTCGAGCACTCCTCGATTTAAATGATTTTTTGACCGAAACTAGTATAAACTTCTGAATAATATATCACGATTTTTTGTCCGAAACTTGAATTTTGAAAAGTTTCGTAAAATCAAATTTTCAGATGATTTTGTGCATGGACTTCCATCATAACCTTCCCTCTTAACATATAGGAAAGATCTTAAAAAATTTGTATCTTTTCGTATAGTCCTACATTTAATTTGATTTTTTGAGCAAAACTAGTATAAACTTGTGTATAATATCTTATGATTTTTTTACTGAAACTTGCATTCGAAAACGTTTCGTAGAATCAAATTTTCAGATGATTTTTTGCATGGACTTCCATCAAAACCTTCCCTCATAAAATATATAAATTATCTGAAAATATTTGTAGCAATTCGAGTACTCCTCGATTTAATTGATTTTTAAACTAAAACTAGTATAAACTAGTGTATAATATATTATGATTTTTTGACCGAAACTTGCATTAGGAAAAGTTTCGTAGAATCTAATTTCCAGATGATTTTGTGCATGGACTTCAATCATAATCTTTCCTTGTAAAATATAGGAAGGATCTAAAAAAATTTGTATCGTTTCATATAGTCCTCGATTTAATTTGATTTTTTTAGCAAAACTAGAATAAACTTGTGTATTATATATTATGATTTTTTTACCGAAACTTGCATTTGGAAAAGGTTCGTAGAATCAAATTTTCAGATGATTTTTTGCACGGACTTCCATCATAACATTCCCTTATAAAATATATAAATTGTCTGAAAATTTTTGTAGCATTTCGAGCAATTCTCGATTTAATTGATATTTTGAACGAAACTAGTAAATTAGTGTGTAATATATTATGATATTTTGACCGAAACTTGCATTTGGAAAAGTTTTGAAGAATCTAATTTTCAGACGATTTTATGGATGGACTTCCATCATAACCTTCCCTTATAACATATAGGAAGGATCTGAAAAGTTTTGTATCGTTTCGTACAATCCTCGATTTAATTTGATTTTTTGAGCAAAACTTGTATAAACTTGTGTATAATATATTATGATTTTATGACCCAAACTTGCATTTGGAAAAGTTTCATAGAGTTAAATTTTCAGATGATTGTTTGCATGGACTTCCATCATAACCTTCCCCTCGTAACATATAGGAAGGATTTGAAAACTTTTGTATGGTTTCGTACAGTCCTCGATTTAATTTGATTTTTAGAGCAAAACTAGTATAAACTTGTGTATAATATATTATGATTTTTTGATCAAACCTTGCATTTGGAAAAGTTTCGTAGAATCAAATTTTCAGATAACTTTTTGCATGGACTTCCATCATAACCTTCCCTTATAAAATATATAAATTATCTGAAAAGATTTGTAGCATTTTGAGCACTCCTCAATTTAATTGATTTTTTTACCGAAACAAGTATAAACTACTGAATAATATATTACGATTTTTTGACCAAAACTTGCATTTTGAAAAGTTTTGTAGAATCTAATTTTCAGAAGATTTTGTGCATGGACTTCCATCATAACCTTCTCTCGTAACATATATGAAAGATCTGAAAACTTTTGCATTGTTTCGTATAGTCCTCAATTTAATTTGATTTTTTGATCAAAACTAGTATAAACTTGTGTATAATATATTATGATTTTTTTTAGCGAAACTTGCATTCGGAAAAGTTTCGTAGAATCAAATTTTCAGATGATTTTTTGCATGGACTTCCATCATAAACTTCCCTCATAACATATAGGAAGGATCTGAAAAGTTTTGTATCATTCCGTACAGTCCTCGATTTAATTTGATTTTTTGAGAAAACCTAGTATAAACTTGTGTATAATATATTATGATTTTTTTTTCCGAACCTTCCATTTGGAAAAGTTTCGTAGAATCCAATTTTAAGATGACTTTTTGCATGGACTTCCGTCATAACCTTCCCTTATTAAATATATAAATTATCTGAAAAGTTTTGTATTATTTTGAGAACTCCTCGATTTAATTAATTTTTTGACCGAAACTATTATAAACTATTGAATAATATATTATGATTTTTTGACCAAAACTTGCATTTGGAAAAGTTTCGTAGAATCAAATTTTCAGATGATTGTTTGCAAGGACTTCCATCATAACCTTCCCTCGTAACATTTAGGAAGGATCTGAAAAGTTTTGTATGGTTTCATAGAGTCCTCGATTTAATTTGATTTTTTGAGCAAAACTAGTATAAACTTGTGTATAAAATATTTACATTTATTGATCGAAACTTGCATTTGGAAAAGTTTCGTAGAATCAAATTTTCGATGATTTTTTGCATGGACTTTGTAACACCCACTTTTCCCATTTTCTAAAATAACATAAGTATTCAGACAAATCAGAGTTTAATTAACAAGTGAGTAGCTACATTTTCAAAATCAACCAAAAGTATAATCATTTATTAAAAACAGCGGAAATATATTTTTATTCAACAATCGGCAATTCGCCAAATATCCACAAATTCATCAATTCACTTAATTTATAAGTTTCAACAAAATATGATACGTAACTATTACTAACAAGAATGATTAAATAACAAATATTCCCATTTCCCGTGTTACGTATCAGAGCGACTCCTAAGACTCGACCAAACAACTTGTACTCCGAGCATACTCAAGTACCTGAATCATCTATACTTCTGAAGAAGCACAGACGCAACCAAACAACAAAGGGGTGAGAAAACAATTCAATATATTAACGGTGCAAATAACATCTTACAGGGTAGTCTCACCTCTATTCATCAAATACACATCATACATCATACAATTAATCAATATCTCAAATAGTTCATCAACACATATCATACATCATAAATCCAATCAATGCAAAGTGACTCAATGACACAATGCAAATGCGGTACCGACTCACAATAACGGTTCATCAAATAGAACCCCAAATGCATCGTTAACGTCTCCAACAAGACACGATCATCCCTGCAACCACGATTCTCAACGAATCCCGAATAATCACATCCACGATATGATTATTCCATCAAACGTATGCGCATGTAGACACAATAACGCATACCATATCATAACATACATGAACACATCATGCTTTACGATCCTCATGATCCTCATCAAAACATATACGTCATTTCATCATATAAATAGCACTAAACACATAGTACACATCAACAACATTACACATGAATACAATCATGTCAACACGATCCTCATGATCTAACACATATCCCATCACGTGGGTCACATAGATAGTCCAACAATATCCATACACATTGTCAACACCATTAATATGGTTCACCATTAAGAGTCATGCAAAACAACATAAGCACGTATCTTCATACACGCTAATTACCAAATGTCATATCTTCTGAATTCCTCATTAATTCCACTCTCATTTATTCCCTATACATATATTCTAATACCACACGATCCTTCCGATCCTCACCGCTACCAACACTTACATCATGGGGTCTAAGCAAGACATATAATCAACTATGTTACCAATCATCACGATCCTCTTCGTTTATCACTATTCCTTCATATAATTGTGCAAGACTTATAGTAAACATTTCCATCATCAAAATCTTCTAATTGACATATTAATAAAGTTATAATATCCCCACTAATCACATAACACGCATACTATATCTCAATACATATATCTCATGTTATTCATAATTATAACAATCTACATATTCATATAATTCAAATAAACACTTAGGATTTCTTATGCAACTAATCATCAAGTCCTATATTCAATATTAAAATATCCTCAAAGTCTTATTTCATTAATATAATCCTACATTGGAAGAATGAGTCAAATCCACCTTAAAACGGACGAAAAATTACATTTACAGGGGCCTAACACGGCCGCCCGTGTTGCCTGACACGGCCCGTGTCAGGTGGCCTGGGACACGCCCCTCAAAATCCACAAAAACTCATTTTCCAGGAGGACAACACGGCCGCCTGTGTTGTACAACACTGGCCGTGTTGTGGCACCTGTACCCCAAAAATTCAATTTTTCCAAAAGTCCCAATTTCTTCCTTCTTCCTCACATGCACGAATCTCAACCATTCTAAGTCAAATTTAACACTCAAAACCAACCAATTCACATGTTTATTATCCAATTATACATATAATATCAACTAGTTTTACTAATAAACTTTCCTAGATCAATTAAGGAATCTATGAGGTTTAATCTTCTTCTCTGTTCATCATATCCCCCATAACCTTCATATGTCATTCCTCCCAATACCAAACTTATCATATAACTCAAATCATCACCATTCCACTTACAACAATCAAGCATATAACTCAATAATAATTTCACACAACCATAATCAGTCATCATAACATATATATACATCATATCACAATTTCATCATAATCAACAACATTAGACAATCCCTAGGGAGTAAGGAACTCCCAATTACCCTTCAATGTTAGGTCACCAATAAAGAACCCTTTCTCCCCCCTTACCTCGAATTTGACAAAATCCTTGCAAAGCCTTGATCTTGAAGCTTTACGATTCTTGATTTCCCTTCTCCTTTCCCTTTTTCTCCAGAGCCCTCTTTTCTTCGTCAAAATACGATAATGAGAAAATGTATCGTGTTCTCCCCTTTTCATAACAGAATCAAATTACAACCTTTCCCCTCAAACCTCCAACTTATATTTTATTTTATTTATTAAATAACAATATTATAATAATAATACCACCTCATTATATTATCATTATTTAAATAAAATACCTCATCCACTTATTATTCAAAATACACCATCATACTCTTGATATTTATTTTATAAAAATACTTTATAAAATTGGGGTGTTACAACTCTCCCCCACTTATTTTATTTTCGTCCTCGAAAATAGTACTCAATGGCATCACTTTGATATACTCTTGCACCTGACTAATTACTCCCTTGCCCAAGCCGGCAACTCCGCAACCAACTCAAAACAACAACACTGATGCAAGGACAACCTCCCTAACAACAAGCACCACCTTTATCAATGCTCAACACGCAGGTATATACCTGAAAAAGAACGCAACGAAAGTCGCTACCATCACCGTAGGTAACACTCTCCTAATTCCCCATCGTCAGAATTAGTCAACCACACTCGTACCATCACCGTAGGTAACGAGGCGACAACCAGGACAAACTCAAAATTTCACTCTATACATCCTCTAGATACCACAACATTGATAACGGATGACCTTTTAGTTTCTTCTACCAAAACAACATGATTATAATCCATCAATGAAGGACATACATCACATATATTAATATCTTTGTATATATCACAATCCTCGATGTGTAGATAACCTCTTACCACTACCCATCCATTCCGGGATGTCCAATAGTCTTAATATCTCAACAGGTCTTATTATTCAATCTATCGAGTTTCTAATAACCATTTATGTATAAACAATTACACCACTTCAATCTTCCGCTGCGCACTCTGATTACTCGCAGCTATCTATTCCATGAATTCGCATTCTAACTTTAATCATCTCCAACCATCATCACAATTATAGTGATAATTCCCTTAGCATATTTCAAAAATCCGAATGCAAGTCCCTTAATTGTTAATTTAATTCCAACTCTTTAACCATTAGTGTAAACATAGGAAAAATTATCGACTTCCTACCTCAAACCTTCCAATTATCTTAGTCGTCCCATCCTCCATCTTTCCGATCTAATCGGAACCGTATGCCCATGTGATTACCAAACGCTTCAATTCTTCAATCATAACAACAATACTATCAGATATTCCCCCAATTCTACTCTCATCCACTTTCAATCCATGGGTAAGATAGATACTTCCGTAATTCCTTTCTCAGCGTATAATACCGACTATGACTTTACGATCAAGTACCGATGACTTATCAACTTATCACAACCTTATTCCAAATTCTATCCACAACTTGTTAGAATCAAACAAAATCATACTACAACTGAAGCTAACTCCTTTTCCGACTCTCTAGCACCTTCCCTCACCACACCCCTTCTCAACGAACAACTTATCTTTCGCAAATTATCCGAAACCATAGAATACTAACTTGGAAAAAATTTCACAAACCTTAACAACAACCAACTAAGTCCAAATACATCCTAGTCTCTTATATCCCACTCTTTTCCATCATTGTAGATCCACATCTACTTCAGACAAACTCTTTCTCATACCTTTCTCTGAACAACTCAATCCACACCTGTTCATAAAAATTGTCCTCGACAACTTAGTATATAACTGCATCTTTTCTAATTCTCATATTTCAATTTCCAATATTCTCCAAATCCTTTTTCTCTACTCTCATTATAGACAAGAACATCCAAAGGTTACCATCTTGAAATTATCCAAGCCACATTGAAAGGCACCATTCATATTCCATACTTACCTTAGTACATACCAGTCACTACTAGCTTCTAAGCAATATTAATGACTATCTCATAGTTTCACATCATGCCTACTCTCTCGTTGGATTATCCTTCCAACGTTCCAATTCCACATTAATTAGACCATGAATTCATAAATTCCAGAAAAATAAATATTGCACACTTATTATTTTACCTTTGTCTTAATAGTCCAACACATACAGTGA
Source organism: Lathyrus aphaca (assembly GCA_963966055.1). Taxonomy (NCBI): domain Eukaryota; kingdom Viridiplantae; phylum Streptophyta; class Magnoliopsida; order Fabales; family Fabaceae; genus Lathyrus; species Lathyrus aphaca. The sequence continues at coordinate 595,346,261 of OZ014520.1, read as the reverse complement.
TACTTATATTTCCCTTGCTTCATCCCATAATTCCCGGTTCACCGTTTCAAACATCTATGAAACTATCCATACTCTGCCGTATCAACGTACACTATACTACTAAGGCACTAGCTCAACATCACTACATTGTGCAGACACCTGGTTATAATTAATTTCCATAAAAATTGTACCTTCAAAGTTTCGAAAACTCATCCACCTCTTATCATACTATGCCAAAATTAACTCAACACTTACTTCTTCAATCTCCATCCCACATCCTTCAACGTAGTAAATTCATCCAACATGATTTGTCAACATCTAGTTCTTATTACCACATTCCTCTTACACTAGGCTTGCAAAATCCCAACTAACTCAAGGTCCTGGTAGGCATGACAATCCAACTCACAACAACAACAATACTACAGATGAATTTCAGCTCACTATTGATCCTTTACCAATCAGATCCAATTTGTTCCCATTGAAATTGTGAATTCTCATACTATTCACTAATCGACATATTACATCATATCCTTATCTTTTTATATCAATAACACCGAAGTTTTCCCCGAAGGCACCCTTGCTGCCACGATTCCTTATAATTACACCTCTAATATATCCTTCAAAACACAATTATATTCGTACTCTACAGACGGTCCATCGTTGTGACCTTATTCCCAATCAATGTCATCTATGCAACCAAATCAGACATCGGAGTCCTTTCTCAAAAGTTCTGCTACATACCCAGTAGATATAACGTTCAACTTTTCATAACTATCCATTCCTAATTCACTTCCTACTCACCGAGGAGTAACCATTAGTAATATCTAATCAACATAATCAATCCTTAAATTCATCTCTTTTCCGGATACCGGAATCTACATCTACTCCTTTATACCACTAATAGCTCTGGCTCAACTCCAAATGGTCTACTGAACATACTATCTCGGCTGAAAGATATGTCTTTTGCATCCAACACAATTCCGCCTACTATTAGCAATGGATTGAGGGTGATCAGTTCCTCAATTTGACAATAGATAGCTGACAATCATGATGGCCATAAGTCACATTTTCCAACTTTAATAGCGTTCCTTGCATCTTGCGAACTAAGTTGCTTCACGAGCGAGTCCTTAGTCAACGTCAACCTTAGTAACCTCTGCCACACTACAATTCCAATACACCACAAGCCAACTCTCAGGAGAAGCAATAACTCCTCCCCCACTTATATTCAACAAACATCTGCAAACAAATATCTAGCAAACAAGCAAGTATCGATAGTGTTTCACACACGTATCGCCTACTCTGGGACAAACGACACGCGACAACCTGGCCGGACGGACCGACCTGCTCTGATTCCAATTGTAACACCCATTTTTCCCATTTTCTAAAATAACATAAGTATTCAGACAAATCAGAGTTTAATTAACAAGTGAGTAGCTACATTTTCAAAATCAACCAAAAGTATAATCATTTATTAAAAACAGCGGAAATATCTTTTTATTCAACAATCGGCAATTCGCCAAATATCCACAAATTCATCAATTCACTTAATTTATAAGTTTCAACAAAATATGATACATAACTATTACTAACAAGAATGATTAAATAACAAATATTCCCATTTCCTGTGTTACGTATCAGAGCGACTCCTAGGACTCAACCAAACAACTTGTACTCCGAGCATACTCAAGTACCTGAATCATCTATACTTCCGAAGAAGCACAGACGCAAACAAACAACAAAGGGGTGAGAAAATAATTCAATATATTAACGGTGCAAATAACATCTTACAGGGTAGTCTCACCTCTATTCATCAAATACACATCATACATCATATAATTAATCAATATCTCAAATAGTTCATCAACACATATCATACATCATTAATTCAATCAATGCAAAGTGACTCAATGACACAATGCAAATGCGGTACCGACTCACAATAACGGTTCATCAAATAGAACCCCGAATGCATCGTTAACGTCTCCAACAAGACACGATCATCCCTGCAACCACGATTCTCAACGAATCCCGAATAATCACATCCACGATATGATTATTCCATCAAACGTATGCGCATGTAGACACAATAACGCATACCATATCATAACATACATGAACACATCATGCTTTACGATCCTCATCAAAACATATACGTCATTTCATCATATAAATAGCACTAAACACATAGTACACATCAACAACATTACACATGAATACAATCATGTCAACACGATCCTCATGATCTAACACATATCCCATCACGTGGGTCACATAGATAGTCCAACAATATCCATACACATTGTCAACACCATTAATATGGTTCACCATTAAGAGTCATGCAAAACAACATAAGCATGTATCTTCATACACGCTAATTACCAAATGTCATATCTTCTGAATTCCTCATTAATTCCACTCTCATTTATTTCCTATACATATATTCTAATACCACACGATCCTTCCGATCCTCACCGCTACCAACACTTACATCATGGGGTCTAAGCAAGACATATAATCAATTATGTTACCAATCATCACGATCCTCTTCGTTTATCACTATTCCTTCATATAATTGTGCAAGACTTATAGTAAACATTTCCATCATCAAAATCTTCTAATTGACATATTAATAAAGTTATAATATCCCCACTAATCACATAACACGCATACTATATCTCAATACATATATCTCATGTTATTCATAATTATAACAATCTACATATTCATATAATTCAATTAAACATTTAGGATTTCTTATGCAACTAATCATCAAGTCCTATATTCAATATAAAAACATCCTCAAAGTCTTATTTCATTAATATAATCCTACGTTGGAAGAATGAGTCAAATCCACCTTAAAACGGACGAAAAATTACATTTACAGGGGCCTAACACGGCCGCCCGTGTTGCCTGACATGGCCCGTGTCAGGTGGCCTGGGACACGCCCCTCAAAATCCACAAAAATTCATTTTCCAGGAGGACAACACGGCCGCCCGTGTTGTACAACACTGGCCGTGTTGTGGCATCTGTACACCAAAAATTCAATTTTTCCAAAAGTCCCAATTTCTTCCCTCTTCCTCACATGCACGAATCTCAACCATTCTAAGTCAAATTTAACACTCAAAACCAATCAATTCACATGTTTATTATCCAATTATACATATAATATCAACTAGTTTTACTAATAAACTTTCCTAGATCAATTAAGGAATCTATGAGGTTTAATCTTCTTCTTTGTTCATCATATCCCCCATAACCTTCATATGCCATTCCTCCCAATACCAAACTTATCATATAACTCAAATCATCACCATTCCACTTACAACAATCAAGCATATAACTCAATAATAATTTCACACAACCATAATCAGTCATCATAACATATATATACATCATATCACAATTTCATCATAATCAACAACATTAGACAATCCCTAGGGAGTAAGGAACTCCCAATTAACCTTCAATGTTAGGTCACCAATAAAGAACCCTTTCTCCCCCCTTACCTCGAATTTGACAAAATCCTTGCAAAGCCTTGATCTTGAAGCTTTACGATTCTTGATTTCCCTTCTCCTTTCCCTTTTTCTCCAGAGCCCTCTTTCCTTCGACAAAATACGATAATGAGAAAATGTATCGTGTTCTCCCCTTTTCATAACAGAATCAAATTACAACCTTGCCCCTCAAACCTCCAACTTATATTTTATTTTATTTATTAAATAACAATATTATAATAATAATACCACCTCATTATATTATCATTATTTAAATAAAATACCTCATCCACTTATTATTCAAAATACACCATCATACTCTTGATATTTATTTTATAAAAATACTTTATAAAATTGGGGTGTTACAGACTTCATTCATAACCTAGCCTCGTAACATATAGGAAGGATCTGAAAAGTTTTGTATGGTTTCGTACAGTCCTCGATTTAATTTGATTTTTTGAGCAAAACTAGTATAAAGTTGTATATAATATATTATGATTTTTTGACCGAACCCTGGATTTGGAAAAGTTTTGTAGAATCAAATTTTCAGATGACTTTTTGCATGGACTTCTATCATAACCTTCCCTTACAAAATAAATAAATTATCTGAAAAGTTTTTTAGCATTTCGAGCACTCCTCGATTTAATTGATTTTTTGACCGAAACTAGTATAAACTTCTGAATAATATATCACGATTTTTGGTCCGAAACTTGAATTTTGAAAAGTTTTGTAAAATCAAATTTTCAGATGATTTTGTGCATGGACTTACATCATAACCTTCCCTCTTAACATATAGGAAAGATCTGAAAATATTTGTATCTTTACGTATAGTCCTCGATTTAATTTGATTTTTTGAGCAGAACTAGTATAAACTTGTGTATAATATATTATGATTTTTTTACTGAAACTTGCATTCGAAAACGTTTCGTAGAATCAAATTTTCAGATGATTTTTTGCATGGACTTCCATCAAAACCTTCCCTCATAAAATATATAAATTATCTGAAAATATTTGTAGCAATTCGAGTACTCCTCGATTTAATTGATTTTTAAACTAAAACTAGTATAAACTAGTGTATAATATATTATGATTTTTTGACCGAAACTTGCATTAGGAAAAGTTTCGTAGAATCTAATTTCCAGATGATTTTGTGCATGGACTTCAATCATAACCTTTCCTTGTAAAATATAGGAAGGATCTAAAAAAATTTGTATCGTTTCATATAGTCCTCGATTTAATTTGATTTTTTGAGCAAAACTGGAATAAACTTGTGTATAATATATTATGATTTTTTTACCGAAACTTGCATTTGGAAAAGGTTCGTAGAATCAAATTTTCAGATGATTTTTTGCACGGACTTCCATCATAACCTTCCCTTATAAAATATATAAATTGTCTGAAAAGTTTTGTAGCATTTCGAGCAATTCTCGATTTAATTGATATTTTGAACGAAACTAGTAAATTAGTGTGTAATATATTATGATATTTTGACCGAAACTTGCATTTGGAAAAGTTTTGTAGAATCTAATTTTCAGACGATTTTATGGATGGACTTCCATCATAACCTTCCCTTGTAACATATAGGAAGGATCTGAAAAGTTTTGTATCGTTTCGTACAATCCTCGATTTAATTTGAATTTTTGAGCAAAACTTGTATAAACTTGTGTATAATATATTATGATTTTTTGACCCAAACTTGCATTTGGAAAAGTTTCATAGACTTAAATTTTCAGATGATTGTTTGCATGGACTTCCATCATAACCTTCCCTCGTAACATATAGAAAGGATCTGAAAACTTTTGTATGGTTTCGTACAGTCCTCGATTTAATTTGATTTTTAGAGCAAAACTAGTATAAACTTGTGTATAATATATTATGATTTTTTGATCGAACCTTGCATTTGGAAAAGTTTCGTAGAATCAAATTTTCAGATAACTTTTTGCATGGACTTCCATCATAACCTTCCCTTATAAAATATATAAATTATCTGAAAAGATTTGTAGCATTTTGAGCACTCCTCAATTTAATTGATTTTTTTACCGAAACAAGTATAAACTACTGAATAATATATTACGATTTTTTGACCAAAACTTGCATTTTGAAAAGTTTTGTAGAATCTAATTTTCAGAAGATTTTGTGCATGGACTTCCATCATAACCTTCTCTCGTAACATATATGAAAGATCTGAAAACTTTTGCATTGTTTCGTATAGTCCTCAATTTAATTTGATTTTTTGATCAAAACTAGTATAAACTTGTGTATAATATATTATGATTTTTTTTAGCGAAACTTGCATTCGGAAAAGTTTCGTAGAATCAAATTTTCAGATGATTTTTTGCATGGACTTCCATCATAAACTTCCCTCATAACATATAGGAAGGATCTGAAAAGTTTTGTATCATTCCGTACAGTCCTCGATTTAATTTGATTTTTTGAGAAAACCTAGTATAAACTTGTGTATAATATATTATGATTTTTTTTTCCGAACCTTCCATTTGGAAAAGTTTCGTAGAATCCAATTTTAAGATGACTTTTTGCATGGACTTCCGTCATAACCTTCCCTTATTAAATATATAAATTATCTGAAAAGTTTTGTATTATTTTGAGAACTCCTCGATTTAATTAATTTTTTGACCGAAACTATTATAAACTATTGAATAATATATTATGATTTTTTGACCAAAACTTGCATTTGGAAAAGTTTCGTAGAATCAAATTTTCAGATGATTGTTTGCAAGGACTTCCATCATAACCTTCCCTCGTAACATTTAGGAAGGATCTGAAAAGTTTTGTATGGTTTCATAGAGTCCTCGATTTAATTTGATTTTTTGAGCAAAACTAGTATAAACTTGTGTATAAAATATTTACATTTATTGATCGAAACTTGCATTTGGAAAAGTTTCGTAGAATCAAATTTTCGATGATTTTTTGCATGGACTTTGTAACACCCACTTTTCCCATTTTCTAAAATAACATAAGTATTCAGACAAATCAGAGTTTAATTAACAAGTGAGTAGCTACATTTTCAAAATCAACCAAAAGTATAATCATTTATTAAAAACAGCGGAAATATATTTTTATTCAACAATCGGCAATTCGCCAAATATCCACAAATTCATCAATTCACTTAATTTATAAGTTTCAACAAAATATGATACGTAACTATTACTAACAAGAATGATTAAATAACAAATATTCCCATTTCCCGTGTTACGTATCAGAGCGACTCCTAAGACTCGACCAAACAACTTGTACTCCGAGCATACTCAAGTACCTGAATCATCTATACTTCTGAAGAAGCACAGACGCAACCAAACAACAAAGGGGTGAGAAAACAATTCAATATATTAACGGTGCAAATAACATCTTACAGGGTAGTCTCACCTCTATTCATCAAATACACATCATACATCATACAATTAATCAATATCTCAAATAGTTCATCAACACATATCATACATCATAAATCCAATCAATGCAAAGTGACTCAATGACACAATGCAAATGCGGTACCGACTCACAATAACGGTTCATCAAATAGAACCCCAAATGCATCGTTAACGTCTCCAACAAGACACGATCATCCCTGCAACCACGATTCTCAACGAATCCCGAATAATCACATCCACGATATGATTATTCCATCAAACGTATGCGCATGTAGACACAATAACGCATACCATATCATAACATACATGAACACATCATGCTTTACGATCCTCATGATCCTCATCAAAACATATACGTCATTTCATCATATAAATAGCACTAAACACATAGTACACATCAACAACATTACACATGAATACAATCATGTCAACACGATCCTCATGATCTAACACATATCCCATCACGTGGGTCACATAGATAGTCCAACAATATCCATACACATTGTCAACACCATTAATATGGTTCACCATTAAGAGTCATGCAAAACAACATAAGCACGTATCTTCATACACGCTAATTACCAAATGTCATATCTTCTGAATTCCTCATTAATTCCACTCTCATTTATTCCCTATACATATATTCTAATACCACACGATCCTTCCGATCCTCACCGCTACCAACACTTACATCATGGGGTCTAAGCAAGACATATAATCAACTATGTTACCAATCATCACGATCCTCTTCGTTTATCACTATTCCTTCATATAATTGTGCAAGACTTATAGTAAACATTTCCATCATCAAAATCTTCTAATTGACATATTAATAAAGTTATAATATCCCCACTAATCACATAACACGCATACTATATCTCAATACATATATCTCATGTTATTCATAATTATAACAATCTACATATTCATATAATTCAATTAAACATTTAGGATTTCTTATGCAACTAATCATCAAGTCCTATATTCAATATAAAAACATCCTCAAAGTCTTATTTCATTAATATAATCCTACGTTGGAAGAATGAGTCAAATCCACCTTAAAACGGACGAAAAATTACATTTACAGGGGCCTAACACGGCCGCCCGTGTTGCCTGACATGGCCCGTGTCAGGTGGCCTGGGACACGCCCCTCAAAATCCACAAAAATTCATTTTCCAGGAGGACAACACGGCCGCCCGTGTTGTACAACACTGGCCGTGTTGTGGCATCTGTACACCAAAAATTCAATTTTTCCAAAAGTCCCAATTTCTTCCCTCTTCCTCACATGCACGAATCTCAACCATTCTAAGTCAAATTTAACACTCAAAACCAATCAATTCACATGTTTATTATCCAATTATACATATAATATCAACTAGTTTTACTAATAAACTTTCCTAGATCAATTAAGGAATCTATGAGGTTTAATCTTCTTCTTTGTTCATCATATCCCCCATAACCTTCATATGCCATTCCTCCCAATACCAAACTTATCATATAACTCAAATCATCACCATTCCACTTACAACAATCAAGCATATAACTCAATAATAATTTCACACAACCATAATCAGTCATCATAACATATATATACATCATATCACAATTTCATCATAATCAACAACATTAGACAATCCCTAGGGAGTAAGGAACTCCCAATTAACCTTCAATGTTAGGTCACCAATAAAGAACCCTTTCTCCCCCCTTACCTCGAATTTGACAAAATCCTTGCAAAGCCTTGATCTTGAAGCTTTACGATTCTTGATTTCCCTTCTCCTTTCCCTTTTTCTCCAGAGCCCTCTTTCCTTCGACAAAATACGATAATGAGAAAATGTATCGTGTTCTCCCCTTTTCATAACAGAATCAAATTACAACCTTGCCCCTCAAACCTCCAACTTATATTTTATTTTATTTATTAAATAACAATATTATAATAATAATACCACCTCATTATATTATCATTATTTAAATAAAATACCTCATCCACTTATTATTCAAAATACACCATCATACTCTTGATATTTATTTTATAAAAATACTTTATAAAATTGGGGTGTTACAGACTTCATTCATAACCTAGCCTCGTAACATATAGGAAGGATCTGAAAAGTTTTGTATGGTTTCGTACAGTCCTCGATTTAATTTGATTTTTTGAGCAAAACTAGTATAAAGTTGTATATAATATATTATGATTTTTTGACCGAACCCTGGATTTGGAAAAGTTTTGTAGAATCAAATTTTCAGATGACTTTTTGCATGGACTTCTATCATAACCTTCCCTTACAAAATAAATAAATTATCTGAAAAGTTTTTTAGCATTTCGAGCACTCCTCGATTTAATTGATTTTTTGACCGAAACTAGTATAAACTTCTGAATAATATATCACGATTTTTGGTCCGAAACTTGAATTTTGAAAAGTTTTGTAAAATCAAATTTTCAGATGATTTTGTGCATGGACTTACATCATAACCTTCCCTCTTAACATATAGGAAAGATCTGAAAATATTTGTATCTTTACGTATAGTCCTCGATTTAATTTGATTTTTTGAGCAGAACTAGTATAAACTTGTGTATAATATATTATGATTTTTTTACTGAAACTTGCATTCGAAAACGTTTCGTAGAATCAAATTTTCAGATGATTTTTTGCATGGACTTCCATCAAAACCTTCCCTCATAAAATATATAAATTATCTGAAAATATTTGTAGCAATTCGAGTACTCCTCGATTTAATTGATTTTTAAACTAAAACTAGTATAAACTAGTGTATAATATATTATGATTTTTTGACCGAAACTTGCATTAGGAAAAGTTTCGTAGAATCTAATTTCCAGATGATTTTGTGCATGGACTTCAATCATAACCTTTCCTTGTAAAATATAGGAAGGATCTAAAAAAATTTGTATCGTTTCATATAGTCCTCGATTTAATTTGATTTTTTGAGCAAAACTGGAATAAACTTGTGTATAATATATTATGATTTTTTTACCGAAACTTGCATTTGGAAAAGGTTCGTAGAATCAAATTTTCAGATGATTTTTTGCACGGACTTCCATCATAACCTTCCCTTATAAAATATATAAATTGTCTGAAAAGTTTTGTAGCATTTCGAGCAATTCTCGATTTAATTGATATTTTGAACGAAACTAGTAAATTAGTGTGTAATATATTATGATATTTTGACCGAAACTTGCATTTGGAAAAGTTTTGTAGAATCTAATTTTCAGACGATTTTATGGATGGACTTCCATCATAACCTTCCCTTGTAACATATAGGAAGGATCTGAAAAGTTTTGTATCGTTTCGTACAATCCTCGATTTAATTTGAATTTTTGAGCAAAACTTGTATAAACTTGTGTATAATATATTATGATTTTTTGACCCAAACTTGCATTTGGAAAAGTTTCATAGACTTAAATTTTCAGATGATTGTTTGCATGGACTTCCATCATAACCTTCCCTCGTAACATATAGAAAGGATCTGAAAACTTTTGTATGGTTTCGTACAGTCCTCGATTTAATTTGATTTTTAGAGCAAAACTAGTATAAACTTGTGTATAATATATTATGATTTTTTGATCGAACCTTGCATTTGGAAAAGTTTCGTAGAATCAAATTTTCAGATAACTTTTTGCATGGACTTCCATCATAACCTTCCCTTATAAAATATATAAATTATCTGAAAAGATTTGTAGCATTTTGAGCACTCCTCGATTTAATTGATTTTTTTACCGAAACTAGTATAAACTACTGAATAATATATTACGATTTTTTCACTGAAACTTGCATTTTAAAAAGTTTTGTAGAATCTAATTTTCAGAAGATTTTGTGCATGGACTTCCATCATAACTTTCTCTCGTAACATATATGAAAGATCTGAAAACTTTTGCATTGTTTCGTATAGTCCTCGATTTAATTTGATTTTTTGATCAAAACTAGTATAAACTTGTGTATAATATATTATGATTTTTTTAGCGAAACTTGCATTCGGAAAAGTTTCGTAGAATCAAATTTTCAGATGATTTTTTGCATGGACTTCCATCATAACCTTCCCTCATAAAATATTTAAATTATCAGAAAAGATTTGTAGCATTTCGAGCACTTCTCGATCTAATTGATTTTTTGACCGAAACTAGTATAAACTAGTGTATAATATATTATGATTTTTTGACCAAAACTTGCATTAGGAAAAGTTTCTTAGAATCTAATTTTCAGATGATTTTGTGCATGGACTTCAATCATAACCTTCCCTCGTAACATATAGGAAGGATCTGAAACGTTTTGTATCATTTCGTACAGTCCTCGATTTAATTTGATTTTTTGAGCAAACCTAGTATAAACTTGTGTATAATATATTAAGATTTTTTTACCGAACCTTCCATTTGGAAAGGTTTCGTAGAATCAAATTTTAAGATGACTTTTTGCATGGACTTCCATCATAACCTTCCCTTATTAAATATATAAATTATCTGAAAAGTTTTGTATTATTTTGAGAACTCCTCGATTTAATTGATTTTTTGACCGAAACTATTATAAACTATTGAATAATATATTATGATTTTTTGACCATAACTTGCATTTGGAAAAGTTTCGTAGAATCAAATTTTCAGATGATTGTTTGCATGGACTTCCATCATAACCTTCCCTCGTAACATTTAGGAAGGATCTGAAAAGTTTTGTATGGTTTCATAGAGTCCTCGATTTAATTTGATTTTTTGAGCAAAACTAGTATAAACTTGTGTATAAAATATTTACATTTATTGACCGAAACTTGCATTTTGAAAAGTTTCGTAGAATCAAATATTCGATGATTTTTTGCATGGACTTCATTCATAACCTTGCCTCATAACATATAGGAAGGATCTGAAAAGTTTTGTATGGTTTCGTACAGTCCTCGATTTAATTTGATTTTTTGAGCAAAACTAGTATAAACTTGTGTATAATATATTATGATTTTTTGACCGAACCCTGCATTTGGAAAAGTTTTATAGAATCAAATTTTCAGATGACTTTTTGCATGGACTTCTATCATAACCTTCCCTTACAAAATAAATAAATTATCTGAAAAGTTTTTTAGCATTTCGAGCACTCCTCGATTTAATTGATTTTTTGACCGAAACTAGTATAAACTTCTGAATAATATATCACGATTTTTGGTCCGAAACTTGAATTTTGAAAAGTTTTGTAAAATCAAATTTTCAGATGATTTTGTGCATGGACTTACATCATAACCTTCCCTCTTAACATATAGGAAAGATCTTAAAATATTTGTATCTTTTCGTATAGTCCTCGATTTAATTTGATTTTTTGAGCAGAACTAGTATAAACTTGTGTATAATATATTATGATTTTTTTACTGAAACTTGCATTCGAAAACGTTTCGTAGAATCAAATTTTTAGATGATTTTTTGCATGGACTTCCATCAAAACCTTCCCTCATAAAATATATAAATTATCTGAAAATATTTGTAGCAATTCGAGTACTCCTCGATTTAATTGATTTTTAAACTAAAACTAGTATAAACTAGTGTATAATATATTATGATTTTTTGACCGAAACTTGCATTAGGAAAAGTTTCGTAGAATCTAATATCCAGATGATTTTGTGCATGGACTTCAATCATAACCTTTCCTTGTAAAATATAGGAAGGATCTAAAAAATTTTGTATCGTTTCATATAGTCCTCGATTTAATTTGATTTTTTGAGCAAAACTGGAATAAACTTGTGTATAATATATTATGATTTTTTTACCGAAACTTGCATTTGGAAAAGGTTCGTAGAATCAAATTTTCAGATGATTTTTTGCACGGACTTCCATCATAACCTTCCCTTATAAAATATATAAATTGTCTGAAAAGTTTTGTAGCATTTCGAACAATTCTCGATTTAATTGATATTTTGAACGAAACTAGTAAATTAGTGTGTAATATATTATGATATTTTGACCGAAACTTGCATTTGGAAAAGTTTTGTAGAATCTAATTTTCAGACGATTTTATGGATGGACTTCCATCATAACCTTCCCTTGTAACATATAGGAAGGATCTGAAAAGTTTTGTATCGTTTCGTACAATCCTCGATTTAATTTGATTTTTTGAGCAAAACTTGTATAAACTTGTGTATAATATATTATGATTTTTTGACCCAAACTTGCATTTGGAAAAGTTTCATAGACTTAAATTTTCAGATGATTGTTTGCATGGACTTCCATCATAACCTTCCCTCGTAACATATAGGAAGGATCTGAAAACTTTTGTATGGTTTCGTACAGTCCTCGATTTAATTTGATTTTTAGAGCAAAACTAGTATAAACTTGTGTATAATATATTATGATTTTTTGATCGAACCTTGCATTTGGAAAAGTTTCGTAGAATCAAATTTTCAGATAACTTTTTGCATGGACTTCCATCATAACCTTCCCTTATAAAATATATAAATTATCTGAAAAGATTTGTAGCATTTTGAGCACTCCTCGATTTAATTGATTTTTTTACCGAAACTAGTATAAACTACTGAATAATATATTACGATTTTTTCACTGAAACTTGCATTTTGAAAAGTTTTGTAGAATCTAATTTTCAGAAGATTTTGTGCATGGACTTCCATCATAACTTTCTCTCGTAACATATATGAAAGATCTGAAAACTTTTGCATTGTTTCGTATAGTCCTCGATTTAATTTGATTTTTTGATCAAAACTAGTATAAACTTGTGTATAATATATTATGATTTTTTTAGCGAAACTTGCATTCGGAAAAGTTTCGTAGAATCAAATTTTCAGATGATTTTTTGCATGGACTTCCATCATAACCTTCCCTCATAAAATATTTAAATTATCAGAAAAGATTTGTAGCATTTCGAGCACTTCTCGATCTAATTGATTTTTTGACCGAAACTAGTATAAACTAGTGTATAATATATTATGATTTTTTGACCAAAACTTGCATTAGGAAAAGTTTCTTAGAATCTAATTTTCAGATGATTTTGTGCATGGACTTCAATCATAACCTTCCCTCGTAACATATAGGAAGGATCTGAAACGTTTTGTATCATTTCGTACAGTCCTCGATTTAATTTGATTTTTTGAGCAAACCTAGTATAAACTTGTGTATAATATATTAAGATTTTTTTACCGAACCTTCCATTTGGAAAGGTTTCGTAGAATCAAATTTTAAGATGACTTTTTGCATGGACTTCCATCATAACCTTCCCTTATTAAATATATAAATTATCTGAAAAGTTTTGTATTATTTTGAGAACTCCTCGATTTAATTGATTTTTTGACCGAAACTATTATAAACTATTGAATAATATATTATGATTTTTTGACCATAACTTGCATTTGGAAAAGTTTCGTAGAATCAAATTTTCAGATGATTGTTTGCATGGACTTCCATCATAACCTTCCCTCGTAACATTTAGGAAGGATCTGAAAAGTTTTGTATGGTTTCATAGAGTCCTCGATTTAATTTGATTTTTTGAGCAAAACTAGTATAAACTTGTGTATAAAATATTTACATTTATTGACCGAAACTTGCATTTTGAAAAGTTTCGTAGAATCAAATATTCGATGATTTTTTGCATGGACTTCATTCATAACCTTGCCTCATAACATATAGGAAGGATCTGAAAAGTTTTGTATGGTTTCGTACAGTCCTCGATTTAATTTGATTTTTTGAGCAAAACTAGTATAAACTTGTGTATAATATATTATGATTTTTTGACCGAACCCTGCATTTGGAAAAGTTTTATAGAATCAAATTTTCAGATGACTTTTTGCATGGACTTCTATCATAACCTTCCCTTACAAAATAAATAAATTATCTGAAAAGTTTTTTAGCATTTCGAGCACTCCTCGATTTAATTGATTTTTTGACCGAAACTAGTATAAACTTCTGAATAATATATCACGATTTTTGGTCCGAAACTTGAATTTTGAAAAGTTTTGTAAAATCAAATTTTCAGATGATTTTGTGCATGGACTTACATCATAACCTTCCCTCTTAACATATAGGAAAGATCTGAAAATATTTGTATCTTTTCGTATAGTCCTCGATTTAATTTGTTTTTTTGAGCAGAACTAGTATAAACTTGTGTATAATATATTATGATTTTTTTACTGAAACTTGCATTCGAAAACGTTTCGTAGAATCAAATTTTCAGATGATTTTTTGCATGGACTTCCATCAAAACCTTCCCTCATAAAATATATAAATTATCTAAAAATATTTGTAGCAATTCGAGTACTCCTCGATTTAATTGATTTTTAAACTAAAACTAGTATAAACTAGTGTATAATATATTATGATTTTTTGACCGAAACTTGCATTAGGAAAAGTTTCGTAGAATCTAATATCCAGATGATTTTGTGCATGGACTTCAATCATAACCTTTCCTTGTAAAATATAGGAAGGATCTAAAAAATTTTGTATCGTTTCATATAGTCCTCGATTTAATTTGATTTTTTGAGCAAAACTGGAATAAACTTGTGTATAATATATTATGATTTTTTTACCGAAACTTGCATTTGGAAAAGGTTCGTAGAATCAAATTTTCAGATGATTTTTTGCACGGACTTCCATCATAACCTTCCCTTATAAAATATATAAATTGTCTGAAAAGTTTTGTAGCATTTCGAACAATTCTCGATTTAATTGATATTTTGAACGAAACTAGTAAATTAGTGTGTAATATATTATGATATTTTGACCGAAACTTGCATTTGGAAAAGTTTTGTAGAATCTAATTTTCAGACGATTTTATGGATGGACTTCCATCATAACCTTCCCTTGTAACATATAGGAAGGATCTGAAAAGTTTTGTATCGTTTCGTACAATCCTCGATTTAATTTGATTTTTTGAGCAAAACTTGTATAAACTTGTGTATAATATATTATGATTTTTTGACCCAAACTTGCATTTGGAAAAGTTTCATAGACTTAAATTTTCAGATGATTGTTTGCATGGACTTCCATCATAACCTTCCCTCGTAACATATAGGAAGGATCTGAAAACTTTTGAATGGTTTCGTACAGTCCTCGATTTAATTTGATTTTTAGAGCAAAACTAGTATAAACTTGTGTATAATATATTATGATTTTTTGATCGAACCTTGCATTTGGAAAAGTTTCGTAGAATCAAATTTTCAGATAACTTTTTGCATGGACTTCCATCATAACCTTCCCTTATAAAATATATAAATTATCTGAAAAGATTTGTAGCATTTTGAGCACTCCTCGATTTAATTGATTTTTTTACCGAAACTAGTATAAACTACTGAATAATATATTACGATTTTTTCACTGAAACTTGCATTTTGAAAAGTTTTGTAGAATCTAATTTTCAGAAGATTTTGTGCATGGACTTCCATCATAACTTTCTCTCGTAACATATATGAAAGATCTGAAAACTTTTGCATTGTTTCGTATAGTCCTCGATTTAATTTGATTTTTTGATCAAAACTAGTATAAACTTGTGTATAATATATTATGATTTTTTTAGCGAAACTTGCATTCGGAAAAGTTTCGTAGAATCAAATTTTCAGATGATTTTTTGCATGGACTTCCATCATAACCTTCCCTCATAAAATATTTAAATTATCAGAAAAGATTTGTAGCATTTCGAGCACTTCTCGATCTAATTGATTTTTTGACCGAAACTAGTATAAACTAGTGTATAATATATTATGATTTTTTGACCAAAACTTGCATTAGGAAAAGTTTCTTAGAATCTAATTTTCAGATGATTTTGTGCATGGACTTCAATCATAACCTTCCCTCGTAACATATAGGAAGGATCTGAAACGTTTTGTATCATTTCGTACAGTCCTCGATTTAATTTGATTTTTTGAGCAAACCTAGTATAAACTTGTGTATAATATATTAAGATTTTTTTACCGAACCTTCCATTTGGAAAGGTTTCGTAGAATCAAATTTTAAGATGACTTTTTGCATGGACTTCCATCATAACCTTCCCTTATTAAATATATAAATTATCTGAAAAGTTTTGTATTATTTTGAGAACTCCTCGATTTAATTGATTTTTTGACCGAAACTATTATAAACTATTGAATAATATATTATGATTTTTTGACCATAACTTGCATTTGGAAAAGTTTCGTAGAATCAAATTTTCAGATGATTGTTTGCATGGACTTCCATCATAACCTTCCCTCGTAACATTTAGGAAGGATCTGAAAAGTTTTGTATGGTTTCATAGAGTCCTCGATTTAATTTGATTTTTTGAGCAAAACTAGTATAAACTTGTGTATAAAATATTTACATTTATTGACCGAAACTTGCATTTTGAAAAGTTTCGTAGAATCAAATATTCGATGATTTTTTGCATGGACTTCATTCATAACCTTGCCTCATAACATATAGGAAGGATCTGAAAAGTTTTGTATGGTTTCGTACAGTCCTCGATTTAATTTGATTTTTTGAGCAAAACTAGTATAAACTTGTGTATAATATATTATGATTTTTTGACCGAACCCTGCATTTGGAAAAGTTTTATAGAATCAAATTTTCAGATGACTTTTTGCATGGACTTCTATCATAACCTTCCCTTACAAAATAAATAAATTATCTGAAAAGTTTTTTAGCATTTCGAGCACTCCTCGATTTAATTGATTTTTTGACCGAAACTAGTATAAACTTCTGAATAATATATCACGATTTTTGGTCCGAAACTTGAATTTTGAAAAGTTTTGTAAAATCAAATTTTCAGATGATTTTGTGCATGGACTTACATCATAACCTTCCCTCTTAACATATAGGAAAGATCTGAAAATATTTGTATCTTTTCGTATAGTCCTCGATTTAATTTGTTTTTTTGAGCAGAACTAGTATAAACTTGTGTATAATATATTATGATTTTTTTACTGAAACTTGCATTCGAAAACGTTTCGTAGAATCAAATTTTCAGATGATTTTTTGCATGGACTTCCATCAAAACCTTCCCTCATAAAATATATAAATTATCTGAAAATATTTGTAGCAATTCGAGTACTCCTCGATTTAATTGATTTTTAAACTAAAACTAGTATAAACTAGTGTATAATATATTATGATTTTTTGACCGAAACTTGCATTAGGAAAAGTTTCGTAGAATCTAATATCCAGATGATTTTGTGCATGGACTTCAATCATAACCTTTCCTTGTAAAATATAGGAAGGATCTAAAAAATTTTGTATCGTTTCATATAGTCCTCGATTTAATTTGATTTTTTGAGCAAAACTGGAATAAACTTGTGTATAATATATTATGATTTTTTTACCGAAACTTGCATTTGGAAAAGGTTCGTAGAATCAAATTTTCAGATGATTTTTTGCACGGACTTCCATCATAACCTTCCCTTATAAAATATATAAATTGTCTGAAAAGTTTTGTAGCATTTCGAACAATTCTCGATTTAATTGATATTTTGAACGAAACTAGTAAATTAGTGTGTAATATATTATGATATTTTGACCGAAACTTGCATTTGGAAAAGTTTTGTAGAATCTAATTTTCAGACGATTTTATGGATGGACTTCCATCATAACCTTCCCTTGTAACATATAGGAAGGATCTGAAAAGTTTTGTATCGTTTCGTACAATCCTCGATTTAATTTGATTTTTTGAGCAAAACTTGTATAAACTTGTGTATAATATATTATGATTTTTTGACCCAAACTTGCATTTGGAAAAGTTTCATAGACTTAAATTTTCAGATGATTGTTTGCATGGACTTCCATCATAACCTTCCCTCGTAACATATAGGAAGGATCTGAAAACTTTTGTATGGTTTTGTACAGTCCCGATTTAATTTGATTTTTAGAGCAAAACTAGTATAAACTTGTGTATAATATATTATGATTTTTTGATCGAACCTTGCATTTGGAAAAGTTTCGTAGAATCAAATTTTCAGATAACTTTTTGCATGGACTTCCATCATAACCTTCCCTTATAAAATATATAAATTATCTGAAAAGATTTGTAGCATTTTGAGCACTCCTCGATTTAATTGATTTTTTTACCGAAACTAGTATAAACTACTGAATAATATATTACGATTTTTTCACTGAAACTTGCATTTTGAAAAGTTTTGTAGAATCTAATCTTCAGAAGATTTTGTGCATGGACTTCCATCATAACTTTCTCTCGTAACATATATGAAAGATCTGAAAACTTTTGCATTGTTTCGTATAGTCCTCGATTTAATTTGATTTTTTGATCAAAACTAGTATAAACTTGTGTATAATATATTATGATTTTTTTAGCGAAACTTGCATTCGGAAAAGTTTCGTAGAATCAAATTTTCAGATGATTTTTTGCATGGACTTCCATCATAACCTTCCCTCATAAAATATTTAAATTATCAGAAAAGATTTGTAGCATTTCGAGCACTTCTCGATCTAATTGATTTTTTGACCGAAACTAGTATAAACTAGTGTATAATATATTATGATTTTTTGACCAAAACTTGCATTAGGAAAAGTTTCTTAGAATCTAATTTTCAGATGATTTTGTGCATGGACTTCAATCATAACCTTACCTCGTAACATATAGGAAGGATCTGAAACGTTTTGTATCATTTCGTACAGTCCTCGATTTAATTTGATTTTTTGAGCAAACCTAGTATAAACTTGTGTATAATATATTAAGATTTTTTTACCGAACCTTCCATTTGGAAAGGTTTCGTAGAATCAAATTTTAAGACGACTTTTGCATGGACTTCCATCATAACCTTCCCTTATTAAATATATAAATTATCTGAAAAGTTTTGTATTATTTTGAGAAATCCTCGATTTAATTGATTTTTTGACCGAAACTATTATAAACTATTGAATAATATATTATGATTTTTTGACCATAACTTGCATTTGGAAAAGTTTCGTAGAATCAAATTTTCAGATGATTGTTTGCATGGACTTCCATCATAACCTTCCCTCGTAACATTTAGGAAGGATCTGAAAAGTTTTGTATGGTTTCATAGAGTCCTCGATTTAATTTGATTTTTTGAGCAAAACTAGTATAAACTTGTGTATAAAATATTTACATTTATTGACCGAAACTTGCATTTGGAAAAGTTTCGTAGAATCAAATTTTCGATGATTTTTTGCATGGACTTCATTCATAACCTTGCCTCATAACATATAGGAAGGATCTGAAAAGTTTTGTATGGTTTCGTACAGTCCTCAATTTAATTTGATTTTTTGAGCAAAACTAGTATAAACTTGTGTATAATATATTATGATTTTTTGACCGAACCCTGCATTTGGAAAAGTTTTGTAGAATCAAATTTTCAGATGACTTTTTGCATGGACTTCTATCATAACCTTCCCTTACAAAATAAATAAATTATCTGAAAAGTTTTTTAGCATTTCGAGCACTCCTCGATTTAATTGATTTTTTGACCGAAACTAGTATAAACTTCTGAATAATATATCACGATTTTTGGTCCGAAACTTGAATTTTGAAAAGTTTTGTAAAATCAAATTTTCAGATGATTTTGTGCATGGACTTCCATCATAACCTTCCCTCTTAACATATAGGAAAGATCTGAAAATATTTGTATCTTTTCGTATAGTCCTCGATTTAATTTGATTTTTTGAGCAGAACTAGTATAAACTTGTGTATAATATATTATGATTTTTTTACTGAAACTTGCATTCGAAAACGTTTCGTAGAATCAAATTTTCAGATGATTTTTTGCATGGACTTCCATCAAAACCTTCCCTCATAAAATATATAAATTATCTAAAAATATTTGTAGCAATTCGATTACTCCTCGATTTAATTGATTTTTAAACTAAAACTAGTATAAACTAGTGTATAATATATTATGATTTTTTGACCGAAACTTGCATTAGGAAAAGTTTCGTAGAATCTAATTTCTAGATGATTTTGTGCATGGACTTCAATCATAACCTTTCCTTGTAAAATATAGGAAGGATCTAAAAAATTTTGTATCGTTTCATATAGTCCTCGATTTAATTTGATTTTTTGAGCAAAACTGGAATAAACTTGTGTATAATATATTATGATTTTTTTACCGAAACTTGCATTTGGAAAAGGTTCGTAGAATCAAATTTTCAGATGATTTTTTGCACGGACTTCCATCATAACCTTCCCTTATAAAATATATAAATTGTCTGAAAAGTTTTGTAGCATTTCGAGCAATTCTCGATTTATTTGATATTTTGAACGAAACTAGTAAATTAGTGTGTAATATATTATGATATTTTGACCGAAACTTGCATTTGGAAATGTTTTGTAGAATCTAATTTTCAGACGATTTTATGGATGGACTTCCATCATAACCTTCCCTTGTAACATATAGGAAGGATCTGAAAAGTTTTGTATCGTTTCGTACAATCCTCGATTTAATTTGATTTTTTGAGCAAAACTTGTATAAACTTGTGTATAATATATTATGATTTTTTGACCCAAACTTGCATTTGGAAAAGTTTCATAGACTTAAATTTTCAGATGATTGGTTGCATGGACTTCCATCATAACCTTCCCTCGTAACATATAGGAAGGATCTGAAAACTTTTGTATGGTTTCGTACAGTCCTCGATTTAATTTGATTTTTAGAGCAAAACTAGTATAAACTTGTGTATAATATATTATGATTTTTTGATCGAACCTTGCATTTGGAAAAGTTTCGTAGAATCAAATTTTCAGATAACTTTTTGCATGGACTTCCATCATAACCTTCCCTTATAAAATATATAAATTATCTGAAAAGATTTGTAGCATTTTGAGCACTCCTCGATTTAATTGATTTTTTTACCGAAACTAGTATAAACTACTGAATAATATATTACGATTTTTTGACTGAAACTTGCATTTTGAAAAGTTTTGTAGAATCTAATTTTCAGAAGATTTTGTGCATGGACTTCCATCATAACTTTCTCTCGTAACATATATGAAAGATCTGAAAACTTTTGCATTGTTTCGTATAGACCTCGATTTAATTTGATTTTTTGATCAAAACTAGTATAAACTTGTGTATAATATATTATGATTTTTTTAGCGAAACTTGCATTCGGAAAAGTTTCGTAGAATCAAATTTTCAGATGATTTTTTACATGGACTTCCATCATAACCTTCCCTCATAAAATATTTAAATTATCAGAAAAGATTTGTAGCATTTCGAGCACTTCTCGATCTAATTGATTTTTTGACCGAAACTAGTATAAACTAGTGTATAATATATTATGATTTTTTGACCAAAACTTGCATTAGGAAAAGTTTCTTAGAATCTAATTTTCAGATGATTTTGTGCATGGACTTCAATCATAACCTTCCCTCGTAACATATAGGAAGGATCTGAAACGTTTTGTATCATTTCGTACAGTCCTCGATTTAATTTGATTTTTTGAGCAAACCTAGTAGAAACTTGTGTATAATATATTAAGATTTTTTTACCGAACCTTCCATTTGGAAAGGTTTCGTAGAATCAAATTTTAAGACGACTTTTTGCATGGACTTCCATCATAACCTTCCCTTATTAAATATATAAATTATCTGAAAAGTTTTGTATTATTTTGAGAACTCCTCGATTTAATTGATTTTTTGACCGAAACTATTATAAACTATTGAATAATATATTATGATTTTTTGACCATAACTTGCATTTGGAAAAGTTTCGTAGAATCAAATTTTCAGATGATTGTTTGCATGGACTTCCATCATAACCTTCCCTCGTAACATTTAGGAAGGATCTGAAAAGTTTTGTATGGTTTCATAGAGTCCTCGATTTAATTTGATTTTTTGAGCAAAACTAGTATAAACTTGTGTATAAAATATTTACATTTATTGACCGAAACTTGCATTTGGAAAAGTTTCGTAGAATCAAATTTTCGATGATTTTTTGCATGGACTTCATTCATAACCTTGCCTCATAACATATAGGAAGGATCTGAAAAGTTTTGTATGGTTTCGTACAGTCCTCGATTTAATTTGATTTTTTGAACAAAACTAGTATAAACTTGTGTATAATATATTATGATTTTTTGACCGAACCCTGCATTTGGAAAAGTTTTGTAGAATCAAATTTTCAGATGACTTTTTGCATGGACTTCTATCATAAACTTCCCTTACAAAATAAATAAATTATCTGAAAAGTTTTTTAGCATTTCGAGCACTCCTCGATTTAATTGATTTTTTGACCGAAACTAGTATAAACTTCTGAATAATATATCACGATTTTTGGTCCGAAACTTGAATTTTGAAAAGTTTTGTAAAATCAAATTTTCAGATGATTTTGTGCATGGACTTCCATCATAACCTTCCCTCTTAACATATAGGAAAGATCTGAAAATATTTGTATCTTTTCGTATAGTCCTCGATTTAATTTGATTTTTTGAGCAGAACTAGTATAAACTTGTGTATAATATATTATGATTTTTTTACTGAAACTTGCATTCGAAAACGTTTCGTAGAATCAAATTTTCAGATGATTTTTTGCATGGACTTCCATCAAAACCTTCCCTCATAAAATATATAAATTATCTAAAAATATTTGTAGCAATTCGATTACTCCTCGATTTAATTGATTTTTAAACTAAAACTAGTATAAACTAGTGTATAATATATTATGATTTTTTGACCGAAACTTGCATTAGGAAAAGTTTCGTAGAATCTAATTTCTAGATGATTTTGTGCATGGACTTCAATCATAACCTTTCCTTGTAAAATATAGGAAGGATCTAAAAAATTTTGTATCGTTTCATATAGTCCTCGATTTAATTTGATTTTTTGAGCAAAACTGGAATAAACTTGTGTATAATATATTATGATTTTTTTACCGAAACTTGCATTTGGAAAAGGTTCGTAGAATCAAATTTTCAGATGATTTTTTGCACGGACTTCCATCATAACCTTCCCTTATAAAATATATAAATTGTCTGAAAAGTTTTGTAGCATTTCGAGCAATTCTCGATTTATTTGATATTTTGAACGAAACTAGTAAATTAGTGTGTAATATATTATGATATTTTGACCGAAACTTGCATTTGGAAATGTTTTGTAGAATCTAATTTTCAGACGATTTTATGGATGGACTTCCATCATAACCTTCCCTTGTAACATATAGGAAGGATCTGAAAAGTTTTGTATCGTTTCGTACAATCCTCGATTTAATTTGATTTTTTGAGCAAAACTTGTATAAACTTGTGTATAATATATTATGATTTTTTGACCCAAACTTGCATTTGGAAAAGTTTCATAGACTTAAATTTTCAGATGATTGGTTGCATGGACTTCCATCATAACCTTCCCTCGTAACATATAGGAAGGATCTGAAAACTTTTGTATGGTTTCGTACAGTCCTCGATTTAATTTGATTTTTAGAGCAAAACTAGTATAAACTTGTGTATAATATATTATGATTTTTTGATCGAACCTTGCATTTGGAAAAGTTTCGTAGAATCAAATTTTCAGATAACTTTTTGCATGGACTTCCATCATAACCTTCCCTTATAAAATATATAAATTATCTGAAAAGATTTGTAGCATTTTGAGCACTCCTCGATTTAATTGATTTTTTTACCGAAACTAGTATAAACTACTGAATAATATATTACGATTTTTTGACTGAAACTTGCATTTTGAAAAGTTTTGTAGAATCTAATTTTCAGAAGATTTTGTGCATGGACTTCCATCATAACTTTCTCTCGTAACATATATGAAAGATCTGAAAACTTTTGCATTGTTTCGTATAGACCTCGATTTAATTTGATTTTTTGATCAAAACTAGTATAAACTTGTGTATAATATATTATGATTTTTTTAGCGAAACTTGCATTCGGAAAAGTTTCGTAGAATCAAATTTTCAGATGATTTTTTACATGGACTTCCATCATAACCTTCCCTCATAAAATATTTAAATTATCAGAAAAGATTTGTAGCATTTCGAGCACTTCTCGATCTAATTGATTTTTTGACCGAAACTAGTATAAACTAGTGTATAATATATTATGATTTTTTGACCAAAACTTGCATTAGGAAAAGTTTCTTAGAATCTAATTTTCAGATGATTTTGTGCATGGACTTCAATCATAACCTTCCCTCGTAACATATAGGAAGGATCTGAAACGTTTTGTATCATTTCGTACAGTCCTCGATTTAATTTGATTTTTTGAGCAAACCTAGTAGAAACTTGTGTATAATATATTAAGATTTTTTTACCGAACCTTCCATTTGGAAAGGTTTCGTAGAATCAAATTTTAAGACGACTTTTTGCATGGACTTCCATCATAACCTTCCCTTATTAAATATATAAATTATCTGAAAAGTTTTGTATTATTTTGAGAACTCCTCGATTTAATTGATTTTTTGACCGAAACTATTATAAACTATTGAATAATATATTATGATTTTTTGACCATAACTTGCATTTGGAAAAGTTTCGTAGAATCAAATTTTCAGATGATTGTTTGCATGGACTTCCATCATAACCTTCCCTCGTAACATTTAGGAAGGATCTGAAAAGTTTTGTATGGTTTCATAGAGTCCTCGATTTAATTTGATTTTTTGAGCAAAACTAGTATAAACTTGTGTATAAAATATTTACATTTATTGACCGAAACTTGCATTTGGAAAAGTTTCGTAGAATCAAATTTTCGATGATTTTTTGCATGGACTTCATTCATAACCTTGCCTCATAACATATAGGAAGGATCTGAAAAGTTTTGTATGGTTTCGTACAGTCCTCGATTTAATTTGATTTTTTGAGCAAAACTAGTATAAACTTGTGTATAATATATTATGATTTTTTGACCGAACCCTGCATTTGGAAAAGTTTTGTAGAATCAAATTTTCAGATGACTTTTTGCATGGACTTCTATCATAACCTTCCCTTACAAAATAAATAAATTATCTGAAAAGTTTTTTAGCATTTCGAGCACTCCTCGATTTAATTGATTTTTTGACCAAAACTAGTATAAACTTCTGAATAATATATCACGATTTTTGGTCCGAAACTTGAATTTTGAAAAGTTTTGTAAAATCAAATTTTCAGATGATTTTGTGCATGGACTTCCATCATAACCTTCCCTCTTAACATATAGGAAAGATCTGAAAATATTTGTATCTTTTCGTATAGTCCTCGATTTAATTTGATTTTTTGAGCAGAACTAGTATAAACTTGTGTATAATATATTATGATTTTTTTACTGAAACTTGCATTCGAAAACGTTTCGTAGAATCAAATTTTCAGATGATTTTTTGCATGGACTTCCATCAAAACCTTCCCTCATAAAATATATAAATTATCTGAAAATATTTGTAGCAATTCGAGTACTCCTCGATTTAATTGATTTTTAAACTAAAACTAGTATAAACTAGTGTATAATATATTATGATTTTTTGACCGAAACTTGCATTAGGAAAAGTTTCGTAGAATCTAATTTCCAGATGATTTTGTGCATGGACTTCAATCATAACCTTTCCTTGTAAAATATAGGAAGGATCTAAAAAATTTTGTATCGTTTCATATAGTCCTCGATTTAATTTGATTTTTTGAGCAAAACTGGAATAAACTTGTGTATAATATATTATGATTTTTTTACCGAAACTTGCATTTGGAAAAGGTTCGTAGAATCAAATTTTCAGATGATTTTTTGCACGGACTTCCATCATAACCTTCCCTTATAAAATATATAAATTGTCTGAAAAGTTTTGTAGCATTTCGAGCAATTCTCGATTTAATTGATATTTTGAACGAAACTAGTAAATTAGTGTGTAATATATTATGATATTTTGACCGAAACTTGCATTTGGAAAAGTTTTGTAGAATCTAATTTTCAGACGATTTTATGGATGGACTTCCATCATAACCTTCCCTTGTAACATATAGGAAGGATCTGAAAAGTTTTGTATCGTTTCGTACAATCCTCGATTTAATTTGATTTTTTGAGCAAAACTTGTATAAACTTGTGTATAATATATTATGATTTTTTGACCCAAACTTGCATTTGGAAAAGTTTCATAGACTTAAATTTTCAGATGATTGTTTGCATGGACTTCCATCATAACCTTCCCTCGTAACATATAGGAAGGATCTGAAAACTTTTGTATGGTTTCATACAGTCCTCGATTTAATTTGATTTTTAGAGCAAAACTAGTATAAACTTGTGTATAATATATTATGATTTTTTGATCGAACCTTGCATTTGGAAAAGTTTCGTAGAATCAAATTTTCAGATAACTTTTTGTATGGACTTCCATCATAACCTTCCCTTATAAAATATATAAATTATCTGAAAAGATTTGTAGCATTTTGAGCACTCCTCGATTTAATTGATTTTTTTACCGAAACTAGTATAAACTACTGAATAATATATTACGATTTTTTCACTGAAACTTGCATTTTGAAAAGTTTTGTAGAATCTAATTTTCAGAAGATTTTGTGCATGGACTTCCATCATAACTTTCTCTCGTAACATATATGAAAGATCTGAAAACTTTTGCATTGTTTCGTATAGTCCTCGATTTAATTTGATTTTTTGATCAAAACTAGTATAAACTTGTGTATAATATATTATGATTTTTTTAGCGAAACTTGCATTCGGAAAAGTTTCGTAGAATCAAATTTTCAGATGATTTTTTGCATGGACTTCCATCATAACCTTCCCTCATAAAATATTTAAATTATCAGAAAAGATTTGTAGCATTTCGAGCACTTCTCGATCTAATTGATTTTTTGACCGAAACTAGTATAAACTAGTGTATAATATATTATGATTTTTTGACCAAAACTTGCATTAGGAAAAGTTTCTTAGAATCTAATTTTCAGATGATTTTGTGCATGGACTTCAATCATAACCTTCCCTCGTAACATATAGGAAGGATCTGAAACATTTTGTATCATTTCGTACAGACCTCGATTTAATTTGATTTTTTGAGCAAACCTAGTATAAACTTGTGTATAATATATTAAGATTTTTTTACTGAACCTTCCATTTGGAAAGGTTTCGTAGAATCAAATTTTAAGATGACTTTTTGCATGGACTTCCGTCATAACTGTAAACACCCCAAATTTGCCCTCACCCATTCACACCATGGCTTGTGATCATTTCATATGCATAAGTTCAATCATAGCATCTCATATTGCATTCTTGATTCACTGCATTGCTTCTAAGTCATCTGCATCTAGGGTTTGTGATCTGAGCAATCCAAGAGCCTTTTGAGCCAATCCAAAGGTCATCAATCACTTCAAAGGGGTCCATGTATGTTCAAGCATCATATTGTATCCTCACAAAGTCAAGAATGTCATAAAATCACAAGAACTGAGGTTGGCATAGAAGCAGAGTCAGGTTTGACTGCACAGATGACCTGGAATTAGGGTTTTGGTTTCAAAGGCCATAACTCCAAATTTTTTGGTCATTCTTGTTTCTATTGGTCTCTATATGGTATAGGTATCATGCATATCAATTCTCATGAAGAAATTCCATGGGGAAGTCATCTGATCAAGAGTTGACTTTTTGAGCAAGTCAGTGCAAAATCAGGGCATCTGAGGCCCCCAATGACCCAACCAAAGGGTGTTCTTCATCATTTTGATTGTGTATGATCTTTATTTGATCATAGAAGATGTTAGAAGTTCACAAAATTGAAGAATTTCAAGCCATTTGCAAAGTTGACCTTTTGGGAAAGTTGACTTATAATGAAAATTGCCATTTTGGGAAACTTTTTCAACCCTTGATTTTTGATTCAAAAATGCTTCAAATGAAAAAACTTTGGTCATGAAAGTTGTAGAATGGATCATTCCCTTTTCAAAAAGTACAAGAACATGACCTAATTCATTTTGGATCAAAATTTATGGCTTGTCAAAGTTGGGAAAAATCACATAATTTCAAGTTATGCACCAAAGATGGAAACTTGCAAATTCTTGTACCAAGGCAATTTGTGACTTCTAATTGATGTCTAACCTTTACACAAACATCATGCATAACTTAAACTTCAGATTGGCCCAAGAATTTCTTAAGTTCCATGCCTTAAACTTCAAGAATTACAAAAGGGGCCAAAGTTGTGACAATTTGCAAAAGGGATCAAAACTTCTCATCCACTTGCCTCAGTTCACAAAATCTGATCCAAAAGCATTACTTGATCCTTGCTGAACTCAACCATGCCCCTATCTCAGCCTGCCACTTGCCCATACCTCCAAGTACAACTTGCTTGACTTTTTGCAACTTGAAGCCAGAGAAGCAGCCAGAAAGTCCCTGTTTCGAAAGCTCAATCTCAGGTAGCATGATGAACAAATTTTCCAGAACTTTAATTTTTTGTTAGAATGTTGTTTTATATGTTGCCCTGATCATGCGGATCTGTTTATTTTTGAAAATGAGCCAAAAACAAGCATGTTATGATGATCTGAAAGTTTGCCCGTAAATTTGTTTTTGCTTGTTTCCTTTGATCCAGTGAAAATAAATGTTGTTTGAGTTAGGGTTTATTTTTAGTGACGTTCATAGATTGATTCTGGAGAGTTTTGTGAGGATTTGGTGCATATTAAGAGAGATAAGGATTTTGGCCTGCCGGAGAAGATGACCGGAACACTGTTACGGTCACCTGAAAATGTTTAGGGTTCAGATTAGGGTTAATGACATAATTAGCGTAGTTTGAATGTGAGCCGTCCAGATGCGCGCGTTGGTCAATTCCCTCCCTTTTCATTTGAATCCTGGCCCTTAGATGCGCTGACTTTCTCATTTTTCAGTTTAAATTCATTTTATTTTTATTTGTTTCATATTTATTTTGCACAAATTAATAAAAATAGTAAAAATCATTGAAAAATTCTGAAAATTTTTATCAAACCTTTTATTAATTTTCAGAAACCAAAAATATTTTTTATTTTTATTTTTTGCATTAAAATTTATTTTTAAATCATTTAAAAGTTTATTTTTAATTAATTAATGAAAATTAATTAATTAAAAATACTTTTAGGTATTTAAAAATCACAAAAAAATTCATGTAACCTTTAAAAACATTTTAGAACATTGTCCAACCTTCAAACCAAATTTCTTTTTTGATCTTGATGCCTTTTGACAATTTTCAATGGATTTAATTTCATTTTAAGGCATTATTTTGATCCAAACTTCAAAAATTCATTTCTGCCTAACCATTGAGAGTTGGACAATGATTCTTCTTGAATTGCATCTTGCATATCATGTAGTTTATAGGATTAAATTGGCTTGAATTGATCTTGCATTTTCAATTTGTTTGACATTTTTCTTGATGAGGTACCTTGAAACCCTAGCCAACTTAGGAAATTCATAACTTACACTAGGTTAAGAATTGGATCCTCTCCTTTGGGCAGTGAGTTTGTATAGGTTTAGGGTTCCTTTGAATGCATTTTCAAATTTTTATCATGATGTTTGCTTCTGGTTTTGAATTTTGTTTTGTGCATTGATCATAAACCCTAATGCATGCCCTTCTTTGCATTCATCTTCCATTTGCTTGCATACCATGACTTTCCATGACATTTTATGTATTCATTTGATTCATAACACATCTTAAGACATATTAGAATCATGTTTGATCATTGCATCTTTCATTTTCCATGTTGTATGTCATTTGCATTTCATAACTTTTCATATATGTTCATGGTTCTAAGCATGTTTCTTTTGCATTCCATATGTTTGTATGATCATCCTCATGCCTTGTTTCATGTTTGCATCATCTCTTAGCATCATTAACATCATGTATTTGCTTCTGACTTTGTCTTGCACCATGCCATTGCATCTCATTTGCATTGCATTTCATTTCTTTCACTAACTTTTCAGGTGGTAAGTTACTTTGAGAAGTGAATTTGCCTTCACTTCTCACAATCTCTTCTCATCTCTCTTATGCATCATTGCTGCATTTTTGTATGTGTTTGGATTGAGATTGCTCATTCTTGTTCAATCTTACCTTCTTTCTTCAAGCAACTTGTCTTCTTAAGTGAAGCAAGTTGTTTTGCTTCTCTTTGTTTCATTCTCCTTTCATCTGCTTCCCTCCTTGGTGGTTCTTTGAGGATTCCTTTCTTAAACCTCACAAACCCTAGGAATGACCAAGCATGATAATAATTAGGGTTTTATTTGTCCCCCATTTAGCTTTTACCTTTGTGTCTCTTTGAGTCTTCTCTTCTCATCTCATAATCAGGGACTAAACCCTAAAGGTTTTAAGGCTTTGTGATTAAGCTTATGCATGCATCCTTCTATTAGGATGGAGTGTATAACTTTAATCCTAAGTGTTAAACCCTTAATGTGTTTAAATCCTTTAATTAATTCATTTAATAATCACCAAGACATCAAGCTTGTAACTTGGGCCTTGCACTAGGGTTCTAATTCTTCCTTAATTGGTTAATAAGGACTAACCCTAGCGTTAATGGATAAGTCCCCCTCAAGTTGTCTTACAAATCATAAAATCCACTTCTTCATCTTATCATTAATTAAAATCCATCTAATAAAGGCTTTGTTTTGTCATGAGGTTAATCCCTAATCATGGATTAAGTTGAGGAATTTTCCTCAGCTTAAACATTCTCATCTATTATCCTTCTATTAGGATGGTGTAATGAGTCTGTTTAATCCCTGATTATGGCTTAATATCATTACCTAACACTGAACAAAAACAACAAAAACATCTAAATAATCACAAGTAGGTTAATGATCTTAATCCTACACCATGGTGATTAAGTGTGAGACACTGACTTCACACTTAAGGTATTCTCATTACCCCTAATCAGAGGGAGGATGTGATGAGTTTGCTAACCCATTGGTTTAGGCTTAAGCTCATTAACTTATGACAAACATCCAAAAACAATAAAAGACTGAAAACACAAGAAACAAACAATAATCGTCTCCTCCGGGATTCTTTTCTCATCTCACTCACTCATAAACGAGAACTTGCTTCTTCCGTCTAATGCAAGACAGTTTGCACCTGAGCCAGACAGGTCATACACTTGAGCATAGACAAGTAAGCAGTTCACAAGTCAATTCATCTTTCAGTCTCTTTGAGTCGAACTACGGTGTTCTGACTTCCTCATTGCACGAGAGGATACGTAGGCATAACTTAACAGTTATCGAACAAAAGTCTCTGTATATTCCCCCTCCTTCCAGCTTTATTCTTTTAAGCCACATGATCTTGAGCATTTCATCCTTGTTCTTACACTGACACTTCACTTGTACACTACACTTCTCTTACACTGACACCTGTACATCCTTCTCCAGCTCTTTTATATACAAATTGCACTGACACTACCCCTTTAAAACACAAATCTTTTAAGCGTGGATCCCGTCGAGTACGGCGGACAATCTGGGTGCTAATACCTTCCCAGGTTGTAACCAACCCCCTTTCTCAGTCTCTCTGGTTCGCAACCGTCTTATCCATCTTTTCCTAGGTTTATGCAGCATTACCTTTCCTCCGGGATAAAAATGCCTAGCTGGCGACTCTTTTCTTTTCTCGTGAGTTCACTCCTGTGTGTTCCCACATTCCTCTTTCACTGACCGTTCGCGGCTGTACCCCTCTTGGCCCCGGTTGTCATTTGGTGGGAGCGACAGCTTGGCGACTCTGCTGGGGACCCTTATACTGTAACCAGGGCTTCTGGTTCTTTTTGTGGGTTCCTCCTAGCGCTTGTTTGATTTGTGTTTACTGGGGTGTTATGTGCTGATTGTGTTTATATAGTTGTTATATTTACTGCTTTACGTACAGTTATTTATTGCTTTCTTTACAACTTTATATATCATACTGTCATATTGTCATCTGGCTGGATCTAGTTTTGCTTTGGTGTGTGGGGTTCCATTGAGAGATTAAGGTCCTATACCTGGGACCTGAGTGACACCTAGGCTAGAGTGGTTCATGTTCTTTACCATTCCATTTCGGTCTGGTGCGGGAATATGAAACACGGTTCAGATATGTGTTTCTTCTTGAGAACTCTGTGCTACAGATCTCCTGTAGTGCTAGGGCTATCTGGGAAGCCTGCTAAGTCTGGATGACCTTTATTAGTGACCTTCAGAAACTGAGGTGAATTAGAGGAGGATCTTTTATGGTTATTGTAAACACTGTACCTCCGGGTTAGAAGTGTTTACACTTCTCATAACTTATCCAAGTCTGAGGATCCTTGTTCTAGAACACCACATGTGAGGGGGTTGGGCTGTTTACAGGTTTGCAGGAACCCTTGGCCACATCATACCCTGTTACTTTTTGTGTTTAAGAATGCTTCACTTTGGACAGTTCTTGTGATTTAACCCTGGACATATGACTCTTTATTTGAGTCCCCCACCTTGGTTACTGGACTTTTGAACCTCCATCTGGACTTCTTAGACATACATGGACCTTTATATCAAGGCAGTAATCAGATCCAGCTTAATCACAAACCCCTGCATATCATTTGCATACATCATCATTGCATCATTTAACATTTGCTTATTTGTTTTTTCAGGGTATCCACATTATATTTTGGCTTGGTTTTGATCCCTTCATCTGCATAGACCCTTGTTCATCAGCTATCCGCTTCAGCCATCTTCATCAGTTGCCTGCTTCAGCAACCTCCATCATAATCCTCAGCCTATCAGTGGCTCACTTCTAGTATCAGTCTTCATCATCAGCATCTGTTTTCATCTCTTCTTCAGCAGTCATGGCACCCAAGAAGAGCAACATTTCTTACCACTTCTTTGAGCCTGTGCTGGCTGGCATCAGGCAGGTCCAGGCACTCATTACTCCAGACCATATCTCATTATTCAGAGAGCATTATGGAAGCATCCTTGATATGGTTATGGACTTGGACCCTTCTCAGAGGAGTTTGATTCACACTTGCCTACAGTTCTATGATCCTCCTTTGAGATGCTTCACTTTTTAGGATTTTCAGTTGGGACCTCTGTTGGAGGAGTTTTCATCACTGATTGGAGTACCTGTCAGGGGTGGTATCCCCTTCAACCCAGAAATGGCTTCTCCTAGCAATGAAGAAGTGGCAAAGGCACTGTATTTGGAACCTATTCTGATTGAGCAGAACATGACTACAAAGGCTGGAATTCCTGGCCTACATTTGGATTTTCTCACTTCTCAGGCCATCCTGAAGGCCTCCTTGGGAGAATGGAAGGCAGTTTGTGCATTGTTAGCCCTCAATATATATGGGGTTATACTTTTTGCAGATGAGCCCAAGTTTATCAGCAAGAATGCTATTCATCTCTTCCTTTTGAGGAACCCAGTACCCACCTTGCTGGGAGATTTCTATTATTCTGTTCACCAAAGGAATGAGAAGCAGAGAGGGAGGTTGGTAAGGTGATGTGCTCCTCTATTTCATAACTGGCTGCTCAAACACCTACCCAAGACTGATGCTTTCCTGAACCCTCACCAACAGAAGAATTGGGCTAGAAGACTCACTGCTTTAACTTCAGATGACATCAGATGGTGCACCCAGAGCACCAAAGGCAGGGATATAATTACTAGCTGTGGGCAGTTCCCCAATGTACCTCTGATAGGAGTGAAGGGTTGCATCAACTACAACCCTTTGCTGTTCAAAAGACAGTTGGGCTATGCTCTGGTTCACCCTCCTAAAGTCCAAGACTTGGCTGAAACCCTGTATTGTGAGATAAAGCTTAATCTAGCTGTTGTCAGACAAGCATCCTGGGCTTGGGACAACATTCAGACCAAAGGGATGGCCATTCTTGGGAAATGTAACAATGTGGCTTCAGCACAGTATTATGAATGGTCTCATGCTAGGGCTCAGATTTCTGGGATGCCTTTCACCATTGAGGATGCACCTGGACCATCCACAGCACCCCCTCCAGCTATTGTCAGCCTAGAGGAATTTGAGAAACTGAAAGAGAGGAATGAGAATCTGACTCAAGCTCTGCAGAAGACCCTCTGGGAGAGGAGTGATGGTCGTCTAGACATTGAGAGGTTAGAAAAGCTAAAGGTGGAACATCTAGCCAGGATTGAGAAATCAGAGGACTACATCAAGAAATCAAGAGCAGGAGAGAAAATTTTGAAGAATGCCTG
Organism: Lathyrus aphaca; assembly: GCA_963966055.1. Lineage (NCBI taxonomy): Eukaryota > Viridiplantae > Streptophyta > Magnoliopsida > Fabales > Fabaceae > Lathyrus > Lathyrus aphaca. The sequence continues at coordinate 595,311,437 of OZ014520.1, read as the reverse complement.
TAAAGAGGCCCAGTTTCAGAAGGCTAGGACTGATCTTTATCTGAAAGAAAGTCAAGCTAGGTGGGTCAGGATTACTGAAGCTCGCACTCAAGAAGATAAGAGAACTCAAGACAGAATTGAGCAGTTGGAGGCAAATGAAAAGAAGCAACAGGAGGCCCTGCTAGCAGCCCAGAAGGAAATTTCAGAATTGAAGCTTAGGGCTGGTGTGAAGAGGTCAAAGGACCAGGACAAGCACAAGAAGCTGACTGCTGCTATTGCCACCAGGAATCTTCTCATCAGAAGCATTACAGAGCACCCGGCTGGTCCTGTAACTGAAGCACTTTTGAAGGAAGTTAGGGAGGATGAATTTGGCTTGGATGTTTGACTTATTTGCTTGTTGTTGTTTCCATTTCATGTACTTTTCTCTTTGATGTATTTTGACCCTTCAGGGGTATGTGTTGTAAAAAAAACTATGTATGATTCACCTTTTGTAATATATTTGTTAGTTTGTTTCGTTAAACATCAAAACATCTTCCTCAGGGTATGGAAAGGTCAAAACCAAGTGCCAAGCCGGATACCTTGGATACAAATAAGCATACTGCATTTCATGCTAACTTTTGTTTTGTTTTGTAGGTTTTTGTTTTGTTTGTTACTAACTCTGTTGTGATTCAAGAATTATTGCTCGCCGTCGGGTGTTTCCTCTCAACCGTCCACACAGATATCCTACTCGCAACAATCTTCCTGGTATCCAGATGGACCAAGTACAGCAAGATCTGACAGAGGTCAGAACCCAGATGGCTAACGAAAGGCTGGAGATGAGAAACCAAATGACCCAGTTCATGGAAGTAATGAATGGCCTGGCTCAAAGCCAAGAAAGATTAAGGGCATTGGTAGAAAGGCAGACCCCAGAAGAGCCCCATCTAGGGACTGGAGGAACAAGTAACAATGAGAGAGTTCAGCCTCATGTTAACCCACCAGTATATGGGCCTCATCTTCATCCAGAGATCAACATCCCTACTAATGTGCAAGGGAATGCTACTGCAGGCAGAGTCTTACAGGAAGACCCCCAAGAGGATCAATTCACTGTAATGGGAGCTAGGGATGAAGCCTATGATAGAAGGCTTGATGAAATTGCTGAGAAATTGAGATCTCTGGAATCTAAAAACTCCTTGGGTTTTGATGTCATGGACATGGGGCTAGTGGATGGGGTAAGAATCCCTCATAAGTTTAAACCCTCGTGCTTCGAGAAGTACAACGGAACTTCCTGTCCACGAACTCACTTGCAGTCTTTTCTGGGAAGACTTAAGGCATACACCATGGATGAAAAACTGTGGATGTTTTACTTTGAAGATAGCTTGATTGGAGCTTCAAGGGAGTGGTACTCTCACTTGACCAGAGCTACCATCAGATGCTACCATCAGACAGTACCAATATAATCTGGACATGGCTCCTAACAGGACTCTATTAATGGGAATGTCTCAGTCATCCAGGGAAAGCTTCAGGGAATATGCCCAGAGGTGGAGACAGCTTGCTGCTGCTGTCCAGCCATCCATGTCGGAAAGAGAAATGGCCGACATGTTTATGAATACCCTGCAGGGAACATATATTGACAGGCTAGCTTCCTTTTCTTCCACCAGCTTCGCTGACGTAGTCATAGCTGGAGAAAGAATTGAGAGCCTTCTGAAGATGGGAAAAATTACTGATAATGGTGCAAGCTCGTCAAGTAATCCCAGAAAGCCTTTTGTGGGACCTAGAAGAACTGGTGAGACCAATGCCATTTATGCCAACAGGGGCAGACCTCAGCATGTCCACAGATCAATAGCAACTGTCACAATTCCAGCTCCAATTCCTCAGCAACTAGCATATCAACCACAACAACCACCTCACTATCAGCAGCAAGTTCAGTATCCGCCACAAAGAAACTACAACAACAACAACAACAATCAACAGCAAAGATCCTTTCAGCAAAGACCATCTCAGGCAAATAGGGTGATTGACCCTATCCCTATGCCTTATGCCGATTTATTGCCACAACTCCTGAAACTCAACCTGGTTGAGCTAAGGACATTGGCACCTCCAGATCCTGCCAGTCTTCCAAGAAATTATGATGTCAACGCCCGGTGTGCTTTTCACTCCAATGCACCAGGCCACAGTACAGAAAAATGCAGGGCTTTACAAATGAAAGTGCAGGATCTAGTGGATTCCAAAGCTCTCAACTTTGCACCCCCGCCAAATGTCGACAAGAATCCCATGCCCAATCATGGAGGACCAAGAATTAATGCTATTTAGGAAGATAAGCCATCTTTCTTAATCACCAGTGTTGGGCAGATTCGGACACCTCTGGTAGAAATTAAAGCTCAGCTTCTAGAATGCCAGATGTTCCCCGGGTGTGAGCTCGGTTCTGGTTATTGCAACATTTCGGTCAACGGGTGTGATAATTTGAGAAGTGGCATAGATGATCTTATCAAAAGTGGTATCCTTCATATCACAACATCAGCTCCTACAAATCCAGCAATCCCTTTGACAACAATTCCTGACTCTTCTGCAACTGCAACAACAATCATTCCAACAAATTCATCAATATCATCAACAGTGGCTCCGTCCATCACTTCAACAAATCAGATATCAACAACCATCTCTTCTACAACATCAGCACCCATTTATTCAACGGAATCTTCTACAACGCCAACAGACGTCTCAGCAGTCACTATTTATTATGATCCAGCATATGTTCCTCCAAATAACAATTTTCAACAACAAACAGTGGCATCTCCTGCCAGGTCACCAGTCACCATCTACTACGATCCACACACCATTTCAGTACCCTTCTCTACAGCAGTCAGTCCAGTTACCATCACGGTGCCTGGACCCGTTCCGTACGAAAGCAGTAATGCCATCCCTTGGCATTATGGCTCTGACCTCTACTGTAATGGGGAGAAAATCACTTTGGATTCTTCAACCTCTTCTCCACAGATTGATAATGTTGGGGGAGGTGGAGGCTTCACCAGAAGCGGACGCCTTTTTGCCTCACAAACTCAAAGACCTGATTCCGAAGCAGAAGCTGCTGCAAAAGCAAAAGGAAAAAGTGTGGTATTTGAAGAGCCAACTGTCAAAGAAACTCAGAAGACATCTTTTGAGCAAGATGTAGACGAGTTTATGAGGATCATAAAGAGAAGTGATTATAAGGTGGTGGATCAGCTTCACCAAACTCCCTCAAAGATCTCCATATTATCCCTGTTGATGTGTTCTGAAGCTCACAGGAACGCATTACTGAAAGTCTTGCACGCGGCATACGTGCCAGAGGAGATCACTGTTAATCAGCTGGAAACCGTGGTAGCAAATGTCAACACCAGTCATGGACTAGGCTTTACCAACACTGATTTAAAAACTGAGGGACGTAACCACAACAAGGCTATACACATCACTCTAGAATGCAAGGGTGCTGTCCTATCTCATGTACTGGTGGACACTGGGTCTTCACTCAATGTTCTACCAAAGAAATCCTTGGTGAAGCTGGAATATGATGGCTTGGCACTGCGCCCGAGTAATTTAGTGGTGAGAGCATTCGATGGCTCTAAAAGATCAGTGCTAGGGGAGATTGATCTGCCTGTGATGATTGGCCCGCAGACTTTTAAGATTACCTTCTATGTGATGGACATTCAGCCGACCTACAGCTGTTTGTTGGGTAGACCTTGGATCCATGGCGCTGGCGCAGTTACGTCTACCCTTCACCAGAAGCTGAAATTCGAGTGGGAGGTTCAGATCATCACTATCTGTGGTGAAGAAGATATCTTTGTTAGCCATCTGGCTACATACGAATACATTGAGATGGATGGAGAGATCCATGAAACTATGAGCCAGGGGTTTGAGGCCCTGAACATAAATGAAGCATCTGCTGTACTGGGAACCTCCATGACGTCTTATCAGTAAGCCAGGAAGGTTGTTGAAGAGGGGACTGCCCAAGGCTGGGGCAAGCTGCTGCCCGTGGAGAGGAAGGAGGACAGATTTGGGTTGGGTTACAAACCAACTCAACAAGATCAATCAGAGGCTGCTAAGAAGCCCAATTTTGTCAGCGGGGGGATGCTCACCCCGGATGCAGTGAACAACTTGGAAGATGAGTCGGAAGATGAGCGCAACCTGGAGAGCTGGATACGTCCAAGGATCCCGGGGAGCCATATCTCAAACTGGTCTTCCCAGGAAATTATAAGGGTTACTCCTACAGAGTAATTATTATTTCCTGTATATTTTAAGCATGCATCAAGTCTTGCATCTTGCCCAAGATGACAAGACTCATTTTGTAATCGGGCCATCTGTAATTTTGTGCAAACAGATCAATCAAAGAATATCGGACATCTTTTGCAAATGAGTCTTTTTCTTTTCCGCTCACTGTTTTTCCATTTTTCTTTTTGTACAAAAATAAAATGGCAATGTTTTCAAAATGACAACTTTATTTCACTTTTCTAAACAAGATTAAAATCAATCACTAAAATGAACAACCTAAACCCTTGCAGAGAGTGCCTTTCAGACTGCACCGACAACAGCACAGTTATGGCTTCGTATGACTTTGACAATCCAATCAGTCAAGCTGATGAAGGGGTTGAAGAAGATTATGAGCTTCCTGAAGAGCTAGCCAGGTTGTTAAGGCAAGAGGAGAAGGTTATCACTCCTCATCAGGAGGAGGTCGAAACGATTAATCTTGGCACGGACGAAGATGTGAAAGAGGTTAAGATCGGGGCCTGCTTACAGGACTCAGTAAAGGAACAATTGATTGACCTGCTTCGTGAATATGTGGATGTGTTTGCTTGGTCTTATCGGGATATGCCAGGGTTGGACACCGATATTGTTATGCACAAGCTGCCTTTAAGAGAAGATTGCCCACCGGTTAAACAGAAACTGCGCCGTACTCGCCCAGATATGGCAATGAAGATCAAAGAAGAGGTGCAAAAGCAGTGGGATGCCGGGTTCCTTGCTGTGACTAGCTATCCGCCGTGGGTTGCTAATATTGTACCTGTGCCTAAGAAGGATGGCAAGGTGAGGATGTGTGTGGACTACCGGGATCTGAACAGAGCCAGCCCGAAAGATGATTTCCCATTGCCTCACATTGATGTACTGGTTGACAATACGACTCAGTTCTCGGTATTCTCCTTCATGGACGGATTTTCAGGATACAATCAGATCAAAATGTCACCTGAAGACATGGAGAAGACAACTTTCATCACACCCTGGGGCACGTTCTGCTACAAGGTGATGCCATTCGGACTGAAGAATGCTGGTGCTACATATCAACGGGCTATGGTAACATTATTCCATGACATGATCCATAAAGAAATAGAATGTTATGTGGATGACATGATTGCCAAGTCCCTTACAGAATAAGACCACCTGGTAAATCTGTTGAAATTATTCAAGCGTTTGAGGAAGTACCAACTGAAGGTGAACCCCAACAAGTGCACATTCGGGGTGCGATCTGGTAAGTTGCTGGGCTTTATTGTAAGTGAGAAAGGGATTGAAGTTGACCCTGATAAAGTCAAAGCCATTCAAGAAATGCCTGCACCAAAGTCGGAAAAAGAAGTTCGGGGGTTCTTAGGTAGATTGAACTACATTTCACGGTTCATATCTCACCTTACGGCAATCTGTGAACCTTTGTTCAAGCTGTTAAGAAAAGAACAAACGGTCAGGTGGAACGAAGACTGCCAAAGGGCCTTTGACAAAATCAAGGAGTACCTGCAAGAACCTCCAATCCTTATGCCTCCAGTTGAAGGAAGACCTCTGATAATGTACTTGACAGTATTAGAAGAGTCAATGGGGTGTGTGCTGGGCCAGCATGACGAGTCTGGTCGAAAAGAGTATGCAATATACTACCTGAGCAAAAAGTTTACCGACTGTGAACAACGTTATTCACTGCTCGAGAAAACTTGTTGTGCTTTAGCGTGGGCTGCTCGCCGACTGAGACAGTATATGTTGACCCACACTACTTTATTAATCTCTAAGATGGACTCAGTTAAGTACATTTTTGAGAAGCCAGCTCTTACCGGACGGGTTGCAAGATGGAAAATGATCCTCACAGAATATGACATTCAGTACACATCTCAGAAAGCCATCAAGGGCAGTGTATTGTCCGATTACCTCGCTGAGCAACCCATTGATGATTACCAGCCCATGAGATTTGACTTCCCTGACGAAGACATCATGTTCATAAAAGCAAAAGATCATGAAGAGCCTGTTCACACTGAAGGGCCTGACCCAGAAGAAGAATGGACTATGATGTTCGACGGGGCTGTTAATATGAACGGACGTGGTGTTGGTGCAGTACTCATTACACCCAAAGGAGTTCACATGCCTTTCTCGGCAAAGCTCACCTTTAACTGCACTAACAACGAAGCTGAATACGAAGCTTGCATTATGGGTCTTGAGGAAGCCATTGACCTCAGGATCAAGACTTTGACTGTGTTCGGAGATTCAGCTCTGGTAATCAATCAAACCAATGGCAAATGGTACACGCACCAGGATCATCTGGTACCTTACAGGGATTATACAAGGAGGTTATTGACTTTCTTTACAACAGTCAAGCTTGAGTATATCCCTCGGGACGAGAATCAGTTTGCAGATGCTCTTGCCACCATTTCGTCCATGATCAAAGTTCAGGCTGCCAACTTTGTACCTCGGATTTCAGTGTCCAGACTTGACAGACCAGCATATGTGTTCTCAGCAGATGTTGTTAAAGATGACAAGCCTTGCTTCCATGACATTAAGTGCTTCTTGGAGGATCAAACATACCCACATAGGGCATCTTCCAATGATAAGAAGACATTAAGAAGGCTAGCTGGTAGTTTCTTCCTGAATACTGATGGTTCCCTATACAAGAGAAACTTTGATATGGTACTCCTCAGATGCGTTGATAGAACAGAAGCAGACTTGTTAATGCACGAGGTGCACAAAGGATCCTTTGGTACCCATGCGGGAGGGCATGCCATGGCCAAAAAGTTGCTAAGATCAGGTTATTATTGGATCACAATGGACGCCGACTGTTCTGCCTATGCCAGAAAATGCCATAAATGCCAGATTTATGCAGATAAAGTGCATGTGCCTCCAAATCCTCTGAATGTGATGTCTTCACCCTGGCCCTTTGCCATGTGGGGCATTGACATGATTGGCAAGATTGAACGGACTACTTCAAATGGCCATAGATTCATCCTGGTTGCCATCGACTATTTCACCAAGTGGGTCGAAGCAGCTTCTTATGCAAATGTCACCAGACAAGTGGTAGCCCGATTTCTGAAAAGGGACATCATCTGTCGGTATGGAGTTCCCGAGCGAATCATTATTGATAATGGTTCCAATCTAAACAACAAAATGATGGCAGAACTATGCCGGGACTTCAAGATCCAACACCACAATTCTTCTCCTTACAGGCCAAAGATGAATGGCGCTGTTGAGGCAGCAAACAAGAACATCAAGAAGATTGTACAGAAGATGGTAGTCACCTACAAAGACTGGCATGAAATGCTACCGTTTGCCTTGCATGGGTACCGTACGTCAATCAGGACATCCACTGGGGCAACACCGTATCAACTTGTGTATGGTATGGAAGTAGTCCTACCTGTTGAAGTTGAATTACCCTCCCTGCGGGTATTAATGGATGTTAAGCTGAACGAAGCAGAGTGGGTCCGATCCCGATACGAACAACTAAGCCTGATCGAAGAGAAGAGATTGGCTGCAATCTGTTATGGGCAGTTATATCAGAAAAGGATGAAGAAAGCCTTCGATCAGAAAGTCAGGCTCCAAGAATACCAAGTAGGGGATCTTGTGCTGAAAAGACTCCTCCCTCCTCATACGGACCACAGGGGCAAATGGACTCCAAACTATGAAGGACCATTCGTAGTAAAGAAGGTTTTCTCCGGTGGAGCACTGATGCTCAGTACTATGGATGGTGAAGACTTCTTGTCCCCTGTGAATTCAGATGCAGTTAAAAAATACTTCGCATAAAATGACCCGCTGGACATAAAAACAGAATGTAAGTCCTGGGAAAAATAGGGCATCCCGACGAGTCAAAAACAGAATAAAAGACTCGGGCAAAAATAAGGGAAATAAACAAAAAAATGTACACCCGCTGAGTTGAAAAGCCGCATTGGACAACTCAGGCAAAAATGGGTATCCCGATGGATTGAAAACCCGAAAGGGCGATCCATGCAAAACAAGGGAATAAGCGAACAACTGTACTCTGAATTCGTCTGTTTTACTTACAACTTGGTAAGCTTCAAAAAGATTCAAGCGCCGGTCAGAATCAGCCTTCTTCAAAAAGCAAGACGAGAAGAACGTCAAAAGTCATACAAGTCATAGCAAAGGGAAAGCTTCTTGAAGCATCATCAACATTGCCAATACCTTTTATTTCTCAATTTGTAACAATCTCCTCATTCTAGGGGATCTGTTTCTCTGACTGTATCTCGCCAATTCAGGGCATATAAATCAATAAAATCAGATTTTCAGTCATGTTTTGTCTCGTACGTTTTATTTTCATTTGCAAAGAATGTCTGATGACTTTAAGATACTGATTGCATAAATGCAGATGCTTCTCTTCTGAAAAATACGTGCTTGCAGGAAATATACTTACTCCCGAGAGTGTCTGAACTCCTATGATGGAATCCGGTAAGGGATACCTCGGGATTACTTGTGCATTTCTTTGTCTTTTCAGGATTGCAGGTATTCAAAACACAACATGGGGCATGAAAGCTTCCCCCCAGCCAGCTGGCAAATCATTGTCCACTCGGTCTTAACACCGTAGGTGCTTTCTCCCCAGCTGAGTTGCCATTCATTATTTCTCCCCAACCGAGTTGCCATCTATTCCTCCTCAGCCAAGTGCAAAAACCGGGAAACTATCCCCCCACAGAGCTTCAGCCTCTATTCAGAAGAGCAACGTCTAAAGAACTCACAACAGAGTGAAGAAAGCTTCTACAAACCCCAGCTGGGTCCCTCATTACCAAAGATAGGTCTATCAGTGACCTATATCCCCAAGCAAAGTCCCATATGTCAGATTCACCAATAATTTCATCCCCAGCTGGGATGTCCACTTCAAGCAGATCAACCAGAGATCTTCTTAGCAACGGGATCCGAATCCCGGATCGGTATCTTTGCATAATCATAGCATTCGCATCATATTCTCCCCACAGAGCGTAGCATTCCGTCTAATACGGAGCATTACGGCAAAAATCAAACATATTGCATAATCATAAGCCATGTTCTGAATCAAACACTTGTGAATACTGGAAATTCATCAACGATATACAGAATACTCCCCATATTCCCCAGCAGAGAGCCCAGATACTTATATATTACAGATACTTCTTGACACCCGTCCGTGTCATATCCCCAGCAGAAAGCCAAAGCGTCCTCTTTGCACTCACAGATACATGCATACACAATTCCTTGACACCCGTCCGTGTCGCTTTCCCCAACACAGTTGCCTAAACATTTTGTAAACCCTATACTTGTTTATATTACACCTTTCTCTTTTGACACTCGTCCGTGTCACCCTCCTCAGCAAGTTAAACACTCATCTGTACACCACTTATACTTATTTCACTCATACAGATACTCGTCCGTATCTTGTATATTCCCCACAAATTCCCTCAGATCTGACACTCGTCTGTGTTCCTTGTTAACCAGTTGATACCCGCCCGTATCATCATCTCTGAACACGTGTCAGTATTTTTTTCTACCCGATACTCGTTCGTATCGTAGTCTTAGGGATGCTCGTCCGCATCTTTAATCTATGCACAACGTCAAAACACTTATACCTTTTACTTCTTGGATGTGAACACTCGTCCGTGTTTACCATTCCCCAGTAGGTCTCCAGCAAAGTCACCTCTTTCTATCTGACATTCGTCCTATGTCATGATACTTTCGGCAGCTGTCCCCTGCCAGGTGATCGTCCTTCACCTTTGGATGACCGTCCCTCATCCTTTCCCCAGCGGAGTCTCTATTCATTAGAACCCCTTTTCTATCCGACATTCGTCCTATGTCGTGATATTGAGAGCAGCCGTCCCCTGCTAGGTGATCGTCCTTCACCTCTTGATGATCGTCCTTCATCATGCTCGTCCGATGGCCGTCCCCATCGTCGACCTTTTATCCGGCATTCGTCCTATGTCGTGATTTTTAGCAGCCGTACCCTGCTAGGTGATCGTCCTTCACCTTTTGATGATCGTCCTTCATCATTTTATCCGATGGTCGTCCCCATCGTTGATCTTGTTATCTGACATTCGTTCTATGTCATGATAAACCTTGAGAGCAGCTGTCCCCTGCTAGGTGATCGTCCTTCACCTCTTGATGATCGTCCTTCATCATGCTCGTCCGATGGCCGTCCCCATCGTCGACCTTTTATCCGGCATTCGTCCTATGTCGTGATATTTTCGGCAGTCGTACCCTGCCAGGTGATCGTCCTTCACCTTATATGACCGTCCCTCATCTTATCCCCAACAGAGAAGCCGTCCCCTGCTAGGTGATCGTCCTTCACCTTTGATGACCATCCCTCATCATTATTTCATTTATTCTTTAACCCGATGGCCGTCCCCGTCGTGGTCCCTTTTCCTTTTCCAGGTGATCGTCCTTCACCTTTGATGACCGTCCCTCATCATTATTTCATTTATTCTTTAACCCGATGGCCGTCCCCGTCGTGGTCCCTTTTCCTTTTCCTGATGATCGTCCTTCATCAGTTTAGCCCGATGGCCGTCCCCATCGTTTGTTTACATTACTTTATGAACCTGATAACCGTACCTCATCATTACCTATAATCCCCAGAGAATCTTGAAGCTTTACTTGATGGCCGTCCCCATCATAATCCCTTTTATCCCCAGCTTGTCGGCCATCCCAGTCGTTGCTTTATTTCCCGCATCTTCCCCGGCATGTCGGTCGTCCCCGTCATTGCTCTTTCCCCAGCAGTCGTCCTCTGCTCGACGGTCGTCCTCCGTCGCCCGCACTTTATAAATATACTTTATTTTCTTTTACAATCTATATCCCTTTTCTTCTTCATTTTGTGAGTGCAAATTTTGGACTGTCTTTGGTATTCAACCACAAGTTATCTTGTTTGCCTGTTAAGCCGTTGCTTACATCCTGCACAGCTAACTCATGTTTGAATAGGGGCAGCTGTAAACACCCCAAATTTGCCCTCACCCATTCACACCATGGCTTGTGATCATTTCATATGCATAAGTTCAATCATAGCATCTCATATTGCATTCTTGATTCACTGCATTGCTTCTAAGTCATCTGCATCTAGGGTTTGTGATCTGAGCAATCCAAGAGCCTTTTGAGCCACTCCAAAGGTCATCAATCACTTAAAAGGGGTCCATGTATGTTCAAGCATCATATTGTATCCTCACAAAGTCAAGAATGTCAAAAAATTACAAGAACTGAGGTTGGCATAGAAGCAGAGCCAGGTTTGACTGCACAGATGACCTGGAATTAGGGTTTTGGTTTCAAAGGCCATAACTCCAAATTTTTTGGTCATTCTTGTTTCTATTGGTCTCTATATGGTATAGGGATCATGCATATCAATTCTCATGAAGAAATTCCATGGGGAAGTCATCTGATCAAGAGTTGACTTTTTGAGCAAGTCAGTGCAAAATCAGGGCATCCGAGGCCCCCAATGACCCAACCAAAGGGTGTTCTTCATCATTTTGATTGTGTATGATCTTTATTTGATCATAGAAGATGTTATAAGTTCACAAAATTGAAGAATTTCAAGCCATTTGCAAAGTTGACTTTTTGGGAAAGTTGACTTATAATGAAAATTGCCATTTTGGGAAACTTTTTCAACCCTTGCTTTTTGATTCAAAAATGCTTCAAATGAAAAAACTTTGGTCATGAAAGTTGTAGAATGGATCATTCCCTTTTCAAAAAGTACAAGAACATGACCTAATTCCTTTTGGATCAAAAGTTATGGCTTGTCAAAGTTGGGAAAAATCACATAATTTCAAGTTATGCACCAAAGATGGAAACTTGCAAATTCTTGTACCAAGGCAATTTGTGACTTCTAATTGATGTCTAACCTTTACACAAACATCATGCATAACTTAAACTTCAGATTGGCCCAAGAATTTCTTAAGTTCCATGCCTTAAACTTCAAGAATTACAAAAGGGGCCAAAGTTGTGACAATTTGCAAAAGGGATCAAAACTTCTCATCCACTTGCCTCAGTTCACAAAATCTGATCCAAAAGCATTCCTTGATCCTTGCTGAACTCAACCATGCCCCTATCTCAGCCTGCCACTTGCCCATACCTCCAAGTACAACTTGCTTGACTTTTGCAACTTGAAACCATACCAATCCCACAGTGACACAACCACCCTCTGCCCAATCCAGACTTTACAAACACACTCCAAGGCTTCATTTCCATAACACACACAAGCCTGAAAGCTCCAAGAACACAGCCTTCTCATTTTCCACCTCATATGCAAAACCATTCGAAACTCATCATAAAAACATCAAACACACAAAAAAACTTCATAGAACATCTCAGCATGTTCCACTGATCACAAACCAACCATTGTTTTGGCCTGAAACTTCCCACACCACAAATACGATTTTCACACTTCCTTGGCCTGAGCTTCTGCCAACTCTCTCTAGAGGCCACATAAACTCCAACTAAGTGTCAAAAGCTTCAAAGGAGGATCATTGGAACTTGTTTGAGCCAGAGAAGCAGCCAGAAAGTCCCTGTTTCGAAAGCTCAATCTCAGGTAGCATGATGAACAAATTTTCCAGAACTTTAATTTTTTGTTAGAATGTTGTTCTATATGTTGCCCTGATCATGGGGATCTGTTTATTTTTGAAAATGAGCCAAAAACAAGCATGTTATGATGATCTGAAAGTTTGCCCGTAAATTTGTTTTTGCTTGTTTCCTTTGATCCAGTGAAAATAAATGTTGTTTGAGTTAGGGTTTATGTTTAGTGACGTTCATAGATTGATTCTGGAGAGTTTTGTGAGGATTTGATGCGTATTAAGAGAGATAAGGATTTTGGCCTGCCGGAGAAGATGACCGGAACACTGTTCCGGTCACCTGAAAATGTTTAGGGTTCAGATTAGGGTTAATGACATAATTAGCGTAGTTTGAATGTGAGCCGTCCAGATGCGCGCGCTGGTCAATTCCCTCCCTTTTCATTTGAATCCTGGCCCTTAGATGTGCTGACTTTCTCATTTTTCAGTTTAAATTCATTTTATTTTTATTTGTTTCATATTTATTTTGCACAAATTAATAAAAATAGTAAAAATCATTTGAAAATTCTGAAAATTTTTATCAAACCTTTTATTAATTTTCAGAAACCAAAAATATTTTTATTTTTATTTTTTGCATTAAAATTTATTTTTAAATCATTTAAAAGTTTATTTTTAATTAATTAATGAAAATTAATTAATTAAAAATACTTTTAGGTATTTAAAAATCACAAAAAAATTCATGTAACCTTTAAAAACATTTTCGAACATTGTCCAACCTTCAAACCAAATTTATTTTTTGATCTTGATGCCTTTTGACAATTTTCAATGGATTTAATTTCATTTTAAGGCATTATTTTGATCCAAACTTCAAAAATTCATTTCTGCCTAACCATTGAGAGTTGGACAATGATTCTTCTTGAATTGCATCTTGCATATCATGTAGTTTATAGGATTAAATTGGCTTGAATTGATCTTGCATTTTCAATTTGTTTGACATTTTTCTTGATGAGGTACCTTGAAACCCTAGCCAACTTAGGAAATTCATAACTTACATTAGGTTAAGAATTGGATCCTCTCCTTTGGGCAGTGAGTTTGTATAGGTTTAGGGTTCCTTTGAATGCATTTTCAAATTTTTATCATGATGTTTGCTTCTGGTTTTGAATTTTGTTTTGTGCATTGATCATAAACCCTAATGCATGCCCTTCTTTGCATTCATCTTCCATTTGCTTGCATACCATGACTTTCCATGACATTTTATGTATTCATTTGATTCATAACACATCTTAAGACATATTAGAATCATGTTTGATCATTGCATCTTTCATTTTCCATGTTGTATGTCATTTGCATTTCATAACTTTTCATATATGTTCATGGTTCTAAGCATGTTTCTTTTGCATTCCATATGTTTGTATGATCATCCTCATGCCTTGTTTCATGTTTGCATCATCTCTTAGCATCATTAACATCATGTATTTGCTTCTGACTTTGTCTTGCACCATGCCATTGCATCTCATTTGCATTGCATTTCATTTCTTTCACTAACTTTTCAGGTGGTAAGTTACTTTGAGAAGTGAATTTGCCTTCACTTCTCACAATCTCTTCTCGTCTCTCTTATGCATCATTGCTGCATTTTTGTATGTGTTTGGATTGAGCTTGCTCATTCTTGTTCAATCTTACCTTCTTTCTTCAAGCAACTTGTCTTCTTAAGTGAAGCAAGTTGTTTTGCTTCTCTTTGTTTCATTCTCCTTTCATCTGCTTCCCTCCTTGGTGGTTCTTTGAAGATTCCTTTCTTAAACCTCACAAACCCTAGGAATGACCAAGCATGATAATAATTAGGGTTTGATTAGTCCCCCATTTAGCTTTTACCTTTGTGTCTCTTTGAGTCTTCTCTTCTCATCTCATAATCAGGGACTAAACCCTAAAGGTTTTAAGGCTTTGTGATTAAGCTTATGCCTGCATCCTTCTATTAGGATGGAGTGTATAACTTTAATCCTAAGTGTTAAACCCTTAATGTGTTTAAATCCTTTAATTAATTCATTTAATAATCACCAAGACATCAAGCTTGTAACTTGGGCCTTGCACTAGGGTTCTAATTCTTCCTTAATTGGTTAAGAAGGACTAACCCTAGCGTTAATGGACAAGTCCCCCTCAAGTTGTCTTACAAATCATAAAATCCACTTCTTCATCTTATCATTAATTAAAATCCATCTAATAAAGGCTTTGTTTTGTCATGAGGTTAATCCCTAATCATGGATTAAGTTGAGGAATTTTCCTCAGCTTAAACATTCTCATCTATTATCCTTCTATTAGGATGGTGTAATGAGTCTGTTTAATCCCTGATTATGGCTTAATCTCATTACCTAACACTGAACAAAAACAACAAAAACATCTAAATAAATACAAGTAGGTTAATGATCTTAATCCTACACCATGGTGATTAAGTGTGAGACACTGACTTCACACTTAAGGTATTCTCATTACCCCTAATCAGAGGGAGGATGTGATGAGTTTGCTAACCCATTGGTTTAGGCTTAAGCTCATTAACTTATGACAAACATCCAAAAACAATAAAAGACTGAAAACACAAAAAACAAACAATAATCGTCTCCTCCGGGATTCTTTTCTCATCTCATTCACTCATAAACGAGAACTTGCTTCTTCCGTCTAATGCAAGACAGTTTGCACCTGAGCCAGACAGGTCATACACTTGAGCATAGACAAGTAAGCAGTTCACAAGTCAATTCATCTTTCAGTCTCTTTGAGTCGAACTACGGTGTTCTGACTTCCTCATTGCACGAGAGGATACGTAGGCATAACTTAACAGTTATCGAACAAAAGTCTCTGTATATTCCCCCTCCTTCCAGCTTTATTCTTTTAAGCCACATGATCTTGAGCATTTCATCCTTGTTCTTACACTGACACTTCACTTGTACACTACACTTCTCTTACACTGACACCTGTACATCCTTCTCCAGCTCTTTTATATACAAATTGCACTGACACTACCCCTTTAAAACACAAATCTTTTAAGCATGGATCCCGTCGAGTACGGCGGACAATCTGGGTGCTAATACCTTCCCAGGTTGTAACCAACCCCCTTTCTCAGTCTCTCTGGTTCGCAACCGTCTTATCCATCTTTTCCTAGGTTTATGCAGCATTACCTTTCCTCCGGGATAAAAATGCCTAGCTGGAGACTCTTTTCTTTTCTCGTGAGTTCACTCCTGTATGTTCCTACATTCCTCTTTCGCCGACCGTTCGCGTCTGTACCCCTCTTGGCCCCGGTTGTCATTTGGTGGGAGCGACAGCTTGGCGACTCTGCTGGGGACCCTTATACTGTAACCAGGGCTTCTGGTTCTTTTTGTGGGTTCCTCCTAGCGCTTGTTTGATTTGTGTTTACTGGGGTGTTATGTGCTGATTGTGTTTATATAGTTGTTATATTTACTGCTTTACGTACAGTTATTTATTGCTTTCTTTACAGCTTTATATATCATACTGTCATATTGTCATCTGGTTGGATCTGGTTTTGCTTTGGTGTGTGGGGTTCCATTGAGAGATTAAGGTCCTATACCTGGGACCTGAGTGACACCTAGGCTAGAGTGGTTCATGTTCTTTCCCATTCCATTTCGGTCTGGTGCGGGAATATGAAACACGGTTCAAATATGGGTTTCTTCTTGAGAACTCTGTGCTACAGATCTCCTGTAGTGCTAGGGCTATCTGGGAAGCCTGCTAAGTCTGGATGACCTTTATTAGTGACCTTCAGAAACTGAGGTGAATTAGAGGAGGATCTTTTATGGTTATTGTAAACACTGTACCTCCGGGTTAGAAGTGTTTACACTTCTCATAACTGATCCAAGTCTGAGGATCCTTGTTCTAGAACACCACCTGTGAGGGGGTTGGGCTGTTTACAGGTTTGCAGGAACCCTTGGCCACATCATACCCTGTTACTTTTTATGTTTAAGAATGCTTCACTTTGGACAGTTCTTGTGATTTAACCCTAGACATATGACTCTTTATTTGAGTCCCCCACCTTGGTTACTGGACTTTTGAACCTCCATCTGGACTTCTTAGACATACATGGACCTTTATATCAAGGCAGTAATCAGATCCAGCTTAATCACAAACCCCTGCATATCATTTGCATACATCATCATTGCATCATTTAACATTTGCTTATTTGTTTTTTCAGGGTATCCACATTATATTTTGGCTTGGTTTTGACCCCTTCATCTGCATAGACCCTTGTTCATCAGCTATCCGCTTCAGCCATCTTCATCAGTTGCCTGCTTCAGCAACCTCCATCATCATCCTCAGCCTATCAGTGGCTCACTTCTAGTATCAGTCTTCATCATCAGCATCTGTTTTCAGCTCTTCTTCAGCAGTCATGGCACCCAAGAAGAGCAACATTTCTTACCACTTCTTTGAGCCTGTGCTGGCTGGCATCAGGCATGTCCAGGCACTCATTACTCCAGACCATATCCCATTATTCAGAGAACATTATGGAAGCATCCTTGATATGGTTATGGACTTGGACCCTTCTCAGAGGAGTTTGATTCACACTTGCCTACATATTTGTAGCATTTTGAGCACTCCTCAATTTAATTGATTTTTTTACCGAAACTAGTATAAACTACTGAATAATATATTACGATTTTTGACCGAAACTTGCATTTTGAAAAGATTTGTAGAATCTAATTTTCAGAAGATTTTGTGCATGGACTTCCATCATAACCTTCTCTCGTAACATATATGAAAGATCTGAAAACTTTTGCATTGTTTCGTATAGTCCTCGATTTAATTTGATTTTTTGATCAAAACTAGTATAAACTTGTGTATAATATATTATGATTTTTTTAGCGAAACTTGCATTCGGAAAAGTTTCGTAGAATCAAATTTTCATATGATTTTTTGCATGGACTTCCATCATAAACTTCCCTCATAAAATATATAAATTATCAGAAAAGATTTGTAGCATTTCGAGCACTTCTCGATCTAATTGATTTTTTGACCGAAACTAGTATAAACTAGTGTATATTATATTATGATTTTTTGACCAAAACTTGCATTAGGAAAAGTTTCTTAGAATCTAATTTTCAGATGATTTTGTGCATGGACTTCAATCATAACCTTCCCTCGTAACATATAGGAAGGATCTGAAAAGTTTTGTATCATTTCGTACAGTCCTCGATTTAATTTGATTTTTTGAGCAAACCTAGTATAAACTTGTGTATAATATATTATGATTTTTTTACCGAACCTTCCATTTGGAAAAGTTTCGTAGAATCAAATTTTAAGATGACTTTTTGCATGGACTTCCGTCATAACCTTCCCTTATTAAATATATAAATTATCTGAAAAGTTTTGTATTATTTTGAGAACTCCTCGATTTAATTGATTTTTTGACCAAAACTATTATAAACTATTGAATAATATATTATGATTTTTTGACCAAAACTTGCATTTGGAAAAGTTTCGTAGAATCAAATTTTCAGATGATTGTTTGCATGGAATTCCATCATAACCTTCCCTCGTAACATTTAGGAAGGATCTGAAAAAAAATTTATGGTTTCATAGAGTCCTCGATTTAATTTGAATTTTTGAGCAAAACTAGTATAAACTTGTGTATAAAATATTTACATTTATTGACCGAAACTTGCATTTGAAAAAGTTTCGTAGAATCAAATTTTCGATGATTTTTTGCATGGACTTCATTCATAACCTTGCCTCGTAACATATAGGAAGGATCTGAAAAGTTTTGTATGGCTTCGTACAGTCCTCGATTTAATTTGATTTTTTGAGCAAAACTAGTATAAACTTGTGTATAATATATTATGATTTTTTGACCGAACCCTGCATTTGGAAAAGTTTTGTAGAATCAAATTTTCAGATGACTTTTTGCATGGACTTCTATCATAACCTTCCCTTACAAAATAAATAAATTATCTGAAAAGTTTTTTAGCATTTCGAGCACTCCTCGATTTAATTGATTTTTTGACCGAAACTAGTATAAACTTCTGAATAATATATCACGATTTTTTGTCCGAAACTTGAATTTTGAAAAGTTTCGTAAAATCAAATTTTCAGATGATTTTTTGCATGGACTTCCATCATAACCTTCCCTCTTAACATATTGGAAAGATCTGAAAAAATTTGTATCTTTTCGTATAGTCCTCGATTTAATTTGATTTTTTGAGCAAAACTAGTATAAACTTGTGTATAATATATTATGATTTTTTTACTGAAACTTGCATTCGAAAACGTTTCGTAGAATCAAATTTTCAGATGATTTTTTGCATGGACTTCCATCAAAACCTTCCCTCATAAAATATATAAATTATCTGAAAATATTTGTAGCAATTCGAGTAATCCTCGATTTAATTGATTTTTAAACTAAAACTAGTATAAACTAGTGTATAGTATATTATGATTTTTTGACCGAAACTTGCAATAGGAAAAGTTTCGTAGAATCTAATTTCCAGATGATTTTGTGCATGGACTTCAATAATAACCTTTCCTTGTAAAATATAGGAAGGATCTAAAAAAAATTTGTATCGTTTCATATAGTCCTCGATTTAATTTGATTTTTTGAGCAAAACTAGAATAAACTTGTGTATAATATATTATGATTTTTTTACCGAAACTTGCATTTGGAAAAGGTTTGTAGAATCAAATTTTCAGATGATTTTTTGCACGGACTTCCATCATAACCTTCCCTTATAAAATATATAAATTGTCTGAAAAGTTTTGTAGCATTTCGAGCAATTCTCGATTTAATTGATATTTTGAACGAAACTAGTAAATTAGTGTGTAATATATTATGATATTTTGACCGAAACATGCATTTGGAAAAGTTTTGTAGAATCTAATTTTCAGACGATTTTATGGATGGACTTCCATCATAACCTTCCCTTGTAACATATAGGAAGGATCTGAAAAGTTTTGTATCGTTTCGTACAATCCTCGATTTAATTTGATTTTTTGAGCAAAACTTGTATAAACTTGTGTATAATATATTATGATTTTTTGACCCAAACTTGCATTTGGAAAAGTTTCATAGAGTTAAATTTTCAGATGATTTTTTGCATGGACTTCCATCATAACCTTCCCTCGTAACATATAGGAAGGATCTGAAAACTTTTGTATGGTTTCGTACAGTCCTCGATTTAATTTGATTTTTAGAGCAAAACTAGTATAAACTTGTGTATAATATATTATGATTTTTTGATCGAACCTTGCATTTGGAAAAGTTTCGTAGAATCAAATTTTTCAGATAACTTTTTGCATGGACTTCCATCATAACCTTCCCTTATAAAATATATAAATTATCTGAAAAGATTTGTAGCATTTTGAGCACTCCTCAATTTAATTGATTTTTTTACCGAAACTAGTATAAACTACTGAATAATATATTACGATTTTTTGACCGAAACTTGCATTTTGAAAAGTTTTGTAGAATCTAATTTTCAGAAGATTTTGTGCATGGACTTCCATCATAACCTTCTCTCGTAACATATATGAAAGATATGAAAACTTTTGCATTGTTTCGTATAGTCCTCGATTTAATTTGATTTTTTGATCAAAACTAGTATAAACTTGTGTATAATATATAATGATTTTTTTTAGCGAAACTTGCATTCGGAAAAGTTTCGTAGAATCAAATTTTCAGATGATTTTTTACATGGACTTCCATCATAACCTTCCCTCGTAACATTTAGGAAGGATCTGAAAAGTTTTGTATGGTTTCAGAGTCCTCGATTTAATTTGATTTTTTGAGCAAAACTAGTATAAACTTGTGTATAAAATATTTACATTTATTGACCGAAACTTGCATTTGGAAAAGTTTCGTAGAATGAAATTTTCGATGATTTTTTGCATGGACTTCATTCATAACCTTACCATGTAACATATAGGAAGGATCTGAAAAGTTTTGTATGGTTTCGTAAAGTCCTCGATTTAATTTGATTTTTTGAGCAAAACTAGTATAAACTTGTGTATAATATATTATGATTTTTTGACCGAACCCTGCATTTAGAAAAGTTTTGTAGAATCAAATTTTCAGATGACTTTTTGCATGGACTTCTAACATAACCTTCCCTTATAAAATAAATAAATTATCTGAAAAGTTTTTTAGAATTTTGAGCACTCCTCGATTTAATTGATTTTTTGACCGAAACTAGTATAAACTTCTGAATAATATATCACGATTTTTTGTCCGAAACTTGAATTTTGAAAAGTTTCGTAAAATCAAATTTTCAGATGATTTTGTGCATGGACTTCCATCATAACCTTCCCTCTTAACATATAGGAAAGATCTGAAAAAATTTGTATCTTTTCGTATAGTCCTCGATTTAATTTGATTTTTTGAGCAAAACTAGTATAAACTTGTGTATAATATATTATGATTTTTTTACTGAAACTTGCATTCGAAAACGTTTCGTAGAATCAAATTTTCAGATGATTTTTTGCATGGACTTCCATCAAAACCTTCCCTCATAAAATATATAAATTATCTGAAAATATTTGTAGCAATTCGAGTACTCCTCGATTTAATTGATTTTTAAACTAAAACTAGTATAAACTAGTGTATAATATATTATGATTTTTTGACCGAAACTTGCATTAGGAAAAGTTTCGTAGAATCTAATTTCCAGATGATTTTGTGCATGGACTTCAATCATAACCTTTCCTTGTAAAATATAGGAAGGATCTAAAAAATTTTGTATCGTTGCATATAGTTCTCGATTTAATTTGATTTTTTGAGCAAAACTAGTATAAACTTGTGTATAAAATATTTACATTTATTGACCGAAACTTGCATTTGGAAAAGTTTCGTAGAATCAAATTTTCGATGATTTTTTGCATGGACTTCATTCATAACCTTACCTCGTAACATATAGGAAGGATCTGAAAAGTTTTGTATGGTTTCGTACAGTCCTCGATTTAATTTGATTTTTTGAGCAAAACTAGTATAAACTTGTGTATAATATATTATGATTTTTTGACCGAACCCTGTATTTGGAAAAGTTTTGTAGAATCAAATTTTCAGATGACTTTTTGCATGGACTTCTAACATAACCTTCCCTTATAAAATAAATAAATTATCTGAAAAGTTTTTTAGAATTTCGAGCACTCCTCGATTTAATTGATTTTTTGACCGAAACTAGTATAAACTTCTGAATAATATATCACGATTTTTTGTTCGAAACTTGAATTTTGAAAAGTTTCGTAAAATCAAATTTTCAGATGATTTTGTGCATGGACTTCCATCATAACCTTCCCTCTTAACATATAGGAAAGATCTGAAAAAATTTGTATCTTTTCGTATAGTCCTCGATTTAATTTGATTTTTTGAGCAAAACTAGTATAAACTTGTGTATAATATATTATGATTTTTTTACTGAAACTTGCATTCGAAAACGTTTCGTAGAATCAAATTTTCAGATGATTTTTTGCATGGACTTCCATCAAAACCTTCCCTCATAAAATATATAAATTATCTGAAAATATTTGTAGCAATTCGAGTACTCCTCGATTTAATTGATTTTTAAACTAAAACTAGTATAAACTAGTGTATAATATATTATGATTTTTTGACCGAAACTTGCATTAGGAAAAGTTTCGTAGAATCTAATTTCCAGATGATTTTGTGCATGGACTTCAATCATAACCTTTCCTTGTAAAATATAAGAAGGATCTAAAAAATTTTGTATCGTTGCATATAGTCCTCGATTTAATTTGATTTTTTGAGCAAAACTAGTATAAACTTGTGTATAAAATATTTACATTTATTGACCGAAACTTGCATTTGGAAAAGTTTCGTAGAATCAAATTTTCGATGATTTTTTGCATGGACTTCATTCATAACCTTACCTCGTAACATATAGGAAGGATCTGAAAAGTTTTGTATGGTTTCGTACAGTCCTCGATTTAATTTGATTTTTTGAGCAAAACTAGTATAAACTTGTGTATAATATATTATGATTTTTTGACCGAACCCTGCATTTGGAAAAGTTTTGTAGAATCAAATTTTCAGATGACTTTTTGCATGGACTTCTAACATAACCTTCCCTTATAAAATAAATAAATTATCTGAAAAGTTTTTTAGAATTTTGAGCACTCCTCGATTTAATTGATTTTTTGACCGAAACTAGTATAAACTTCTGAATAATATATCACGATTTTTTGTCCGAAACTTGAATTTTGAAAAGTTTCGTAAAATCAAATTTTCAGATGATTTTGTGCATGGACTTCCATCATAACCTTCCCTCTTAACATATAGGAAAGATCTGAAAAAATTTGTATCTTTTCGTATAGTCCTCGATTTAATTTGATTTTTTGAGCAAAACTAGTATAAACTTGTGTATAATATATTATGATTTTTTTACTGAAACTTGCATTCGAAAACGTTTCGTAGAATCAAATTTTCAGATGATTTTTTGCATGGACTTCCATCAAAACCTTCCCTCATAAAATATATAAATTATCTGAAAATATTTGTAGCAATTCGAGTACTCCTCGATTTAATTGATTTTTAAACTAAAACTAGTATAAACTAGTGTATAATATATTATGATTTTTTGACCGAAACATGCATTAGGAAAAGTTTCGTAGAATCTAATTTCCAGATGATTTTGTGCATGGACTTCAATCATAACCTTTCCTTGTAAAATATAGGAAGGATCTAAAAAATTTTGTATCGTTGCATATAGTCCTCGATTTAATTTGATTTTTTGAGCAAAACTAGTATAAACTTGTGTATAAAATATTTACATTTATTGACCGAAACTTGCATTTGGAAAAGTTTCGTAGAATCAAATTTTCGATGATTTTTTGCATGGACTTCATTCATAACCTTACCTCGTAACATATAGGAATGATCTGAAAAGTTTTGTATGGTTTCGTACAGTCCTCGATTTAATTTGATTTTTTGAGCAAAACTAGTATAAACTTGTGTATAATATATTATGATTTTTTGACCGAACCCTGTATTTGGAAAAGTTTTGTAGAATCAAATTTTCAGATGACTTTTTGCATGGACTTCTAACATAACCTTCCCTTATAAAATAAATAAATTATCTGAAAAGTTTTTTAGAATTTCGAGCACTCCTCGATTTAATTGATTTTTTGACCGAAACTAGTATAAACTTCTGAATAATATATCACGATTTTTTGTCCGAAACTTGAATTTTGAAAAGTTTCGTAAAATCAAATTTTCAGATGATTTTGTGCATGGACTTCCATCATAACCTTCCCTCTTAACATATAGGAAAGATCTGAAAAAATTTGTATCTTTTCGTATAGTCCTCGATTTAATTTGATTTTTTGAGCAAAACTAGTATAAACTTGTGTATAATATATTATGATTTTTTTACTGAAACTTGCATTCGAAAACGTTTCGTAGAATCAAATTTTCAGATGATTTTTTGCATGGACTTCCATCAAAACCTTCCCTCATAAAATATATAAATTATCTGAAAATATTTGTAGCAATTCGAGTACTCCTCGATTTAATTGATTTTTAAACTAAAACTAGTATAAACTAGTGTATAATATATTATGATTTTTTGACCGAAACTTGCATTAGGAAAAGTTTCGTAGAATCTAATTTCCAGATGATTTTGTGCATGGACTTCAATCATAAATTTTCCTTGTAAAATATAGGAAGGATCTAAAAATTTTGTATCGTTGCATATAGTCCTCGATTTAATTTGATTTTTTGAGCAAAACTAGTATAAACTTGTGTATAAAATATTTACATTTATTGACCGAAACTTGCATTTGGAAAAGTTTCGTAGAATCAAATTTTCGATGATTTTTTGCATGGACTTCATTCATAACCTTACCTCGTAACATATAGGAAGGATCTGAAAAGTTTTGTATGGTTTCGTACAGTCCTCGATTTAATTTGATTTTTTGAGCAAAACTAGTATAAACTTGTGTATAATATATTATGATTTTTTGACCGAACCCTGCATTTGGAAAAGTTTTGTAGAATCAAATTTTCAGATGACTTTTTGCATGGACTTCTAACATAACCTTCCCTTATAAAATAAATAAATTATCTGAAAAGTTTTTTAGAATTTCGAGCACTCCTCGATTTAATTGATTTTTTGACCGAAACTAGTATAAACTTCTGAATAATATATCACGATTTTTTGTCCGAAACTTGAATTTTGAAAAGTTTCGTAAAATCAAATTTTCAGATGATTTTGTGCATGGACTTCCATCATAACCTTCCCTCTTAACATATAGGAAAGATCTGAAAAAATTTGTATCTTTTCGTATAGTCCTCGATTTAATTTGATTTTTTGAGCAAAACTAGTATAAACTTGTGTATAATATATTATGATTTTTTTACTGAAACTTGCATTCGAAAACGTTTCGTAGAATCAAATTTTCAGATGATTTTTTGCATGGACTTCCATCAAAACCTTCCCTCATAAAATATATAAATTATCTGAAAATATTTGTAGCAATTCGAGTACTCCTCGATTTAATTGATTTTTAAACTAAAACTAGTATAAACTAGTGTATAATATATTATGATTTTTTGACCGAAACTTGCATTAGGAAAAGTTTCGTAGAATCTAATTTCCAGATGATTTTGTGCATGGACTTCAATCATAACCTTTCCTTGTAAAATATAGGAAGGATCTAAAAAATTTTGTATCGTTGCATATAGTCCTCGATTTAATTTGATTTTTTGAGCAAAACTAGTATAAACTTGTGTATAAAATATTTACATTTATTGACCGAAACTTGCATTTGGAAAAGTTTCGTAGAATCAAATTTTCGATGATTTTTTGCATGGACTTCATTCATAACCTTACCTCGTAACATATAGGAAGGATCTGAAAAGTTTTGTATGGTTTCGTACAGTCCTCGATTTAATTTGATTTTTTGAGCAAAACTAGTATAAACTTGTGTATAATATATTATGATTTTTTGACCGAACCCTGTATTTGGAAAAGTTTTGTAGAATCAAATTTTCAGATGACTTTTTGCATGGACTTCTAACATAACCTTCCCTTATAAAATAAATAAATTATCTGAAAAGTTTTTTAGAATTTCGAGCACTCCTCGATTTAATTGATTTTTTGACCGAAACTAGTATAAACTTCTGAATAATATATCACGATTTTTTGTCCGAAACTTGAATTTTGAAAAGTTTCGTAAAATCAAATTTTCAGATGATTTTGTGCATGGACTTCCATCATAACCTTCCCTCTTAACATATAGGAAAGATCTGAAAAAATTTGTATCTTTTCGTATAGTCCTCGATTTAATTTGATTTTTTGAGCAAAACTAGTATAAACTTGTGTATAATATATTATGATTTTTTTACTGAAACTTGCATTCGAAAACGTTTCGTAGAATCAAATTTTCAGATGATTTTTTGCATGGACTTCCATCAAAACCTTCCCTCATAAAATATATAAATTATCTGAAAATATTTGTAGCAATTCGAGTACTCCTCGATTTAATTGATTTTTAAACTAAAACTAGTATAAACTAGTGTATAATATATTATGATTTTTTGACCGAAACTTGCATTAGGAAAAGTTTCGTAGAATCTAATTTCCAGATGATTTTGTGCATGGACTTCAATCATAACCTTTCCTTGTAAAATATAGGAAGGATCTAAAAAATTTTGTATCGTTGCATATAGTCCTCGATTTAATTTGATTTTTTGAGCAAAACTAGTATAAACTTGTGTATAAAATATTTACATTTATTGACCGAAACTTGCATTTGGAAAAGTTTCGTAGAATCAAATTTTCGATGATTTTTTGCATGGACTTCATTCATAACCTTACCTCGTAACATATAGGAAGGATCTGAAAAGTTTTGTATGGTTTCGTACAGTCCTCGATTTAATTTGATTTTTTGAGCAAAACTAGTATAAACTTGTGTATAATATATTATGATTTTTTGACCGAACCCTGCATTTGGAAAAGTTTTGTAGAATCAAATTTTCAGATGACTTTTTGCATGGACTTCTAACATAACCTTCCCTTATAAAATAAATAAATTATCTGAAAAGTTTTTTAGAATTTCGAGCACTCCTCGATTTAATTGATTTTTTGACTGAAACTAGTATAAACTTCTGAATAATATATCACGATTTTTTGTCCGAAACTTGAATTTTGAAAAGTTTCGTAAAATCAAATTTTCAGATGATTTTGTGCATGGACTTCCATCATAACCTTCCCTCTTAACATATAGGAAAGATCTGAAAAAATTTGTATCTTTTCGTATAGTCCTCGATTTAATTTGATTTTTTGAGCAAAACTAGTATAAACTTGTGTATAATATATTATGATTTTTTTACTGAAACTTGCATTCGAAAACGTTTCGTAGAATCAAATTTTCAGATGATTTTTTGCATGGACTTCCATCAAAACCTTCCCTCATAAAATATATAAATTATCTGAAAATATTTGTAGCAATTCGAGTACTCCTCGATTTAATTGATTTTTAAACTAAAACTAGTATAAACTAGTGTATAATATATTATGATTTTTTGACCGAAACTTGCATTAGGAAAAGTTTCGTAGAATCTAATTTCCAGATGATTTTGTGCATGGACTTCAATCATAACCTTTCCTTGTAAAATATAGGAAGGATCTAAAAAATTTTGTATCGTTGCATATAGTCCTCGATTTAATTTGATTTTTTGAGCAAAACTAGTATAAACTTGTGTATAAAATATTTACATTTATTGACCGAAACTTGCATTTGGAAAAGTTTCGTAGAATCAAATTTTCGATGATTTTTTGCATGGACTTCATTCATAACCTTACCTCGTAACATATAGGAAGGATCTGAAAAGTTTTGTATGGTTTCGTACAGTCCTCGATTTAATTTGATTTTTTGAGCAAAACTAGTATAAACTTGTGTATAATATATTATGATTTTTTGACCGAACCCTGTATTTGGAAAAGTTTTGTAGAATCAAATTTTCAGATGACTTTTTGCATGGACTTCTAACATAACCTTCCCTTATAAAATAAATAAATTATCTGAAAAGTTTTTTAGAATTTCGAGCACTCCTCGATTTAATTGATTTTTTGACCGAAACTAGTATAAACTTCTGAATAATATATCACGATTTTTTGTCCGAAACTTGAATTTTGAAAAGTTTCGTAAAATCAAATTTTCAGATGATTTTGTGCATGGACTTCCATCATAACCTTCCCTCTTAACATATAGGAAAGATCTGAAAAAATTTGTATCTTTTCGTATAGTCCTCGATTTAATTTGATTTTTTGAGCAAAACTAGTATAAACTTGTGTATAATATATTATGATTTTTTTACTGAAACTTGCATTCGAAAACGTTTCGTAGAATCAAATTTTCAGATGATTTTTTGCATGGACTTCCATCAAAACCTTCCCTCATAAAATATATAAATTATCTGAAAATATTTGTAGCAATTCGAGTACTCCTCGATTTAATTGATTTTTAAACTAAAACTTGTATAAACTAGTGTATAATATATTATGATTTTTTGACCGAAACTTGCATTAGGAAAAGTTTCGTAGAATCTAATTTCCAGATGATTTTGTGCATGGACTTCAATCATAACCTTTCCTTGTAAAATATAGGAAGGATCTAAAAAATTTTGTATCGTTGCATATAGTCCTCGATTTAATTTGATTTTTTGAGCAAAACTAGTATAAACTTGTGTATAAAATATTTACATTTATTGACCGAAACTTGCATTTGGAAAAGTTTCGTAGAATCAAATTTTCGATGATTTTTTGCATGGACTTCATTCATAACCTTACCTCGTAACATATAGGAAGGATCTGAAAAGTTTTGTATGGTTTCGTACAGTCCTCGATTTAATTTGATTTTTTGAGCAAAACTAGTATAAACTTGTGTATAATATATTATGATTTTTTGACCGAACCCTGCATTTGGAAAAGTTTTGTAGAATCAAATTTTCAGATGACTTTTTGCATGGACTTCTAACATAACCTTCCCTTATAAAATAAATAAATTATCTGAAAAGTTTTTTAGAAATTCGAGCACTCCTCGATTTAATTGATTTTTTGACCGAAACTAGTATAAACTTCTGAATAATATATCACGATTTTTTGTCCGAAACTTGAATTTTGAAAAGTTTCGTAAAATCAAATTTTCAGATGATTTTGTGCATGGACTTCCATCATAACCTTCCCTCTTAACATATAGGAAAGATCTGAAAAAATTTGTATCTTTTCGTATAGTCCTCGATTTAATTTGATTTTTTGAGCAAAACTAGTATAAACTTGTGTATAATATATTATGATTTTTTTACTGAAACTTGCATTCGAAAACGTTTCGTAGAATCAAATTTTCAGATGATTTTTTGCATGGACTTCCATCAAAACCTTCCCTCATAAAATATATAAATTATCTGAAAATATTTGTAGCAATTCGAGTACTCCTCGATTTAATTGATTTTTAAACTAAAACTAGTATAAACTAGTGTATAATATATTATGATTTTTTGACCGAAACTTGCATTAGGAAAAGTTTCGTAGAATCTAATTTCCAGATGATTTTGTGCATGGACTTCAATCATAACCTTTCCTTGTAAAATATAGGAAGGATCTAAAAAATTTTGTATCGTTGCATATAGTCCTCGATTTAATTTGATTTTTTGAGCAAAACTAGTATAAACTTGTGTATAAAATATTTACATTTATTGACCGAAACTTGCATTTGGAAAAGTTTCGTAGAATCAAATTTTCGATGATTTTTTGCATGGACTTCATTCATAACCTTACCTCGTAACATATAGGAAGGATCTGAAAAGTTTTGTATGGTTTCGTACAGTCCTCGATTTAATTTGATTTTTTGAGCAAAACTAGTATAAACTTGTGTATAATATATTATGATTTTTTGACCGAACCCTGTATTTGGAAAAGTTTTGTAGAATCAAATTTTCAGATGACTTTTTGCATGGACTTCTAACATAACCTTCCCTTATAAAATAAATAAATTATCTGAAAAGTTTTTTAGAATTTCGAGCACTCCTCGATTTAATTGATTTTTTGACCGAAACTAGTATAAACTTCTGAATAATATATCACGATTTTTTGTCCGAAACTTGAATTTTGAAAAGTTTCGTAAAATCAAATTTTCAGATGATTTTGTGCATGGACTTCCATCATAACCTTCCCTCTTAACATATAGGAAAGATCTGAAAAAATTTGTATCTTTTCGTATAGTCCTCGATTTAATTTGATTTTTTGAGCAAAACTAGTATAAACTTGTGTATAATATATTATGATTTTTTTACTGAAACTTGCATTCGAAAACGTTTCGTAGAATCAAATATTCAGATGATTTTTTCCATGGACTTCCATCAAAACCTTCCCTCATAAAATATATAAATTATCTGAAAATATTTGTAGCAATTCGAGTACTCCTCGATTTAATTGATTTTTAAACTAAAACTAGTATAAACTAGTGTATAATATATTATGATTTTTTGACCGAAACTTGCATTAGGAAAAGTTTCGTAGAATCTAATTTCCAGATGATTTTGTGCATGGACTTCAATCATAACCTTTCCTTGTAAAATATAGGAAGGATCTAAAAAATTTTGTATCGTTGCATATAGTCCTCGATTTAATTTGATTTTTTGAGCAAAACTAGTATAAACTTGTGTATAAAATATTTACATTTATTGACCGAAACTTGCATTTGGAAAAGTTTCGTAGAATCAAATTTTCGATGATTTTTTGCATGGACTTCATTCATAACCTTACCTCGTAACATATAGGAAGGATCTGAAAAGTTTTGTATGGTTTCGTACAGTCCTCGATTTAATTTGATTTTTTGAGCAAAACTAGTATAAACTTGTGTATAATATATTATGATTTTTTGACCGAACCCTGTATTTGGAAAAGTTTTGTAGAATCAAATTTTCAGATGACTTTTTGCATGGACTTCTAACATAACCTTCCCTTATAAAATAAATAAATTATCTGAAAAGTTTTTTAGAATTTCGAGCACTCCTCGATTTAATTGATTTTTTGACCGAAACTAGTATAAACTTCTGAATAATATATCACGATTTTTTGTCCGAAACTTGAATTTTGAAAAGTTTCGTAAAATCAAATTTTCAGATGATTTTGTGCATGGACTTCCATCATAACCTTCCCTCTTAACATATAGGAAAGATCTGAAAAAATTTGTATCTTTTCGTATAGTCCTCGATTTAATTTGATTTTTTGAGCAAAACTAGTATAAACTTGTGTATAATATATTATGATTTTTTTACTGAAACTTGCATTCGAAAACGTTTCGTAGAATCAAATATTCAGATGATTTTTTCCATGGACTTCCATCAAAACCTTCCCTCATAAAATATATAAATTATCTGAAAATATTTGTAGCAATTCGAGTACTCCTCGATTTAATTGATTTTTAAACTAAAACTAGTATAAACTAGTGTATAATATATTATGATTTTTTGACCGAAACTTGCATTAGGAAAAGTTTCGTAGAATCTAATTTCCAGATGATTTTGTGCATGGACTTCAATCATAACCTTTCCTTGTAAAATATAGGAAGGATCTAAAAAATTTTGTATCGTTGCATATAGTCCTCGATTTAATTTGATTTTTTGAGCAAAACTAGTATAAACTTGTGTATAAAATATTTACATTTATTGACCGAAACTTGCATTTGGAAAAGTTTCGTAGAATCAAATTTTCGATGATTTTTTGCATGGACTTCATTCATAACCTTACCTCGTAACATATAGGAAGGATCTGAAAAGTTTTGTATGGTTTCGTACAGTCCTCGATTTAATTTGATTTTTTGAGCAAAACTAGTATAAACTTGTGTATAATATATTATGATTTTTTGATCGAACCCTGCATTTGGAAAAGTTTTGTAGAATCAAATTTTCAGATGACTTTTTGCATGGACTTCTAACATAACCTTCCCTTATAAAATAAATAAATTATCTGAAAAGTTTTTTAGAATTTCGAGCACTCCTCGATTTAATTGATTTTTTGACCGAAACTAGTATAAACTTCTGAATAATATATCACGATTTTTTGTCCGAAACTTGAATTTTGAAAAGTTTCGTAAAATCAAATTTTCAGATGATTTTGTGCATGGACTTCCATCATAACCTTCCCTCTTAACATATAGGAAAGATCTGAAAAAATTTGTATCTTTTCGTATAGTCCTCGATTTAATTTGATTTTTTGAGCAAAACTAGTATAAACTTGTGTATAATATATTATGATTTTTTTACTGAAACTTGCATTCGAAAACGTTTCGTAGAATCAAATTTTCAGATGATTTTTTGCATGGACTTCCATCAAAACCTTCCCTCATAAAATATATATATTATCTGAAAATATTTGTAGCAATTCGAGTACTCCTCGATTTAATTGATTTTTAAACTAAAACTAGTATAAATTAGTGTATAATATATTATGATTTTTTGACCGAAACTTGCATTAGGAAAAGTTTCGTAGAATCTAATTTCCAGATGATTTTGTGCATGGACTTCAATCATAACCTTTCCTTGTAAAATATAGGAAGGATCTAAAAAATTTTGTATCGTTTCATATAGTCCTCGATTTAATTTGATTTTTTGAGCAAAACTAGAATAAACTTGTGTATAATATATTATAATTTTTTTACCGAAACTTGCATTTGGAAAAGGTTCGTAGAATCAAATTTTCAGATGATTATTTGCACGGACTTCCATCATAACCTTCCCTTATAAAATATATAAATTGTCTGAAAAGTTTTGTAGCATTTCGAGCAATTCTCGATTTAATTGATATTTTGAACGAAACTAGTAAATTAGTGTGTAATATATTATGATATTTTGACTGAAACTTGCATTTGGAAAAGTTTTGTAGAATCTAATTTTCAGACGATTTTATGGATGGACTTCCATCATAACCTTCCCTTGTAACATATAGGAAGGATCTGAAAAGTTTTGTATCGTTTCGTACAATCGTCGATTTAATTTGATTTTTTGAGCAAAACTTGTATAAACTTGTGTATAATATATTATGATTTTTTGACTCAAACTTGCATTTGAAAAAGTTTCATAGAGTTAAATTTTCAGATGATTATTTGCATGGACTTCCATCATAACCTTCCCTCGTAACATATAGGAAGGATCTGAAAACTTTTGTATGGTTCCGTACAGTCCTCGATTTAATTTGATTTTTAGAGCAAAACTAGTATAAACTTGTGTATAATATATTATGATTTTTTGATCGAACCTTGCATTTGGAAAAGTTTCGTAGAATCAAATTTTTAGATAACTTTTTGCATGGACTTCCATCATAACCTTCCCTTATAAAATATATAAATTATCTGAAAAGATTTGTAGCATTTTGATCACTCCTCGATTTAATTGATTTTTTTACCGAAACTAGTATAAACTATTGAATAATATATTACGATTTTTTGACTGAAACTTGCATTTTGAAAAGTTTTTTAGAATCTAATTTTCAGAAGATTTTGTGCATGGACTTCCATCATAACTTTCTCTCGTAACATATATGAAAGATCTGAAAACTTTTGCATTGTTTCGTATAGTCCTCTATTGAAGTTGATTTTTTGATCAAAACTAGTATAAACCTATGTATAATATATTATGATTTTTTTTAGCGAAACTTGCATTCGGAAAAGTTTTATAGAATCAAATTTTCAGATGATTTTTTGCATGGACTTCCATCATAACCTTCCCTCATAAAATATATAAATTATCAGAAAAAATTTGTAGCATTTCGAGCACTTCTCGATCTAATTGATTTTTTGACCGAAACTAGTATAAACTAGTGTATAATATATTATGATTTTTTGACCAAAACATGCATTAGGAAAAGTTTCTTAGAATCTAATTTTCAGATGATTTTGTGTATGGACTTCAATCATAACCTTCCCTCGTAACATATAGGAAGGATCTGAAAAGTTTTGTATCATTTCGTACAGTTCTCGATTTAATTTGATTTTTTGAGCAAACCTAGTATAAACTTGTATATAATATATTATGATTTTTTTACCGAACCTTCCATTTGGAAAAGTTTCGTAGAATCAAATTTTAAGATGACTTTTTGCATGGACTTCCATCATAACCTTCCCTTATTAAATATATAAATTATCTGAAAAGTTTTGTATTATTTTGAGAACTCCTCGATTTAATTGATTTTTTGACCGAAACTATTATAAACTATTGAATAATATATTATGATTTTTTGACCAAAACTTGCATTTGGAAAAGTTTCGTAGAATCAAATTTTCTGATGATTGTTTGCATCGACTTCCATCATAACCTTCCTTCGTAACATTTAGGAAGGATCTGAAAAGTTTTGTATGGTTTCATAGAGTCCTCGATTTAATTTGATTTTTTGAGCAAAACTAGTATAAACTTGTGTATAAAATATTTACATTTATTGACCGAAACTAGCATTTGGAAAAGTTTCGTAGAATCAAATTTTCGATGATTTTTTGCATGGACTTCATTTATAACCTTGCCTCGTAACATATAGGAAGGATCTGAAAAGTTTTGTATGGTTTCGTACAGTCCTCGATTTAATTTGATTTTTTGAGCAAAACTAGTATAAACTTGTGTATAATATATTATGATTTTTTGACCGAACCCTGCATTTGGAAAAGTTTTGTAGAATCAACTTTTCAGATGACTTTTTTCATGGACTTCTATCATAACCTTCCCTTACACAACAAAATAAATTATCTGAAAAGTTCTTTAGCATTTCGAGCACTCCTCGATTTAATTGATTTTTTGACCGAAACTAGTATAAACTTCTGAATAATATATCACGATTTTTTTTCCGAAACTTGAATTTTGAAAAGTTTCGTAAAATCAAATTTTCAGATGATTTTGTGCATGGACTTCCATCATAACCTTCCCTCTTAACATATAGGAAAGATCTGAAAAAATTTATATCTTTTCGTATAGTCCTCGATTTAATTTGATTTTTTAAGCAAAACTAGTATAAACTTGTGTATAATATATTATGATTTTTTTACTGAAACTTGCATTCGAAAACGTTTCGTAGAATCAAATTTTCAGATGATTTTTTGCATGGACTTCCATCAAAACCTTCCCTCATAAAATATATAAATTATCTGAAAATATTTGTAGCAATTCGAAGACTCCTCGATTTAATTGATTTTTAAACTAAAACTAGTATAAACTAGTGTATAATATATTATGATTTTTTGACCGAAACTTGAAATAGGAAAAGTTTCGTAGAATCTAATTTCCAGATGATTTTGTGCATGGACTTCAATCATAACCTTTCCTTGTAAAATATAGGAAGGATCTAAAAAATTTTGTATCGTTTCATATAGTCCTCGATTTAATTTGATTTTTTGAGCAAAACTAGAATAAACTTGTGTATAATATATTATGATTTTTTTACCGAAACTTGCATTTGGAAAAGGTTCGTAGAATCAAATTTTCAGATGATTTTTTGCACGGACTTCCATCATAACCTTCCCTTATAAAATATATAAATTGTCTGAAAAGTTTTGTAGCATTTCGAGCAATTCTCGATTTAATTGATATTTTGAACGAAACTAGTAAATTAGTGTGTAATATATTATGATATTTTGACCGAAACTTGCATTTGGAAAAGTTTTGTAGAATCTAATTTTCAGACGATTTTATGGATGGACTTCCATCATAACCTTCCCTTGTAACATATAGGAAGGATCTGAAAAGTTTTGTATCGTTTCGTACAATCCTCGATTTAATTTGATTTTTTGAGCCAAACTTGTATAAACTTGTGTATAATATATTATGATTTTTTGACCCAAACTTGCATTTGGAAAAGTTTCATAGCGTTAAATTTTCAGATGATTGTTTGCATGGACTTCCATCATAACCTTCCCTCGTAACATATAGGAAGGATCTGAAAACTTTTGTATGGTTTCGTACAGTCCTCGAATTAATTTGATTTTTAGAGCAAAACTAGTATAAACTTGTGTATAATATATTATGATTTTTTGATCGAACCTTACATTTGGAAAAGTTTCGTAGAATCAAATTTTCAGATAACTTTTTGCATGGACTTCCATCATAACCTTCCCTTATAAAATATATAAATTATCTGAAAAGATTTTTAGCATTTTGAGCACTCCTCGATTTAATTGATTTTTTTACCGAAACTAGTATAAACTACTGAATAATATATTACGATTTTTTGACCGAAACTTGCATTTTGAAAAGTCTTGTAGAATCTAATTTTCAGAAGATTTTGTGCATGGACTTCCATCATAACCTTCTCTCGTAACATATATGAAAGATCTGAAAACTTTTGCATTGTTTCGTATAGTCCTCGATTTAATTTGATTTTTTGATCAAAACTAGTATAAACTTGTGTATAATATATAATGATTTTTTTTAGCGAAACTTGCATTCGGAAAAGTTTCGTAGAATCAAATTTTTAGATGATTTTTTGCATGGACTTCCATCATAACCTTCCCTCATAAAATATATAAATTATCATAAAAGATTTGTAGCATTTTGAGCACTTCTCGATCTAATTGATTTTTTGACCGAAACTAGTATAAACTAGTGTATAATATATTATGATTTTTTGACCAAAACTTGCATTAGGAAAAGTTTCTTAGAATCTAATTTTTAGATGAATTTGTGCATGGACTTCAATCATAACCTTCCCTCGTAACATATAGGAAGGATCTGAAAATTTTGTATCATTTCGTACAGTCCTCGATCTAATTTGATTTTTTGAGCAAACCTAGTATAAACTTGTGTATAATATATTATGATTTTTTTACCGGACCTTCCATTTGGAAAAGTTTCGTAGAATCAAATTTTAAGATGAGTTTTTGCATGGACTTCCATCATAACCTTCCCTTATTAAATATATAAATTATCTGAAAAGTTTTGTATTATTTTGAGAACTCCTCGATTTAATTGATTTTTTGACCGAAACTATTATAAACTATTGAATAATATATTATGATTTTTTGACCAAAACTTGCATTTGGAAAAGTTTCGTAGAATCAAATTTTCAGATGATTGTTTGCATGGACTTCCATCATAACCTTCCCTCGTAACATTTAGGAAGGATCTGAAGAATTTTGTATGGTTTCATACAGTCCTCGATTTAATTTGATTTTTTGAGTAAAACTAGTATAAACTTGTGTATAAAATATTTACATTTATTGACCGAAATTTGCATTTGGAAAAGTTTCGTAGAATCAAATTTTCGATGATTTTTTGCATGGACTTCATTCATAACCTTGCCTCGTAACATATAGGAAGGATCTGGAATGTTTTGTATGGTTTCGTAGAGTCCTCGATTTAATTTGATTTTTTGAGCAAAACTAGTGTAAACTTTTGTATAATATAATATGATTTTATGACCGAACCCTGCATTTGGAAAAGTTTTGTAGAATCAAATTTTCAGATGACTTTTTTCATGGACTTCTATCATAACCTTCCCTTACAAAATAAATAAATTATCTGAAAAGTTTTTTAGCATTTCGAGCACTCCTCGATTTAATTGATTTTTTGACCGAAACTAGTATAAACTTCTGAATAATATATCACGATTTTTTGTCCGAAACTTGAATTTTGAAAAGTTTCGTAAAATCAAATTTTCAGATGATTTTGTGCATGGACTTCCATCATAACCTTCCCTCTTAACATATAGGAAAGATCTGAAAAAATTTGTATCTTTTCATATAGTCCTCGATTTAATTTGATTTTTTGAGCAAAACTAGTATAAACTTGTGTATAATATATTATGAATTTTTTACTGAAACTTGCATTTGAAAACGTTTCGTAGAATCAAATTTTCAGATGATTTTTTGCATGGACTTCCATCAAAACCTTCCCTCATAAAATATATAAATTATCTGAAAATATTTGTAGCAATTCGAGTACTCCTCGATTTAATTGATTTTTAAACTAAAACTAGTATAAACTAGTGTATAATATATTATGATTTTTTGACCGAAACTTGCATTAGGAAAAGTTTCATAGAATCTAATTTCCAGATAATTTTGTGCATGGACTTCAATCATAACCTTCCCTTATAAAATATATAAATTGTCTGAAAAGTTTTGTAGCATTTCGAGGAATTCTCGATTTAATTGATATTTTGAACGAAACTAGTAAATTAGTGTGTAATATATTATGATATTTTTACCGAAACTTTCATTTGGAAAAGTTTTGTAGAATCTAATTTTCAGACGATTTTATGGATGGACTTCCATCATAACCTTCCCTTGTAACATATAGGAAGGATCTGAAAAGTTTTGTATCGTTTCGTACAATCCTCTATTTAATTTGATTTTTTGAGCAAAACTTGTATAAACTTGTGTATAATATATTATGATTTTTTGACCCAAACTTGCATTTGGAAAAGTTTCATTGAGTTAAATTTTCAGATGATTGTTTGCATGGACTTCCATCATAACCTTCCCTCGTAACATATAGGAAGGATCTGAAAACTTTTGTATGGTTTCATACAGTCCTCGATTTAATTTGATTTTTTGAGCAAAACTAGTATAAACTTATGTATAATATATTATGATTTTTTGACCGAACCTTGCATTTGGAAAAGTTTCGTAGAATCAAATTTTCAGATGAGTTTTTGCCTGGACTTCCATCATAACCTTCCCTTATAAAATATATAAATTATCTGTAAAGTTTTATAGTATTTCGAGCACTCCTCGATTTAATTGATTTTTTGACTGAAACTAGTATAAACTAGTGTATAATATATTGTGATTTTTTAACCAAAACTTGCGTTAGGAAAAGTTTCGTAGAATATAATTTTCAGATGATTTTGTGCATGGACTTGAATCATAACCTTCCCTCATAACATATAGGAAGGATCTGAAAAGTTTGTATCATTTCGTATAGTCCTCAATTTAATTTGATTTTTTGAACAAAACTAGTATAAACTTGTGTATAATATATTATGATTTTTTGATCGAAACTTGCATTTGCAAAAGTTTTGTTGAATCAAATTTTCAGATGATTTTTTGCATGGACTTCCATCATAACCTTCCTTCGTAACATATAGGAAGGATCTGAAAAGTTTTGTATGGTTTCATAGTGTCCTCGATTTAATTTGATTTTTTGAGCAAAACTAGTATAAACTTGTGTATAAAATATTTACATTTATTGACTGAAACTTGCATTTGGAAAAGTTTCGTAGAATCAAATTTTCAGTTTATTTTTTGCATGGACTTCCATCATAACCTTCCCTCGTAACATATAGGAAGGATCTGAAAAGTTTTGTATGGTTTCGTACAGTCCTCAATTTAATTTGATTTTTTGAGCAAAATTAGTATAAACTTGTGTATAATATATTACGATTTTTTGACCGAACCTTGCATTTGGAAAAGTTTTGTAGAATCAAATTTTCAGATGACTTTTTGCATGGACGTCTATCATAATCTTCCCTTACAAAATAAATAAATTATCTGAAAAGTTTTGTAGCATTTCGAGCACTCCTCGATTAAATTGATTTTTTGAACGAAACTAGTATAAACTTCTGAATAATATATTACGATTTTTTGTCCGAAACTTGAATTTTTTAAAGTTCCGTATAATCTAATTTTCAGATGATTTTGTGCATGGACTTCCATCATAACCTTCCCTCTTAACATATAGAAAAGATCTGAAAAAATTTGTATCCTTTCGTATAGTCCTCGATTTAATTTGATTTTTTGAGCAAAACTAGTATAAACTTGTGTATAATATATTATGATTTTTTTACCGAAACTTGCATTCGGAAACGTTTCGTAGAATCAAATTTTCAGATGATTTTTTGCATGGACTTCCATCATAACCTTCCCTCATAAAATATATAAATTATCTCAAAAGATTTGTAGCAATTCGAGTACTCCTCGATTTAATTGATTTTTAAACCAAAACTAGTATAAACTAGTGTATAATATATTATGATTTTTTGGCCGAAACTTGCATTAAGAAAAGTTTCGTAGAATCTAATTTCCAGATGATTTTGTGCATGGACTTCAATCATAACCTTTCCTTGTAAAATATAGGAAGGATCTGGAAAAAAATTTATCGTTTCATATAGTCCTCGATTTAATTTGATTTTTTGAGCAAAACTTGAATAAACTTGTGTATAATATATTATGATTTTTTACCGAAACTTGCATTTGTAAAAGGTTCATATAATCAAATTTACAGATGATTTTTTGCACGGACTTCCATCATAACCTTCACTTATAAAATATATAAATTATCTGTAAAGTTTTATAGTATTTCGAGCACTCCTCGATTTAATTGATTTTTTGACCGAAACTAGTATAAACTAGTGTATAATATATTGTGATTTTTTAACCAAAATTTCCATTAGGAAAAGTTTCGTAGAATATAATTTTCAGATGATTTTGTGCATGGACTTCAATCATAACCTTCCCTCATAACATATAGGAAGGATCTGAAAAGTTTGTATCATTTCGTATAGTCCTCAATTTAATTTGATTTTTTGAACAAAACTAGTATAAACTTGTGTATAATATATTATGATTTTTTGATCGAAACTTGCATTTGGAAAAGTTTTGTAGAATCAAATTTTCAGATGATTTTTTGCATGGACTTCCATCATAACCTTCCTTCGTAACATATAGGAAGGATCTGAAAAGTTTTGAATGGTTTCATACTGTCCTCGATTTAATTTGATTTTTTGAGCAAAATTAGTATAAACTTATGTATAAAATATTTACATTTATTGACCGAAACTTGCATTTGGAATAGTTTCGTAGAATCAAATTTTCAGATGATTTTTTGCATGGACTTCCATCATAACTTTCCTTCTTAAATTATAGGAAAGATTTGAAAAAATTTGTATCTTTTCGTATAGTCCTCGATTTAATTTGATTTTTGAGCAAAACTAGTATAAACTTGTGTATAATATATTATGATTTTTTTACCGAAACTTGCATTCGAAAATGTTTCGTAGAATCAAATTTTCAGATGATTTTTTGCATGGACTTCCATCATAACCTTCCCTCATAAAATATATAAATTATCTGAAAATATTTGTAGCAATTCGAGTACTCCTCGATTTAATTGATTTTTAAACCAAAACTAGTATAAACTAGTGTATAATATATTATGATTTTTTGGCCGAAACTTGCATTAGGAAAAGTTTCGTAGAATCTAATTTCCAGATGATTTTGTGCATGGACTTCAATCATAACCTTTCCTTGTAAAATATAGGAAGGATCTGAAATTTTTTGTATCGTTTCATATAGTCCTCAATTTAATTTGATTTTTTGAGCAAAACTAGAATAAACTTGTGTATAATATATTATGATTTTTTTACCGAAACTTGCATTTGGAAAAGGTTCGTAGAATCAAATTTTCAGATGATTTTTTGCACGGACTTCCATCATAACCTTCCCTTATAAAATATATAAATTGTCTGAAAAGTTTTGTATAATTTTGAGCAATTCACGATTTAATTGTTATTTTGAACGAAACTAGTATAAATTAGTGTGTAATATATTATGATTTTTTGAACGAAACTTGCATTTGGAAAAGTTTTGTAGAATCTAATTTTAAGACAATTTTATGGATGGACTTCCATTATAACCTTCCCTTGTACCATATATGAAGAATTTGAAAAGTTTTGTTTCGTTTCGTACAATCCTCGATTTAATTTGATTTTTTGAACAAAACTTGTATAAACTTGTGTATAATATATTATGATTTTTTAACCCAAACTTGCATTTGGAAAAGTTTCGTAGAATTAAATTTTCAGATGATTGTATGCATGGACTTCCATCATAACCTTCCCTCGTAACATATGGGAAGGATCTGAAAACTTTTGTATGGTTTCGTACAGTCCTCGATTTAATTTGAAATTTTGAGCAAAACTAGTATAAACTTGTGTATAATATATTATGATTTTTTGACCGAACCTTGCATTTGGAAAAGTTTCGTAGAATCAAATTTTCAGATGAGTTTTTGCATGGACTTCCATCATAACCCTCACTTATAAAATATATAAATTATCTAAAAAGTTTTGTAGCATTTCGAGCACTCCTCGATTTAATTGAATTTTTGACCGAAACTAGTATAAACTATAGAATAATATATTACGATTATTTGACCAAAAGTTGCATTTTGAAAAGTTTCGTAGAATCTAATTTTCATATGATTTTGTGCATGGACTTCCATCATAACTTTCCCTCTTAACATATAGGAAAGATCTGAAAAAATTTGTATCCTTTCGTATAGTCCTCGATTTAATTTGATTTTTTGAGCAAAACTAGTATAAACTTGTGTATAATATATTATGATTTTTTTTACCGAAACCTGCATTCGGAAAAGTTTCGTAGAATCAAATTTTCAGATGATTTTTTGCATGGACTTCCATCATAACCTTCCCTCATAAAATATATCAATTATCTGAAAAGATTTGTAGCAATTCGAGTAATCCTCGATTTAATTGATTTTTAAACCAAAACTAGTATAAACTAGTGTATAATATATTATGATTTTTTGACCAAAACTTGCATTAGGAAAAGTTTCGTAGAATCTAATTTCCCGATGATTTTTTGCATGGACTTCAATCATAACCTTCCCTTGTAAAATATAGCAAGGATTTGAAAAAATTTGTATCATTTCATATAGTCCTCGATTTAATTTGATTTTTTGAGCAAAACTAGTATAAACTTGTGTATAATATATTATGATTTTTTTACCGAAACTTGCATTGGGAAATGGTTTTTAGAATCAAATTTTTATATGATTTTTTTCATGGAATTCCATCATAACCTTCCCTCAAAAAATATATAAATTGTTTGAAAAGTTTTGTCGCATTTCGAGCACTCCTCGATTTAATTGATTTTTTGATCGAACTAGCATAAACTAGTGTATAATATATTATGATTTTTTGACCGAAACTTGAATTTGGAAAGGTTTCGTAGAATCTAATTTTCAGATGATTTTGTGCATG
Organism: Lathyrus aphaca; assembly: GCA_963966055.1. Taxonomy (NCBI): domain Eukaryota; kingdom Viridiplantae; phylum Streptophyta; class Magnoliopsida; order Fabales; family Fabaceae; genus Lathyrus; species Lathyrus aphaca. Next base: position 595,268,767 of record OZ014520.1, on the reverse strand, counting down.
GACTTCAATCATAACCTTCCCTCGTATCATATAAGAATGATCTAAAAAGTTTTGTATCATTCAGTACAATCCTCGATTTAATTTGATTTATTGAGCAAAACTAGTATAAACATGTGTATAATATATTATGATTTTTTTACCGAACCTTGCATTTGGAAAAGTTTCGTAGAATCAAATTTTCAGATGACTTTTTTATGGACTTCCATCATAACCATCCTTCTTGAAATATATAAATTATCTGAAATGTTTTGTAGCATTTCGAGAACTCCTCGGTTTAATTGATTTTTAGACCGAAACTAGTATAAACTACTGAATAATATATTAAGATTTTTTGACCGAAACTTGCATTTTGAAAAGTTTCTTAGAATCTAATTTTCAGATGATTGGTGCATGGACTTCAATCATAACCTTCCCTCGTAACATATAGGAAGGATCTGAAGAGTTTTGTATCGTTTCATACATTCCTCGATTTAATTTTATTTTTTGAGGAAAACTTGTATAAACTTGTGTATAACATATTATGATTTTTTGACCGAAACTTGCATTTGGAATAGTTTCGTAGAATCAAATTTTCAGATGATTTTTTGCATGGACTTCCATCATAACCTTCCCTCGTAACATATAGGAAAGATCTGAAAACTTTTGTATGGTTTCGTACAGTCCTCGATTTAATTTAATTTTTTGAGTAAAACTAGTATAAACTTGTGTATAATATATTATGATTTTTTGACCGAACCTTGCATTTTGAAAAGTTTCGTAGAATCTAATTTTCAGATGATTTTTTGCATGGACTTCCATCATAACCTTCCCTCATAAAATATATAAATTATCTGAAATGATTTGTAGCAATTCGAGTACTCCAAGATTTAATTGATTTTTTTACCAAAACTATTATAAACTAGTGTATAATATATTATGATTTTTTGACCAAAACTTGCATTAGGAAAAGTTTCGTAGAATCTAATTTTCATATGATTTTGTGCATGGAATTCAATCATAACCTTCACTCGTAAAATATAGGAAAAATTGAAATTTTTTGTATCGTTTCGTATATTCCTCGATTTAATTTGATTTTTTGAGAAAACTAGTATAAACTTGTGTATAATATATTACGATTCTTTTACCGAAACTTGCATTTGAAAACGTTTCGTAGAATCAAATTTTTAGATGATTTTTTGCATGGAATTCCATCATAGCCTTCCCTCATAAAATATATAAGTTGTTCTAAGAGTTTTGTAGCATTTCGAGCACTCCTCGATTTAATTGATATTTTGAACTAAACTAGTATAAATTAGTGTATAATATATTATAATTTTTTGACTGAAACTTGCATTTGGAAAAGTTTTGTAGAATCTAATTTTCAAATGATTTTATTGATTAACTTCCATCATAACCTTCCCTCGTAACATATAGGAAGGATCTAAAAAGTTTTGTATCGTTTCGAACAATCCTCGATTTAATTTGATTTTTTCAGCAAAACTTATATAAACTTGTGTATAATATATTATGATTTTTTGACCCAAACTTGCAATTGGAAAAGTTTCGTAGAATCAAATATTCAAATGATTTTTTCCATGGACTTCCATCATAACCTTCCCTCGTAACATATAGGAAGGATCTGAAAACTTTTGTATGGTTTCGTACAGTCCTCGATTTAATTTGATTTTTTGAGCAAAACTAGTATAAACTTGGGTATAATATATTATGATTTTTTACCGAAACATGCATTTGGAAAAGTTTCGTAGAATCAAATTTTCAGATGATTTTTTGCATGGACTTCCATCATAACCTTCCCTCATAAAATATATAATTTATCTGAAAAGTTTTGTAGCATGTCGAGCACTCCTCGATTTAATTGATTTTTTGATCGAACTAGCATAAACTAGTGTATAATATATTATGATTTTTTGACCGAAACTTGAATTTGGAAAAGTTTCATAAAATCTAATTTTCAGATGATTTTGTGCATGGACTTCAATAATAACCTTCCCTCGTAACATATAGGAAGGATCTGAAAAGTTTTGTATCATTTTGTACAGTCCTCGATTTAATTTGATTTTTTTAGTAAAACTAGTATTTACATGTGTATAATATATTTTGATTTTTTTACCGAACATTGCATTAGGAAAAGTTTCGTAGAATCAAATTTTCAGATGACTTTTTGCATGGACTTCCATCTTAACCTTCCCTCATAAAATATATAAATTATTTGAAAAATTTTGTAGCATTTTTAGCACTCCTCGATTTAATTGATATTTTGAACAAAACTAGTATAATATTTTATAATTTTTTGACCGAAACTTGCATTTGGAAAAGTTTTATAGAATCTAATTTTCAGATGGTTTTATGGATGAACTTCCAGCATAACCTTCCCTCGTAACATATAGGAAGGATCTGAAACGTTTTTTATCATTTCGTACAATCCTAGATTTAATTTGAATTTTTGAGGAAAAACTTGTATAAACTTGTGTATAATATATTATGATTTTTTCACCGAAACTTGAATTTGGAAAAGTTTCATAGAATCTAATTTTCAGATGATTTTGTGCATTGACTTCAATCATAACCTTCCCTCGTATCATATAGGAAGAAATCTGAAAAGTTTTGTATCATTTCGTACAATCCTCAATTTAATTTAATTTTTTGATCAAAACTAGTATAAACATGTGTATAATATATTATGATTTTTTTACCGAACCTTGCATTTGGAAAAGTTTGGTAGAGTCAATTTTTCAGATGAATTTTTGTATGGACTTCCATCATAACCTTCCCACACAAAATATATGAATTATCTGAAAAGTTTTGTAGCATTTCGAGCACTCCTTGATTTAATTGATTTTTTTTACCGAAACTAGTATAAACTACTGAATAATATATTACGATTTTTTGACCAAAACATGCATTTTGAAAAGTTTCTTAGAATCTAATTTTCAGATGATTTTGTGCATGGAATTCAATCATAACCATCCCTCGTAACATATAAGAAGGATCTGAAAAGTTATGTATCGTTTCGTACAGTCCTCGATTTAATTTGATTTTATGAGCAAAACTAGTATAAATTTGTGTATAATATATTATGAATTTTTTACCGAAACTTGCATTTGGAATTGTTTGGTAGAATCAAATTTTCATATGATTTTTTGCATGGATTTCCGTCATAACCTTCCCTCATAAAATATATAAATTATCTGAAAATATTTGTAGCATTTCGAGCACTCCTCGATTTAATTGATTTTTTTACAGAAACTAGTATAAACTAGTGTATAATATATTATGATTTTTTGACCTAAACTTGCATTAGGAAAAGTTTCGTAGAATCTAATTTTCAGAAGATTTTATGCATAGACTTCCATCATAACCTTCCCTCGTAACATATAGGAAGGATCTGAAGAGTTTTGTATCGTTTCGTACAGATTTTTTGAGAAAAACTTGTATAAACTTGTGTACAATATATTTTGAAATTTCTACCGAAACTTGCATTTGGAATTGTTTCGTAGAATCAAATTTTAAGATGATCTTTTGAATGGACTTCCGTCATAACCTTCCCTCATAAAATATATAAATTATCTGAAAATATTTGTAGCATTTCGAGCATTCCTCGATTTAATTGATTTTTTGACAGAAACTAGGATAAACAAGTGTATAATATATTATGATTTTTTGACCGATACTTGCATTAGGAAACGTTTCATAGAATCTAATTTTCAGATGATTTTGTGCATAGAATTCCATCATAACCTTCCCTCGTAACATATAGGAAGGATCTGAAGAGTTTGGTATCGTTTCGTACAGTCCTCGATTTAATTGGATTTTTTAAGCAAAACTAGTATAAACTTTTGTATAATATAATATGATTTTTTGACCGAACCTTGCATTTGGAAAAGTTTCGTAGAATCAAATTTTCAGATGACTTTTTGCATGGACTTCCATCATAACCTTCCCTTATAAAATTTATAAATTATCTAAAAAGTTTTGTAGCATTTCGAGCACTCCTCGATTTAATTGATTTTTTTACCGAACTAGCATAAACTAGTGTATAATATATTATGATTTTTTGACCAAAACTTGAATTTGGAAATGTTTCATAGAATCTAATTTTTAGATGATTTTGTGCATGGACTTCCATCATAACCTTCCCTCGTATCATATAGGAAGGATCTGAAAAGTTTTGTATCATTTCGTACAATCCTCGATTTAATTTGATTTTTTGAGCAAAACTATTATAAACATATTTATCATATATTATGATTTTTTTACCGAACCTTGCATTTGGAAAAGTTTCGTAGAATCAAATTTTCAGATGACTTTTTGCATAGACTTCCATCATAACCTTCCCTCATAAAATATATAAATTATCTGAAAAGTTTTGTAGCATTTCGAGCACTCCTCGATTTAATTGATTTTTTTACCAAAACTAGTATAAACTACTGAATAATATATTACGATTTTTTGACCGAAACTTGAATTTTGAAAAGTTTCTTAGAATCTAATTTTCAGATGATTTTGTGCATGGACTTCAATCATAACCATCCCTTGTAACATATAAGAAGGATCTGAAAAGTTATGTATCGTTTCGTACAGTCCTCGATTTAATTTTATTTTATGAGCAAAACTAGTATAAATTTGTGTATAATATATTATGAAATTTTTACCGAAACTTGCATTTGGAATTCTTTCGTAGAATCAAATTTTCAGATGATTTTTTGCATGGACTTCCGTCATAACCTTCCCTCATAAAATATATAAATTATCTGAAAATATTTGTAGCATTTCGAGCACTCCTCGATTTAATTGATTTTTTTACAGAAACTAGTATAAACTAGTGTATAATATATTATGATTTTTTTACCGATACTTGCATTAGGAAAAGTTTCATAGAATCTAATTTTCAGATGATTTTATGCATAGAATTCCATCATAACCTTCCATCGTAACATATTGGACGGATCTGAAGAGTTTTGTATAGTTTCGTACAATCCTCGATTTAATTTGATTTTTTGAGCAAAACTAGTATAAACTTGTGTATAATATAATATGATTTTTTCAGCGAACCTTGCATTTGGAAAAGTTTCGTAGAATCAAATTTTCAGATGACTTTTTGAATGGACTTCCATCATAACCTTCCCTTATAAAATATATAAATTATCTGAAAATTTTTGTAGCATTTCGAGCACTCCTCGTTTTAATCGATTTTTTGACCGAAACAAGTATAAACTACTGAATAGTATATTATGATTTTTTAACTAAAACTTGCATTTTGAAAAGTTTCATAGAATCTAATTTTTAGATGATTTTGTGCATGGACTTCCATCATAACCTTCCCTCGTAACATATAGGAAATATCTGAAAATGTTTGTATCATTTCTTATAGTCCTCGATTTAATTTGATTTTTTGAGCAAAACTAGTATAAACTTGTGTAAATATATTATGATTTGTTTCCGAAATTTGCATTCGGAAAAGTTTCTTAGAATCAAATTTTCAGAAGACTTTTGGTATGGATTTTCATCATAACCTTCCCTCATAAAATATATAAATTATCTGAAAAGATTTTTACCATTTCGAGCACTCCTCGATTTAATTGATTTTTTGACCGAAACTAGTATAAACTAGTGTGTAATATATTGTGATTTTTTAAACATAAACATGCATTAGGAAAAGTTTCGTAGAATCTAATTTTCAGATGATTTTATGCATGGACTTCAATCATAACATTCCCTCATAACATATAGGAAGGATCTGAAAAGTTTGTATCATTTCGTACAGTCCTCAATATAATTTGATTGTTTGAGCAAAACTAGTGTAAACTTGTGTATAATATATTATTATTTTTTGACCGAAACATGCATTTGGAAAAAGTTTTGTAGAATCTAATTTTCATATAATTTTTTGCATGGACTTCCATCATAACCTTCCCTCGTAACATATAGGAAGGATCTGAAAAGTTTTGTATGGTTTCGTACAGTCCTCGATTTAATTTGATTTTTTGAGCAAAACTAGTATAAACTTGTGTATAATATATTATGATTTTTTGACCGAAACTTGCATTTGGAAAATTTTCGTAGAATCAAATTTTCATATGATTTTTTTCATGGATTTCCATCATATCTTTCCCTCATAAAATATTAAATTATCTTAAAAGTTTTGTAGCATGACGAGCACTCCTCGATTTAATTGATTTTTTGATTGAACTAGCATAAACTAGTGTATAATATATTATGATTTTTTGACCGAAACTTGAATTTGGAAAAGTTTCGTAGAATCTAATTTTCAGATGATTTTGTGCATGGACTTCAATCATATCCTTCCCTTGTAACATATAGGAAGGATCTGAAAAGTTTTGTATCATTTCGTACAGTCCTCGGTTTAATTTGATTTTTTGAGCAAAACTAGAATAAACATGTGTATAATATATTATGATTTTTTTACCGAACCTTGCATTTGGAAAAGTTTCATAGAATCAAATTTTTAGATGACTTTTTGCATGGACTTCCATCATAACCTTCCCTCATAAAATATATAAATTATCTGAAAAGATTTGTAGCATTTCGAGAACTCCTCAATTTAATTGATTTTTTGATCGAAACTAGTATAAACTACTGAATAATATATTACGATTTTTTGACCGAAACTTGCATTTTAAAAAGTTTCTAAGAATGTAATTTTCAGATGATTTTGTGCATGGACTTCAATCATAACCTTCCCTCGTAACATATAGGAAGGATCTGAAAAGTTTTGTATCATTTCGTACAGTCCTCGATTTAATTTGATTTTTTGAGATAAACTAGTATAAATTTGTGTATAATATATTATGATTTTTTTAACGAAACTTGCATTTCGAATTGTTTCGTAGAATCAAATTTTCAGATGATTTTTTGCATGGACTTCCGTCATAACCTTCCCTCATAAAATATATAAATTATCTAAAAAGATTTGTAGTATTTCGAGTATTCCTCGATTTAATTGATTTTTTGACAAAAACTAGTATAATTTAATGTATAATATATTATGATTTTTTGACCGAAACTTGCATTAGGAAAAATTTTGTAGAATCTAATTTTCAGATGATTTTGTGCATAGACTTCCATCATAACCTTCCCTCGTAACATATAGGAAGGATCTGAAGAGTTTTGTATCGTTTCGTACAGTCCTCGATTTAATTTGATTTTTTGAGCAAAACTTGTATAAACATGTGTATAATATATTATGATTTTTTTACCAAAACTTGCATTTGGATTAGTTTGGTAGAATCAAATTTTCAGATGATTTTTTGCATGGACTTTCATCATAACCATCCCTCGTAACATATAGGAAGGATCTGAAAACTTTTGTATGGTTTCGTACAGTCCTCGATTTAATTGGATTTTTTAAGCAAAACTAGTATAAACTTGTGTATAATATATTATTATATTTTGAGCGAACCTTGCATTTGGAAAAGTTTCGTAGAATCAAAATTTCAGATGACTTTTTGCATGGACTTCAATCATAACCTTCCCTTTTAAAATATATAAATTATCTTAAAAGTTTTGTAGCATTTCGAGCACTCCTCGATTTAATTGATTTTTTTACTGAAACTAGTATAAACTACTGAATAATATATTACGATTTTTTGACCGAAACTTGAATTTTGAAACGTTTCGTAGAATCTTATTTTCAAATGATTTTGTGCATGGACTTGCATCATAACCTTCCCTCGTAACATATAGAAAAGATCTGAAAAAATTTCTATCGAAACTTAAATTTGGAAAAGTTTCGTAGAATCTAACTTTCAAATGATTTTGTGCATGGACTTCAATCATAACCTTCCCTCGTAAAATATAGGAAGGATATGAAATTTTTTGTATCGTTTCATATAGTCCTCGATTTAATTTAATTTTTTTAGAAAAACTAGTATAAACTTGTGTATAATATATGATTCTTTTACCGAAACTTGCATATGTAAAAGTTTCGTAGGATCAAATTTTTAGATGATTATTTGCATGGACTTCCATCATAGCCTTCCCTCATAAAATATATAAGTTATCTGAAAAGTTTTGTAGCATTTCGAGCACTCTTTGATTTAATTGATATTTTGAACGAAACTAGTATAAATTAGTGTATAATATATTATGATTTTTTGACCGAAACTTGCATTTGGAAAAGTTTTGTAGAATCTAATTTTCAGATGATTTTTTGGATTGACTTCCATCATAACCTTCCCTTGTAACATATAGGAAGGATCTGAAAAGTTTTGTATCGTTTCGTATAATCCTCGATTTAATTTGATTTTTCGAGCAAAACTTGTATAAACTTGTGAATAATATATTATGATTTTTTGACCCAAAGCTGCATTTGGAAAAGTTTCGTAGAATCAAATTTTCAGATGATTTTTTGCATGAACTTCCATCATAACCTTCCCTCGTAACATATAGGAAGGATCTGAAAACTTTTGTATGGTTTCGTACAGTCCTCGATTTAATTTGATTTTTTGAGCAAAACTAGTATAAACTTGTGAATAATATTATGATTTTTTGACCGAAACTTGCATTTGAAAAAGTTTCGTAGAATCCAATTTTTAGATGATTTTTTGCATGGACTTCCATCATAACCTTCCCTCATAAAATATATAAATTATCTGAAAATTTTTGTAGCATGTCGAGCACTCCTCGATTTGATTGATTTTTTGACCGAACTAGTATAAAGTAGTGTATAATATATTATGATTTTTTGACCGAAACTTGAATTTGGATACGTTTCATAGAATCAAATTTTCAGATGATTTTGTGCATGGACTTCAATCATAACCTTCCCTAGTAACATAAAGGAAGGATCTGACAAGTTTTGTATCATTTTGTACAGTCCTCGATTTAATTTGATTTTTTGAGCAAAACTAGTATAAACTTGTGTATAATATATTATGCTTTTTTTACCGAACCTTGCATTTGGAAAGGTTTCGTAGAATCAAATTTTCAAATGACTTTTTTCATGGACTTCCATCATAACCTTCCCTTATAAAATATATAAATTATCTGAAACGTTTCGTAGCATTTCGAGCACTCCTCGATTTAATTGATTTTTTGACCGAAACAAGTATAAACTACTGAATAATATATTACGATTTTTTGACCGAAACTTGCATTTTGAAAAGTTTCGTAGAATCTAGTTTTCAGATGATTTTGTGCATGGACTTCCATCATAACCTTCCCTCGTAACATATAGTAAAGATCTGAAAATTTTTGTATCATTTCGTATAGTCCTCGATTTAATTTTATTTTTTGAGCAAAACTAGTATAAACTTGTTTATAATATATATTGATTTTTTTGCCGAAATTTGTATTCGGAAAATTTTCGTATTATCAAATTTTCAGATGACTTTTAGCATGGATTTCCATCATAACCTTCCCTCATAAAATATATAAATTATCTAAAAAGATTTGTACCATTACGAGCACTCCTCGATTTAATTGAGTTTTTTTTACCGAAACTAGTATAAACTAGTGTATAATATATTATGCTTTTTTGACCTAAACTTGCATTAGGAAAAGTTTCGTAGAATCTAGTTTTCAGATGATTTTTTTCATGGACTTCAATCATAACCTTCCCTCATAACATATAGGAAGGATTTGAAAAAGTTTGTATCATTTCGTACAGTCCGCGATTTAATTTGATTTTTTGAGCAAAACTAGTATAAACTTGTGTATAATATACTATGATTTTTTGTCCCAAACTTGCATTTGGAAAAGTTTCATAGAATCAAATTTTTTGCATGGACTTCCATCATAACCTTCCTTCGTAACATATAGGAAGGATCGGAAAAGTTTTCTATGGTTTCATACAGTCCTCGATTTAATTTGATTTTTTGAGCAAAACTAGTATCAACTTGTGTATAAAATATTTACATTTATTGATCGAAACTTGCATTTGGAAAAGTTTCGTAGAATCAAATTTTCAGATGATTGTTTTCATGGACTTCCATCATAACCTTCCCTCATAAAATATATAAATTATCTTAAAATGTTTTGTAGCATGTCGAGCACTCCTCGATTTAATTGATTTTTTGACCGAACTAGTATAAATTAGTGTATAATATATTACAATTTTTTGATCGAAACTTGAATTTGGAAAAGTTTCGTAGAATCTAGTTTTCAGATGATTTTGTGCATGGACTTCATTCATAACCTTCCCTCGTAATATATAGGAAGGATCTGAAAAGTTTGTATCATTTCGTACAGTCCTCGATTTAATTTGACGTTTTGAGCAACACTAGTATAAACTTGTGTATAATCTATTATGATTTTTTTACCGAACCTTGCATTTGGAAAAGTTTCGTAGAATCAAATTTTCAGATGACTTTTTGCATGGACTTCCATCATAACCTTCCCTTATAAAATATATAAATTATCTGAATAGTTTGGTAGCATTTCGAGCACTCCTCGATTAAATTAATTTTTTGACCGAAACAAGTATAAACTACTGAATAATATATTACGATGTTTTGACCGAAACTTGCATTTTGAAAAGTTTTGTAGAATCTAATTTTTAGATGATTTTTTGCATGTACTTCCATCATAACCTTCCCTCGTAACATATAGGAAAGATCTGAAAATTTTTGTTTCTCGTATAGTGATAACACTGAATTTCACCGTATTTCTGACTCCGATTTCGCATGCATTCTTAGTTTTTATTGCTATTTTGTTATGTTATTACTTTGTTTTTCTTTAGTTTCAAGTTTTTTATGTAATCGGGGCCTAAATCGAGAAAAGGAGCGAAAAAGGAGTTGAAACGGACAAAAATCATGTTTTTCAGCTTTTTTACACTTACGGCATCCACCATGGCTGGAGCCATGGGGTCAGCCATGACGTGGTCACGTCTCAAGACCACTCCACACCTGCCAAGAGCCCACGATCCCCACTTTCTTCACCATATTACACCTATTGCAGGCGCCATAGGCCTGTGGCGGGCGCCACAAGGCAAAATGTTTTCCCTCCACGTTTTAGTGGAAGGGGGCATCTTGGTCTTTTCTTACTATATGTTTTCCTATAAATAGGACCTTAGATTTTCGTTTTCAATCATCCAAACTTAGAATCTCTTAGGCATATATCAGTTTTAAAGTAGTAACCACTTCACATCGGGGTGTTACTACAATCGAGTGATCGAGTCTGTATATGTCTGGGTGATCGAGTTTTGGAGCACTCTAGGAGGAAGTTAATCCTGCCGCCATTTTAATTCCATTTCGTATTTTATTTTTCCACACTCGCTTTATTTTATTTACTTTCCCCATTGCCTTACGTTATTTATTATACACACTCGCACTTTACTTTATTTTATTTTCGCACTCGCTTTAAATACCTTTATTTCTCGCACTCGCTGTACTTTCGTTTATTTCTCGCACTCGCACTACTTTTATTTACTTTCCGCACTCGCACTAATTACTTTTATGAAAAATAATAAAAAGAACTTTTACTTTACCATGTCTAACTAAATCCATAAAGGTTAGAATGTAAGGATCGTAATTGAACCAGTAATCCGTACAATTGTTTGTAGAAACGCTTAAGGGCTATTTTAACTTTCAATTTAAGTTTAATTGTTTTTAACTATTTCAAAAACAGCCAAAAGCGCTTTGTCTAGTTCATTAGGAGTTTTTAGATTAAAAATAAAATAGATTTTAAACCCATTTTCGGATGCGTTAAGAAGTTTAGAGTCTGGTTCGTGAGAACCTCTTTTAGCTAAGAAATCTAGGTTAAAATACTTTTCAACTTAGTTAAGATACTATATTTCTTAAAAATAGGTTTACTACTCTAACGCAGTATGCACCTTTTTATCCGTGACAATAGGAGGGGTTGATTAGAGAGTACAACTCGGTTATGAATACGCGAAAGCGACAGTTCCTGTTAAATTAGTTATTTTACAAGTAGAAAACATTGCCCATAAGTAGTTCTATTAACAAGTACCGGATTATCAATTGATTATGTGAATTACATTCGAGCCTGTCTTTATTAATTGTTTAAAATTATTATTCTATTTACCATTGCGCACTCTTTAAAACCATTATATTTTGTTGACTTAGATACACATCATAACAACATGTATGATAGATTGACACTTGGTCTCGATTCGACAATCTTTTATATTACTCTGACGTGTTCGTACACTTGCGAAAAACACGCACCAAGTTTTTGGCTCCGTTGCCGGGAACCAATTTCGTCAAATTTCATACCCTATAGTTATACCGTTTAGACTAAGGTTGTTACTTGTCGGTCAATGCGAAAGATTCGCAGTGCCGGAAGCTTAGTAGACCCTCTAGCTAAACCTAAATGTTACACTCGCGCACGTTTATTTTTCCATAGGATTAGGAGAGCTATGGCCGGAGATCAAAACCAAAGACCTCTTAAGGAATTCTCCCAACCATCAAACGAGGAACCTAGTTCCAGTATAGTAAACCCCGTTATCCCGGCCAATAATTTTGAACTTAAACCATCCCTGCTGCATTTAGTGCAACAGAGACAATTCGCAGGTCTTGCTACCGAGAACCCAAACCAACATTTAAAAAACTTTCTCCAGTTAGCAGACACCTTTAAAACCAATGGAGCTCCTCCTGAGGCGATACGCTTAAGATTATTTCCTTTTTCCCTCTGAGATAAAGCTCTATCATGGTTAGATTCCCTTCCACCTAATTCTATAACAACTTGGGAAGACCTTAGAAAAGTATTCCTTGCTAGATATTTTCCCCTAAGCAAGACCGTTGTTCTTCGAAACCTAATAACCAGATTTATCCAAAACCGGGGAGAATCGTTGTTCGAAGCCTGGGAGAGATATAAAGAGCTATTAAGAGCATGCCCACATCATGGCTTAGATAATTGGCTAATCATTCAAACCTTCTATAATGGACTTCATTATAACACTAAGATGACCATCGATGCTGCCGCTGGTGGCGCACTAATGAACAAAACTTACCCTGACGCTAGTGCCCTTATCGAAGATATGGCCCAAAACCATCAATCATGGGGAGTAGAAAGAGCAACAGTGGAAAATAAGGAAGCCTAAGGAGGAATACATGAGCTAAGTTCTATAGACATGATGCAAGCTAAAATGGACGCGTTGGCCCTTAGAGTCGAACATATGTGTACAACCCCAAATATTGTAGCAGCAGTTTCGTCGAATTGTGAGATATGTGGGACGCAAGGACACCAATCCGCCGAATGCAATTTGTTAAATGAGACCAACCCTGAGCAAGTGAACTACACCCAAGGGAATCCATTTTCAAACACATACAACCCTGGATGGAGGAATCACCCAAACTTCTCCTACAAAAATAATAACCCTATCCAAAATTCTGCACCTCCGAGAAAACAAGGTTACCAAGCCTCAAGAACAAATCAACCTATGCAACCTGTACCACCAAATCCGAGCCTTGAGAAAATTATGGAAAATTTTATCACCGCTCAAACACAACAAAACAAAGAGTTCATGAACCAAAAAGTCCATGTTAACGAACTAATTACCCAGTTAGGAACCAAGGTTGACCAAATTATTACTCACAATAAGATGCTTGAAACCCATATCTCTCAGGTAGCTTTAAATCAAGCCCCTCAGACTACACCTGGAGGACAGTTCCCTGGACAACCTCAACAAAACCCGAAAGTGCAAGCAAATGCCATTACTCTACAAAGTGGAACCTCTTATAAGGAACCTTCTACCCTAGAATAAGTGATCCTGAAACTTCTGAGAGAAATAAAGAGAAGGAACCAGAGGAATCTGAAAACCCGGAAAGTCAAGAAAAAGGAGAAGAACCTAAAAATAAAACCTATGTACCACCACCGCCATACAAACCACCAGCACCATAACCTCAAAGACTAAAGCAAACCCAGATCAATAATCAGTATCAAAAATTCGTTAAGATTATAGAAAAACTTCACGTAGAAATCCCCTTTACAGAAGCCATCACCTAAATACCTTCTTACGCTAAGTTTCTCAAAGACATACTTACAAATAAACGTAGACTTGAAGATCCAAAACCCGTAAAATGTAATTCTATTTCCAAAAATAGGTTAGAAAAGAAAGATAAAGATCCCGGAAATTTTTCCATTCCTTGTATTTTGGGGAATCATGTCATCGAAAAAGCTTTTCTAGACTTAGGAGCTAGTGTGAGCTTAATGCCTTTAGCAGTTTATGAAAGGTTAAACTTAGGAGAATTACAACCTACTAAGATGTCACTTCAATTAGCCGATAGATCTATTAAATACCCTATTGGCATACTTGAAGACGTCCCTGCTAGGATAGGTCAGTTGTTTATCCCCACTGATTTTGTTGTCATGGACATTAAAGAAGATGACGACATACCGATCCTCCTAGGTAGACCGTTTTTATCAACCGCTGGAGCTATAATAGATGTTAAAAAAGGGAAACTAACATTTGAGGTAGGTGACGAGAAGATAGAATTTGTACTCTCGAAATTTCTTATGGCACCTGTAATAGGAGATGCTTGTTATGCCTTAGATATCATTGATGAATGCATTAGGGAATTGGAACAAGAAGAAGAAGTTGAGTCTATAAAATTGCCATCAACCCTTATTTGGGAAGATGACGGTTATAAAAAACCCTACATTGATGATAACCTTCACGAATGTTTATCTCTTACCCCAGATCCTATGCCTTGCCCTATTAAACCAACCGTAAAACTTAAGAAACTGCCTAAGAACCTGAGATACGAATTTCTTGATGAAGAAATGGACCGTCCAGTTATAGTCAGTTCTACCTTGGACCAAGAGGAAACAAACCAATTATTAGATGTTTTACGAAGGTACCCCTCAGCCTTAGGATATAAGATCTCATATCTAAAAGGAATAAGCCCATTCGTATGCATGCATCGAATTTTGCTTGAAGAAGATTCAAAACCCTCTAGAGAACACCAACAAAGAATAAATCCTATGATGAGTGAAGTAGTTAAGACTGAAGTTCTTAAGTTACTAGAGGCAAGTATAATATATCAGATCTCAGACAGTAAATGGGTAAGTCCTGTGCATGTAGTAACTAAAAAGGGAGGCATCACAGTCGTGCAAAATGAGAAGGGCGAACCTGTAGCAAAAAGAACTGATGGAGGTTGGCGTATGTGCATAGACTATAGAAAATTAAATAAAGCAACTAGGAAGGACCATTTCTCTTTACCATTCATAGACCAAATGTTGGAGCGCCTAGCCAGACACTCTTACTTTTGTTACCTAGATGGATATTCAGGATTCTTCCAAATACCTATTCACCCCGAAGATCAATAAAAAACTACCTTTACATGCCCTGTTGGAACTTTTGCCTACAGAAGAATGCCTTTTGGACTATGTAATGCCCCTGTCACTTTCCAACGCTGCATGATGTCTATCTTTGCAGACTATTTAGATGGAGTCATGGAAGTATTTATGGACGATTTCTCATTTTGTGGATCTGATTTCAAAAATTGTCTTATCAACCTTGAGAAAATCCTGGAAAGATGTGTGGAGGTAAACCTTGTGCTAAATTGGGAAAAGTGTCATTTCATGGTCACCGAAGGGATTGTTTTAGGACATATAGTTTCTGAAAAAGGTATAGAGGTAGACAAAGCTAAAATAGAAGTCATAGAGAATCTAAAACCGCCGAAGACTATCAGGGAGATAAGAAGTTTTCTTGGACATGCCGGATTTTACCGACGTTTTATCAAGGACTTCTCCAAAATAACAAAGCCCTTAATCGGTCTTTTAATGAAAGATGTTGAATTCATCTTCGATGAAAAATGTACTGAAGCATTTAATCTACTGAAGCAAGCTCTGATTTCAGCACCTATAATGAAACCCCCTGATTGGTCAGAACCGTTTGAGATAATGTGTGACGCTAGTGACTATGTTGTTGGAGCCGTTCTAGGTCAGAGAAAAGATAAAAAGTTACACGTAATTTAGTATGCCAGTAGAACCCTAGACGCTGCACAGCTCAACTACGCAACAACCGAAAATGAGCTCCTAGCTGTAGTTTTCGCCATAGACAAATTTAGATCTTATCTAGCAGGAGCCAAAATTATAGTTTACACCGACCATGCTGCCATTCGTTACTTACTAAGTAAAAAGGATGTCAAACCTAGGTTACTTCGATGGATTCTACTACTACAAGAGTTTGATTTAGATATCCGTGATAAGAAAGGCACAGATAATGTAGTAGATGATCACCTTTCTAGGCTAGAATACCTGAAACCTGACTCAGTGCCTATAAATGACGATTTTGCCTATGATAGACTGATAGCCCAACTAGAAACTATTGAAGATGATAACCCAGACCCATATGAGCATTCTCATAAATCTCTAGCTATAAGTAATGTACCTTGGTATGCAGACTTTGTTGATTACCTAGCCGCTGACATCATACCCCCCGATCTAAATTACCACCGGAAGAAGTTCTACAGTGATGTGAGAAACTTCTATTGGGACGAACCATTTCTTTTCAAGAGAGGTAAAGATGGCATTTTCCGCCGTTGTGTTCTAGAAGAGGAGGTTCATAATATAATTAAGCATTGTCACTCTGCACCCTATGGTGGACATGCAAGCACATCTAAGACCTACGCCAAGATTCTTCAAGCTGGCATATTCTGGCCTACCATGTGGCGTGATTTCCATGCTTTCATTGTCAAATGTGACAGATGCCAACGTACAGGAAATATTTCAAGACGTAATGAAATTCCTCTAAGAAATATCCAAGAAATAGAACTCTTCGACGTATGGAGTATAGACTTTATGGGACCGTTCCCACCATCTTTAGGAAATCACTATATCTTAGTAGTTGTTGACTACGTGTCTAAATGGATTGAAGCTATCATCGCACCCACGAATGACACCAGAGTAGTCATCAAATTATTTAAAAACTATATATTTCCCAGGTTTGGAACCCCCCGTTTAGTCATAAGTGATGGAGGATCACACTTCATATCGAGAATATTTGATAAACTTTTAAGCAAGTATGCTGTTAAGCATAGAGTAGCAACACCATACCACCCACAGACTAATGGACAAGTGGAAGTATCTAATAGGGAGATCAAACAAATTCTTGAGAAGACTGTCTCTATATCTAGAAAAGATTGGTCGCAGAAACTTCAAGAAGCGTTATGGGCCTATAGAACCGCTTTCAAAACTCCTATAGGAACGACCCCTTATTAACTAGTCTATGGAAAATCATGTCACTTACCTTTTGAGTTGGAGCATAAGGCCTATTGGACCATCAAAACTTTGAATTTGGATTACCTAACTGCTGGTGAAAAATGTATCCTTAATATCCACAAATTAGAAGAGCTCAGACAATCTACCTACGAAAATGCCATCATATACAAAGAAAGAACAAAAGCTTGGCATGACAAAAGAATCATAAGAAAAGACTTCAAAATAGGCGATCTTGATCTCCTGTTCGATTCTAGGTTACGGCTTTTTCCAGGGAAGCTTCGTTCGAGATGGACTGGCCCTTTCAAAGTATCTAAGATTCTAAGATCTGGTGCTATTGAAATCAAGAACCAAACATGTAAACTGTTCATCGTCAATGGACAGAGGCTGAAGCCCTACGAAGGAGGTGACATCCCAACAACATACTCCAGCAATACACTGAGTGATCCACCAAATCCTTCGAATGATGTATAAAATCCGGTGGTCGAGCTAATGACGTTAAACAAGCGTTTCATGGGAGGAAACCCATGGTTTTTCTTATCTTATCTTACTTTTATTTATTTTTACTTTATTTTAATTTGTTTACTTTATTATTCTGTCAGGACTAACGATTGAATGTTTTATGTGATTTCAGGACTCTTTTGCTAACCTTGTGCAGAATGCAGAACCCCGATGACATGCACGTGGCCTTCAGAGACGACGCACACAGAGAGCGTTATTATGTCCACATGAGACGCTCTATGGCACCTACACGGTACCCAGACCAAGATTGCATGGACGCCTTGGGGATAGAGCCCAGCGTCAGATTCTTATATCACTAACTCCAGTGGAACCAGTTCGACGACATGAACAACACTTACAGGAACTTGACCCTAGAGTTCCTCAGCTCGTTTGATTATGATCCTTGGGTTGGACCCGATGGACATGCTGTTTTCAAGTTGTTCGGGACTGATTACTCTTTCTCTCACAAAGAGTTTGGTGATTTACTAGGTTTTCAGACTACTCCTGATGTTATTCCAGAGACACTGATGGGGTATTTTATGAGCAGAGAAGTGGAGAAGTTTTGGAGTAACATCTCAGGTGGAGGCAGCCAAGATCCATCCACTCAGTTTTCTCAGGTAATCCACAATCCTGCGTTAAGGTACTTCCAGATGATTCTAGCACACTCTTTCCTCGGTTTTCCAGATACAGAGACTCTGCTGAGTGAGGAGGAGATTTTCCTACTGTTTTGTGCGACTCAGTCATGCCTAGTTGCTTGTGGCAACTTTCTGTTGAAGAGCCTTGCCGGTGTCGCCAGGTCATCTGTAGGCATTATACACGTCGGTGGGATTGTTTCACAGATTGCTACTACATTGGGTTTGTCTCGCAAATTATTGCACCTCAGGACCTTCTGCTGCTACACCACCCTGGATGTTGACTTTTGTCTTGACAGAGGATTGATGAGGAGGGCCTCTTTTGAGCCCAACACGTTTAGATTATTGATCGACGGCGAAGTGATACACTACTTTACATTACCTGACCCACTGATGACCAGTGTCCACGACCCTGCTAATTGGAGTTATGCTTTAGAGGGTTATGGAGAGACTATTGAAGAGCCAAAATCACCTCCCGTCGCTGAGTACACTCCTACACCTCTTTCTCCCCGAATCACTGTTATGTCTAACAATATGTCTTTGCATCCGCCTGATCTACAGACCCAGATTTATGAGCTCCGCAGGGAGACAGCCCTGCTCAAGTAGGAAGTAGCGGACTAGGCATTACAGATCGAGATATCTGATCTCACTCATGCCTCAGAGGCTGATGCTCTATATCAGGAGATTGGAGAGCTTCGGAGGGAGATAGATGAGATTCGTGGATCGAACCAGGAAGAGAAGCCTACCACATGATCGTTTTACACTGACATTATTACTCTAGTATTTAATTTTCATGCCTTATTTTATTTCTCGCATCTCCAGACATATTTTATATTATCGCATATATTACATTTCCCTTTGATTTTTATCTTATATATTATTTCCTGCACTAATACTCATTTTTTCTTTTTTTTCTTTCATTTTATTTTATTTTATTTTCGAATAATGAAAAAAGAACAAAACTATTTTTATTTTTGTCTTCATAAAAAAATATGCAAGCTTCATGCCTTAGAAGAAAGAAGAAAACGTTATCCGGACCCCCCGAAGACCAAAGGTACGCGAAACCCACAAGGGGAATTAAATTTTTTAGGCCGATAAGGGAAATGGCCTTGTGGCGCCCGCCATGACCCTATGCCGCCCGCTACGCCGTTCCCCCTTATTTCGGGGCAGATTCATCTCCCCCACCATTTTCACACCTTCAAACTTCCAAAACCCATTTTTCCAACTTCCAAAAACCCCATTGAACCCCATTAAAGCTCCCACCTTTCCCATACATTCACCATCTATAAAACCCATCCAAAATCCATTTTTATTTTCATCCACCACAAACCATAAAAATCCAACCTTTACCATTTCTTACATAAACCACTCTTCACCATTTTCAACTTCTCAAGGAGCAACAACAATAGAGTTCAACGGATATCTTCTTCGCGATGGAAGACCGGGAGATAGGCAAAGGAAAATTATTCAAAGGCTTCAGAGTCGAGAAATTCTCTCGACTAGGTACGTAGATGATACTTGTTTTTACTCTTTGGGTCTGTATCATAGTGTTTTTCATTTATTAGATTTTCTAGGCTTGCATGATATTTTTGTTAATCAGGAACCTATCTATGAGAGGCTGACAGTTGAGTTTCTAAGTTCGTTGATATACACTATCAGTCCTAACACTACTAGCACATTCGGTACTGTTAATTTTAGACTGTTTGGAATTGAATACGAATACAGTACCGACGAACTAACAGGCTTGTTAGGAATCCCTCATAGGGAAGGTGCTATATGTGAGGGACCTTTGGATTCGGAATGGTCGGCCGAAGTATTTTCCTTCTGGCAAAGGCTTTCAAGTACTTCAATAAATTCTTTTGAAGGAATACTTGCGTCGACCATCCATAACCCGGCCATAAGAGTTTTCAGATATCTTTTGGCATGTACTATTTTTGGCCGGGAGAGTCCAAATAAGGTAAATGCTAAAGAGCTTCTATTTTTTTAAGGATGCCTCACTAATACTCATATCAATTCGGTCCCGTTTATGCTTGCACACATGGCTTTAACTGTTAATAAAATAGGACCGATTGTTATTGGAGGATTTGTTACGTCTATTGCTCGGGCTCTTGACTTGAACAATGAGATAGCTACCCTTGAACCCCTACCTCCTCGCACAATTAATTTAAAATTTCTAAAAGACATGAAATTGTGCCGAACAAGGAAAGCAGGTGGTTATGAGTTGATGGTTCATGGGGTAGCTATCCCATTTGTTGCTTTACCTTGCAGTAGACGTACCAATGTATGTAATGAAAGGAACTGGACCTATGATCTGAATGCTCCACCTGTTTTGGGTCCACTTCCTCCTAATATTCCTGATGGGGAGGCACATGACACTGATGAAGAATATGATCGGAGAGAACATTCTCTCGTACCTCACGTGTCCCCCCATCATCCTTCACAGTCACACACCACACCATCTTCCTCTAACCCTGTTGCAGGTGCTACTCCTGGATTCTATATCACTGAGGAGATGTGGCGTGATATGATGGCTAGAGAGGAAAGGAGAGACGACCTACTCTCTACCATTTCACAACAACTGACGGACAATATAAGCTACATGGAACAATCGCGATCGGTATCAGATCGTGCCTACAGTAACGTTTGTCGTGCCTTGACCGACATCACATCAGAGCAGGCCCGTCAGCGATAAGTCAACCGCCGGCACCACCAGCTTATGGAGGCCACTCAGGGTTCCATCCTAGGTAACCTTCGAGAGGTCTGGAGGGACCAGCAGCGCAGTAGATCCCGTCGTTCAAGACCATCACAGCAGGACGGCGAGGGCACCAGTGCTCCTCTGCAGTAGTTTTCCAGGTTACTCTCCTTATCTTATTTCGAAACATTGGGGAAAATGTTCGATTTAAGTGTGGGAGGGGATTTTATTGCTTTCTGTGATTTCCCTTCTTAGTTATTTATTTTCTTTCTGTTATTTTCCTTTTCAGTTAGTTATTTAGTTTAAGTTTTCTTAGATAATGCATGAGTCTGACGAGTCACCAGTATAGTGTATCTTTAATACACCCTCATTTTTCCCATTTCCTTAGCCTTACCAAAAAAAAATTCAAAAGAAAACAATGTTGTTTCACATGTTTTTTGGGCTTTGAGACAGGTTTGGATTAGGATGTGGTGACTTGGGTAAACTTTTTGAAACATCAGTATCATTTTAGCACCATAGACCTCTTGAATATAAGAATCACTCCTAAACCCCGCACACCATGGCCTTTATTATCATTCAAAAAAAATTTTCTAAGAAGTTTATTCTAGCAGTCAGCTCCGGCCTAAGCATGCTCTACGTAGGGGCCGATGAACATAAGTGAATGATCCAATGATAATAAAAAAGAGAAAAGGGCAAACTCTGGGATAGGTGACCCACACAAAGTCATTTAAACCGAAAAAAAGAGAAGAAAAAAATTGTTGCCACAAAAAGAAAAAAAAATTGCAGTCACCTATTGTTAGTTGGTTCAGAGGTATCTGGCACTGAACTTGGTAGGGCGGATTACGATTCGATCCCCCGCGGCTACATTTAGGTCAAATAAAAAGGGTTTACACATGCTTATGTGCCAAAAACCCTATGTTTTGGATCAGAATCACTAATCGGTCACTCTACTATGAAGCATGTACGGATAACGGGCTTAATGTGATTCCGCCTGAATGAAAAGGACCCAAAAAGAGATGAGAAGATAGGCCTAGGTATTGTGGGATGACATGGGTTGGTTAATATATGATTGAAGTTTATGTCCCTTGGTTCACTTAGTTAGTACCTGTCATTGCATCCTGACTTGAACTTAGAAGCCCTTTTAGCCCAAATCACGTGTTGACACCAGTTTTCTTCATTTTTGAGCTTTAAATGTTTGCTTGAGGACAAACAAAGGTCTAAGTGTGGGAGGATTTGATAACACTAAATTTCACCGTATTTCTGACTCTGATTTCGCATGCATTCTTAGTTTTTATTGATATTTAGTTATGTTATTACTTTGTTTTTCTTTATTTTTAGGTTTTTTATGTAATCGGGGCCTAAATCGAGAAAAGGAGCGAAAAAGGAGTTGAAACGGACAAAAATCAAGTTTTTCAGCTTTTTACACTTACGGCATCCACCATGGCTGGCGCCATGGGGTCAGCCATGACGTGGCCACGTCTCAAGACCACTCCACAACTGCCAAGAGCCCATGATCCCCATTTTCTTCACCATATTACACCTATGGCGGGCGCCATAGGCCTGTAGCGGGCGCCACAAGGCAAAACGTTTTCCCTCCACTTTTTAGTGGAGGGGGGCATCCTGGTCTTTTCTTACTATTTGTTTTCCTATAAATAGGACCTTAGATTTTCGTTTTAAATCATCCAAACTTAGAACCTCTTAGGCATAAATTAGTTTAAAGTAGTAACCACTTCACATCGGGGTGTTACTACAATCGAGTGATCGAGTATGTATATGTCTGTGTGATCGAGTTTTGGAGCACTCTGGTAGGAAGTTAATCCTGCCGCCATTTTAATTCCAGTTCGTATTTTATTTTTCCGCACTCGCTTTATTTTATTTACTTTTCGCATTGACTTACTTTATTTATTATCTGCACTCGCACTTTACTTTATTTTATTTCCACACTCGCTTTAAATACCTTTATTTCTCGCACTCGCTTAACTTTCGTTTATTTCTCGCACTCGCACTACTTTTATTTACTTTCCGCACTCGCACTACTTTTATTTACTTTCCGCACTCGCACTAATTACTTTTATGAAAAATAATAAAAATAACTTTTACTTTACCATCTCTAACTAAATCCATAAAGGTTAGAATATAAGGATCGTAATTGAACCAGTAATCCGTACAATTGTTCGTAGAAACGCTTAAGGGGTATTTTAACTTTCAATTTAAGTTTAATTGTTTTTAACTATTTCAAAAACAACCAAAAGCGCTTTGTCTAGTTCATTAGGAGTTTATAGATTAAAAAGAAAAGAGATTTTAAAACCATTTTCGGACGCGTTAAGAAGTTTAGAATCTGGTTCGTGAGGACCTCTTTTTGCTAAGAAATCCAGGTTAAAATAATTTTCAACTTAGTTAAGATACTATATTTCTTTTTAATAGGTTTACTACATAACGCGGTACGCACCTTTTTATCCATGACAATAGGAGGGGTTGATTAGAGAGTACAACTCGGTTCTGAATACGCGAAAGCGACAGTTCCTGTTAAATTAGTTCTTTTCAAAGTAGAAAACATTGCCCATAAGTAGTTCTATTAACAAGTACCGGATTATCAATTGATTATGTGCATTACATTTGAGCCTGTCTTTATTAATTGTTTAAAATTATTATTCTATTTACCATTGCGCACTCTTTAAAACCATTATATTCAGTTGCCTTAGATACACACCATAATAACAGGTACGATAGATTGACACTTGGTTTCTGTGGATTCGACAATCTTTTATATTACTCTGACGTGTTCATACACTTGCGAAAAACAGGCACCATATAGTCCTCGATTTAATTTTATTTTTTGAGCAAAACTAGTATAAACTTGTGTATAATATATTATGATTTTTTGACCCAAACTTGCATTGGGAAATGTTTCGTAGAATCAAATTTTCAGATGATTTTTTGCATGGACTTCCATCATAACCTTCCCTTGAAACATATAGGAAGGATCTAAAAGGTTTTGTATGGTTTCAAACAGTCCTCGATTTAATTTGATTATTTGAGCAAAACTAGTATAAACTTGTGTATAAAATATTTACATTTATTGACCGATACTTGCATTTGGAAAAGTTTCGTAAAATCAAATTTTCAGATGATTTTTTGCTTGGACTTCCATCATAACCTTCCCTCATAAATATATATAAATTATCTGAAACGTTTTGTAGCATGTCGAGCACTCCTCAATTTAATTGATTTTTTTACCGAACTAGTATAAATTAGTGTATAATATATTACAATTTTTTGACCGAAACTTAAATTTGGAAAAGTTTCGTAGAATCTAATTTTCAAATGATTTTTTGCATGGACTTCATTCATAACCTTCCCTCGTAACATATATTAAGGATCTGAAAAGTTTGTATCATTTCGTACAGTCCTCGATTTAATTTGATTTTTTGAGCAAAACTAGTATAAACTTGTGTATAATATATTATGATTTTTTCACCGAACCTTGCATTTGGAAAAGTTTCGTAGAATCAAATTTTCAGATGACTTTTTGCATGGACTTTCATCATAACCTTCCCTTATAAAATATATAAATTATCTGAAAAGTTTTGTAGCATTTCGAGCACTCCTCGATTTAAATGATATTTTGACCGAAACAAGTATAAACTACTGAATAATATATTACGATTTTTTGACCGAAACTTGCAGTTTTAAAAGTTTCGTAGAATCTAATTTACAGATGATTTTGTGCATGGACTTCCATCATAACCTTCCCTCGTAACATATAGGAAAGTTCTGAATATTTTTGTATCGTTTCGTATAGTCCTCGATTTAATTTGATTTTTTGAGCAAAACTAGTATAAACTTGTGTATAATATATTATGATTTTTTGACCCAAACTTGCATTTGGAAAAGTTTCGTAGAATCAAATTTTCAGATGATTTTTTGCATGGACTTCCATCATAACCTTCCCTCGAAACATATTGGAAGGATCTGAAACATTTTGTATGGTTTCATACAATCCTTGATTTAATTTGATTTTTTGAGCAAAACAAGTATAAACTTGTGTATAAAATATTTACATTTAGTGACCGAAACTTGCATTTGGAAAAGTTTCGTAGAATCAAATTTTCAGATTATTTTTTGCATGGACTTCCATCATAAACTTCCCTCATAAAATATATAAATTATCTGAAAAGTTTTGTAGCATGTCGAGCACTCCTCGATTTAATTGATTTTTTGACTGAACTAGTATAAATTAGTGTATAATATATTACAATTTTTTGACCGAAACTTAAATTTGGAAAAGTTTCATAGAATCTAATTTTCAGATGATTTTGTGCATGGACTTCATTCATAACCTTCCCTTGTAACATATAGGAAGGATGTGAAAAGTTTGTATCATTTCGTATAGTCCTCAATTTAATTTGATTTTTTGAGCAAAACGAGTATAAACTTGTGTATAATATATTATGATTTTTTTACCGAACCTTGCATTTGGAAATGTTTCGTAGAATCAAATTTTCAGATGACTTTTTGCATGGACTTCCATCATAACCTTCCCTTATAAAATATATAAATTATCTGGAAAGTTTTGTAGCATTTCGAGCACTCCTCGATTTAATTGATTTTTTGATCGAAACAATTATAAACTACTGAATAATATATTACGATTTTTTGACCGAAACTTGGATTTTGAAAAGTTTCGTAGAATCTAATTTTCAGATAATTTTCTGCATGAACTTCCATCATAACCTTCCCTCGTAACTTATAGGAAAGATCTAAAAAAATTCGATCGTTTCGTATAGTCCTCAATTTAGTTTGATTTTTGAGAAAAACTAGTATAATCTTGTGTATAGTATATTATGATTTTTTTACCAAACCTTGCATTTGGTAATGTTTCGTAGAATCAAATTTTCAGATGACTTTTTGCATGGACTTCCATCATAACCTTCCCTTATAAAATATATAAATTATTTGAAAAGTTTTGTAGCATTTCGAGCACTACTCGATTTAATTGATTTTTTGACCGAAACAAGTATAAACTACTGAATAATATATTACGATTTTTTGACCGAAACTTGCATTTTGAAAAGTTTCGTAGAATCTAATTTTCAGAAGATTTTGTGCATGGACTTCCATCATAACCTTCCCTCGTAACATATAGGAAAGATCTGAAAATTTTTGTATCGTTTCGTATAGTCCTCGATTTTATTTTATTTTTTGAGCAAAACTAGTATAAACTTGTGTATAATATATTATAATTTTTTGACCCAAACTTGCGTTTGGAAAAGTTTCGTAGAATCAAATTTTCAGATGATTTTTTGCATGAACTTCCATTATAACCTTCCCTCGAAACATATTGGAAGGATCTGAAATGTTTTGTATGGTTTCATACAATCCTTGATTTAATTTGATTTTTTGAGCAAAACAAGTATAAACTTGTGTATAAAATATTTACATTTATTGACCGAAACTTTCATTTGGAAAAGTTTCGTAGAATCAAATTTTCAGATGATTTTTTGCATGGACTTCCGTCATAAACTTCCCTCATAAAATATATAAATTATTTGAAAATTTTTGTAGCATGTCGAGCACTCCTCGATTTAATTGATTTTTTGACTGAACTAGTATAAATTAGTGTATAATATATTACAATTTTTTGACCGAAACTTAAATTTGGAAAAGTTTCATAGAATCTAATTTTCAGATGATTTTGTGCATGGACTTCATTCATAACCTTCCCTTGTAACATATAGGAAGGATGTGAAAAGTTTGTATCATTTCGTACAGTCCTCGATTTAATTTGATTTTTTGAGCAAAACTAGTATAAACTTGTGTATAATATATTATGATTTTTTTACCGAACCTTGCATTTGGAAATGTTTCGTAGAATCAAATTTTCAGATGACTTTTTGCATGGACTTCCATCATAACCTTCCCTTATAAAATATGTAAATTATCTGGAAAGTTTTGTAGCATTTCGAGCACTCCTCGATTTAATAGATTTTTTTACCGAAACAAGTATAAACTACTGAATAATATATTACGATTTTTAGACCAAAACTTGCATTTTTAAAAGTTTCGTAGAATCTAATTTTCAGATGATTTTGTGCATGAACTTCCATCATAACCTTCCCTCGTAACATATAGGAAAGATCTGAAATTTTTTGTATCGTTTCGTATAGTCCTCGATTTTATTTTATTTTTTGAGCAAAACTAGTATAAACTTGTGTATAATATATTATAATTTTTTGACCCAAACTTGCGTTTGGAAAAGTTTCGTAGAATCAAATTTTCAGATGATTTTTTGCATGAACTTCCATTATAACCTTCCCTCGAAACATATTGGAAGGATCTGAAACATTTTGTATGGTTTCATACAATCCTTGATTTAATTTGATTTTTTGAGCAAAACAAGTATAAACTTGTGTATAAAATATTTACATTTATTGACCGAAACTTGCATTTGGAAAAGTTTCGTAGAATCAAATTTTCAGATTATTTTTTGCATGGACTTCCATCATAAACTTCCCTCATAAAATATATAAATTATCTGAAAAGTTTTGTAGCATGTCGAGCACTCCTCGATTTAATTGATTTTTTGACTGAACTAGTATAAATTAGTGTATAATATATTACAATTTTTTGACCGAAACTTAAATTTGGAAAAGTTTCATAGAATCTAATTTTCAGATGATTTTGTGCATGGACTTCATTCATAACCTTCCCTTGTAACATATAGGAAGGATGTGAAAAGTTTGTATCATTTCGTATAGTCCTCAATTTAATTTGATTTTTTGAGCAAAACGAGTATAAACTTGTGTATAATATATTATGATTTTTTTACCGAACCTTGCATTTGGAAATGTTTCGTAGAATCAAATTTTCAGATGACTTTTTGCATGGACTTCCATCATAACCTTCCCTTATAAAATATATAAATTATCTGGAAAGTTTTGTAGCATTTCGAGCACTCCTCGATTTAATTGATTTTTTGACCGAAACAATTATAAACTACTGAATAATATATTACGATTTTTTGACCGAAACTTGCATTTTGAAAAGTTTCGTAGAATCTAATTTTCAGATAATTTTGTGCATGAACTTCCATCATAACCTTCCCTCGTAACTTATAGGAAAGATCTAAAAAAATTCGATCGTTTCGTATAGTCCTCAATTTAGTTTGATTTTTGAGAAAAACTAGTATAATCTTGTGTATAGTATATTATGATTTTTTTACCAAACCTTGCATTTGGTAATGTTTCGTAGAATCAAATTTTCAGATGACTTTTTGCATGGACTTCCATCATAACCTTCCCTTATAAAATATATAAATTATTTGAAAAGTTTTGTAGCATTTCGAGCACTACTCGATTTAATTGATTTTTTGACCGAAACAAGTATAAACTACTGAATAATATATTACGATTTTTTGACCGAAACTTGCATTTTGAAAAGTTTCGTAGAATCTAATTTTCAGATGATTTTGTGCATGGACTTCCATCATAACCTTCCCTCGTAACATATAGGAAAGATCTGAAAAAATTTGTATCGTTTCGTATAGTCCTCGATTTTATTTGATTTTTTGAGCAAAACTAGTATAAACTTGTGTATAATATATTATGATTTTTTGACCCAAACTTGAATTTGGAAAAGTTTCGTAGAATCAAATTTTCAGATGATTTTTTGCATGGACTTCCATTATAACCTTCCCTCGAAACATATTGGAAGGATCTGAAAAGTTTTGTATGGTTTCATACAGTCCTCTATTTATTTTAATTTTTTGAGAAAAACTAGTATAAACTTGTGTATAAAATATTTACATTTATTGACCGAAACTTGCATTTGGAAACGTTTATTAGAATCAAATTTTCAGATGATTTTTTGTCTGGACTTCCATCATAACCTTCCCTCATAAAATATATAAATTATCTGAAAAGTTTTGTAGCATGTCGAGCACTCCTCGATTTAATTGATTTTTTGACCGAACTAGTATAAATTAATGTATAATTTATTACAATTTTTTGACCGAAACTTAAATTTGGAAAAGTTTCGTAGAATCTAATTTTCAGATGATTTTGTGCATGGACTTCATTCATAACCTTCCCTCGTAACATATAGGAAGGATCTGAAAAGTTTGTATCATTTCGTACGGTCCTCGATTTAATTTGATTTTTTGAGCAAAACTAGTATAAACTTGTGTATAATATATTATGATTTTTGTACTGAACCTTGCATTTGGAAAAGTTTCCTAGAATCAAATTTTCAGATGACTTTTTGCATGGACTTCCATCATAACCTTCCCTTATAAAATATATAAATTATCTGAAAAGTTTTGTAGCATTTCGAGCACTCCTCGATTTAATTGATTTTTTGACCGAAACAAGTATAAACTACTGAATAATATATTACGATTTTTAGACCGAAACTTGCATTTTGAAAAGTTCCGTAGAATCTAATTTTTAGATGATTTTGTGCATGGACTTCCATCATAACCTTCCCTCGTAACATATAGGAAAGATCTGAAAATTTTTGTATCGTTTCGTATAGTTCTCGATTTAATTTGATTTTTTGAGCAAAACTAGTATAAACTTGTGTATAGTATATTATGATTTTTTGACCCAAGCTTGCATTTGGAAAATTTTCGTAGAATCAAATTTTCAGATGATTTTTTGCATTGACTTCCATCATAACCTTCCCTCGAAACATATAGGAAGGATCTGAAAAGTTTTGTATGGTTTCATACAGTCCTCGATTTAATTTGATTTTTTGAGCAAAACAAGTATAAACTTGTGTATAAAATATTTACATTTATTGACCGAAACTTGCATTTGAAAACGTTTCGTAGAATCAAATTTTCAGATGATTTTTTGCATGGACTTCCATCATAACCTTCCCTCATAAAATATATAAATTATCTGAAATGTTTTTTAGCATGTCGAGCACTCCTCGATTTAATTGATTTTTTGACCGAACTAGTATAAATTATAGCAATCAGCTTCCATGGTAGGCCAATAGTAACTTGCTCTCAAAATCTTCTTAGCCATTGTATGCCCACTAGAATGAGTACCAAAGATCCTGTCATGCATGTCT
Organism: Lathyrus aphaca; assembly: GCA_963966055.1. Taxonomy (NCBI): domain Eukaryota; kingdom Viridiplantae; phylum Streptophyta; class Magnoliopsida; order Fabales; family Fabaceae; genus Lathyrus; species Lathyrus aphaca. The sequence continues at coordinate 595,238,725 of OZ014520.1, read as the reverse complement.
TCCATAATCTCTATTGCTTCCTTCTTATCCACACAACGAAGCAAAGTCTGTAACACCCTAAAATTTGCCCTCTTAATTTATTGCCAACCTCAAGTGGTTTTTGCTTCGTCATTTTGCATGATCGCCTAACATCGCATCACATCCCAAAAATAATAAAAAATGTAAAGCATAAATCATTTGCATGTGCATGAGGCATGTGATGCGCAAGGTTGGACAATATTTGGAGCTTAAGAGAAGAAAAGACACTACAAAAATAATACAAATCAATTCTATGAGATATCCATTAAGAAAATGAAGAATTGGAGTTTTAGATCCGTTAACCAGTTAACGGTGGCGAGTTTTGGGAAAATCATTTGAAAAGTGGTTGTGTTCATCATTCCCCTCCACATTTCCTTCCATTCTTTTCCCTCTCATTTTTCCACTTCAATTCCACCTCATTTCCCTTAGATGTTTCTACCATATTCCACCACCTTCTAGATTATTCCAAGGAATATTCCAAGGAATATTCTCTAGTCCTAACCACTTTTAACTAACTCTTACCCTAATCCCAAACCAAAACTTAACTCCATTCCCAAACCTAGCTCCAAGCCCAACCCCTATATAATCCCTAATCCACCAAAGCAAAGGGGTTGCAATTCATTTTCACCATTTTTCATCTTCAATCTCTCATTCTCTCTCAATTCTCCCATTTTCTCAAAACTCACCAAAGCTTCTACAAAGAAAAGCTCTTCAAGTTTCACATTGAAACTTGAAGATCTTGAAACTTAACCTTCATCCTTCATTGATTTGTGGATTGTGGAAGAAGTAGCTACTGGTTTTTGAATTGATTTGGAGAATTGGAAGTGATTAATCAGGAAGCGTCAAGAACGAATCACGTTTATTTTGCATTCGCGGATCTTCGGTTTTCTTCTTCGCTTGCACTTTGATTCATCGCAACACTCACCGAAGCAATCCTCCGCTTCGTAGGTTGGTGATCTAAAACCACTTACACTTTAACTTATTCTCTTCATCTCGCCGTAACGACATTCTTTGCATATTTATCGTTATGCTTGCGTTTTGTAGTTCGATTCCGCTTTGTTTACGATTCTTGCATTTTGATGTTAAGAGCTAGATCCGTAGCATAATCTAGGTCATAATAGGTGTTATAATGCTCCCTCTAGGTAGAGAATTTGTGTTGACATGTTCATGTACGTGTTAGGGATTATTAGAAGTGAGTTTGTGGCCAAAAGCACTTATTTCTAAACATTTTTTCACATTATGTTCAGTGTTAACCGGTTAACGCATTTGGTTAACCGGTTAACACGTGCGTTTTGCCACAATCACTTCTGTTTTAGGTTCGTTAACCGGTTAACCTATAGCGTTAATCGGTTAACGTTGTTTGAATTTGTAATTTCAGCTTATTTGATTGCTTAATCTTGCTTTCTTATACCTTTAGTATTCATACATGTTTAGGTACTGATTTTTGGGATTTTTTGAGGTTAGTTTCAGCATCTCATTCTGTCATTTCGAGTCATTTCGATGCGTTCCCGTTCCCTTTTGCATTTTGTGCTTAATTGTTCATTTGTGCATGAATTGATTTAATGCATAATTGTTGCTATGTTTAATGTATCATTTAGCATGTAAATGATCATGTTGCCTTCTGTTTTCGCATCCCTTGCATGTTCCGGTAACTCATACGCATCGTCGCATCACATGTCGTATGCTGCATTTCACATAATCACAAAATATGTATGTGCATTTTGTTGCATGTTTGATCACACTTGCATATCGATCAAATTCTGCTTTTTGCATCAAGCTACATGTCATTCTTGTCGATCCATGTTGATGCATGTTCATGTTCATCATGTTTATGTGCCATATTTTACATACTTGTTGCATAATTGATAATTTGGTGCATTCTTTTCATAATCACTCATTAAAAACAATCATGTTCATTCAATTACGTATGCTGATCCATGTTCATGTTGCATTTATTTTTGTTAATTGTGCATTTTCCATTGATTTTGTGCATTAAAAAATGAAAATAATCAAGTCTGAATTTTGCATTCATAGTTGTTTGTATGTACAGTAGCTGTAGAATGTATGTTGATTGTTGCATTTCCACACTTTTTACACCTATTTTGCATGTTGATTGTGAGCTGTAAAAAGTTGTGTGCATTGTTTATTGCATCTCATTGTAGATTGTGCATTTAGTAGTTGTAGTAGGTTGCTGGATTTTGCATTGCATCATTTTTAGTACCCTTTAGACTTAGAATTGAGTCTAGTTTAGGTCCTAGAAGCACTAGGATTTAATTGGTACTTTGTTTGCCTTATATTTTAAATAATATATAACACTAACCCTTGTTTTGTAGGGAGGTTAAGGTAAGTTCCTTACAACTTATTCTTTTTACTTCTATATGCATTTAATTTGCATTTTGTCTTACCTTTCATACTTGTTTTTGTTAGGTTTTCATAACTTCATGTTAATCCCTTTGTAGGATCAACTTAACTTCATTAAGAAGTAAGTTGTATTCTATTTGCCTCTTTGTTTCTCCTTTCCTTCTCATTAGGATAGAAACCGCACTAACCTAGGTTCATCCATGTATGATAACACTAGGAATTTAGTCCCCTTTAGACTTTTTGCCTTTGGTTCGCTTTGCTTTCTCTTTCTCATCTCACAAAGAAAAGCTAAAAAAACACCTAACAAAGGTTGACTTTCTCATACGACACGAGACTTTGTCGTGGGTTACTTATGCACGTCCTGTCTCGGGGCGAGGTGTAAGTCATCTACCACGATGAATAAGTCTTAGTACGAGAAGATTCACAAACAATAAACAAAAACACTTCTCTAAAAGACAAAACAACAAAGAAGAATCGTTTTTTCCTTCGGGAACGTGTTTTCTCACCTCACTCACTCTTAACGCGAACTTGCGACGACTTGTCTCATTTGCAAGATGGTAAACGCACTCGTTCAAGGCGAGCATGCAACACCTGAGCATATACATACGCAGTTCCAGCGCATAAAAAATACAAACAAAGTTTTCGCCTTTATTTAGGCGAACTACGTCGACTCTGATCCTTATTTTCCCGATGAGGTACGTAGGCAGCGGGGTAGGGTCCGTTCGAGCACATTCTTTATTTTCCCTACATTTCCCCCTTTCCTTTTTGTTCTCTTTTTCCAGTTCCATTCCACTTCCATTCCAGGTAGCAGTAATTTTGTTCAGTAGCAGTTATTTTCCTTACCCTTTAAAACAGACAAACAAGCGTGGATCCCGTCGGATACGGCGGACGGTCTGGGGTGCTAATACCTTATCAGGTCGTAACCGACTCCCGAACTCAGATCTTTGGTTCGCAGGACCTTGTCCTTTCCTTTTCTCTTTGGTTTGTGCAGCATTACCTTTGCCATTCATTCGGGATAACAAATGTCTAGCTGGCGACTCTACCTTTTCCGCGCCACTTTTGCGTTTGTACTAGGATGAAAATCCCGGGAGCGACAAAGTCGAATCGTGATTGCACTTGTACAAAATTTCATTACTCAAAAAAAACTTGGTAGAAAATCTCCTCAGAAACTTCTTGTCATTGATAAATAGCCAAAATAAACCACATAACCAAAAATTTATCAATAGATAAATAGCCAAAATCATATAATTTTTTTTCTATCTCTAAATATATATAATTAGAGTATATTCATTACTTTAAAAACCTCAATTATGACATATACTTCACCTAATCCATCCAACTAATATGATAAATAAATAAATAAATAAATAAATAAAAACATTATTACTCAAACGAAAAATAATGTCAAACTAGACAAAATTCAAATTTAAAAATAAAAAAAACACATACACACACAAATTGCATGTTTTTTATTAGAAAAAGAAAGTGTAGAAGACTTTTTGAGTTTGCAATTTCAACAACATCTGGATACAGACAATATAGCAGTTAGAAGATTACACATAGCCGCCTCATAATTCATCTTCATCTTTCTTCTTCTTCTTCTTCTGAATCAAAACCAGAAGAAGAAAAAGAAACAAACAAAAAAATGGGTTGTGGAAACATGTTCTTCACAATTCTCATTACATTTTCAGTAACACTCATAACATACAACATCATCATCTCAGGAAACGCTCCTTTGAAGCAAGATTTTCCTGGTGGTCCTTCTCGTCGTCCTTCGATTACCATTGACCCAATAATCAAGATGCCATTGGAGAAGCAAAAGTCATCATCATCGAGGAGATTGTTTCATACTGCTGTTACAGCTTCAGATTCTGTTTACAATACTTGGCAGTGTAGGGTTATGTATTATTGGTTCAAGAAGTTTAAGGAAGATTCGGATTCTGATATGGGTGGATTTACTAGGATTTTGCATTCTGGTAAAGCTGATCAGTTTATGGATGAGATCCCTACTTTTGTTGCTCAGCCTTTGCCTTCTGGAATGGATCAGGTTTTGCTTTTTGTTCTTTTGTTTTCATTGCTTTGAATCAGTTTTCTGGGTTTGTTTGAATTTGATTTTTTTATTGATTTGTTGTATATATATGATGTATGCCAAACTCGCTCTAGCACGAACATCTCTGGAAAAAATGTGTCTGGGTTAGTCTCTGGTGTTTGAAACCGATATCAACACTTGATTACGTTAAATTTATTCATTTTTTCAAATTATTATAAACGTGTCGGTGTTGGTGTTGTGTTTCTGGGGTCTCTGCTTCATAGGATGAAGTTGATTTTGGGGGAGAAATGGTTATATATGAGAATTGTCTTTGGCAGGGTTACATAGTTCTTAATAGACCATGGGCATTTGTACAGTGGCTTCAACAAGCAGATATCAAAGAAGAGTATGATATGTTTGACTTTAAATTTCATTTGATTTTCTAGGATTTTGGTTTTGAATTTTATTGATGTGTTGTGTTTTTGTAATATCAGTTACATATTGATGTCGGAGCCGGATCATATAATTATGAAACCTATTCCGAATTTAGCCAGAAATGGAATGGGAGCCGCGTTCCCTTTCTTTTATATTGAGCCTAAGAAATACGAGAATGTGCTAAGGAAGTACTTCCCGGAAGAAAATGGACCTGTGACGAATATAGATCCAATTGGGAATTCGCCAGTGATTGTTGGCAAGGTAGATGTTGTTTAGTTTCTTGTGGTGATTATGGATATTCTTGAGAAGAGTTTAATTTGATTTGCTATTATGATAGGAATCGCTTAAGAAGATTGCTCCTACTTGGATGAATGTTTCGTTGGCGATGAAAAAAGATCCTGAAACTGATAAAGCTTTCGGATGGGTGCTTGAAATGTGATTTTCTTTCTCTTCTCAAATTCATATTATCCTTTTTTAGCCTCATAACAATTTTGATCGACTTTTTATGCTATTTTGTATCATTGTTTTAGGTATGCTTATGCCGTTGCATCTGCTCTCCATGGTGTTCGTAACATATTACACAAGGACTTTATGATTCAGGTTCAATAAGGTTCTCTTTTTAGTATATTTTCTACTGTCATGTGTGTTGGCAAGTTCTCATATAGCAATAAACGATAGCAGTGAGAACCTTTGATTAAAGCTTACAACACTCTCCAATTAAGAACTACTATATTTGAGGCATTCTAGGTTCATCAGTTTCGTAACACAAAACATGAAGTAAAACACAGTTAGTCTTGTACAGCCGTTTAGTCAACGGATTTCAGTGGCCTGCATGAACCTTGGTGTAAGTATAGTAAGTACGGTGAGTACTGATTCTAGAAGCCTTGTTTGGAAGAGTTTATTTGAGCTTATATATCACAATAAGTGAGTAACTATGTAGTACAGATACTTCAGGTTGAAGGTGTGTCCGGTATTGACATGTCGGAATCTTGTCGCTGTCACTGATTCATAGATGCTTAAGGAGAATCTTGGTCCGGTTTATAACATGATTTGCATTCTTTGTTTTTGTCGATGTCATAAACATACTATAGTGCTAAGATATGGTTTCATATTCTGATTCTTTGTTCTACCTAGAAATCACATAGAATAGCTTTTTAACGATAATGTAATCATAAATTTTTTCATTTTCTAATATTGTACTAAAAGACAGGCTTACATGATCTTTAAATACCAAATTCATCAAAAGCATGATGCTATATATCTTCAAATTTACGAACATTTTCTTTGTTTATTATGTGTTAGCCTCCATGGGACAGAGAACTAGGCGAGAAATACATAATTCACTACACTTATGGCTGTGACTATAACATGAAGGTACTCATCTATAGTTCAATTCTCAATAAAACAACACTACATGTAAGCATTTTTTTTATCTAATAACTTAAATTGTTACTACATGTATGGCGTAAAATATTCAGGGCGAACTGACCTATGGGAAGATTGGAGAATGGAGATTTGATAAAAGATCTTATGATGGTGTTGCTCCTCCAAAAAATCTGACAATGCCACCACCTGGTGTTCCAGAAAGCGTGGTATGTTTCATCTTCCTTCCTGTTAGTTCGGTTATTTATTCGAATTCCCTTTACTCTTTGTTTCCTTCATGCTTTTCTCGTTAAGAATTGAGACTATGTAGAGTTTTACAAGCCGGCTTTCGTTTTCTAGGTGACCCTTGTAAAAATGGTTAACGAAGCTACAGCAAATATTCCGAACTGGCCATCATAGGGCTTTCTCATGGTGGTTGCAATGTGTTCAGAATGCTGGTTTGGCAACTGTGTATCTGTAATTCTTATGTAGATGACTTTACACTCTTGAGGCAAACATGGATATTTTTTCAATGCTTGATTAAATGTGTTGTGTTTAGTCTCTGTCCAAATTGGAATGTTTTCTTGTAATTTTATTGATTGCTGTAGTTGAGAAGATTGACAATGAATCAAGAAAGAAAAAAACAATTGTGTTCAAATCTCTATCTTTGTAGTATACTAATAAAACTGTGTCATAAATGAAATATTTGCCTTTGGAAAGAGGCAACATGTTTGGTAGTATTTTTTTTCTTGCAGTATAAGAAAACTTCATTCAGTGATGCCATGTTTTAAGAGTCATAAACAACCACTGCAAAATGTTCAATGACTTTATGTACTTTTAGAATACTAACACCAAACTAGTTCTTAACAATAACGTAGAGAAATATTGAGAACGATAAACAAATTCAGACTAGACTAGAGCTTCCAAGTAATATACAAGGCAGGACCCTTGCTAGGCAAGGCAATAAAACCCATAACTGCTCTAAAGTTGACGGGAAAATCCGTTTTGATTGGTTTTGATTGGGTTTGGATTTTCTCCAATTGAAAAATATGAGAACGGGTCGGTTAATGGGGACACTAGTATCTAATCCGAACTCATCTCGTTTATTTTATTATTTATATTATTATTTAGTTTTGTTAATTTAAAATATTAAATATGTGGGCATTATTTTGATATTTTGATTTGTATTAATTATTTAAAATATTTGGAATATATATATATGAAATTTGTTGAGATTGTTTTATTTTATTATTTGGAATGTAATTGGATTTTCGAAAAAATTGATTTTACTAAATGGATGGTAGTGGGGCGGTGATACCCGAACCCAGCCTAAACCCGTTTGGGACGAATTTGGATTTTAATTCATCATCCCCGTTTGGGTTTGGGACGGAGAATGAGGATTATTTGGGGAGGTAAAACTCGTCTCCGACCTGCCCAGTTGTCATGCCTACACGACTGATTAACAAATCGAGCAATTCCCGCCTTCCTTGTGGTAGGCACTTCTTTACCGAAGTTTTATCCTATAAAATGAGTTCGATTATATGAATCATTTTTTGTCATAATGTTTTATCAATAACTATGTTTTTATTCAAATCATTAATCTCCAGATTTTTTTAATAACCTCTCTCATAGTTTTTTTAGGTTTTCATCTATCTCTATATTTGTGACTCTTCTTCATGATCTATTATCCTTATCATAAAATATACATATCTTCTTTTTACATGTCCAAATCACTTAAGTCTAATTTACACCATATTTTCTACTATAAGGGTTACCCTAACACTCTATCTAATGTCATTTCTAATTTTATTTTGTCTAATCTTATCACACATTTAAACATCTTTATATGTGTGTTGGCATGAAATTTCAACATGATGGTCTTAGCATGATGAAAAAAAAGATTTAGAAAGTACTTAAGGAAATGGTGCTAGGTAATAGTATTTCGACAGATGGGATCTTGGTCCAAAGGTGTCGAAATAGTCATATTGGGCTGAAGTTGAGGACTTAGAATATTTTTCTCAAAGTATCTTCTTAGGAGTTCGTCTATATTCTCAGGAATTTGACAAAGGTTGCATGATCGACAATGGCAGGTGGAAACTAAACGTTGAGATCAGATCATGTAAATGTATGTTAGTCTTATCCATGCAACAAAAACACATGGAGGCAAGGTAGAAAGATGAAGTCATGCAATTAGATATGTGTCGATTTTCATGAATAAAGTTGTTGTAGAAAGTTATTTATGTACCATTATATATAGGAATTCTAGTGTTAGGATTCAAAGTGACAAATAATTACAAAAATACTTCACAAAACTCAAAGAAAACGAGTCAGTGAGAAAAATGTATGATTTTGCATACCATCCTTTATTTATTAAATCAAACTCTTATTTTTTTTCTTGCTTTTCACATCCTTATCCAAAAATTTACTTATCTTTTGTCTTCAACTTTATAGGGATTTTGAACCTGACGAAATCCCTTTAATTTCTTTACAAGTTTCATCTTTACTTTCTTACAAAGTTAGAATTTATGATACATTTACAATCAATAGTCACACACTCTTTTAAGAATTTATGCACATATGTCATAGGATTCACCAGTCAATCCTTCAAGTAAACTTTTCTAAAGAGACTAGCAGTTGTTTACCAAAATAAGGGTAAACATGTTGGCATGTCTAGTGAGACCTTGTGCTAAATTTTTTATTTTTCAAGTATTGTGTTTTTCTCGTATAAATTGTTCTCCATGCATGAAATGTACTTGTTATTTGTGAGTATGTGTGTTTAAGAAGTGAAAACGTTTTACCCAAAATATGGATACATCTAGCGCGACCTATAAGCCAACCATCCAAAGTATAAGGCTATATTGTCCAAGGGGCGTGTCTAACAGTGATCGTCGTACGACAGTAGCATATGTCATTTGCTACAGTGCAATCAACAAACACCTGAAGCGACTCTATCGCATGATTCCATCTAAGCAAGATATAAGAGCAAACACGTGGCAAATCTTCATTGTAGCTATCGTCAAGTTCCCACCCGAATATTCAAGGAAAGTGACAAATGATTCATGCTTGAAAATGATTCAGATAAAATATTAGTAACAAATTTTCTAAAGTGTTATGGCATATTACTTATAGTGAAGGTGCACATATATTATCATAAGCAACGTGCAACTTCTTATAAATTGGCATGTCTTCCAAAGATAAGTTTCACTTAACTTCGAGTATAAATAAACCAAACACATGGTCCCCCCAATTCCACTAGTAAATCTGCTCTAAGTCGATGAAGTATGTTAGGTACATTACGTCAATGTAGGTTGCCCTTTTGTCCCCAAATATGATTGTACCAACTAAGTACATGAGTATGACCTCAATGCACATTGTCTGTGGGACAAAACTGTTTTTCATCACCCTCAGCCTCCACTTCCGTATCCAAGTGATATTTGTACAATTTATCCAAATATGAAAATCTAGCATGAAAACCTCTCGTGGCATCAATCTCTATTTGGGATTCACTTGGGTCAACTCCCAAATAGGTAACTATTATGTATAGTGCATCAACTCAAGTAATTTTGGAGTCGTTTAGTAATCTTCACAAGATCGTAAAATGTAAAGGCATGAGACGTCATCAAGGGTGATATACATCTCACCAATAGAAATATGAAAAGAATGATGTTTCCTTGTGTCATCTCTCCACAAAAGCCGCCAACATGTCATGGTTAATGGTATTATACCCAGTCATGCATAAAACTTGTAGTCCAGATAGATACAATACATCCTGAAATAATGATTCTTTATGTTGTGGTAGATTCAAAATCTTCTTGTTGTGGTTTATGCTTTTTATTGTTTCACAGAACTTTAAAAACAAAAACACCAGACAATTCAATTACTATAAAAATAATGTAACGTAGAAGTAATTAAATATTCATGCTACCTCTTCTTCCCACATATGCATAGCAACATGGTCTGCATAGAGAGAAAGTATGGAGGTGTCATAAGGGCCTCCGGGAAAACTATCAGGAACGAGAGTAGCTGCAACAATAGGTTCCTCTTGTTGAGCTCTAGGGGAAGCAGGGGGAACACATCTCCTAGAAGACGATGCTAGAGACATGTGAGCTTTGGAAGTCGACGTTTCTTGTAACACCCTAAACCCCAAAATAGATAAATCATGGAATAATTCAAGTATTGATCATAATGCACACGTTTAGGATGTCACTTATCATAAAACAACATATGTTCCACAATATTTATCAATTAAGGTCAAACATTCTAATACACATGTCATTGCATGCTCACCTTCACTTAGGCTATCATCGCAAAGGAAATCATAAAATAAGCATGCTTCACAATAATTATATCTCATTAAAATACCTTATTTGAATTAAAACAATGTGGCAAAATTATTCACTATAACATAAGCTCAAACATCAAGAGTATAGCATACGACTTTAGATAAGCAAAAACACAAACTGAAATAAAGCAATCAAACATTCCCAACCCCGATGTTATAGAATCATTTCTAAACAACGGTGAACTAAACGAAGTAACTCTGGGAGCTAATTTCCACTTACTGTAGCAAAGTCCACTCCTGAGTATCTGCAAGATGTCCATGGTGGACAAAATCAAAGCAAAGGGTGTGAGAAACAATAGACTAATATAAATAATGTAAAGCCTTCCAAGGTAGAGAATACACAAGAAGGACACATTCATTACACATCTATCAATAACATATTCTCACACCCAGATCATAACAACATTTTCATAATCACATACAATCATCAACATCCTAAATAATCAACTACATATACAATCATGAATACAAATGTACTCCACAACTGACTCATCATGCATGCGGTACCATTCATTACGACTCAGGTCATCTCGCTCTTGATCCCCACCATAGGAGTAGAGCACACCAAATTATTACTATCACCATAGGTAACGCTTCACCGGTTCTCATATAGAACCGACTACTCACTTTGGTTCCCCACCATAAGACCAGAGCACACCAAAAATGGAGCGAAGCTCGTACACCATGATGATTGACTCTCAACAACATGCATTATCGCAAAAAGGTTCACCAAAAGGATCCTCATACGTATCACATCAATCATCATATGCAACAATCAACCCATGTTACGATATCAATAAACAACAACAAACAACAGTAACTCAACAAATGTAACTTCATAGGAATTCATTTATGTTACTTCACCAAAACACATTACAACAAATAACGTTTTCCATGACAAATTTTTACCTCGAAAAATAGAAAACCAAGGTATAAAGTCAATGTGTGCTATTAATTTAAATAAAAATTAAAAACCATACATTCTCTCAGTTTTTCATAACACTGAGGTGAAAAAACAACTTAATACAAGCTCTGATTCCCTACTGTCGCAGTTTATGGTTTTATTTATTTATAAGTGTAAACAAAATGCTCTAACCCTTTAATTTTCTATTTAACCGGGACATAAAATAATGATTTTACTATAAAATCACTCATTAAACATATTTTACCTTAATCCTTACTAATATGAAGTCGCCCTAAACTCGTAAGCATCGTTCTTTGGGATGGATTGCAAGACAGAAAAAATCTTCAATGTTCTTTTATCTTGAATAAAACATTTTTATTCCCTTGCAATCTATCTTACATAATGGTGATGATGTTGTTGTTGTTGTATTTTTGGAATAACCCTCAGTTAAATAAGGGAGTTCAACCTTTGAAGAGTACTCAGTTGATAGATTCCAAGTGCAGAAAATCATTCTTGCTCCAAGTTACACAAAGAACTGAGCTTAACCAACAAGGAAGCAAGCTTAACCTTTGAACAAAGAAGGGAATGCAACTAGATATGGATATAAGGGAAGATATTCAGTAATAAGAGCAAAGATTTGTTGTAAACAATTTATATTAGGCTTAATATCCTTTTTGGTCCTCTAATTATGCCTTGGGGTCCATTTTGGTCCTCTTTCTTTTAAAAGTTTCAAATTGTTCCTTTGTGTTATCTAACAGATTCAAAGTGGTCATTTCCGTCAAAAACGACGTTAGTTTAGGTGACGTGGACGCTGAGGTGGCTTGGTGGATTGTTTATTCAGCATCTTCTTCTTCTTTGTTGCTGTAACATTTTTCCATTTTCTCCCAAATTGCAACCTAATGAGAAAGAATTCAGAAATGGAGAAGTGCATCCGTTCATTTTTAAAAGATATGCATTCCTTTATCTGTACCACATCAAATTATCAATGCAACTCCACCCATTAACATTAGCATAAAAAATAAATGGGATTTTAACTTAATTCCTAATAAACCGAATACAACAAATTTAACAACCCATTAATAGAGCATGTTCTCTTTTCTCCCTCTGAATGCTTCCAAGAATCTCTCCTCTCTCGTTTTCGTCTTCTTCACTAAATGGGTATCACCACCTCTCTCTCTCTCTCTCTCTCTCTCTCTCTCTCTCTCTCTCTCTCTCTTTCTTATTTGTCTTTTCCATTTCACTGTTATTGATTTTATGAGAATTTTATGCTAGGTTATTGATTTTATGTTGCATATTGATTGTAGAAACTTGAACAAGTGGTGTGGTGTTGTTTATTCAAGTACATGGAATGCAAAGGCTCGTGGCTGTTTCAGTTACACCTCGTGGTGGATTGCCTACAAACAGCAGCGACTCTGTCGTGACTTTAGATAAAGCTCTGCGGTGGAATGATATTGATCATTCATTAGGGTATGAAAATGGAGAGGCTCCATTTTCAAATTCTTACTTTCCTGATCCTTTAGCATCAACCTCGGGAGTAGATGACAAATCGTCTGTATCGAGATTTCCAGTTGATCATGAAATTAATTCGAGGATTTATTTCTGTTTTGGAGACAATGGAAGGTAAACTTATGCATGAGAAAAATGTGATTGGGTTTATGATTATGTTAGGGGAAGTGCAACATAACCAAACCTTTCATTACACATAAGCTTACACATGCCACATAACCAAATCTTTCATTACAGATGAGCTATAACTTAACATGTCAGACATAGTTTTAATGAAAAACTAATGTTTTAATAGAAAGGACAAACGTGAACCATTTTAATAAGGTAAGGCACCAATTTGAAACTTTTAAAGGAAAGAGGACCAAATTGGACCTTGAGGCATAGTTAGAGGACCAAAAAGGGTATTAAGCCGTTATTTTAATATTCTGTGTAAACTATGTAATTTCAAAAAAAATTATTCACCTCGATTTTCGTCAACATCGAGGTGATAGTTAAAAGGACAAGATAGAAAACCTCATATTTATAATAAAACTGAGGTGTTTAATAATCATATTTTACTATAAAAAATACTCGTTAAATAGACTTTACCCTAATAACTTATATGTAGCCGCCCCAAAGAGAGGAATTATCAACCACCGTCCATTTGATCATGAGTTGCTACTACATATTTCTGGAATAGATTGCAAGTGCAGAAAATAAAAACTCTCATTGGGAAATAGATTTTTAGCATATTGCATGGCACCTAGACATGAAAAATAAAAAAATTCATTGGGAAACAAATTTTACAATGTATTTTTAATATTCAGTGTAAACAATGTAATTAAAAAAAAAAGATTATTCACCTCGTTTTTCTTCTTGACCGAGGGGATAGTTAAGCATTTCTTTACGATATTCAACGCCTTTAAACAAATATTTGTTGTCAATTTAAATTTTATCAACGCTCAAGAATTTGCCATTAGTGATCCGCGTGAAATCTAAGGGATTTCCATTATAAAAGCATGTTGAATATTAAAAATCTAACCTATATTGAACATGAAGCGCTTGAAACATAAAGACGTTTGAAAGAATTCTCTAAGACAAATTGCAATGGCAGAAAATTACTTAGGTTTAAGGTTTGTTTTCTTAACATTTATTTGAGCACAAAATCATATATTTGAATATCGATTTTATTTAGGATTAATTCATCTTTTTGTCCCTTAATTTAATTTATATTTTCGCTTTGGTCCTTCAGTTAAAAAACATTACATTATAGTCCCTTAAAAGGATTCAGTTAGTCAAGTTAATCTTTTCCGTTAAATTTTAAGAAAAAACGGTAAACTGTGCATACGTGGTAGTCTACTTGGCATTATTTTCTCTTACATGGCTTTTTGTTTTGTTTATTATCAATTTATTATTATTATTATTATTATTAAACATGTTATTATTATTATTATTTATTATTAAACATTTTCCTATCTTTCTCAAATCTCTTTTCCAAAATCCTAGCAACCACCTTTTTTATCTATTTTCTTAGACCTTCTTCTCTTTAAGATATCTTCTTCTTTCTCTATTTCTATTCATCTTCTTCAATCGAATGTACTGATCCATGGACAAGAAGAAGTACCTGTGAAATCGATGTACTAATATTCAATGTAAGAGTTGTGAAATCGTTGATTTATGTATTGAAAACTTTTGATAACCTTAACAAACCAAGGCCAAAATCACCTATCTGCCTTAACAAACCAAGGCCAACACGAATCTACCCACGAAAACGACCAAACATGTCCTAAACTTGTAGATCGGAGCTCATAAGTGTAAATCATAAACCATCAATTCTGGCATGAATCGAAGCACAACCAACAAAAAACAATGGGTAAAATGTATACAAGCATACATAGACAATTAAGCAGTAAAAATGAAGCAAAAATCCATGAAAAAAACCTCGTCGGAGCTTCATAACTCTGGTGTGACTCCAGTGATTGCATTACCTTTGGTAAGTGTCTCAAAGCCTTAGCATTGCTTTGTTGTTTTGGTCTTCTTCCTCATCCATTTATCTAAGCTATTTTGGTGACTCCCTTAGGTTAAGGTTTGAGTTCAAACCTTCCTTAATTTCAATAAGAAGTTAAAGGAGGTGTTCTTGATGAACTTTGAGTAAGTGGGGGAAAATTTCTTCAGGGTGAAACTGAGGCTTCTTGTGTGTGAATTTAGTGAGAAAAATAACATTGTTATAAAGGTAGATATGTGAGTGATTGAAAGGGAACAAATTAGTGAAGGGAACGAAATTTTAGGGGAAGCTTTGAGGGGAATCCGTCTGAAATCGTTTTGCAATCCATGTGAAATCCTTGATGAATGGTTGGTATGAGTTTGAATGTGAATTTGTGTTTCATTTCATTCGTGTTATTTGTAAGCCGCGTGTTTTCACCATCAATGCTTCTCAATTAAATTTTGACATTTTAGTTTTTCGATTGGGAGGTTGCACATGTTTTTCTTCAAACTTCGATTATGTTTGTGCACATGTTTTTCTTCATGCATATGGAAGACAATTGGGTGATATGAAGAGATTTGCGGGTGGTAGTGCAACATTTTTTATGAGTTAGTTATTGTTCATATAATTTTTTTATGTTAATTAATTAATGGTTTTATGTTTTTTTTAATTTAAAGTTATTTGTTTGTTTGTTTTTTAATTTGTATTATTTGTTATTATTTTTGTTGACTCATTGCATGGTTGGTACGCCACCTTGGAATTTACTAAAGTTTTAACATCTTAACTAATAAAAAGGATCAAATATGCTAACAAAAGTAATATTACGAGACCAAACTGAAACGATTTTTTATTGAGGGACTGAATCGCAACTCATAATTAACTTACGAGACTAGGGGACTAATTATGTATTTTATTTATCTAACCCTTATTTTATTTTGCTTCAAAATCAAATGCATACAAAGCCTTGGAGAATATATTTGCACCAACATTTGATCTTCACCCACCTAGGGAATTTGATTTTCATCATCTATAGATAATTTGATTTTTATTTTAATATTTTGTGTAAACAATGTAATATTCTAGGTAAACCATATAACGATTTTCTTTTAAAACATAATTTTACCCCTCGGTTTTATTTGTAAACTGATAGGTAAGATAAACTAATTTTGAAAATAATAAAAGTACAACTATTGGGGCTCGAACTCATGTCCATATAACTATACCTGTCAATTTTAATTTCACTGAGGTGATAAGTGGTGAATTTTCATGTCGCCCTTCATTACCTCGCTTCTTTAGCCGATGTATTATGCATTTCACGTCAAAGGTAAAAAGCGTTTTTTGTAATGGGGACAACAACACATCATCGTATGAACATAACAATTTACGAAGCTATCCATTTATTCCACCACATATATATTCACACATCACTTCAAAACTTTAATTTTTTCATATTGAACATCACCTAACAACAACCAATTGTCGATGGCAACAGAAAACATCCTGATAATTCAACACAAAACAACAATTCAGCATTGTCCCACGCTAAGTGAAGCCTTTGCTCGCTAAGCAACACATCTCTTGCTAAGAGGAAGTCACAGAAAACCAGGACCCTTACCCTATCATGTCCACTTTAGCGAACATAGTAGCTCGATAAGCGAATTCACCTTCGCTAAGCGAGCATGTCTAAACCTGCAAAAAATATAGAATATGATTTGCCTTTACATAAACCCTAAAATTCCCCCAATTCAATCACAAACATCCCCAAACACCCAAAAAATTATATCACATGTTATAACATCATTAGAACATGTTAAATCACATAATTACATAATTTAATTCATTCAATCTCATCAATTCATGTTTATGTTCATACTTTCAACAACTTTAACAATGGCATGCACACATAAGAACAAAAACAAAATTTTATACATGTAATTTAGCATACGAATTTTTCTGAACCACATATCATCAACAACAATCATGAACAAATCAAATCCCTGAAGAGAGTAATGACCTCTCATCTCTACCTCATCATGCAATACTTGAATTTACAACCCCCTTACCTTAGATTTCCTGCAATGATAGTGAATTGAACAACTTCTAAGAGTTCCTTATTCAAATTCCTAGTTTTTGCACTTTCTCTCCTATTTGCCTTTTGTTTCATGTGTGTCAGATGTTTCTCTAAAATCTAGTTTTCCCTATACTTTTAGAATATATATATATATATATATATATATATATATATATATATATATATATATATATATATATATATATATATATATTACCCCATCACTTTTGCTTAATTAGTATTTTTGCCCAACACATTACTAGTTTCTTTACTCTTACCACCTATTTTCTCCAATTCCCACAAATGATCCAATTCTATCATTTTACTATTTTATTTAATAAATTCGAATAAAACACTATTTATTCAAATAATTAATTAAAATTATGATAACTTTTAAATAACTAAATTAAACGTTTACTCTCTATATACCTTTATTCCAATGATACTTACCCCACAATCACACAACAATAATTTAAAAATACCAATTAATGAAATAAAATTATAAATAATTCAATTAAATTAAGGGTTAAATATGTTTTTGGTCCCTATAAATATCTCAATTTTGATTTTTAGTCCCTATAAAAAAAACGTCGAGTTTTAGTCCCTATAAAATTATTTTTGTACGCAGTTTTAGTCCCTCTACAGGGACTAAATGTGCGTGCAAAAATAATTTTATAGGGACTAAAACTCGAAGTTTTTTTATAGGGACTAAAAACCAAAATTGAGATATTTATAGGGACTAAAAACATATTTAACCCTTAAATTAATTAATTGAATTTGGGTGTGTTACACTTATAGATAAAATAAAGTCGTACCAACTGATGGTCGCGAGGGTTTAGCTTTTTCCATTCGAACTGATGCTTTCAGCCATTGTATTTAGGGATGTTCAAATCCAAACAAAAACCGCAAACCAATTCAAAAAAACTGAAAATCGCAAAAGATCAAAAATTATTAGATGTGTTTGGATGATATTTTGTAACAACAGCACGGTTCAGATCGAATTTTGGATTGATTTTTCAAAACCGATACAAACCAAATCAATATATATATATATATATATATATATATATATATATATATATATATATATATATATATATATATATATATATATATATATATATATATATATATATATATATATATATATATATATATAATATTATGATATGTTGTGTTAATTAAGTATTAGATAATACTTAATTTTTTAAATATTATTTATTAGTTTGATTTAATTTATTTATTTTTATTATTTCATTTATTTCAACCATAAGCAATCATTATTATTTTGTAATATTTATTTTTAATTTAGTATATTTTATATATTTTATCAAATTTATTATTTATTAATAAAAAATATATAATTTGTATTTTGGATATTCAAAAAATTGATCCAAATCCAACTGCATGAAATTGGATCGGATCAGATTTTTTAACCTATCATCAAAAATCGAATCAAACCGCGATTAAATTTATCTTTGGATCAGATAATATTTTGTGTCAAAATCGATCCAAACCGAACTACGAACACCTCTAATTGTACATATAATAAAACCAAAAAATTATATCAAAATCAAAATGCTAAATTCAATAAAATCTGGATATACATCTTCGTAACACAAGAAAAGAAAATTTCAGAAATACATCTCCGTAAAAAGTCGCAATGGGGGCGAAAATACATAAAATTCCTATGATGCCCTAAACACCAACATGCGTGAATGCATGTCTATACAAGCTATCTATTATTAATGTAACTACAACCTAATACACCTTAAACAATATATTTTACCTAATACATGCATCACAACTCAAAATGAAAAGGAAATTAGAAACTTACCGATTGTGAATTGTTGTGAAAGCTTGAATGAAGGGAATGAAATGTCTTGTGATTAAGTGTAATGAGGAAGAAGTAGTGTTGAAACTTGAAAAATGACCTTGTAGATTCTTACTCACGAGCTTTTTGAAGTGTAGAAAATGAATAAGGAATGAGAAATGTTCTGCCGCGAGGTCTATAAATTAAAATTCGTCAAGATATATATCTCCGTAAAACTTATTGAGCGTAAAACACTGAGTTTTTAAATAAGGGCTATTCCGGAGATGCACCTCCGAATTTACCCTATTATGGATACAAAGATGTATCTTCTGTCACATTTTTTGTCAAATTTTTTGGCAACACGAAATGACTTAATCGAAAATGTTGAATTTATGTAATATAAGTATGTCCAAAAATACATCTCTAAAATTTAAAAGTATTAATGACTTTTTACCGTGGTAAACTATCACCACATAGAACATACAAGGTATAAACTTAAAGACTAAAATATTGTATTTAAATTAAATAAATTAAATTTAAAAAATAAAAATAAAAAACTAATAGTGTTTTTGTATTGATGAAATGAAATTGAATACGATGAAATATAATTATATAAATTTAAGTTTTATATTATATTATGAATTGATTAAAAAATAATGGAATGAAACAAATTCGGATGAAATGTATTCCATTTCATCATTTTTTTTCATGTGATTTGGCCAAAATGACATAATTTTTATATTTCATCATGAAATATTCAAACAATAGAAAAATATTTTTATTTTATTCGCCTCTACTCTATTCCGTTGTTCCACCATTGATTTTAAGATATTCAAACATAATCTCAAATTTTAAAGTTTAATTTAATAAATTAAAGACATGTTGGTCATTAATCTCTTTCTAGATAACCAAGAAAAACAGTTAATGCCAAAGTGAAAGTTACATATGTCCAGCAACTGCACTTCCCCAAAAATTTAACCTTAATTTCATAAACGTGGCACTTACAGAAGCGACCGAAGACCAACTTTCACCATTTTCCGTAACCACGTCGCATCAAACCAGCCGTCAGATCAGAATCCAACCCATCCCAAAACTCGTTCTTTACGCTCACAGTTAACCAACCTCACTTAACCATAGTTAACTTAACCAAACTATATGGTCAATTACAACAACACCCTCACACTCGAATTTATTCACAATCCAACCTTTCTTCGTTAATTCCTATAAAACCAGCCTCGGAGACTCGCTAGGTTTGCCGAACCAGCTCCCCAAACGGGACTTTAAAAAAAAAAGAGTTTTGAAATTCCTTTTTTAACCTTTTTCTTCTCCAATGGCTTCTTCATCAAAATCAAAATCTAATTCTAATAAGTTATATTCGTATTCCACATCAAACGCAGCGTTTCAATCTCCTTCACCAAACTTTGCTTCTTCCACAAGCTCTTCCACTTTTTTCAACAAACCACACACTCACACTCAAAACCATCATCATCATCATCAACGATCGGCTTCACCTACACGTGTCAATCTAACCACCGGTTCACTTTCCAACTTCCGGTTTTCCATCGATCAACGATCCATTTCTCCAAACAGAACTGTTCCAAGCCACGTCATCAGCAAGAAGAATCACCACAACCACCACCATCATCATCAGAAGAAAACATGCATGTGTTCACCGACGACGCATCCTGGTTCGTTCCGTTGCAGTCTACACAAAAACAGTGGTTCAAATTCACTCCATCACGGTGAATCCTTTCCGTCGAATCGCCTCAACATGCGTAGATCAGCGATGAAGAATTCACTGGTGAGAATCGGTGGTGTTGAAGGCGAGTGGGTGAAGCGAGCGTTAACCGCTTTGATTCGTCCTTCTTCGCATCAGCAGAAGAGGAGAGATGCGTTTGAACCTAGATCGAGTCGTCTCTCCGTCATGTCTAAGGTGGATGAGTGAGGAACAAGATCTGTGAATTTTTTCCTCTTTAAATTGCAGGTTCGATTTTACCTCGCCGCGTTCCTGAAGAAATAACTACGCCGTTGCCGGTGTTTGAACTTGCCGATTCAATCAAAGCCGCGGAGAGCCATGGAAGATTCCGTCACTGATCTGTGAAACTCGATTCCTAGAATTGCATTTTGTATATGAAATTTGCTATGGATTATGGAAGGAGAATTTTGGACTGTTTAATTTTTTCAACTGAAAAATTAAATTAAAAAAATTAAAAAAAGAAAAGAAATATCATAAAATTTTGGGTTGAAATTGTCTAAATTCAAATCAATCAACAAGTGGTGGATCAAGTTGTGTTTGTTCAATTCGTTATGCTTGCCGTCAAACTTTTGTTCACGTTTCCGTCGTTTGTTACGTTGAATTGCGGTTCCGTTGCCGCCGTGATGTCGCCGTTATTGTTCGTCCATATGCTTTGCGTTTGGTGTAAGGTATTTTTTATTTATTTGTTTATTTAGTATTATTGTGTATTATTTATTTATTTTGTTTTGTTTAATTGCAGTTTGGTTGTGCAGGTGTTTGGTGCAGGGGCGTTATCATACACAACAGATTCCATTATTAAAATAATCTATGAGGAATTTACCTTAGACCCCTTATTTGTTACATGGTTTTGGAAGATTTGACTGGAACAATAATATAAATAAATAAATAACTGAAAACTACTATGCGGTTTCGATAAAAATACATCAAAGAATTCAAAAATGAAAATGAACAAAATTGGAAATAGAAGTGATTAACAAAGTAGAAAAAAATATCTAAACTGAGGACTTATTATGGTAACTATAAAACCATAAAGGAAATTGAAAGAAGACTTGTTGAGAAAAACCATATCGTACGATAATAGAAAAATATCAATCAATTTTATGGCCTAAAGTTACAACCCCAAGATTAATACCTTACGTGCCAAGTTAAACCATATCAAAGACATTTTGAATCCCTATTCTCTTTTTTGGAAGATGTGAGTGTGAGAACACTCCATTTTGAATCCCTATTCTCTATTTTTTGGATTTAGATCACCTGCGCTTTAGAAGTTAAAGGATAATTAAATTTGCTTCATGAGTGAAAGGATTTAAAGGATAATTAAAATTGCTTCATGAGTGAAAGGATTAATCAATTTGTTCTCTATGGTCGCGGTCGTGGCTATTGATAAACCATAACAATTGTCATAAACCCATGTCTATGATATATAGAGTGAGGTTGAAAATTTTATCCTATACCCTTCCATTTATCCTCATATTCCTACAAATAAAAATTTTGGACGAAAATATCCTCGTATAAATAGTGTATAATTCAAAAAAAATATTTTTTTCTTTCTCATTTTTCTATCGTACGAACGATAACTTGTTATTCAGATGAATTTTTCTCCTTGAAAACTCAACAACACTATTTTTGATTCAGGATATTTTTCACTTATAAAAACAAAAATATGTAACTTTCGATTTTAATTTTATGTTTTTATATCCCAAAACTAGCATTGGTGCTACTTCCGGTTCTGAATAATATATCACTTGAAAATGGTAAGAAACACATTAATATTTTTTTTACTGGGTAGTTATAACTTTCATTTTCATAGCTTGTAAAGACGGTGAAAACGCAGTAATATTTTTGTGTATTACTTTCATTATATTTTTGTGTATTACTTTCATTTTTATGGATAAGAAACACATAAATATTTTTCCATCTCTAGATTTCATAATATTTTTCCCCTTGCTCTAGTTTTCATTTTCATATTTTTTTTAATGGGTGGTTTTAAGTTTTAAGTGTTACTAACCACAATGAATCTTATGATAAGGACATTGAAATACATTTGATGTTGCATATTTTAAGGATTCAGGTAGTGATCATATGAATGTAAAATATACACACCGGATAACCAAATGGTGCTACTTCCGGTGTAATCTAGTAAAACATACACATTGGATTTAACATACTTGCTATTTCCGGTTTAGAAATATTAAGAATCAGAAGTCTCATGTTTGCTATTTCCGGTTTGATAATAATACATTCCAGAAATCCTTACTTTACTACTTCTGGATCATGTCGTGTACTGCAAAAAAATATTTTTGGACTCATCTGACTTTGCGGTAAAAAATAAAAAATAAAAAGGATAAAATTGGAATTCTTACAAATATGTAGGGGTATCAGAATAAATATAGGAGTACAAGGTAAAATTTTCCGTGAGGCTTTGTCGTGTTTGTCCTTTTTTATCGGTTGAAGCCCGACTAGAGTGAAAAGTCAAGATATGATGTCATTGTCATGAGGATTTTGCACCTAAAATGCGCCACATGCTTTAAATGTCTTATTATACGCTTTATCACGATGACCTTTAAGAATTAGAATACTTGAATTTTTTTTTGAGGAAATCAGAATCATTGATAGTGTCTATTTTTCTTTTAGAAGACATTACACAATCTTTGTAAAAGAGTTGTACATTTTTTAGGTGTATTACCTTAGTTTTTTTTGTCATATGCATTCCTGCAAGACATTGTGCTCTTAATTGATAAAAGTTAATTGATAAAAGTGGTGTCCACCATGCGTTAAAAATTGAAAGGAGATACTTCTATTTCTTGGGTGGACCCTACAATTTTGGCAATCATTTTTATATTTGCCTGCGAAGGTAGTCTCAAAATGGTTTTTTTTTTAAATGAGACCTTTTTTTGACCGAGGCATATTGATCCTCGAAGAAGATAAAAGGATTTGATGTGAATATAGCGACTGCATTATTGTTAGTGTAACACAGTGGGAGAATTGACTTTTAGTTTTTTGTTGCAAAATATGTTGTGGAAAGCAAAAGTCGCCACCTACTTTTATTTCATCCAATTAGGAAAGGCATAAAAGAACAAGAAAGACCTTTTAAAAGATTTTGAGTTCGGGGGGTAAGTTATGCAAAGGGGAGGTGTTAGTACCCTTTGTATCTATGGTTATCCATGGACTCTTAACTGCTTAGCCCACTTTATACTTGTTTTGTTTGAAAAGTGTAGTGTGTGATTATAATATTTTCATAAAGATTTAACTTTGTAATGATTCTCGTATGAATGTATATAAAGTGTTTACTTGTTTGAAAGTATTTTGGAAAATTCTGCATATTATAATATAAAGAAGTCAATTTAATGGGCTATAGAAACATATAAAGACAGACGTTTTTGTATAATAACATACTTACAAGTACATTTTTACTTGTGAGACGTTGGGACTTGATTTTGATTTTCCATACGAATACACGTCCAAGTGAACCAAGCCTATCTTCCCTAACTTCATAGTCATGTCTTCTTCTTCACTACTATTATCAAGACTATAATCAAAATATTCACATAAATTCAATATTTTGTAAATCGATAATCACTGCTAAGCCAACAATGTTTCATAATACATACTACTACTAATGAGAATCTACAATTAACTAATATTCATAACATGCAACTACAACTGTTGAATACTATAGTATCATTGCATTTGTCATGTCATTCAAAGCATAAAATAACTATTAACAAGACTAATTGTAAAAACTTACTCTACACAATTATACGGTAACCTCTGAACAATAGATGACACTGAGTGCCTTGGCTTCTTCGAACCATTTTGAAAACCATTTGCTTCTCCTTTCTCAACAGATTGATCGATACTTCTTTTCGATCCATTGAACATTTCAATGTTGTGGTTCACATCATCAGAAACAGAAGCAACAACACCTTTTCCTTTTCGCTCCTTAGCAGTCATACAAGGGTTTCTTTCAACTACCTAGTTTGAAAGGTCACCCATGGTTTCCTCCAGAAATCCATAAACGAAAGTCGGCAATCGACCAAAATCTGGAGCGGAAATGATGGAGGGCGAGGAGTGACCAATGCAGATAGAGTCTTCAACAAACCTTACTTTCTTTATTGGTACCCCATGAATCATGTCTGGACCAAGTTTGTAGGTCTCCCCCCTCAGTTGAGAATTTTTTTCATCCAACTCTCTCTTCTCTTTCAGGTATTGAATGGTGTTTCTACAAAATCAAAGACAGAGTTAAATTTTATGGTTCCATACATACTGACATACCTACCAAGAATCGTAAGTAAACTACACATGTTTTTATTATACTTTGATTTTCCTTTGTTGAATTTATCCAGGACTATGCATTGGTTCATACTACTGCCAACATTATTTTATCTAGGTTTACATGTCACATCCATATAACTGCATTAAAAAACTTAAAATTTTAAGACAATACACAATCACATGTTTAACAATTGAATAACAATTCCAAATACTGATAAAAAGCTATACTGATAAAAAATTATCAAATTAATCCTTCTATACATGCAATCATATTTATTCTATGAAATACTTTTTATGTAACTTTCTAATCTCTTCAACTCTCTTCTTTTCTTCCTCATTCTTTGCACCACCATCCTTCACACTGTTTAATAAGATCAACAAAATATCAAAATTCAACCGACCGTACCAACCTAACATTCTGATACATAAATAACATGTTTAACCGTACAACAACTTTAAAAACATGATACTTCAAACCTACGCTGCTTAAACATACATCGATGATGAAGATAATGACTTTTACCTGATTTCAACAGATCCATGTCTTTTTCCATTTCCACCCTCTTGCATTCTCATGTCTACAACCTCTTTCCCCGTCCCGGTACCCTGACATTTCTCTCTGTTTACCTTGCATTGTTTCACTTCGTCAACCAAGGGTTGAACTTTCGCCATATCATCCGAAGACCTACACACACATGATTTCAAAATCACAACAAATAATAACAGATACATTTCAAATAACATACAAGCAACTATAATTTCACTTACAACTTTGAATCGGTCATTCGTCTTCGACGTTCCATTGTTTTTCCATTGTTTTTCTTCTAATCGTTGGCCTTAACAAGTCAGTTGTATTTCAACGACTATGGTCGGTTTCCAATGCTTTCACTAATCACTTTCATTCTCAATTTTGAAACGTTATCATTTAAGTTTTTTTCGGTTCCCTATGTTTCGTTTTGTTAACAACTATTCATGAATACGTATCAATTCTAAATGACACCTTTAATTTCTATCTTTTTTCCTGTCTTTTAATTTCCATGTTAAACAAGGCAGGTTTCTATTTTTTTTTTTAAATATTTTTTTCCTTTTTTCTTAAATTATTTTAAAATAATTTTCTTTTCCTCTATAACATCTATAATTATATAAATTTATTTTTTTAAACTAATTTTATTATTTATTTCTAAGGTCATTCTGATACAAATTATACGATAATGACGGGTACCCGTGCGTCCGCACGGGTTTCCCACTAGTTGATAGTAATTAAAAACAACTATTGTTGTTTAAAGGAGGATTTACCGATATTGTTATTATATTTTTATTAGAATGATTTTTTTTTATTTCTTATATTTTATTTTAATTCTTAGAAAATTTATTTATATTAGAATTATATAATTTTTAATATAAAGATAAATAAATATTACATAAACCAACTTTAATATAAATATATTTTATACAAATTAAAATAAAATACAAATGAAAAAAAATTAAAAAAAAAAATTGTATAAATTTAAGAACTAAAAATAAATATATTATTTTACAAAGACTAAAGTCAAAACACAATATATTAACAGAAAATAAAAATATATTCAAGCCTTTATTCAATTAGAAGAACAAAAAGTCTGAGTAGCTTGAGACTAGATATTTTAATGTGGTAGAAAAAGCTACTAACGTGGAAGCAAAATTCAATTTTGACCAGAATTTTTATTTCTTGGGGTACCAATTTAGACCAGTAGTTTAATGGAAAGTCCCTGGAATTTGAGTAAGTGGAATTGAAATTGTAATTCCACTATTATAAAAGCTAAGACTTCTCCAACCATCAAATGTGAACACACCATCCAAAAATTTGAGATATAGATGTATATTTTTTCGGAAAATCATGTGATGATATCTTAAAATATTAGTAAATATTTAGAGGGAGCAACTGTGATTTATTTTAATTATAATTATATTTACACATCCTTATTTATTTATTTACATATAAATTTAACTGATTAAAAAGTAAAAAATTCTATTTTAAATAAATTTTATTTTTCTTTTATATTTATTGTAATTTTATATCTTCATCTTATTATTATTATTATTATTATTATTATTATTATTATTATAATATGTGTTTAAAATTTATAATTTTAATTATATTTTTTAATATTACAATTTAATTATCTTAATAATTTTTAATATTGTATTAAATAATCTTCTTAAAAGTATATATTACAATCGTTACGTTTTTATAAAATCATTCATTATGTTATTTGATTGAATACTTATATTTCGTTAATGAATAAATAAATTTTAAAATACTTTTATTGTCATTGTGAACCAAACATATTTATAAATAAAATATCTTCTCCTTTCATATTTTGAGTCAAACATATATAATTAAAATTCTTCTCCTACCTTCCCCTTGTCTCCTCTCCATTTAATAAAAATCTCTTCCCTCTCCCACTCTGATTGAATTAAATAGACCTTAACTATTTAATGATGATGTATCAAAGTACTTCAAAACATAGAAAAATCAACTAATCTTAACCACTCAATATTCCAATAGCTAGAATAGTTTCAATTTGAATGTACAGTAGCTTCTAATATATATGGGCAAATATATTATATTTTTTTAATGATACTAGTTTAATAGTCTAATCATTAACTAAGAATTTATTTATTAACTCTTTCAATCAAATACATAAAAATTATGACATTTTAAAAAATTTGTCTTTTAAGATTGTGTCATTTTTTTTAATAAACAAAAATATATATCAAGGATATAAACGAATATCCAATCCAAGTACAAAATAAACCATTTAATATCACCAAAAATCCCTATAAAAATTCAGTAGGAAATTGAACAATTCGTAATAATTACAATTAAGAAGATTATTAGTGTCTTAAATATACACCGATCAAGCCATATTCCCAATTCTAATCTTTTTCACAATTTCTTCCACTTTCTTTGTGTTTGTGCAATCAATTCCACTCCACTTTTTATACGAAAATAAATTACTATTTTATAACAGGTAGTTAAAGTCCTTGAAATTATTTAGGAGATAAGTTCATGTTTAAATTTCAAATTGAATATTCGTAATATGAGATCTTTTGGCTTTCGTGTGATAATAGTAAGTTTAGTGAGGATTTATTTCCTTCAGACATAGGGAGACCGATGTTGGGGATGAAGTTGTTTAGAGGGGCTGTTAGTCGAGATGGAGACTTTATCAAGGGGTTGTCCATGAAGAGAGCTTCTAGGATTGTTGAGTTAATACATCTTCTACCACAACTAAGAGATCCTTAGAGTGAGCTTCTTCAACTTTGATCATGCATAGGTATTTCCAACTTGTTTTTTTTACCTAAGAACATGTCAACCTAATTATACGGAGGAAACAAATATTTGGTTTGATAAATAGCTGTGAATGGCGGTTGAAGATATCATGGTTGGCGAAGGTTCTTTCTTCAAGAACCTTCAATGGAGGATGATTGCATTACTCAATAAAGTTAAGGATTGAGTTTGTACTCGATAGTAGAGTATGCTTCATACGCTTTGGTGTATTTTATTGTCGATTCTTGATTGTTACAGGATCATATATTGAGAGACAATGTGGTATATGGTATGGACTCTAATTTCGACAGAACTTTTGATGGTCTTAATGTTGCGATTCCAGATTTTGACCTTATCAGTTATACTAACAAGGACACCATAACATCCCTCCCTCCTAAAGAACATGTTTTGCAAAATGTCCTTTTTAATAAAAGTGTTTAGGATATGGATGTTAAGTTTGATATGACCACAAGGCAAAAAAATAGTTTTTGTTGTTTGCAAGTCGCACATGCTCAAGAATTTATCATTGTTATTCCTATTTATGGGCTCAGTCAACATATGTGACTAGTCGAGTATCATACTATCCCGAGATACCGTTTTATTATTTCCTTATTTGCTATTGATGAGGTTCGTTCTATTTGTCCCAAGGCGTGTTTAGATACATTTAGAAACACGTGATTCATTGTAGGGAGCTTCCACACTTCAAATATCGACATGACCTTGTTAGGGATTTCCTATTTGATATATTTTGGTGGGGCAAAGTATCTATGACGAAAGAGGCACCTGTTAGTTTCTTTACTGACCCACATGAGGGGAGATCGACACTCAGACAAGCAAATGTTATGGTGTACGGGTAGTTATGAGGAAAACCTGCATGTGTGGACTTGACATGGACTGAAGACTTAAGGTTTTACTGTGGGACAAACAACCTTCAAAGCCGTTTGAAGTAAAGTGGTCAAACATGAGAAAATTTGCTCCAATAATCAACATATTTTCATACTATTTGTTTTTAACATTTTTGGTTTCTTAGCATCAGAAACAATAAATCTTTTAGAAAGAGTTCAAATACTTATGCATAATAATATCGTATCTCTTAGATTAATAGATATAATTTTATAGGGGTGGCAAAATGGCCCGCTCGCCCCGCCTAATGTCCGCTAAAAAAAGAACGGGGCAGACATGCCCGCCAAGTTGAAATGCGCATAAAAGTCTAGTCCATCCCGCCAAGGTGGCGGGTCGGCGGACTTGCCCGCCTTCTTTTTTTAATATTTTTTTCTATTTTTTAAAATAAATTAAAAGTATTTTTTTTTTACATTTCAATTAAAAAACATTAAACCAACATTTAAAAAGCATAAATGACAAAAGACTAAAATCATCAAATACTAGAACTTACAACAAGTTTTCACCTAAAATAAAAGCAAAAATAGATGGTCATAAAATAGAAGCAAAAGACTATGTCCAAATAAAAAGAAAATAAACTATCATGTCATATATTTATGATTAATTTTGTTGCATTATGTTTTGTGATTTAGAAAATAAACTATCATGTCATTTAATTAAGATGCTAGTAAACAAATACGATTGATTAAGTTTTCATGTATTTGATTATTTATTAGTTGAAATAAGATAACAGGTACATGTTTCCATACACAGACGCCTTAAATGGGATGTGACTTCCATTGCATCTTTGGTTATTTGGATGGTGGAACTAAATTGATTTATGATTGAAAACAAGTTATGTAATAAATTTTGGTATTGATTTTTTTTAATGATTCCTTAAAAAGTATTTATTTCATAACAGTTTTAGCGGGCCAGACTTTGACGGATGACGATTTTTAGCGGAAAGAACTTTGGTGGCGACAGACCAAAAATCTCAACCCAACCCGCAATTTTTTGACAAGTGCGAGGGCGGCCCGACGAACCACGACCCGTTTTGTCACCCCTATAATTTTACCTTCTATTTTTGTATAAATTGTAATTATAGAAAAAAAATAATGAAATGTGATCAGTCCATTGCATCATATTCTCCTTCATTCAATTATATTTTTATATTTATATTAATTTAATTAATGAACATAAACTTATTTAATTGGATTTTATTACATTTTATTTCATCAATCTAAAATTTGTTTCGATACTTAAGTGTTTAATGATGAAGTATCAAAGTATTCCAAAACATAGAAAAATCAACTAATCTTAACCACTCACTATTCCAATAGCTAGAATGGTTTCAATGTGATTGTACAGTAGCTTCCAATATATATGTTCAAATATATTTATATATATATATATATATATATATATACTAGTTTAATAGTTTAATCATTAAGATTTTATTTATTTAATCTAAATAAGTCAATATCTTTAGTCTAAATCCAACTCTTTCAACCAAATACATATTCAACTATTAATTAAGTTGGATTAATGAAATACTTTTTATGCTTAAATCATTTTTTTTAAGTTAATCTTTTGAGATTGTATCATAAATTAGTGTTTTTATTATGTAAAAATTGTCCAACATTAATCTTGTAAATAAATTATATTAAAAAGAAGATAATGTGACAGTTGTTTATACTAGGAAATTGAAACAATGTATTTAACCAAATCCTATCACATATTCCAATCTTTTCTACAATTTCTCCCACTTTCTTTGTGTTTGTGCAATTAATTCCACTCCACTTTTTATTAGCACTATCTCTTACCACCACTATTTTATACATTGAAATCAATTCATTTTATTTTATATTATTTTATATGATTTGATATTTTCTAATGC
Organism: Lathyrus aphaca; assembly: GCA_963966055.1. NCBI lineage: Eukaryota > Viridiplantae > Streptophyta > Magnoliopsida > Fabales > Fabaceae > Lathyrus > Lathyrus aphaca. The sequence continues at coordinate 595,207,804 of OZ014520.1, read as the reverse complement.
ATTATTAAAATTTTACTTTATAATAATATATTAAAAAATTTAGTAAAATTAAAATTATTTAAATTAAATCATTACGATTAAATAAATAATAAATTAAATTGTTAAATATAAAAAAATATTTGATTAATTAAGCTTAATCTAATCTAATATATGGGGAGAAATATAACTCGATTGGTTTAAATAATTGATTTAATAATTAAAAGGAGGTGAATGTAAATAGTTCAATTCATAATACTAATTTATAGTAATTATATAATCAGAATATTTTTACCAAATAGTTTAGTAGTTGATAATTTCACCTTTAAAGGATAAATAAGTGGAATGTCGCATATTTGAACTCAAGTCCATGCATCTTACTCCTCCCGTTTCAAAATGACTGTCGTTTTAGGGAATTTTTTTTGTTCAAAATGACTCTCATTCTCATTTTTTAATGAAGTAATAATTGATATTTTTTCAATTGTGTCATTTAATTATTACTCTTTCATTATTTGCAACACATTCACTATTACGGAAAAGACATTTAACAACGTTGAGAAATATATATAATGACGCATGCGCATGCGTTGCTATGTAGAGTGTTGTTGTATATGTGGTACTTACAATGACGGTCTTTGGACCATTGTTGTATTCTAGAAAACGCGCACCATTTCACGACGGTTAGTTTTCACAACCGTTAGTTTTCACAACCATTGTGATATAACTAAAGGTAATCTGGTTCGAAACTCAGCAATAATATTTTTTATTTATATTATTTTGGTCATCGTTCAACATACAACTACAGTTAGGATTTTATAACCACTATCAAAACCTCTGTTTTAAATATAAAAATTCTCTGCTTATCAAATTCTTCATATATTTTATCCTGTCATAACAACTTTTGTTTACATCAAACATAATTCTTTCTATATTTTATCCTTATAACTGAAACAAAGAATTTACATAAAAAACTAACAACTAAAATTGTTTAACTCAAATACAATATGTGCATCAAAAGTCAATATTATTGATTACATTATGTGCATCAAACACAATATCATCTACATCAAACACAATATGTTCATCAAAAGCCAAAATTATTGTTTATATTATGTACATCTAAAAATATGTGCATCAAAAAATATGTCGAGGAAAGTTATTGATAAATCAAACAACAGGAGGACCCTTAAGCGCATTGTGGATATACACCCAACGTTTACGAAGATCTATAAAGTCCTCAATGAGGAATGGGGTTTGATCGTTAAACATCTACATAAGAAAGAGCAAAAAAGACAATATCATGCATGATAATAATTCAATAGTCAACTTATATATTATAAATGTAAACATTTTATGACATATATATACCTTATCCCATGATTCAACAATGTCTCCCTAGACAATATTTAACATGTGTTTCATGACATAATACTCACACCCGTAACTTCCGAGTTGTTTCCCCGTCTACAAATTTAAGAACAATATAATAACATGAATATAACCACACATGAATATAAATAAAAGAAACAGGTAATCAGGCTACTTACCTTAGAAGCCATCCATGTGAGATTTTTTCTAACATTCCTCATCATATTAACTTGTTCCACATAACTGTACATTGAAAATGAATCAAATATATTACATGATAAACTAATTACAGTTAATATCAAAGAAAATGATATTAAACATATACACTTACGTTTGAATAATAACTTTCATTGGTTTGTGGAGTGGATTATGCAAGGAACATAGTAATGTCACTGTATTTGTCCTAAATGGTACTATGATCAATTGCCAATGACCACTGAATGAACAAGGGAATATATATTATTAGTTTTTAGGGTTTAGGGTTTAGGGTTTAGGTAAGTTTGGTGCACGTAAGTATATAGTCGAATATACATGTCATTATAGAATATTATCATTTTTTTTGTATTTTCTCCCTTAATTTATTCATTATCTTTGACCATCTAGGTACATTCACCGTCTTTGTATAGTGTTAAATAAGTCAAGTACTTATGAAATCTTGGAGTCAACTTATATAAATTGGGTGTATAATGAACAAAGTATCATTGAAGGCTACGTGAAACACCGACTAAATGAGGGAGGAAAAGAATGTTACCTTGCATCATTTATCCTACAGAAAATGAGCAACTTACATAAGCAAACACATTTAAATAACATAAGCAAACCAAAACATATACTTTATAAATTTTTCAGCCACTAATCTTGAAGCCTTAGAGGTGTACTCTCCATTAGGTCTTACTCGAACCCTCTTCCATTTCTCATGTCATGACGGTGGAGATGGAATGTCACCATCTCCTATTTGTTGTTGTTTTTCCTACATGATTATCTTCTCCAGTTTTCTGTAACCCCCACAAGACAATCTATGGGGATGCATTTTTTCGCCTTATTTTGAACTCTTACTCCGCTTTTATCCTATTATTAACAGAGTGAGAAATGTGTATAGTATCTATAACTCATTAACATAACATTATTGGTTACATAAGACTAGTACTAACCTTGAGTTTCTCAGAACGACGTTTCTTCGCAAACTTGCACCACACTTTCTTCGATATAAAACTATATTGAATCCATGGACAATCCACTACTCTATGTAACAAATCAAACTCGATCGGAATTTTCACACCTGATGAGTTGCGAAGTGACTTGAATTGAGGCATCATTGTGACAACTCTTTGTGGTCTTTTCGATTGAGTATCAATCATTTGAGTTGTATTCGCAAAGCACTCAATCGTTTGAGTATCTTCGCTGCTTCATGATGAAGAACTCAACAATGTCGACATCTATGTTCAAAAACAACAACAACATGAACAACAAGAACATAAACAACAACATGAACAACAAGAACAACAACCACAGAAATGGAAAATGAGTTTACTCTAGATGCATGGGGAAAATATTTTATGTACACTAAACGTGATGACTAAGTAAACATTGTTGGTGTTGATGTTGTTGTTTTCTTCCTTCCTTACGACAACGAATGTGTTGTTGTTATCTTCCTTATTGACAATGACAACTTGGTTGGCGCATAATATTCCTTCTGTAACGATCGTGAGGATGATGACGAAAATGAAAATACTGTGAAAAATGGATATTGATGATGCAAGCTTTGGTTGGAATCATGTATTGTTTCACAGTATTGAACGTTAGGGTTTAGGGTTGAAATCGTGTATCATTTCGTCTAGTTTCTATTTTCAATGGAAAAAAGAATTACTGAAGAGAGAAGCAAACTAGCTAGAAATATATTGTAAAGCTACTACGACGGTCTATAACATCAACCGTTATGATACAAAATATATTGTAAAGCTACTATGACGGTCAATACCATAAACCGTTGTGATATATTCCTTTCATAATGAAGCACCATAGTTATATATTTAGAATTAATATATATATATATATATATATATATATATATATATATATATATATATATATATATATATATATATATATATATATATATATATCACAACGGTGGAAAAAACAACCGTAGTCATAACTTTTAAGTTTTTTTATTTAAAAGTAAATAAAACTAAAAAGGCGCACCTTAACATAAAAGAAATAATATATATGATGGCGTTGGGGTTTGAACACATGAAAGGTTGAAGGTATCACCATAGTTGGATTAACAATCGTTGTTATATACAAATATTTTTTAATCAAAAAGCAAATATAATACAACTGCGTCTTAGTTTCGATATGTCACAACGGTGTAGGGAAGAACCGTGGTGAACATGGCGTCATTGTTTACACATTTTGTAATAGTGATTAATAAGACTAATTTAGTAAAACTACAATATCTTATGACAATATTATTGCATTCCTTATTTGTGTGTAAACTTTTGAACGAAAGTCATTTTAAAACGGATGGATTATATCTTTATACAACTATTCTATTATATCAATTAATAATATAAGTTATTAGCGGTCTATTAGTCTATTATAAAAATCAGAACAGGGCCTCCAATTTGTTTGGGTCAGCCAATATATATATATATATATATATATATATATATATATATATATATATATAGAGAGAGAGAGAGAGAGAGAGAGAGAGAGAGAGAGAGAGAGAGAGAGAGAGAGAGAGAGAGAGAAAGGATATTCTTACTCCAAGAGTAAATTATTAAAACTTACTCCACATCTTGACCATTGGTTCATTTGTAATCAATGGTTATAATAATTAGTAATTATTCAACATGTGATTAATTGTTTCTCTCGACATATTTAATTACTGACTAATTATTATAACCATTGATTATAAATGAATAAATGGTCAAGATGTGGAGTAAGATTTAGACACTTACTCCTAGAGTAAGAATATCTCCACTTAAAATATATATATATATATATATATATATATATATATATATATATATATATATATATATATATATATATATATATATATATATATATATATATATATATATATTTATGATACTTGTTTAGTAATTTAATCATTAAGATTTTATTTATTAAATGTGAATAGTTTAATAAGTAAGTATTAAAAAAAAAGTTAATGTGATAGTTGTTTACACTATGAAATTGAAAATATACACCAATCAAGCCCTATCACATATTCCAAATCCACAATTTCTCCCACTTTCTTTGTAATTGTCCAATCAATTCCACTCAACTTTCTATTAGCACTATCTCTTACCACCATTATTTAAATCCACCAACAAACACATGCTTCATCTCAATTCCTACCTCTACAACATAACAAAACCAAACATTCTACTACCTTATTTTCTTTAACCAAATGAAGCTCTTTTCTTTCTTTCTTTCTATATTTTTCTATGCATACTTTTCTCATGCCCCAAACACAACTTTAGCAGCAACCTTAACATTACAAAACCAAACTGATCATCAAGCATTGCTCCAATTCAAACACACAATAACCGACCCAAATGGAGTCTTAAACTCTTGGAATTCTTCCACACACTTCTGCCACTGGCATGGAATCACATGCAACACCATGCATCAAAGAGTCACAAACTTGAACTTACAAGGAAACAGTTTACATGGAACCCTTTCACCTTACATTGGAAACCTCACTCGTTTAAGAAACATCAACCTCGAAAACAACAGTTTCATCGAAAAAATTCCACACGAACTCGGTCGGTTGTTAAAACTACATCAAATCTCTTTGAGCAGTAACATGTTTTCAGGAGACATTCCTAACAGCTTGTCAAATTGCTCCAATCTTAAAGTCTTGCATTTGCTTCAAAACAATCTCACTGGTAAAATACCAACCGAATTCGCCTTTCTTCGAAAACTTCTCCATGTAAACATCGGAAAAAACCATTTAACCGGACGGGTTCCTTCTTTCACAAGTAACCTTTCTTCCTTGATAAGTCTTGGTCTTGTTTACAACAACTTAGAGGGAGATATTCCACAAGAAATATGTCTCCTAAAAAACTTGAGAAACATAGGACTTACCTCGAACAAATTATCGGGTATGTTTCCGTCTTGTTTTTATAATATGTCATCTCTTGAATTGATCTCAGTTACTAATAATAGCTTCCGCGGTTCTCTTCCGTCGAATATGTTCCAAACATTACCTAATCTCCAAGTTTTTCAAATTGGAATAAATAATATCTCAGGCACAATCCCAACTTCCATTGCAAATGCTTCTAATTTGACATCATTCGACATTGGTGAAAACTCTTTTGTTGGACAAGTTCCAAGTCTAGGGAAGCTACGAGATCTTCGTTGGCTAAACATTGAGTTCAACATTCTAGGTGACAATTCAAGTAATGATATAGATTTTTTGCAAACTTTGACAAATTGTACAAAGTTAGAAATGCTTAGTATAGCTGCTAATAATTTGGGAGGTTTTCTCCCAAATTCTATAGGCAATTTATCCCACTACCTTAATTATCTATACCTTGGGGGTAATGAGATATTAGGAAAAGTTCCTAACTCGTTAGGAAATCTAGTAAACTTAATCATGTTGAGCATGGGACATAACCACTTTGAAGGAACCATTCCAACAAGTTTTGGACAGTTCAAGAACATCCAAAGGTTAGATTTGCGCGAAAACAAGTTGTCAGGAGAAATACCGATTTTCATAGGAAATTTCAGTAAGTTGTCTTATTTATCAATGGAAGAAAACATGTTAGAAGGAAATATTCCTTTGAGTATAGGGAAGTGTCAAATGTTGCAATTTCTAAACCTTTCACAAAACAATCTTCGAGGACAGATACCCTTAGAAGTTTTTCAAATTTCGTCCTTAACAATGGGATTGGACTTATCTCATAATTCATTGAGTGGTAGTTTACCTGACCAAGTAAGTATCTTGAAAAATATTGGTATGATAGATGTCTCTGAAAATCGTTTGTCCGGTGACATACCGATAACCATCTGCCAATGCGAAAGATTAGAGTACCTTCGTTTACAAGGTAACTCCTTTAGCGGAACCATACCTTCCAAATTGTCATCTCTCAAAAGTCTTAGATATTTAGACTTGTCGAGAAATCAATTATCGGGATCGATTCCTATAGACTTGCAAGATATGACTTTTCTAGAATACTTGAATCTATCTTTCAACAAGTTGGAAGGAGAGGTTCCAATCAAAGGTGTCTTTCTAAATGCAAGTGGGTTAGGAGTGACAGGAAATAATAAGCTTTGTGGAGGAATTTCAGAGTTGCATCTATCACCATGCCATGTCAACCGGATAGCTGTGATCATCAGTGTGATTGTTTTCCTTCTTATATTATTGTTTGCTCTAACCATGTACATGATGAGGAAAAGAAACAGAAAACCAACTCTCGATACACCGACAATAGACCAACTAGATAAGGTTTCATATCAAGAGCTACATCAAGGAACCGACGGGTTCTCGGATAGAAACTTGATTGGATCAGGAAGTTTTGGTTCTGTATACAAAGGAATTCTTGCATCAGAAGGTAAAGTTGTTGCCATAAAGGTTCTGAACCTTAAGAAGAAGGGAGCGCATAAGAGTTTTATCGCGGAATGTAATGCACTAAAAAATATCAGACATAGAAATTTGGTCAAGATTTTAACATGCTGTTCTAGTACTGATTATAAAGGTGAAGAATTTAAGGCTTTAGTTTTTGATTATATGGAAAATGGAAGCTTAGAAGACTGGATTCATCATCCAAGGACAGCGAATTCAGAACAGCCAAGAATTTTGAGCCTTGTTCAAAGATTAAATATCATGATTGATATTGGTTATGCATTACATTATCTTCATCGCGAATGTGAGCAATTAGTCCTTCACTGTGATATAAAGCCGAGCAACGTCCTTCTCGACGATGACATGGTTGCGCATGTGAGTGATTTCGGCATATCAAAACTTGTCTCAACCATTGATGATGCAGCTTATAGGGAAACTAGTTCTCTCAGAATAAAAGGGACTATTGGTTATGCTCCTCCGGGTATGTTCGAAACTCTTTACTCAATTAATGTTCATTAAAAATTCTCGTATATATCGAATCATAACAATGTTGTATACATATTTTAGAGTACGGAATGAGTTCTGAAGTATCGAGCTGCGGTGACATGTATAGCTTTGGAATACTCATGTTGGAAATGATTACGGGAAGACGACCGACGGATGAAAAGTTTGAAGAAGGTCAAAATCTGCATACTTTTGTTGAGGATTCATTTCATGGTGGTAGTATTATGCAGATTTTGGATCCAAATCTTGTACCAAGAAATGAAGAGGCAAGAGTAGAGAAGTGCTTAGTTTCAGTTCTAAGGATTGGACTTGCTTGTTCGATGGAATCACCAAAAGAAAGAATGATCATAGTAGATGTTACGAGAGAGTTAGATATAATCAAAAGGGTCTTTCTTGATGGTTAGATAAACTAAGATTTATATGTTTTTTCAGATCTTACCAGATTGATTTTAAAAATTCTGAACTGCATCAATATGCATCCTTCATGTAACATCTATTATCATACTGCAAAACCATCAAATTCTACCAAACAAGTGTTGTTTTATCGTATGAACTTGTCTTTATGGATTTACTTTTTCATTAAGGTTGCGTGACATGACAAAATCAGATAGATGGAAACAAGTTTTTGGATTAAAAGTAAGGACTAATGTTGCTTCTGTTATTTTCTCCTCGAACCAATCCGAGAAATAATTGGTTGGTTTAAATTTGATTGATCAAATCATTAGAAACAAATGCGAAAAAATATTTCAAAAAAATATTTAATTTATATCAACTAATTTTTAATATTATTATAAAATTCTTAATTTTTGTTTGTTTGTAGATATAAGTTGTGAATGTGACGTTTTATTATTTTATTCTTGAAGTTTAATATCTTATACTAGTTTCCATAATAATGATGATATAAATTATATAAATTAGTATGGTTGGTTCAAATAGACGGATTCGAATTTTAAAAATCCATTATCCGAACCAATTAACATCGGATTTCATTGGTTTGATTCGATTTTTTGTGAACTCAAAAAATATCCGACCCAAGCACCATGGTTTGGTTTGGATTCTAGTTTGGTTCGGATTTGCCCAAACCAATGAACACCCCCATATTAGGTGAGTGTAAATGTAGGAACATGTCACTATTTCAATTGGGAAATTAATTTTTAAAAAATTCTTAAGTTCCATATCGTTTTACAAAAATAAATGTATTTACGTGTTAGTTGAAAAATTCTTTAGTCAGACATTGTTGAGATTAAATGTTTTGGTTAACTTACTTCATTATGTAAATAAATCACCTATTTCATTACAAAACACACCAAAAATTTATATTGAATTTTTCCTTCCTTATTCTCATAAGTTTAATAACATACTTCATTATCTTTGGGAAATTATTTGAATTTTTCCTTGTTTGAGAAATTATGACGACTAATATTTATACCAGATACTATGTGTGGTATTTATACCTACCATATTTGATTGGTCTTTGTACCATCAAATGGTGTATTTTTATATCGATTATCTATTATGTAAGTAGTAATTGTACAATATATAACTGAGTTCTTTTATCCTGGAGATGTCGTAATTGAATAACTGATTTGCACAACTTTGAATAGTGTCGCGAAACGTCTTAAAAGAGTGATCTAGTCTGCGACCCGACCCAATAATTTCTTTAGTGACAATCTTTCAAAACTGTAAAACAATAATTTTAAGACGTTTCAAACTACCATGACTACCAAAGAGATTATTGGTACTTTTGCGACTGCTTTCTATGACAAATCTCAAGTTTGAGGGAAGACACTTCAAACGTTGGCAACAAAAGATAAAGTTCTTCTTAACGTTGAAAAAGGTTGTCAACATTATGACTGAAAAACATTCATGTTGCTCCTTTAGAATTAACCAAACCAACTAACGGTAAGAAATTTGATATTCAAATAGAACATTTAATAGTATTGAAGTTGAATTTGTTGCACAAATTAAAGCAAACGATTTACAACTCAAGAAAGAAATCATCTTGTGAAAAGACAATGATTATCTCTACAAAATCATATTCTGAATGAACTCACAGATGATACGTATGATTATTACAATAGTTGTGATAATGTAAAACAGATTTGTGAAGCTTTGAAAAAGAAGTATGATACCGAAGAGGCTATAACAAATAAGTATGTTGTTAGTCGCTACTTGAAATATCATATGATATATGAAAGATCTGTGGAGGTTCAATGTCACGAACTTCAAAAAATTGTTCATGAGATCATCACTGAAGGTACGTATTTAGATAAACAATTTCAATTGTTTTTATTATTGACAAGTTGTCCTTAATTTAAAAAAAATTTAAAATTTTTGTTTCACCACAAAACAAAAGAGTTTTTAAGCAATATGGAATTATACATGAAACCACTGCACCATATTCTCTTGAAATGAATGGTAATGCATAAAGAAATAATATAACTCTTACTGAACTAGTTGTTGCTATTATGTTGAATTTTGGTGTTTTATCTCACTCACAAAGGAAATTTTATTATCTATTAGATATGTCTTGAATATAGTTCTTAAGTCTAAAAATAAGATCTCTTATAAGATAACAAAGAAAAGAAAATCAAACGTGTCTTATGTTAGAACTTGGGGTTGTCTTATGTCAGAATTTTGGACCCAAGGCAAGTTAAACATGTTATTGGAGCCTATGAATGTTTATTCATTGTGTATGTAGCAAAAGTAAGACATATAAGTTTTATGACCTAAATGCTAAAGTGATCATATAATCAAATAATGTTGAAGTCTATGAAGATGAATTTCCTTTTAAATTGAGAAATAATGGGAAGGGGCTTAATCTAATCACGTTCTTGTGATAAGAAGCACCGAAAACAACGAAGAAATAGAAACAAAACTTCAACGAAGTAAAAGAGTAAGAGTTGCTAATGACTATGTGGCCGATACATTCGAAGAAGATCCAACAAATCTTCAAGAAGTCATGTTATCTTTGAATGCATATTTATGGCAAGAAGTTATTACCGATGAGATACATTATTTAGAATTTAACAGGACTTAAGACACGGTAGACTTTCCCCCTAGCAAGGTTGTTGTATAGGTCTGAAGAACGGGAGAGCTTGGAGCGCTCCTTGACCAAATCTTGGAGGAACAAGATCTTATTGTGTAGGTCCAGATGAAAATGCCACCAGAATAAGACAACCTTCCACTAGAGAAGGAAAAGTAAGAGGTGGAACTTTGGTAGCTTCAGTGGTCGCAACAATAACTTATTGTTGGGCGGTAGATCAAGTGATTTTGAATATCACTATGCTTGAAGAATTTGATGATAAATTTGTTTGAGAAAGAGATGGAAACTTCAAGAAAAGAGATCAGTGATCTGGATTTTGGTGGAGAAACAATGATTTTTCGTGAAAATTAGTAGGAATCAGAAGTCGATTTCCATAGATGACACCACCGTTCGGTTAGGAACTATAAATAGAAGACGAGGTGGTGGAGTTATGTTTCTCTGTGGTTTAAGCAATACTTCTGATGTGATAGAGCGGGGCGGACCTGCAAGGATTCTAATTCCAAAGTCAATATGAGAATAAAAAATAATATATCCTTAAAAATGAATTTGAATATTTAAAATGACGCAATTTTCTTTTATATATCAAGAGCTATCAAAACTACCCGTGAATAATATGGTGAGTTGTAAGAACAATGGTGTGTTGTAAGAATAATTGTCGTTGGACAGGATAGTGATTGATATATTATTATAGAGCAGAAATATTTGCATTTGATTTGAGTGAAAATCTACATATTTTATCTACCTTTCTTTTTGGAACTTGCTTTTGAACCTTTTATTAGAAACCTCGCCGGAACATATATGATTAATTAGTGGCTACAAGGATGTGTTACAAATTTATTTCGGCACATATATGATTAATTAGTGGCGACAATGCCAAAATCTAATGAGAAAGTGATAAGAAAGAAACAATACACTAAACCTAAATTAAACACACTTAGGAGTAAATATTTTACATGAACAAAATTCAAATGTAGATCTAATATGATGATAAAAGATAAAATCAGAATATTTTTCTATGTGTTACACTTCAGACATCAAACATCAGACTAAAAATCATATGAACCACGAAAAATAAGAGTTAAATTTCAAACATCAAACTACCAGAAAAACAAGAACACGGGTAGTGTTAAACACATAACTACAAGCAATAAGAAAAACGAAACCCATATTTTCCGTCAAAGTGGTAGTAGAAGTAACATCAAAGTTCGAAATCGTAAGACTTACAAACACTAAATGCTAACGGAACAACAAACACAAATACAGAGAGAAGAAATATGACGAAGAACTTACATGATGATTAATGCTGGTTGGTTACAGCTACTTTGGTGGACGATGATGAATTTTCGTGAACGGCGGCTGGAGTTCTTGAGAGACTTAAGATGAAAGGTGAAAACCCTAGCAAAGAAAGTGAATTGAAAGGTTGTATGAATTCTTTCTGAGACTCAATTTGTGTTGGTTGGTCACTTGGTTTGTGTTGGATGTAGATTTTAGTGAGCTTGAATATACCCAGCCAGCTCAATCCCATTATTATCTCACAAGTAACGGTCGATTTAGGATTTCATTGGGTTCAAAAATTCAAACCTAAACCGACCGTTTTAACCTATGTAAACCCAATTTTTTCAAACTGATAAACCGGACTACCCGAACCGATGCCTAACGAATCTCATGGATAGGTCGGTTTGAGCCGGTTTCCATGATTTTGTCCAGCCCTACTAGTACTTGGATTTATCGCTTTATGTCATATCATGTATATCTCATGCCTTGACATTGATAATATGTTTTTTTTGTCTATTCTCTTAAAATTAAAATAATAATGATGAAAAAATAATGATAGTAAAATAAAATGAGTGACAATTATTTAATTTAATTTAATTATAAAAATGTTGTAGCATAAGCGTGAGTGCGTGACAGATAATAATATTCACATGACAATGTTACTTTTGGTTGTTTTTAACGTTAATAATATTAATAGCACAACATAAAGCAATTTTTTCGAAAATGCAACGAAATAACAAAAAATGATATAATTGGTAAGAATAATAATATTTTAGTATTTGTTTAAATTGAGGTATATAAAATTAATTTTGACAAAAATAAGTTATAAAATTAATAGAGAATAATTGTTATGCAGTGTTAATTTATTATCATCATCTATTTGTATTATTTTATAAATTTTTAAGATAAAAGTCAAATTTATTTTAATATCTAATTATTATGATTTATTGATAGTGTAAAACTTCACATTAATAACGCATTTCAATTAAATTCAAATTAATATTAATTTAAATTAAATTAAATTTGATAGAATTAATTTTAAAAGAATAGAGTTTAGTCGAATTAATTTATATTTGAATATTAAATTTAAATTAAAAAATTATAAATTCTAATTTTAAATTATATCAATTCTAGAGATTAGATAAATTCTATTTTAGAAAAATCAAATACTTCAAAATTAGTTTAGAATTAATGATAAACCTTCAAAATTTAAAATACTTTTTGCCTATTCCATTTTCTCATAATACTTAAAATAAAAAATGAAAGTTACTTTCTAAAAAAACGTAAACTCTATTCCTACATCTAAATTCTAATCCCACCTGAGCAAACACGATTTCAGTTCAATCATGTCTTTCATTTCCACTCTCAGAAGATCCATCTCACCCTTCATCCCACACTTTTCAATCCAACGCTTCCAAATCCTCCACCCAACCTCATCTTCCCCATCTCGGAACGCTCTTTTCGCCGTCATTCTCGCCGGCACCACTCTAGGGTTTCTTCTCTACACCACCGACTTTAACTCAACTCTTTTTCAACCTTCACTCTCTTCCTCTCTTGACTCGTCAACACCGAATTCAGAAGACCAAAACCTATCTCGTTTTTCACCTTCTTCATTTCTTACGAAATTCTCCCTTCCGGAAACTTCTGGTGCCTTCATTTTTGGAGGCAAGTTTATCTCCCGCTAATTTTTATTTAAATTTTGAATAATTGAGTAAGAATTTTTTGGTTAATTGAGAATGCTGAACGGTGATTTTGTTTTTTGGTTGATGCGTTGCAGAGACGTATAGGAGAAAGGTTTTTTTCAACTATGAGAAGCGCATGCGGTTGCGAAGTCCTCCGGAAAAGGTATTTTTTCACGCGTGGTTGATTATCATCACCTAGTTCTAAGATATTGACTAGACTTTAGAAAATTTTTGTGTATCTAATTTCAATAGATATCTATCTTTATAAATAACATAAATGTGAATTGATTAGTTGGTATTTGCCTATATTTAAGTAAAAAATTTAGACACTTTTTTTTTTAGTTGCTTATAATTGAGTTTTGATGGATTAAGTACTTTCTCAGTGCCAGAGCTGTCTTAAGTTTTTGTTTTTGGAGGCCATAGGTAGGTTATAAAACAATTCGAGACTTTTTTTTGTTTTAAATAGCCTAGTACCCTTTAATGATGAATAAGTGAAGTGTCACATGTTCGAACCCGCATCCCTTGCATCTGATGTCCCTCCACAGCTATCAACCTAGCTGGTTTAATGGGATATTATTTAACCACGTTTTATCAATGATAAATATTTAATGAGACCCTATTTATGTCCTCCCTGTGCTTAAAAATGACTTTTGTTTAAGGTTTTTGCACACAAATTAAATTAAAGAATGCAATAATATTATCATAAGACATTATATTTTTACTAAATTAACCTTATTAATAAGTTGATAGTAGTGTACTGAGTAATAATTAAAAGACATAATTGGAAAAATGACATTCATTTTTACATTAAAAAGTGAGAATGACAGTTATTTTGAAACAATTTTTATTTGCTAAAATGACATTCATTTTGAAACAGAGGGAGTATTGTTTAACCGTAACAAATTTTAGGCCCAGCCTTGTACCGTCAATCATCATAGTCATTGTGTATATTAGTTTAATTCATAATATATACTTTTTGTTGACAATCTAGAACATATATTGTAGTTGTGAAATATGTCATTTTGTATTTAAAAGTTTATAATCAAATTTTAGGCCCTGCCTTGTACCGTCAATCATCATAGTCATTGTGTATATCAGTTTAATTCATAATATATACTTTTTGTTGACAATCTAGAACATATATTGTAGTTGTGAAATATGTCATTTTGTATTTAAAAGTTTATAATCAAAAAACAACAACAACAACAATAATAATAATAATAATAATAATAATAATAATAATAATAATAATAATAATAATAATAATAATAATAATAATATGTCTATGTATCTGTTAGGTGTTGGGTCATCAATTCTTTAGGGGTCTTCATGAGAGAGTATTTTATATTGGGGTTGGGGTCTTTCTTTAAGAGCAACACACTATTATGTGAGAGAATATTCACCTAAAACCTTAACATGATAGGTGTATGAGTTCTCTCATTTATATAGTGCTCAATCTCCACTTTTCTAATCATGGGATTTCCCCACACTTTTATTTGTCAACGCTTCCAACTCACACTTGTTTTTCTCAACATTAGGAATCCAAGAATAGAATTCCAAACAATAACACTTTTATTAAGAAATAGGATAGATTAGGAGAGCATCTATCCTCACTCATGGGTTTCCCTTCAATATGAATATGTTACTAGTTAAAACGTATACTTGGATCTATTGCTAGTTATGACATTGTTGATTAATTAGGTATGGGAAACAAAAACAACAACAACCAAGCCTTACCTCACTAAACGGGTCGGCTACATGGGACACAAGATGTAACTAATTTTTCCTGAAACAAAGACAATTCTCTCTTTTTTATATATGTTTTTGGCCGAAGGGAATGTTTTGGCCTAGTAGGGAATTATGTAATTCTTCCCCATTTTCGATACCATAGCAATCTGACATTTTCATTACATTGAATGAATACAATGGTTTCTTAGTTCCTTTTGAAGCGTGAAATGTACATTGACAATCTTTACTCCTTTTCATTAAGGTTTTTGAATACTTTGCATCTTATCTATCACCACAAAGAGAAGTACTCATGATGCCGGCAGACCTAATGAGGGCTGTAGTTCCTGTTTTCCCTCCATCTGAATCTCACTTTGTTAGAGATGGATACTTGATAGGAGAAAGAAGCCCTGGCCATTTATGCTGCTCTCCTTCAGAATTTTTTATGCTTTTTGATCTAAACAATGATGGACTTATATCTTTTAAAGAGTGAGTCAACTATATTCTCTCTGATTATCTTGTTCTCCATTAACAACTTTTTCTGTGTTTGTTGTGTAGTGGGTATGATCTACTTATTGTGAGAAGTTTAATTTTTTAGTCTTTCAACTTTTGTTAATTATCTTGCTGTGGGAAATGGGCTACCGTAGAGTGGAGGCAAAGCAATCTAACTAGGATCTGGCCCGAGGACCAAGCAGTTCATAAATGGACCTGCTGATATTTTATCCAGGGTTCTTGGCTAGTTTTGTTCTCCTTAAGGCTTTCTCTTTAATCTTTAGATCTTCATAACTTGTCTGTTTGTGTCCATAATACCCTTATTTTTCTCTGAAGCAGGTATATCTTTTTTGTAACGTTACTCAGCATCCCAGAATCAAGCTTTTCTGTGGCATTTAAAATGTTTGACGTGAACAACAATGGGTGAGGGCTCATGGTATCTTTGAAATTGTAATCACTAACTGTTGGAAATTCAAGTTTGAGTGATTAAGTCTCACTTTACTTAAGAATGAGTTAAATGAAAATGTTTTAAGAAAACTGATCTACATATTTAATCACTTGAAGTTTTGTATAAAGTTGTGATGGAAAATTTGTTCTTATGATTAGTTGCTTCATATGATCTTGCTTTCAGGCCCCTGAACTCTAGCTCCCAATGTGGTATAATCTGCTTTTTACGAATTTTAACCATAGATTTATTTCTCAGAATTTTAGTATGAATCTAACTCAATCCAAAAGGCTATTTCATGGGGCGAGGGTTGTCTCCCACTTATAACCACTATCTCATATATATTACTAGTCAATATAGGATCTTTAACGGTATTAATTCATAATGTTTTTAGATCAAGGACATTGCTACTTGTTTGTTGTCAGTGGCATCAACTTCAAGCCTGCATAAATTGTTGCTTTGTTGGTCTAGCTACATTATGAATTGATTTTTTTAGTAGTGTGGGAGCTTGATCATTCCCTATAGTTCCCTTCGTCTGACGAGGTTAATTAATTTTCCCCATTTATAGAGAGATAACCAAGGAAGAATTCAAGAAAGTGATGGCATTGATGCGAACTCATCATCGACAAGGTGTTCACCACAGGGATGGACTGCGAACTGGTCTGAAGGTGAACGATTCTGTGGAAAATGGAGGGCTGTTGGAATACTTTTTTGGTAAAGACGGAAAGGGTTGCCTCAAAATTGATAAATTTGTGCAATTTTTACAAGACTTGCATGATGAAGTAAGTTCTAGCTGTTCCATTCTCACCATGTCATTATGGGTTTGATTGATTTTGTCTTATGGATAGTGGATTTGTTGAGGGACTAGGAAGTTTTGCTTTACTGAAGTTTGCACCCTCTCTCTAGTGTTTCACTCTTATGTTAGGGGGAGTTCTTATCTTTGAAATGCACTGTAAGCAACAATTTCACAAATTTGATAATTGTGCATATAGAAAATCCATACTTTTATGTTTGAGATATCATTAATGTTGTGGTAGTTGTGACTTGTGATAGTAGCATTCAAACCGAGAAAACCATAATCGCTTAGTAGTTATAAGAACTCTCACTGTTTTCTATTTTAAGTTTTAGTCATTATTAAAGACTGTAATATTACTAATATATGTTAATATTGGCGCATCCTTTAAAAAGTAATCATACTCTTAAGAAACTGATCTATTTACAGAGCCAAATAAATTGTCTTTTAATAACCTGAACAGATAATAAAGATTGTGTTTCAAAATGCTTGTGGATAGTATTTCTCTTGTATGAATTTGAATTCCTACTAAAAAAATTATATGGATAAATATCATTTTCTATAGTGGCCGTGATTATCTATGAGACTATGACAGTTAATCTACAATATTTATGCAGATGCTGAAGCTGGAGTTTGCTCACTATGACTACAAATCTCGAAAAACAATTTCAGCCAAGGACTTTGCACTCTCCATGGTTGCTTCCGCCGACATGAGTCATCTAGGCAAGTTGCTTGAACGGGTTGATGAAATGAATGATAATCCACGCTTTAAGGACATGCGCATCACATTTGAGGACTTCAAAAACTTTGCCAATCTAAGGAAAAAGTTATTTCCATTTTCATTAGCCCTTTTTAGTTTTGGAAAAGTAAACGGCCTGTTGACGAGAGATGATTTTCAGCGAGCAGCGTCACATGTATGACATTTATCCTTGTTTTATGCTTAAAAAAATTTGATTTATATTATATGGCTAAGATGGCAAGTTCATATTTTGTTTGTTTCAATTTCAGGTTTGTGGCATATCTCTCTCCGACAATGTGGTTGAGATTGTTTTTCATTTGTTTGATACAAATCAAGACGGAAATCTAAGTACAGACGAATTTGTCAGAGTGCTACACAAGCGAGAAAGAGACATTGGACAGCCTGTAGAAACAGGAATGTTGGGTTTGTTGTCTTCCCGCTGGAACCGTAAACAAAACATCTCACCTTCACAGTTGTTTTCCGGATAGGTAAAATTATTACTTCCACAGCCATTTTAAACCAGAAATGATACAGTGAATATGAGCCCTTGTTTGGAAGAGAGAAAAGGTGGGCACAAAAATAAATCATTGTTGACAGCTTAGAAATAGCAAATATGTATTGTTGTAAAAAAAAAATGCTAATGATGTGGTCATGTCTGACAGTTGTAACTACCTACATAGGGACCCTTTCCAGCTTTGTAACCAATATAAAACATTTTTTATGTTCAATAAAATTTGTTTTTGGAATATTTCAACTCTAGCATATTTACTATATTTATTTATCAATCATTTTTTATCACATATAGTAAAATAAGCAAAAAAAAATCACATGAAAAAAATAAAATAATAATTCCTGAAGCCGCGGAGCAAATTTTTTATACGGACTGAAATAAAGGAATATTCTCAGGCAGAAAACAGTGAAAAGGACAAGAACAAATTCATGTTTGTCTCACTATGAATGTGAACATGAACATGTCAAATGTAAAAAAACAACTATAGTTGAAAAATTCCACGTGTTCAAACAAAGGATGATACACAATTAATTAACATTAATATTAACCCATTTTTGTGTGTCGTTTAGTACTTTCCCCCCAATTTTCCTCGAGAAGAAAAGCGCCCACCCTTTTATTCTCCATTATTATCAATATTATTTTTCCACACGCTTCCATCCACGTTGACTTCAAAACAAAAGAAACATCGAAACAAACCCTAAATTGTAATATTTCTATTTCTCTCCCTCCAAATTCATTCATTTCAGATTGAAAATTTTCTGTTTAATTTTTTTTTTCATCTTCAATTGATTATTATTATTATTATTGTTATTGTTAATATTTGAAATTGATTGATCAGAGATCTATGGGGAAACCAGCCGGGAAAAGGAAGGATCATGAATCACCAAAAGTAAACAACAATCACAATAACAAGAAGGGTTACGAGCGTTCATCATCCTCAAAAGCATTAGATGATGACACAGCTATGTTCATCAACATGTCACAAGAGCTAAGAGAAGAAGGTAATAAACTTTTTTACCAGAAAAAAGACTATGAAGGTGCTATGTTAAAGTACGAAAAAGCCCTCAAACTCCTTCCCAAAAATCACATAGATGTTGCTCATCTTCATACAAATATGGCTATGTGTTATATGCAATTGGGTCTTGGTGAGTATCCTCGAGCAATCAATGAGTGCAACCTTGCTTTGCAGGTTTCGCCTCGGTATAGCAAAGCTCTTTTGAGGAGAGCTAAGTGTTATGAAGCTTTGAATCGGTTGGATTTGGCTATGAGAGATGTTAGAGTTGTTTTAAATGCTGAGCCGAATAATCTTTCGGCGTTGGAGGTTCTTGATAGCTTGAGAAATACTATGGATGAGAAAGGGATTACTATTGATGAGACCGAGATTGCCTTGGCGGCTATACAGCAGCAAGAGTCTCCCGCTGCTCGGTTTAGGAAAGTTGTTAATGAGAAGATTAAGAAAAAAAAGGGACACAAAGGGGAAGGTGAGGAAGAGCGTAAAAGTAACGTTGTTGCGGAGAAGAAAACCAATGTTGTGAATGTTAAGGTGAAGGGTAAAGATTCTAAAGATAAAGTTATGAAGGATAAGGATAGTAAGGAAGTTGTTAAGAAAGATAAAGAGGTTACTAGGACTGTGAAGTTGATATATGGAGAGGATATAAGGTGGGCGCAATTGCCTGTGAATTGTAGTATGAAGTTGGTGAGGGATGTGATACGGGATAGATTTCCGGGGTTAAAGGGTGTTCTTGTTAAGTATAAGGATAGGGAGGGTGATTTGGTTACTATTACTACTACTTCTGAATTAAGGTTAGCTGAGGATTGTCATGTGCTTGGCTCGATTAGGCTATATATTACGCAGGTGGACTTTGATCAGGAGCCGCGTTATGATGAAAAAACGAGTAGTGGTGAGGTGAGAGTGGGGAATGGGGTTGGAGAAGGTGACAGGGGTGACAGGGCTAATAGGATGATTACTGTGGAGGATTGGCTTGTTCAGTTTGCGAGGTTGTTTAAGAACCATGTTGGATTTGATTCGGATTCGTATTTGGATATACATGAGGTTGGGATGAAGCTGTATTCAGAGGCGATGGAGGATGCAGTGACCAATGATAGTGCTCAAGAGCTGTTTGATATTGCTGCGGATAAGTTTCAAGAGATGGCTGCTTTGGCTTTGTTTAATTGGGGGAATGTTCACTTGTCTAAAGCAAGGAGGCGGGTGCCTTTTCAGGAGGATGGGTTGAGAGAAACGTCTTTTGAGCATGTTAAAGCTGCATATGAGTGGGCTAAGAAGGAGTACAAGGAAGCGGAAATGAGATACGAAGAATCTGTGAAAATCAAACCGGACTTTTACGATGGACTACTAGCTCTTGGGTATCAGCAGTTTGAGCAAGCAAAGCTATGCTGGTGTTATTTAATTGCAAATAATAACAAATTTGAAGTTGAGCCTTTTGAGGAGGTTCTACAGCTCTACAACAAGGCAGAGGACAGTATGGAGAAAGGGATGTTGATGTGGGAGGAGATTGAGGAACAGCGTTTGAATGGACTATCTAAATTAGATAAGTATAATGCACAGTTAGAGAAAATGGGGTTGCTTGGTCTTTTCAGGGATGTTTCTTCTAATGAAGCCGATGAGCACGCATCAAAGATGAGGATACAGATATATCTTTTATGGGGCACCTTATTGTACGAGCGTTCTGTTGTGGAATTTAAGCTCGGACTACCAACATGGGAGGAATGTTTGGAGGTTGCAGTTGAAAAGTTTGAACAGGCCGGAGCTTCTACAACTAACATTGGTGTCATGATAAAGAACCATTGTTCTAATGAAACAGCGATGGAAGGTATAGCTTGGAGAAAAATTATCCATCATGTGTGTATTTATCAGATGCCTTTCTTGTTTCAAATTTTCTACCGAACTGACAAACAAATTTTCATGATTACAGGGTTTA
This sequence comes from Lathyrus aphaca, assembly GCA_963966055.1. Classification (NCBI taxonomy): domain Eukaryota; kingdom Viridiplantae; phylum Streptophyta; class Magnoliopsida; order Fabales; family Fabaceae; genus Lathyrus; species Lathyrus aphaca. Next base: position 595,186,728 of record OZ014520.1, on the reverse strand, counting down.
AAATTGACGACATAGTGCAAGCATGGAATGAGATGTATGATGGGTGGCAGTTTGACGTTCCAACTTTCCGACTTGAACCATTGTTTCGTCGGCGTGTTCCTAGACTCCAATACATCCTGGAGCAATTTTAAGTTTTCTTCTTGAGTTTGTCATTCTTTATAGAGGGCAAAATTAGTGCTTCTATTTTCTTCCGTAATATTTTTGAAGGTTTCTACATTCCATTCCAAGACAGGTAAGTAAAATTATGATACTTATCCTACAGTTTTGTCTACATGTTCATATGACAGTAGATCTTCTAAATTGTGCTAGAAAGTTTAGGGAGTTTATGAGGATATATCTTAAGTGTTTTCTGTTGGTTAAAAAGTTAAGTGCTTATTTCTGGACTTACTCGTAATTACAAGTTTACAACAGGTGTTGTCTTTCTGTTGTTTGGCTCTCAAAGTTGAGATTCTTATTTCTGGGATTCCTTTTATATAATTTCCTGTTCTAGTTACATTGATTCAGTTAAACATTTTTTTATCAATGATGACATCTATGCGGTTGGTCTGAATGGATTTATTTTCCTTTTTTATTGCAGGTATTTTTCTTCATTTTTGTCAAAACTCCGTGAAAGGGTGCTATGATTGAATTATTTTTCCTATAGCAGTTTTGTAGAGGTTGTGATGTTAGGGTTAGAGTATTTTTTTTACCATTAAAGGGTTTGCTGTTGTAAAGTCAGTATATGATTCCATTTTTTGGTTTGAGGTAATGAGTGATTGGATTTTGTTCAGTTTGCAAACACAATAAAAAAAATTCAGCTTGGTGGGGTTTGATGGTTATTTAAGTTGTGAAATTGTTATTTATAGCACACTACATTTTGTAATCATATTTGTCTCCTTGAATCTCTTAATTTTTGTTTGGTTTTGTTAGTGGAGGATTTGAACTTATGACTTCCTTATCAATTCAACATCTGTGTGCTTATGTCTCCTCCTCCAAACCACAAGTGTCTTGGAGCACACTCCTCGTTTTCTAACTCAATTGCCATTTATGTTCTAACACTATTTTTGAGATAGTGAATGAGTTTCAGTCAATTGAAGGGAATGTGTTGAGAAGAGTATGTTGCTACCATTCCTTGAACATGCTTGTTGGATCATAGAATTAAGAAACTATCTTTATTTAATATTTCATTTGGGGAAACCGTATACCAATTACACATAAAGAATGGACACTCTTTAAGCACATGAAAGAGATATTTCATTGAATGAAGCTTTGTGTTGCAGAAATCAACTTTTTGACCTGTAACACTTGTGTTATCAGATTAACTAGGGGTTTGCTCATTACATCCTTCGTTTATTCTATATTCTATAAATTTCTAAAATTGTTTATGTCATGATGCACCACAATCACTCAACACCACAACGTTTATTAGAAATGGTTCTTTGTGAATGAATTCTTGAAACTAAAATATTTATCTTAATTATAGATGTCTAACCTTAAACTGTAATTTGACAAAGGAATGATGAATTCGTTTAAAAGTTGGTAAATAAATTTTAATTTGGGGCTGTACTCGTCAAAAAGTACAGGTTTGCAAAGTAGTGAGAGACTCCATGTATTAGCATGAGGTTGTGGTATTATGTGTAAATTGCGATCCGTCTTTCCTCACCATCCGATGAGGTATGTGTAAATTGTGATTCGTCTTTCCTCACCATGCGATGAGGTATTTTCAGAGGTTCTTGGGTTTAACGTTTAAGGTTAAGGGAAGTTACTTTCCCATTACTATATTATAGGAATGAGAGAGTTATTTCTTCTTTGACTCATTCTTCTAGTTCGTTGTAATAGGACGTGTCACCTCCCACGTCTACGAGTTTGAGTGGACTAAGAACAACGGGGTGAAATGTTACTAAGATCCAAGGCACTTTATGGCCCATTATCGGGCGATTTCATGGCCCATCTCGGACGGAGGATGGCTTCGTTGGATACCTCACACCTCGCCTATATGTTGACCTTCCTCACTTTTACGTAAGCGGTCCCCTCTCGGGGCCAAATAAAAATATATCACTACATAATCCCTCAAGCGCGAGGGATTGGTAAAAGGAAAAGCATTTAATTCACTTTGCGTTGTGGGAGCTTTAAAGTGGACTCCCTCAGGAGAGACTTTAAATTGAGTTTTTCAGGTGAGACTTTAAGTTGAGTCTCTCGAGCGAAAATATATGTTGAGTGTTCCAGGCGAATCATTATGTCAAAATGCTAAGGCGGGACCTTAAATTGAATATCTTAGAAGAGACTTTATGTCGGCGAGACTTTAAGTTGAGTTTCTCATATGAGACTTTAAGTTGGACCTGTATTGTTAGCACTCAAATACCCAAGTTAGTTCAAGATTCAAGATGAGTGTTGTGAAAAGTGAAAATCAGAGTGTGTACCTTGCTTTTAGTGTGAACTGATTTTATACCTTGTATCAAGTGGAATGAATTTGATTTAATTTGGGCCTTAACGCTTTCAGCCTCTAGCTGGCCCAAAACATTTGCCCAAGGTTTTGCCAGACATCGAGGGAGTCAAAAATGCCTTAAGTGATTTCACATGCCCTATAAGATGTTGTCTGGTAAGAGCTATAAGTGAAATTCTTGTAATCAATTAAAAGTTTGTGAGGGATAAGTGCATTAAATGCACTCCCATCATTGAAATGTTTCACCGCCTTCTCGTGACATGTGTAGTGATGTGACAATTTAGGGTATGGTGCGGCTTATTGTGCACTCTAATTCACTTGAGTATGCATGTATTCCTAAAGGGAAATCTAACCATTGATTTCATAATTATTCTCCTTTGTGATCTGGGTCGTTCAATCATTTTCTGGTTATAAATAAGTGGGAGTTGAACACTGAAAAACCTATTCACAATCCTTGGCATTCAAGTTCACTTTATTAGTAACATTTTCTCTTTTTCCTTCCAGAAAGTGTTCATCAATTATTGTAACTTTTCTATCAAAGTTTCAGCCTTACTTTATTTACTTTGCTTCACAAATCTCTCATTACTTGGTACACTTATCCCTTCAAGCTTTTACATTTAACATTTCATATTTTTTTAGTCAAAATGAGTGATAATATTGTTAACCTAACGATTGATTATGAGATCAATACTTCTTCCACGGTGAGGATGGGGAAATCTCCTAATTCTCATCTCCCTCCTCTTGCTCATGATCACCTAGAACCAAAAATCATATCCTTATTTGACGATTCTGACTCGGAAAAGGCATCTAGGAACTCCCTAAAAGAATGAGAATCATCGTATGACTCATTATAAGCCCTTTTTATCAAATGTCAATAGAGATATAAATTATAATAAGGTTCATATGCCTCCTCCCATCTTGAATGAAGAGGAAATACAAGATATAAAACATATGAGGGGATATGCTAACGATTTCATCTAACTTTGTTTGAGAACTAATAATTGTGAACCCATGGACATTGAATGGAAGTCCCAATTGGGTCTTCGTGGTAGGACATATGTAATGCTATGGATCACACACAACAAACATTCTAAAATCGACCACCTAGCTCAGAAGGGTATGACGATGTTGAAGTCGACCGAAGCGATTACGCACGGCTGGGTACTCCATCTGTTCAAAGTATTGAGGTAGCAATAAAAGTTATTTTCATCGTGTACGACAGTCCTTGGGATTGGTCATCTCTTCCAGTGGACCCCAAGAAGAGGATATGCATCATTTTCAAAGGTTGTACACAAGGATATGAATGCATATGTCTTTCTCTGATTTCGAGGTATGAAACATTTAAAAGTTTCCCCCTCTTAGCTTCATTTGAGGTCATGAGCATACATGAGGATATTCCAGCTATTTGTTGAGCATAATAAATATTGAAAGTCTTCGCTTAGGTTGTTTTTCAGTATATTTTATATGGTTCTCACCTCCTTGGACGACTACCGCAACCAATGACTCATTAGCTTCCACCTTAAAGACATTTGGTTTGACTCCTTCACTTGGTACCAGGGTGATTTTATGGGGCGTTTATCGCTGTTGAAGTTCTTCATGTCTGAGGTCATCTTGCTTTTTGACACCCTCTTGTCAATTCTTCTTGCTTTTCTAAGAACATGTTTCTGAAGTATTGGTATTTGTCTTATTTTCTTTAATCCTCCATTTTCTACCGAACCAAGCTTAATTTCCCTTGAAGAGACAACAATGAAGGAAAACCTGCATTATTGATTCTGAGGGATTGGTTACGAAGAATGGTTTCTCCTTGGCAAGGTTCATCCTACCAAGGTGAGGAAGATGTTGATTAATACTTACGCCACCGTGAGTGAGATCAGCCCAAAAGAAAGAAAAAATATTTTTGGTGAGAACGAAGTCTTGGAGTTTTTATATATGTGGGATTACATTTTGCAGATGATATGGACAAGTTTCAGATGTTTTATGACCTTTCAAGTTCCCAAGGCATCAATGTTAACTCTTCTAGTCGGGTTGTAATGCCTTCCACCCAAACTAATCTTCCTACTCCAACCACCAATACCATTATTGTTGTTGTTGGAGTCAAATGGTTTGTTACTGTTTCAACCACTTTGATTGTGAAAGAGACGCCATCATCCTCTATTTCAACAAAGATGGGTTGAGATGAAGACCAACCCCCTCCATGAAGAAGGTACTCCTAAACGAACTCATATTTCTAAGGAAGATGCTTTAAGGGAGATGACCCATTTACTATGGATTCCTATTTTTTCCCCTCCCGACTTGCTCGCACCCGTGATGAAGCTGATGTGGTTGTGTCAATTGAGGAATTATCTTATGTCCAAAACTTCTCTAAGGTGGAAAAGATGGAGCTCGTCTCTGAGATCACCTACAATATATACCATGCATCTTCCCTGTTTTCTCTGGTCATTGTTGGCCAAGGAAATGTCTTGGTTGCCAATAATTCCTAAAGGAAAGAGACACTTAGAAGGGGAAATGTGAAGCCATGGAACATATGTGCTTAGCCTTTCAAAAGGAGTTGACAGTGTTGAGAAGAAGGCCAAGGCTACTTACTCTCTACATGAGGATGTGAAGATTTATGACTCTCCCTTGGCCCTTGCGACTCGGGTAACTGAGCTGGAGGCACTCTCGCTAGCAACATTAAGTTGTACTTTGTATTAAGATGTATTTCGTCATGAATTAATCATATGGTGTTTTTTGTTTTAAAATTGGTGTCAAATGTTAGGCCAAATAAGGGCAAAATTATGTAATGATTTATATCAAATGTTAGGCCAAATGAAACAATTTGTAACTTCCGTCAAATGTTAGGCAAAATGAAAGCAAAATTATGAAATTTATGTCAAATGCTATGCATACTCTGTCAAACTAGTGCCACACATTATGTCATCATAGGTATATCAAAGTAGGCCAAGATTATGCAAAATTCTATCAAAATCAAAAGCAAATTTTACATATTTTCTCTAAGAACTATACAACATTAAGGCCCTACATTGTCAAAATTATAGGATTAGTATGTCACAAACACCAACATTCCAATAAGAAAATAGTTATTACATTAAAAAAAACTTTACATAACACTAACGTGGCTCTACTTAAATAATTATACTTAACTATAAGATACATGTTAATCATACAAGAAACTACAAAACATAAAAACTTGATTTTCCCAGCATAAGCATCTGGATTCAATTTCGAATGCGGCTCCTTGTTCTTCTTGTTTGAAGCTTCATACAACTCCCTCAATAATTCCACAACCTTTAAATCCTTCAACCTGTTCACATCTACATTTCCAACCAAATAATATCTCTTACTTCAACCAAATCATCATCCAATATGAATGGATCACATATTTATTGACATGTCACTAGTTTATTGGGGGTGTCCGAGAGCCTTTTATTTCCACCCATTGAATCTTTTAGTTTTTATCTTCCAATCTCATTTAAGGGCTTATAAAAAGGAATAAATTGTTTCTTTCTTCTCTTTCATTTTATTGTTTAGTTATCATTATATTTTCTTGGAGTTGTCTATCTCAAAGTGCTTCCCACCATTCTCGAGTATCTCTAAGTCTTCCTCAGCGGTAAGTTTCCCTGTATTTCCTTATTTTTCACTTATTTTATCCCATATTTATTTTTCTTTCTTTTTACAGTGGTTTCCTCATTATGTGAAATGATCATGCTTTTTACTCATCATCAACCTCTAAAATTGGACATCTCAATAAGAGTCTATCTTTATTACGATCGTTCTTGCAATAATTTGAGATCATATGAGCTTCACAACCACATTTTCTTCCTGGACGACTTTTCACATAGAAGGAAGACATGAAAATGGATTGTATACCTCTTTATTTATAAGACGACATAAAAATACCTTTGATTTAAATGTTGGGTGAGTAAATTCAACAAATGGAAAAAAAAAGGAGAAGAAGAAGAAGAATTAAGTTAAAAAGAATACCACTTTAAAGAAAACATTTACAATGACTAAAACCAGATTTTATACTATTTTTATGGATCACATACATATTTAACCTCTTTTAATAAATATTATATTATTTTTTATAATTATTTATATCATGAATACAAATATAAAAAATAATTAATATAAAATTAAATGAATTAGATGTGAATATTATTATTATTATTATATTCACCTTGCATATATAAATATAATTGATTTAAAAATATTAAAAAATATTTTTAAATATATCATGAATTTTTCATATGTAAATTTAATATAATTAATTATATCAAGGTTAAATTAAAATATATTAAAATAAAATTATAATAAATGATTAATTACATATAAAACAAATAAACAATTTTTTAAATTTAAAATATATTTTATGTAATATAATGTCCCAATTAATTTCCTAGCATGAGATTACTATTAATTAGTAGATAAATGAAAATGCTTAGAATATAATGCAATTTTATGCTATTAGTGGCCAAGTTGTACTTTTTAAGCAAATGGAGGGGCAAATTCGTAATTTAAACCTTCATTCTCTTGTTTCCGTGTGTGTGAGAGAGAGAGGAGGCGGAGAGAGAGAAGTTTTTGCACATGCATCTCTTTTGAGAACTTGAAGGAGGAGGTTGAAACATTTTCATCACCATCATTCAATCAAGCGTTCATCATCATTATCCCCATTTCATAATCTACTATTCAAATCCAATTTTGATAAAAGGCGAGGCTCTTAGATTAGAGGCCACAAACATGAATTTTGGGGGTTTTATGCATGTTTGGGCAAATAGGATTTTCTTGAGAGCTTTAATTTGTGAAATATGATTGAGAATTTATTGATTCATGTTGTTCATGCAAAATTGATGTTATATCTTTGTGTGGATTTTGTTTGGCACTTACATTTTCATGCATTATACATCTGATATGATAGGTAGTATGATTAAATTTTGAAAATGCATTTTCGGATTGATTTTACTGGGTCTGGTGCACAAAAATGCATTTAGTGCGTCATGATGGGCTGACCGTCATCACACTAGGAAGGACGAAAAATCGTCATTATGATGACGGACTGACCATTATCTCCCTAGAACCCTAGTGACATGCGTGTTCAGCAGATGACGAATGTTAGAGTGCCGACGAGTGACTCCTACTAGGTTCACCCAGGTGACGACCATCATGGCCATGACGACCTGTCTGTCATCCTGGGTGTTTCCTACCCCTTTTTGTGTAATTTTTGGATCCTTGTTTAGCGATGACTAATGAGTAATACTATCTTTGAGGATTTGTGCACCATGTATGGATTTGTCCATCGTTTCCAACCCCTTTTTGTCCCTACCAGGATTTGTGCATCGTGTTTGGACGAGTATTTAGGATGACTAATGAGTAATACTATCTTCGACGAGTTGTACACTGTAAGTCCCAAAAGTAGGCCGACAGGTAAAGTCCCTAAGACACATCCTTGAGAGAAATGATATTCTCAACAGTAGGCAGACATGTAACTTGTAAAACCAATCCTTGAGGGCAGTGTCATGATAAACTCGACTAAGTGAATAATGTCTCAACAGTAGGCCAACATGTAAATTTATAAGACCAATCCTTGAGAGTTTTGTTTCTCAAAAGTAGTCCGACATGTAAATTCGTAAGACAAATCCTTGAGAGAAATGAGTTTCAATAGTAGGCTTTCAGGTAACATGTAAGATTGATCCTTGAGAGACATAGACTCCCAAAAAGAAGGAAGACAGATAAATCTATAAGACCAATCCTTGAGGGTTTTTTTTCTTCTCAAAAGTAAGTTGACAAGTAAATTTGTAAGACCAATCCTTGAGAAATGAGTTTAAACATTAGGCCGACAGGTAACCTGTAAGACCAATCCTTGTGAGACATAGATCCCCCAAAAGCAGGAAGACAGATAAATCTATAAGCTTTATCCTTGAGGGACTTGTCTCCCAACAGTAGGCCAACAGGTAAACCTGAAAGACCTAACCTTGAGGGAAGTAGTCTACCAAGTCTCAATGATATGTGACTTGAGTAATTAATAATATGTTTGTGTATGCATGTGTATTATTTATGTCATGATATTATATTGGATAAGGCGAGGAGCCTTATAATATTATTCTAGGTTAATACACATGACCAAGAGGACTCCTATAATAGGACAACTTCGCCGAGATAAGTTGTATCTCATCTCGTGTTAAATTTATCAGGTGGTTCAGCTCAGGAAGGAAGTAAAGGCACAGTGTCTCGAAGACTCGGAAGACACAAGTTATTTATGTTTTCGCTCTGTTGTTATGTATATGTTATATTTTCTTGTATCAAATGTCTTTATTATATATTTGTACTACTTTGTACTTGTTTATTACTTGTAATGGACATCATTTAGATGTTTTTGATTGTACTCGGTACCAGCTTAACATATCAAATAATATGATTCTAGACACATATTATTTGGGGTGTTACGTTTTAACAATAAATCGATCAAATAAGTTTTTAGTTTTTAGGCTAAATTACAATTTTAGTCCTATGATTTTTTCTGATTCACGAATTTAGTTGCCCTATTTTAAATTAATTTTTTTTTGATCCCACTATTTTAAATTCAAACAGTTTTAATCTCTCTCTCTCTCATGTTTTTTCATAGAAAATCGATGAGATTTTCAATTTTTACTTATATTTTTATCTAAAAGTTCAATAATAGATTTATATATGACGATCTGTCATGTTTTACAAGTAAATTTTTTATTTAAAAATTGAAAATATCATCTATAACAATATATAAAAGGAAAACTTTTTATTTGGTGTAGCCTATTTTCTTTCTTATTTTACCCTTTATTTATTTAAATTATTTTTTTAAAAAATAAATTATAATAAGAGAAAGTTGGTTATATCATTTTTAAATAAAAAAGTAACGTCTCCCACCATTATCATATTTAAAATATAAAAAAAAATATAAGATGAATGAATCAAGAGTGTATAATAATTTCTCTCATATTTACTAACTTTATCTCTTTCTCACTTTGTTTATCCATTCATACTTCTCTTTTAATCCATCACAACACCAGTTAATGTATTTTTAATTTGTTAAAAGAATTTATTTGTTCATTTTCAATTTTAAAAAAATATTGAATTCTACCAAGAAGGATGTGATATAAGTTGTGTTGGATAGAATAAATAAGTCTTTTTGTCGATATTTGAAATTCTTAAGGATACTTATTTTTTATGTTACTTCTTTTGTGGAAAATTGGTCTTCTTAGGCTTATTAAGGTGCTCAACTAATGGTTATTTGGACAATGATTTCTATTTGGATTTCTACAATGGAAAAGACATAACGTGGAAATTATTACGGTAACAAGCATTTGCTTTTCTTTTGAAATTTCAATTTTCTTCTCAAACCAAATTAAATGTAGACGAATGATAAAGATAATTTGATGAAAATTTGTAGAATGTAATGATATTCCTATTTATATTTCTATGATATGGATCTTAATATGCTTTTGCTATGATTTTTATAATTTGATCAATTTTTATGGTCTTTTCAATAGACTTACATTCTATTTTTGGCTTGAATCAGTTTATATTTATTTTGATTTGTTGTTGTTTTTTTCTCCATAGTTTTGATTCTATGATGAATTGAAAGAGTCAATATATAAAAGAACATAACAAATAGAAGTAGTGATTCATATTGAAATGGAGAAGGAATGCAAAGAAGACAAATTAGAGACAATGGTTTTGTATCAAGAGAAATAGAGAGGTTTCTTTATTATTTTATAAATTGTTAGGTTATTCTTAATTTTATTTCATTTTCTTCTCTTTAACTCATGAAAAAAATTCTGAAAATGAATGTACTAATTGCTTGGAATCATGAAAAGAAATTCTACATTAACCATAAATTAAGTTAATTTTATTTAGCATTATAATATCATAATATCATGTGTTTTAGCAATTAATTTTATAATTCATTATTAATATGTTTTTTCTTCCTTCCATATAAATATTCTATCATGTCGTATAGATTAACGTTTTCATTTATCATTCACTATTTTTTTTAACATAATTATATTTTCTTTCTCGTTTTTGATCTATTTCTATATTAAAATCAAATTTACGTAAAAAGAAAACATTGTTAATATTTTCAAACATTAGCATAATTGAAAAAACGGACAAACGAATACGGAAGTGCTCGTTTGGACGCTAGTTAATTTTAAATACAAAAATATAAAAGAGTAATTAAAACTGTTTAAATTTAAAATAGGTTTAAAATAGATCAATTTTATAAATCAAATAAAAAAGGAGATAATATTATATATTTGTTTTTATTTATAAAATATTTGTAAAAAAATAAGATTATCAAATTTTTTTAAAGATTTAAAAAAAAAATTAAATAAAAAACTAAAATTCATTCCAACAAACTTTTAAATTTCAAAATTAAGAAATCCCTAGATTTGCCTAAAAGGGTATTAATAGCAACACGCAAAGTGAAAGTATAACAAAAAAAAGTTGCACTCACTTTGTAACCCAGAGAGTGTAAAGGGAAAAACTTATTCCTTTTTAGGGTTCTATCAAAAAATCCCAAATTCTCTTTCATCATGGTCACCAAAGCCAGAAAACCATCCCATGCTGGTTCTTGGTACACCGATAATCGTAAGTTTCATCCATCAATTATCAAATTCAGTTTTTTAGTAGCTCAATTATCAAATTCATATTCATTCGGGATTAATTCTAGACTTTAATTTTTCTGATCAGATTCTAAAAAAATTAGGTTTTCACCTTTTAATTACTGGTTTTTCATGATTATTTATATTGTGCAGTTAATGTTAGATTATTAATTAACTGTGGCGCAATCGCAATTATTGATATTGCGGAGAGTCACAGTCGAATATCAATTCAATTGCATTGAGGTTTTAGTAGTTTCTAAGACTGTTGTGTGGCGACCTCGGTCGATGTCGCGGGCTTTCATTTAAAATTCTGAATTTTTTTAATATATGGTTGAATTTTTTATGATGTATGTGATTTGATTCGCTTTCATGGCTTGAAACATCTTCCCGAACAGGAAGCTCTGGGAAATTAAAGTTTTTCGATTTATAGTTGATTTTAATGGCTTTGCAAAATTGCAACCTGAACTTGCGAATGCGATTGTGGTTTCATTTGACTGATTCTCTATAGTATGGAAGATTTCAATTGTGATGCAACCTTTATTTAAAAACTTGGTGACCAGCAGAGTTTCAAAATAATTTTCTCTATTTTTATGGTTAATTTATTTTTTCAGCTAAGAAGCTTTCAGAAGAACTAGAAGGATGGCTGAATTCGAGTGGTTTGGCTAAATCTTCTGATGTACGGGGAGTAATAGCACCGTAAGTGAATGCATTAGACTTATGATGTAACCCTTGATTCAAAAATTTAGGGAGTGTGGTTGATTTTTCAAATACATTTTGGACATCAAGTTTTAGAGAAGTTCAATTTATTTTATTTTACTTTTTTTAATGATTTTATGATTTGAGATAAACAATACTAATGTGTTTGTACTGCATTGGATTGTTGTGTTAGGCATGCAGGTTATTCCTACTCAGGACGAGCTGCTGCATATGCATTTGGAAACATTGATCCATCTAACATGTAAGTTCATTTTTTGTCTGTTCATCTGAATTCCCCAATTCTCTACTATCTTGTTGTTGTTGTTGTTGATGGTGTTATTGTTTTCTTTCAATTTTGTGATTTCAGCAAACGTGTTTTCCTACTTGGTCCTTCTCACCACTATTACACTCCAAAATGTGCTCTTTCAACTGCAACAGTCTACAAGACACCCATCGGGGACCTGCCTATTGATTTGGAAGGTAGTGATAATTGTATGATATTTGAATTGTTGTATTGAAAATTGAAACTATACAATAACTCCACATTTATATTCGAGAAGGAATTTTATAGGAAAAGGAAATGTCTAAACTAATTATAATCAACATTCTTCTATCTGAGTTTTGGACCAATTCTCCATTGAGAACCTATTCATTTTGTTTGAATTTAATATTGGCTTCTGTGTTTCCTTGCCGCACATTTAATTCTCCACTGTTTTACCAGTAAACGAGCAACTTAAAGCTACGGGAAAATTTGAAACGATGGATATTCGAGTTGATGAAGCTGAACATAGCATGGAAATGCACTTGCCATATCTTGCTAAAGTATTTGAAGGGTAAGTTTTGTTGTATAATGGCTCCCCGTTCATGAAATTTGTCAGGGATTGATTTTAAATATTGAAGCAGGCACCCGGTGAAAATTGTACCCATTTTAGTTGGTGCTGTTAGTGCTGAGAGTGAAGCTATGTATGGAGAGACTCTTGCTCAATTTGTCGATGACCCCACTAATTTCTTCTCTATTTCATCAGATTTTTGTCACTGGGGATCTCGGTATGTGCTTTTATTTACATGTTGAGCCACCTTATTTCTTTCTTGTTTATTTTCCTAAGATTTTATGAAATTATACTCTTGTGTTGTTGTCTAAGATATACTAACAAAAATAGAATCTCACACAAACAATCATTCCGAGTCCAGTCATGTTTTCTATGGTTTATTTACTTGATCGATGTTGTTTTGACTTATTTCATTGGTAATTATGATTTTTTTCCTAGTTCTAGTGGTGGCTTGACTGTTCATTACTAATATTTATACTGTTTGGATGAAAAACTTAATTCAGCACTTATAGTTAAATGCTTATGTATAAGTTATTTCTAAAAAAAAAGATTAAATGAAGTCAAATTATTTTTATATAAGCTAATGTCCTAGAGAACGCATGGAAGTAAGCTGAAAACAATTAATAGAACACGCCATAGACTATTTTCATAAACTCTCCCTAACAGTTTCAAAAGTGTTTATGTTATGCTGTTGATAAGCTCAATTAAGCCAATCTGAACTTACCCTGTCTCATCTTATTATCCATGCCTATGTATTCTGATGGATATCTCATTTCTATCATAAGTTTCAAGCTGGTACTAATCGTGTCTTGTGACTGGTATTTTATGTCAGGTTCAATTACATGTACCATGACAAAAAACATGGACCTATTTACAAATCCATTGAAGCCTTGGATAAAATGGGCATGGATATCATAGAAACCGGAGATCCTGATTCATTCAAAAAGTATCTGTCAGAATATGACAATACAATCTGTGGACGCCATCCAATTAGTGTTTTTCTCCATGTAAGTTCCTTATAAATTTTCATGTAAATAATTCTTGCCAAATTTGATAGTCAACCATATTTGCTGATATTATATTTACTTTCAACATCTTGCAAATTTATCAGATGCTGAAGAATAGCTCAACAAAGATAAAAATCAAATTTCTTCGCTACGAGCAGTCCAGCCAATGCCATAGTACTAGAGATAGTAGTGTTAGTTATGCATCTGCAGCAGCAAAGGTTGATGATTCAAACTCTAGCTAGGTTTACCTTCTTTTACGGAGCATTGAAAATTTAATTTCCTTTTAAATTATTTATATTTAAGATTCGAACAAATGGAGATTATAGTCCTTATTATGTAGATTATTGTCACCAAAATGTGTAGCTCACCTTTATAGGCTGGGAAGTGTCAAACAAAGAAATTCCATTAATCTCACAGGTGGTGTTACAACTAACTTTTGGAAAGTTGTGGCTTTGAACTTATGATTTGAACATGTTATCATGGTTGCAGTGCAACCATTAAATTTTAATGTGTTAACAGCTTTGCTTGACGTTGTGTTATCTGTGGTGATGAATGTGTTATCTGTGATGCTGCAGCTGTTGATTTTGTTTTTATCGAAGTTGTTACAAAATACTGAGTATAGATAGAATGACTTTGACATCATGTATCTTTATCTTAATTTGGATGTATTTATGGCAGAGAAGTTTAGAACTCCAATAAAAAATAAAGTCTGACGTGATTATTTATGATACAAGATTTTTAATATAAAAGATTAAGAGAAATTTTAACACTCATTTTGTAGTAATTAATATGATAATTGGCATGACTGTCATCGTCCATATTTTACTTTGCTTGATGTCTATTATTCTTCAATTTGAGTCCTAAGATCATCATTTTACATTGATGCATTCCATAAGTATGTCAATCAAGCTTTACTTGATGCTATTATTCTTCACTAGTCCTAAGATCATCAATGGAACTCTTACTTTCATGTCAATCAATTATTCTCCTAATTGTCTTAGACGAAGCTAATCTTGTATAATTAGAGGGGAATGCTATTTCCACTCTTAGGGGTGCATCCCACACCTCTGAAATCCAAAAATGTCCTTCGTTTGTCGGAGAGATATGTTCTCAATATAATTATTGCAAATGTTTTTCTAATAGAAATTTGACAGGGAGCACTACTCCATCTTCAATTTATGACTATGTAATCTTCAAGGCATTCATGGTTTAATCTCATCCTATTTGAGCTACTTGAATAATTGTAGTTAATTGGTATCCTCTATTTGTTTTTAAATTATAGCACTACACGAGGAATCTTGAACATACAACATGTGGTGGAATTTCATAGATAGTTATGTTGAGTTTTTAGGTTTCTGTGCTTCCTATATTGGCATTACAACATTACTTCAGGTTGAGTTGGTTGGTGTTATATTAGCCATTAAACTGACTTATAAGAAATCTTGAAATTTTCTTTGGCTAGAATATGATTCTCAACTTGTAAACTTACATTTAAGAACAAGCCAATTATTCCATCAAATCTCATTATTACAAAGTGTAACTATTAAGAGATTCTTAAACATATGTATCATACTTTTAAAAAAAGGAAAACAGGGTTGACAAGATTGTCTCTCCTGATACGAATCATATTCCTGATGATATACTTTAAGTTTATATTCATTATAAATTCGATCCTTAGTTTAGATTTAATCAATGAATTTATTGTATTAAAACTGCACATTTTTCTTCTTCATTAAGGTTTTGTTATATATATATATATATATATATATATATATATATATATATATATATATTCTTTTCAGTATTTTATTAGAGTTAGAGCAATTTGAGTAAGAGTGCTCCGGTTCAACCTAATTGAAATATATGCGATTCATCATTTGTTTCACTTACATTTTTTCTTTTAAGAAAAGTACTCCTATCTCAGTATTACAAAAGAATGCAACTATTTTAGAGAGGAATATATGAAAACTTGGTGAGAGCAAAGCACCGCAGAAAAGAAAGAAAAAAAGGAAATATGCAAATTGGGTATGGATGGTTGAATGCATTATTAATACACAGAATAGTAAACGCGTATGCTTTCTTTGAACTTTTTCCTCTTCAATATTTAATCATCAACAGGAGTTTATATATAGACAATAACATAAGAGGAGGACTATGATCATAGCACTTCCAAAATATCAGGTGAGCTCTCCAATGGCTGAAGTCCATGTATCCGTTAGTTATCATTTCGGTTTCACTATTTTCACATCTAAAAGAATGAACAGATCAATGTAGAAAAGGATTTATATTGGTCGACTGAAAACGACTTAAAACCTCTGATGCATTGTATAGTGAAGGATGGGTGACCAGCCAATCAAGCCAAAGAGCATAGCATATCTGAAAATTGGGCACCACTAGTAAGGATGTTATCAAATTTAGAGTGTAAATTACACATTAATTTTTTTCTTTATACGTTATTTTATCCAAATACATTTTCATTTTTCACCAATTCAATGTCAAAAGTAGTAACTGCAAAAATATGAGGATTGGGATATCACCTTGTGTGGTACTACTGCAGCAAAGGCGACTGTCATCTATATATCTTGATTGGATGCCCATCATCCATGATCCTATTGATGTGTCATCAAAGGCATAGGTCTTCAAAGATACACTACATTTTGTTTTCGGATCGATCAAAGATATATTACTAAATAGGAAAATAAAATAGAAGAAAGTATCTTTCAAAAGAAAACAGAATTAAAGAAAAAGCAACATTTAATACCATCAAGACTAACCTGTTTATGTTAATGTACTGTGCCAAATTCTTTGAAAGTATAACAAGTGAACCTGATGCGTGTCGGAAATACCTAAAAACAAAATAATCAATTGTGATGAGATACACATTGTCAAAAATAAAACAGTTCAATATGGATAAGAGATGACAGCATATAACTAGAGTTAGTTGAGTTTGCTGAAGTTAAAAATTAATTGTTCCCCCTAATGTATGTTAGTACTTGGCACTGATGTGATATATTGTGAAGACTGAAGATCATTAATTTACTCGTACAATGATAAAATAAAACAACAAATAACAATGTATTGGTTACAACTGGAGATATATTAAGTCATAATCACATTGAAGATCATTCTTGAATAATCAAAACAAAATAAATCGCCAAATATTTTCTCATCTAAAGGGTACATTACTTACGATTTTTCATCCCCAAATTTCCACCAATCAGGTTCATACCAAAGCTTTCCCCTGGAAAAAAGGATAAAATACAGAGCATATAAGTTGAATACATAATCACAATTGAAAGGTCAAACTTGTAAAAAAATTATGAAACAAAATGATAATGTAGTTATGAAGGAGAAAATAACATGTGGTAAAGAAATATAATTGTATTCAGGGAGAAAAGATTACAAAAATAACAATTCAAAATATGGTAAAGAAATATAATTGTATTCAGGGATGAAAATTAAGATAATCGGTGACATCCACAAATATGGTAACTTCAGAGTATTCACTAAAAAAATAAAAACCTATAGTGCGACAAAAAATGGATAATAGATAATAGTGAATAAAATTCAACACAAGTTCAATTTTAAAAAAATTAACAATTTTAGACAGCTTAAAACAATCTTCTAGGACCATCTACACCACATAAAAACTAATATTTCCTCGGATCATTTATGATAAATAACTAATCAGAACTAATTCGGATAAAGGAAAGTACTCTTCTGATATCACGTCTCCTGACTTCATGCATCCAATATATGCGCCATCCTGGCCACGGCGATGTTCAAGAAGTTTAATTAAACCCTCTGTTAGGCCAGTGAATAAAGTTAAGACTCAATTTCAGATGGTAAATTATAGTTAATTTAATAAAATCTCCTAAATCATGTATTCATTATTTAACCATCTTTACCCAAATCAATGTTAATATTGTCATCGACTTTCACATAAAAATCAGCATCCCAGTTCTGAACTGCAGTACTAAAGAATATTTTTGCTTTTTTAGGCAACTCTTCTTGAGCTTCCTCGTGATTTTCCTATTATAACAAAAACAAATGGTCAAACTCTATACTAAGCTTGTTTAACAAGGTTCAATGACATGGAAGCATGCTCGAATGAGAAAATTTTATTTACATAAGAAGTGATAAACACATATGTCGATAATTGTACTTTCCTCTCTCCCATCAAAACTTTAGTTCTACCAGAAAAATAATTTTACCACCACATCATTGCTTCAAGTTTCCCTAAGAATGGTTGGAAAATTTAAGAAAAAATGTGAATTTTAAATGAGGGGAAATATTATCAGTTTGCAAATACATGTATTAGATAACCCTCGATGGTTAATACCCTACATATTAAGCATCTAAATAAGCCAATATTTAAAATCAATTCAGTGCTTCCAGTCCACTCACACAATCCATGGTAAAAGATAGAGCTAATTTAAATTAAGGCAGACATGTTACTTACAAGAATCAAGAAATCCTTTGTTGAGCGGTTTTCATCATCAATATTACGATCCAAGCTATCACCTCTGTTGGGACTGTTAATTACATATTTTTAGGTCAAATAAAAGTTCAAAACACTTCTAGTTAAGACAATGAGAGTACTGCCAAGGGAATAAGAGCAGATAACTAATCATCAAATGTTCAAGAAATATGTATTAATATAATAGCTAGTAAGGATAAGTGCGTGGAGAAACCTCCGACCAAGTACAAAACGTATGACCACTCCTCTTTCTTCAAGTTTTTTCAAGGCATCACCTACCATAAATGAGAAGAGAAGATGTCAGTTATATATAACTAACCTAAGAAGATAACCATCCAAATAATACTCAACTGAATCAAACCCATCGTACTAGTTGAGAAGCATAAAAATCCCCATTAAAAGTTAAGACAGTGTCTCTTGTAACTAAATATTAGATTCTCAGTCTTCGTTCAAAAAACTCATAATATTATAACACAATAAACTTTCCTTCATAGAGAAACACAAGACTAGAGGTAAACCAACTGATTATGTCTCATTATTCAAAAAAGCATATGTAATAAATATATGATATATCAAGTCTAGGTTTGATTTAACCAATACTTTTTTTAAAAAGCTTACTAAACCAATACTATCATGAAAAAGTTGCATAAAACACATGTACAATACGAACATAATAATAACAAAAAATTAACAAGATATTTTAACATAATGCCTGCAGTGCATTATATCTTGAACATTTGCTACACAAAATACTAAAATTTATCCTATGAAAGTAAAGATAGAAAACTAGAAATCCTTAAATCATGAAAATGGCAATAAACCATCAAAGTTTAAATTAAAAACCAATCTTCAAGAGATTTTTAAGGATGCCAAAATCCCTCTAAATTTCAAATTAAGAGCCATAAAGTCACTCCCAAATTTAAATTGCAATTAAGGTCATTGTCTTCTACTAAATCAAACTAAAAAAATAAAGTCCACATCTTAGCAAATGAAATTGATCTCAATAAAGATGAAGTAAAAGAGTATTGAGCCTTAGATCAAGTCTCATCAAGACCAATTTTCCTCTACTTTAGCCTACCCTCCCTCTCCTTAGACAAAGTCTCAGACTCCTTCGTAACTAAGAAAAGGCACTATAGCAGAATTTTTTTTTTACATGAACTAGTGAATTTCCACCAAACTCCAAACATACCTCTAGGCATCCAAGTCCCTCTGAATACATTTCTTTTCAAATGGCTTCCAAATCCAGTATACACTCCAATAACAGCAAGAAGCCTACGGTCAGAAGAGGCAGTTTGCTGCCTTTGCCCTTTGAGGTACCCTTGGCTCTTGGCCAATGTCAATTCCATCTCAGTTTCAACAATCCTCTTTTCCAGATCCCTAATAAACAACATATACACAAACCCATACAATACAACGTCAGAAAAAAAACAGTGTAGTCAAATAGCAGATATATCAGCATTATAGCAGAATTTGAAGAAATTGATATTGTTTCGTGATACATTATTTATTACAAAGTGTTGTCAAATATGTGCTACAACACTATAGCGCTGCAGAGTTTGAACAAACTACTATTTTACTCGATCAACAATTGACAACGCAAACAACAACAAACTAAATAAATATAACCAAAAACCACAAATCAACCAAATCTAAAAAAAATATATAAAATACAATAACAGAAAAAAGAGCATAATTACCTGCACCCTAGTACCATTAACTTATCTTCCACAGTAAGAACCTTAGGTCTCTAGCAACAACAACAAAAATGGCAATATCATAAGTTGATAGACTAAAACTGAATTTGAAAAGTAACAGAGACCAAATACAATATGAATTTCAAATTTCAACCATCATTAATCAAAAGTACCATAAATCATAGCAACAAATCAGCAGCTAAAAGTAAAAGCAACCAAACAGAAAATAAAGGAAAACCTCAGCTGAATTCTTCTTAAGAAGACTAGCAAGTAAATTCCGATTCTCTGCATCTTGCCATAACCTAAAATTTAGAGAAACAATCGAATCCGTTAACATTTCAATTTCAGATCACCAATTCAAAACGACAAGCACAAATCAAGAGGAATTGAATTGTAAACAGTGTAATTCCATCATGAATCGGATCGGAATCGAGTTTGCAGAAACAATTCTAAAAAAATAGATAACGATGAGAACTGAGGAAAACGAACCTGCCGGCGACGTAAAGCCAAGCAACACAAGAGCAGAAGGCTAAGAGGAGAGAAGGCTTTGATGTCTGAGGGACCTTCGATCTTGCTCCTCTCTTCGCCGTCGACGTCGTCGGCAATGTATCCATTTTCTACACGGAAAGGTTCTGTGCGTTTTCAGTTCACGATTTCAATCGAAATTTATGCCAAAAAGAACGAATGAACTCTGTCACTGTTATAGTTGCTAACTAACGTACAAAGAGGGGTTCTTTTTTTAATTTCTTTTTATGGGTAAAATATAGAGAGGGGTTTGTCTTGAAGATTTCATTTTGGTAAGAAGGTAAACTCTATTCATTATTACTATTTAAGATTTGGAGACACATGTTAAATATATCTATTATCTATCAATTATCTATCTATTAAAATCTATTATAAGAGAAGTATCTTAAAAATTCAAATTTACCCTTCTAATTTTTCCTTCATCCAGGATTATTGGTGTCTAATTACATATTTATTGTAATCTTATTCAATTGACATTTATGATTTATGATAGTTGATGTGTCATTTTGTTATATATATATATATATATATATATATATATATATATATATATATATATATATATATATATATATATATATATATATATATATATATATATATATATATATATATATATATATATATATATATATATTTTTTTTTTTACACTTTAAAACACATATTAGAATCTAGGAAAACAATTTTTGATTTATTAACAATTATTATTAGTTACTCATATTTATCATACTATTAATGGTCACGTTTTTCATTTTCAATGTAATAATCAATTTCTCACACTGCTCAATGCATCGGGGAGATAGAAAGACAGAAGGATGGTGTTGAACTATAAAGTCCATCATTGTTTTCGTTTCACACTTACAGAAGTAATCGCACGCAATGCAGAATGAACAACTTTCTCGACGTGTTGTCGTGCAGGTTATCAATGTTGATCAAATGAGAGCTTTAACAACATCATCATCATCATCCGGAGGCACAAACACTTCGGATCTTCCTGGTTCTATCAAGTTATTGCATTAGGAGACGAACTCGTTGCCGACCATGTTGTTTGAAATAGATCTCACTATCTACCTTTTCCATTTTCGTCGTCGTCGTTCTCTATGTGTTTTTACCAATTTATGTTCGAGTGCTCATTGCTCATGAAAAAGATGAATCATCCATTTTCTTTATTTGTGATTTCCCTTTTTTTTCTTCTAAAAAACAGAGGTAAAACTTATACATTTCTTCTTCTTCGTCTAAGCTTTTGCAAAATCTTCACTCGACTTTTACTTAAATCTTCCAGTTTCAAGAATGTTGCTATAATCCTCAAATCTACAAAGATCTTTACTCGAGAGACGAACCACCTTATTTTCTGAAGATGAGAAAAACTTCAACTTTATGTATTGGCTACCACACAAATCTACCAATATAATCCTCGATAGATGAACCTATTTCTTTTTTGTAGGATTTGTCTATCTGAGCCACAACCATAGACAGAGATGTGAACCATGAAATCTTAAGAAATCTTCACAAATATGTTAATCACAATAAGATCATCATCACATATCTCATAGCCTAAAATTAAAGCATGATCCAAACTACAATCAATGAAGCAAGAGGTTGAAGATGAAGCAATTTCATTTGAAAAACTCAAAATAAGATTTAAAACCCTTTTTGAAATTTGAGAGAAAATGTATGTTGTGATTTCTAAATCACAAAATGGACGTGTATGTTATGCACCCTATGAATGGGATTTGAGAAAAAGATTTATATATGCATCGAAGATCTAGCACAATAATATGAGAAAAATGCTATTTGATTTGAGTCACAAGTAAAGAGTATGAATCGATTCAAGAGAGGGAATGATTTGAATCAATATCCAAGAACAAGGAAAAAATTATTCAAGTCAACAAAACCTCTTATTCAAATCATATCCACATACCCAAAAGCCATAATTTGCTATATGTGTTTGATTTGAGTCAAACATATATGTGATTCAAATCAAATCTCTATGGTTTGATTCATGAGATGTTATGATTAGAATCACATAGATATGAGATGATTTTCCTTTTCTAAAATATATGTTTGATTCAAATAAAGGATTTCTACGATTCCAATAATGACTTCACATAATAAATTCATGACTTATCATCTCATTGTGATTCAAATCATGTCAGGATGTGACTCGAATCACACTTCCATAAATTTATTTTATGAATCCAAACTTGACATTACTTAAAACACTCTTAAATATTCTTCTTGACTCGAAACTTCGAAAATTTGAATAGGAGCATATTACTAGGACTATAATCAAACAATTTGATTCATGCATGCGTAAAAACAAATTAATAACTCAACCCCAATATATGCAATCAAGTGAGGAGACTCAATAGCGATAAAATCAAAACCAAAAGCTAAAAGACATTCAACAAAATCAAAAACCCTAGGAGACAAAGACAATTTCATTAACATCCTAAATAATATATTTATAATAACATTTAAGGCGTTAACATCTAATAGTCGATAGATTCGATAAAATAGTATAAGTTGCGTCCAACTAATATCACATCCCGTTCTCTTGATAAAATAAATTGTATACTCAAAATCAAAAAGGAAGCATAAAATTGAATCTTCAGTGCTAAGTCTTCAACAATGTTGATTCCTTGAAAATATGTTTAATTATATATAATAAAAACTATGTGGGAGTGAGTTAATAAACTTAATGAGTTACTTAAATAATATCATTAATTGACTAGCTTCACATTTATTGTGTATTACACCATTCAAAGAGTCTTACATTGTTCTTATAATATGAAATCGAAAACTATAACATACATATGCAATAGTTTTAACCTCTTTATTTATTTGGTACTTAGAATTTTTCTTAATCAATGCAAGAGCCCATTAAAGGTTTCTCTGCAGTAACCAAGTATATAGAATTTCCCTTTCCACTGAAGATCACAAATCATTTAGGTTTTACCTCACATTACTCCCATTCTTTACCAAGTATTAAGAATTTACTTACACTATATATAAATTTGTCCAAGTTGGCTTTACATTAATAAGTTTTAATTATTCATTTTACTATAATGCAGATTGTTACTGTATTAAATAACTATCTGAATCGAGTTTTCTATCACAAATGATGTTGTTCATATTCATTCAAACCATACTTATTATGTCTTATGAAATTTGTTTTTAATAATTACTTTATAAGTTGAATCAAACTAATAATTGTGGAAAAATATGTTGTACATAGTTCTTGATGAAATATATAAACTGAACTTTAATATATCAATTTTTAAACATAAACTAAACAAGTTTTATTTATAATCAATAAGCTTAAATTTTATGGCTGTTTGATTTTATATAAATTGATATTAAACTAATCAGGTTTTATTTAATAAATCTCAGACTTATTTACATTTTTAGTCCCATTATGTTACCTGATTCACATATTTAATCACCCTATTTCAAATTTAATAGTTTGAGGCTCCTATGACTTTAATACACTTAGAATTTATGAAATTTCTAGTTTTAGAACTCACAAACACATTTTCTCTCAACTTTCAAAAAGGGTTTTGAATCTTGTTTTGTCTTTGCAATCAAAATCTCTTCATATTCAACCTTTTGCATATCCACTTTTGTTTGGATTAATTTATCATATTAGGGTGTGATATTTGCGAGGAAGATCCATTTTGTGAGTAAGATTTTGTGAAGATTTATTAAGGATTTCAAGGGTTGACAACTGTGATTGGTTCAGGCTGGGATCGTCAAACCCAATAGAAAAAGAAAGAGGTTATTCTCTTCATGATTACTTTGGCAGAGCTATGTGGAAGTGTACATAAAAAGTTGGAATTGTTTTCATCTTCAGATATTTAAAGGATCAAGGAACCAATATGATCAGGTAAAGATCAATGTCGAACGGAACCTTGGAGCATCATTCTTGTCGTGAAGATATGTCATTTCTCTCTTTTGTAGTTCTAGAGATTAAACATGTCCTGCTCCCGACTTCTTCATACTCTTCAACAAGTGGTATTGGATCCCTAGCTTGACTTGGTGAGGGAGTGTGAGCTTAATCATATGTTTGATCCTATCATAATAGGTGAGATCTCACACTTGTGGGGGGAGAATATTGGCTCCACGTGTGAATGTTTAGGTCACATGTTGAATATGAATTAATACACTATTGGACTTATAAGAGAGATGATTTATATATTAAATGTCTTAAGGTTTTGGATGAAAATGTGACATATGTGTGTGTATGTGTTGTGTGTGATTTATGCCTTCCCTAAACTCACGCATGCATTCACTGGACTCCCAACAAGTAGTATTAGAGCATTGATTTGGTTGGGTGGAGAGCAAAACTTGGATCCTGTTTTGGATTCGATTATAGGCTCATAATGACTATGAGTGAGAAAAATGTTAGATTTATAAGATAGTTGATTCATATACCTGATGTACTATAGTTTTTAGGCGAAGGAGTGACATCTTCCTCTTTCATGGTCTTGAAACATTGATCTCGTTGTTGTTCCCGCCTTCATCATATTCCTCAATAATCACATGTCTAGTTTGTATTAATGAAAACTTGAGCTGATTGAATTGTTAGTCGTTGTTACATGTTTTTTATTTATGAGTAAGGCCTCTTTAAAAGGTGAGGCATAAACTACCCCTTATAAAAGTGAGGTAATTTATCCCAAATGACTTATATCAGTGAAATTTTGCCACATAAAATAATTTTTTTAAATTACCTGTTCTGGACTGGGCCAAGGCATTATGCACGGCATGGCCCAGTGCTCGTCAGGCCCATGTCCAAACGACCAAGCACGAGGACACGTCAGACGTAGGACCATTCACCCGAGGGATGTTTCCTCGGGTCTCTAACTACGTGTCGGGCAAAGAGCGAGTTGCCCGTCCCATGGTCTCCGTCCACACATCATCGACCACATCACGGGCATCTAGCTTGTGTCGGGCAGAACCATAACAGCACCTCACTTACCACGTCACCCAACTCCCCTATATTGTCTCCTTAGGGATAGGGGCAGTTGGACCAGGGGGCAGATCTTGGTCTAGGTCTTAACGCTTCTTACGCGTCCCCTGGCAGCTCCTCCTTGGGCCTAGCTAATCCAGCCCATTAGGAGCCTTGGCCCAGCGCTGGGGGCTCAATATAAATACCCCTTTCATGGCAAAGGGACAGGTATTCTTACTGACACTCTGATAACCTTATTCTGTACCTCTTCTGACTTGAGCATTGGAGCACCTTGCAGGTACACCCCCCTCCTCATTTCATTCTCTGGCCCATTCACCAAGACCTTGGAAGGCCCTCCTGATCAGGTCAGATCAGTGGCGCCGTCTGTGGGAAACTAGCTATCCCCATCTTCATCAAAAGAGGATCAAAGCTCATTCATTTCTGTCCTTCCAACATGGCCGGAGAACAACCTAGCGAGCGCAGCCGTCCCCTCGTCGACTACACTATGGACGACGGCCCACCATCCCGCGAAACAGACGCTCGAGACGGTCGTCCATCCACCCCGTCTCCAGAGCCACAAAACAACGGGGATGCCCCTCATGCTCACAACTCAGGGGCAAAGACATTTCACCCCATTCCCGTTCCCGTCGAAGGAGACGCCACA
Organism: Lathyrus aphaca; assembly: GCA_963966055.1. Lineage (NCBI taxonomy): Eukaryota > Viridiplantae > Streptophyta > Magnoliopsida > Fabales > Fabaceae > Lathyrus > Lathyrus aphaca. The sequence continues at coordinate 595,160,829 of OZ014520.1, read as the reverse complement.
ATGATTGCCATGGTAAATGCCCTCAATCAGGCCGGTTCTATGCTCTATCAATAGCACGAACGAATCATGGCCCTCGAAGCCGAGCGCCAAGAGACCCGACTCCAGCCGGAGGGGAGGACACAGCAACGTTCAGAACCAACAAAGAAGCGAGGACGTCGCTCCCCAGAACCTCACGTCAGCAGGGCACGCGCCCGTCGTGACGAAGGCCGAGCAGGAGCATCACCAAGGCACGGGCACAGCCCCGACAACAACGAACTATCCCCCTTAAGGAGCGACGAGGAGGACCTGCACTGTCCCTTATCACGGGCAATAATGGAGGCTCCGCTCCCCAGAGGCATGGAGAAACCGCCCAATCTGGCTGTATACGACGGGACTACCGATCCAGACGACCACGTCGACAACGTTAACGCGATGCTCGACTACCGTAATGATATAACCGGGCACCTCAAATGCCGACTGTTCTCAACGACCCTCAGGAAAGGGGCCATGGCTTGGTACAAAATCTTGGCCCCTGAATCCATTACGTCATGGAGAGTCATGAGGTCCATGTTCACCAGGCACTTTACAGCTTCCCGTCGTCACCCCAAGACTGAGGCGACCCTTGAAGCCATAGTACAGAAGAAGAATGAAACACTACGCTCGTACATCGAGCGATTCAACCAGGAAGCTGTCGAGGTGGATACCACCGAGCACATGAAGAAGTATCTCCTCGAAAGAGGTCTCTTGCCCGGCAGTGAGCTTAGCAGAGCCGTCGGAATCGAGCCTCCCCGCACCTTGAACGAACTCCTGCATAAGGCCCAGGCCTACATCAGATACGAGGAAAAACAGGTGGCACACAACGCCCGCAGCGGACGTAACGCCGGCGATACCGAGCACTCCAAACGCGAGGACACGAGCATCCCCCGTCGCAACGGGGACAAGCGAAGAGAAGAAAGACCTCGCGAGCTCCGAGAAGGAAGAGGCCCCGCGGGCAGATATAGCGAGTACACCTTACTAACAGCTCCTCGAGAGCGTATCCTTGCAGAATGTATCAACTCTGAATTTAAGCAGGGCAGGGTCAGGTTCCCAAAACCATCTGCGCCAAAGCCCCACACCGACAAATCCAAGTACTGCCGGTTCCACAGAAGTCACGGGCACGTGACAGAAGACTGCGTCCACCTAAAGGATGCAATAGAGATTTTAATCCAAGAGGGGCACCTAAAGCAGTATACGAAGAAGAACGAAGCTCCCAGACATGTCGAGCCAGAAAAGAAGAGACCCCGGGAAGAAACACCCCCTGACAACTCTCCTTACCAAGTGGCCCTCTGCGTGTCACGCCCGGAAGATTTCTTCCTCCCCGAACCACTGCCCGAAGGCAGAATCGCTGCACTCAGCCCCTGGGAAGACTTCCCAACCGCACTGGTGATATCGGGAGGGGGAATTAACGGGGAAGCCGCTGCCCTCTCCGTCAAACGCAAGTTCGACGAACTCCTACTGACTGCCCCCGAGCAGAAAGCGACACTGACAAAGTACCGGGGAAAATCCAACCCGATATCCTTTTTCCTGGAGGAACTTCCGGGCGGATCCCCGAATTCAGGCATCCCACTATTGATAAGGGCAAAGATGGCCCAGTTCGACGTCCGACGCATCCTGGTCGACCAAGGCAGCTCAGTGGATATCATGTACGTCCATCTCTTCAAGACTCTGAAGCTAGACAAGACCAACTTAGCCCCCTACGTCGGATCAGATCTCCAAGGATTCAACGGAGCAACAACCAGACCGTGGGGATATGTCGAGCTCCTCGTCACTTTCGGCGAACAAGAAACGGCCAGGGAAGTCAAAATCCAATTCCTGGTCGTGGACTGTCCGTCCCTTTACAATTGCATCTTTGGACGCCCGACGCTGGCCGAACTCACCGCGGTCCCATCCACCGTCCACCTAAAGATGAAATACTACACCAAATTGGGACGTGTGGTCACCATCCACGGTGACATCGAAGCAGCCCGGCGATGCTACGACGCCGCAGTGAAAGGACAGGCCGTGGTCAGCACGAAGAGCAACTGCAACAACAAAAAACTCAGGACCGAGGATCCTCCCCGGGGAGTTAATGCCATCGACCTCGACTGTCGCATCGGGTTGGACGAGACCGAAGAGGGGAAGTTCGCCCCGGTTCGACCAATCCCCGACGGAGAGTTCGAGCTCATTCCCCTCGGGGACGATCCAGAAAGGACGGTGAAGATAGGTAAGAGACTACCCGAGGAAACTAGAGAAGAACTCGTGGCATGCCTCAAGGAGAACTCCGACCTCTTCGCGTGGAACGCCGCAGAAATGCCCGGGCTGGACCCCGAGATCGCGTGTCACAAGCTAGCGTTAGACAGGGCAGCCAAGCCCATAGCACAACGTAGGCGCAAGCAGTCGCCCGAAAAGGCAGAGGCTGCCGAGCGAGCTGTAAAAGACCTCTTAGAGGCAAATTTTATTTCTGAAGCCCAGTACACAACCTGGCTCTCAAATGTAGTCCTCGTTAAGAAAAATAATGGAAAATGGCGTATGTGTGTTGATTATACTGATCTTAATAGGGCTTGCCCGAAAGATGCTTTCCCCCTCCCTAATATAGATATGCTCGTTGATAACTCTGCAGGTTTTAAACTCTTGTCCTTCATGGACGCATATAGTGGATATAACCAGATCCCTATGGCGCCCACAGACAAGAAACACACAGCGTTCATGACCCCAACGGGCAATTACTATTACAATGTGATGCCGTTCGGGCTCAAGAACGCTGGCGCTACGTACCAACGCATGATGAACAAAGTCTTCAAGGATGAAATAGGGGACATGCTCGAAGTATACATGGACGACATGATCGTCAAATCACACGAGGAGGTTACCCATGCTCGACACCTAACAAAGGTGTTCGAGCAGGCGAGACAGTGTAAAATGAGGTTCAATCCCGAAAAGTGCACGTTCGGCGTACGGGCAGGAAAGTTCCTCGGTTTCTATCTCACCGAAAGAGGAATAGAGGCCAACCCCGACAAATGCCGGGCATTCTCGGAATTTCCGACCCCGAGGACCAAGAAATCGATCCAGTCACTCAATGGAGTGCTCGCCTCACTCTCCCGTTTCATCGCCAAGTCGGCCCAGCACGCATTGCCATTCTTCAGACTCCTTCGCAAAGAGGCTACCTTCGACTGGACCGATGAATGCGAGCAAGCATTACTGCATCTAAAGAAGGTTCTGTCCGAACCCCCGGTCTTATCACGACCATTAGAAAAAGAAACCCTATACTTATACCTGTCCGTGGGGACCGAGGCCGTCAGCGCCGTCCTAATAAGAGAAACCGACGAAGGACAAAAGCCCATCTATTTTACGAGCAAAGCACTCCAAGGCCCCGAGCTCCGATATCAGCAAATCGAAAAGGTCGCCCTGGCCCTCATCAATACAGCGAGGAGATTACGATATTACTTCCTCGCACACACGATAAAGGTGAGGACCGACCAGCCAATCAAACAGCTGCTCGGGCGTCCGGATATGGCCGGGAGGATGCTCAAGTGGTCACTGGAACTCTCCGAATTCGACATACAATACGAAAGTAGGAAAGCCTTGAAAGCCCAGGCACTGGCCGACTTTGTCGCGGAAATGACCCACTGCCCGACACCAGCAGAGAGCGCCCACAAATGGACGATCTTCGTCGACGGCGCCTCTAGCACGTCAGGCAGCGGGGCCGGGATCATCCTCGAAAATGAAGAAGGGATCCTGATAGAGGTATCATTGGCACTAGCGTTCCCGACATCGAACAACCAAGCCGAATACGAAGCCTTCCTCGCAGGCCTACGGTTAGCCGAAGACCTGGGAGCGAAAGAGGTAAAGATATCCACTGACTCCCAGCTCGTGGCCTCACAAGTGCGAGGAGAGTACCAAACCAAGAACGACAACCTCCTCGAGTACTTGTCCCTTGTCAAAGAAAAGCTTGACAAATTTGAAAGGTGGGAAGTTCAACACATACCCCGCGAGCACAACACACGGGCAGACGTTCTCTCGAAACTAGCCAGCACGAGGAAAAAGGGTGGGAATAAATCAGTAATTCAGGAAATCCTTCCTCGACCCAGCATCGACAAACTTCCTCCTCCATTCGAGGTCAACGCTATCGGGGATGCTCACTGTTGGATGACACCCATTTACAATTACCTCACAAGAGACGAGCTCCCAGCCGACCCGAAAGAGGCGACCACTGTCAAACGACGAGCATGCTCGTACGTACTCCTCGAAGGAAAACTCTACCGGAGAGGATTCTCCGTCCCGTTACTTAAATGCGTCGAGGAAGAGAAAGTCCCCGACATACTTGGAGAGATACACCGGGGAATCAACGCTCAACACCTCGGCGGGCGATCGCTCGCACGAAAGGCCCTTCGAGCAGGCTACTACTGGCCGACCATGCAAAGCGATTCGAAAGAGCACGTCAAAAGATGTGACAAATGCCAACGACACGCCGACATGCACCTCGCACCCCCAAACGACCTCAAATCACTGTCTTCCCCATGGCCCTTCGCGTGGTGGGGCATGGACATCCTCGGACCCTTCGTAACCGGATCGAATCAGAATAAATACCTCATCGTCGGGGTGGACTACTTTACCAAATGGATCGAGGCAGAGGCACTGGCTAAAATAACCGCGCAGAACATTCTCCGGTTCTTCAAACGCAACATCCTCGCTCGATTCGGTATACCCCAGGCACTTGTCACAGACAATGGGACACAGTTCACGGACGGAGGATTCCAGGACTTCGTCGCTGGCCTGGGCACCACACAACATTTCACATCTGTCGAACATCCGCAGACGAACGGGCAAGCAGAGGCGGCCAACAGGGTAATCTTACGTGGCCTCAAACGCAGACTCGGCGAGGCGAAAAGGGCATGGGTCGAGGAGCTACACAGCGTCCTATGGGCTTACCGCACGACACCGCATTCTACCACCGGGGAAACCCCATTCCGACTGACTTACGGCACCGAAGCAGTCATCCCGGTGGAAATACGGACACCGACGAGGAGGATAGAGGAACCCCTAGACGAGGAAATGAACGATGAAACCCTCAGAGCCGAGCTCGACCTGGTCGAGGAGATACGTTCCGAAGCAGCCCTCAGGGAAACGACCCTCAAACAAAAAATAGCACTACGCCACGACGCGAAAGTCATAAGAAGAGAGTTCCAGGTCGGCACCCTGGTCCTCAGAAGAAACCAGAAAAACCCAAGAGAGGGCAAGCTGGCGGCCAACTGGGAAGGCCCCTACCGCGTCCGCGACAAGACGAGCAACGGGGCCTATTACCTAGAAAACCTACAAGGAGAACAACTCGCTCGACCATGGAACGCAGAAAAACTTAGACAATATTACAGCTAAATGTATCACGGGGAAACGTGGGTGGTACGACCACGCTCTTCGTCTCCAAAACCCCAGAGAGGAACCACGAGACCCGGGAACGAGCCGGGGTCTCATAGCGAACACAACCCTCCCCGACGCGTGGGATCTTGACCAAGACTCAACGTCGAAGTACCAGGACAGGCAGGGCACCCAGCTCGCGATGGGAAAGCCCAAGCCTCGAGACCAGGGTTCGAACAACGGACCCGGGCTTCGATCCCAACGGGCACAAAGCCTGACACTTCATCGGTTCCCTAAACCGAGGAGATTAACGAGGTCGAGCAGAGTACGAATTCATAAAAGCAAATATCAAACATAAACGAACACAATGAATGACAACAAAAACATTCATATATTAAAAATAATAACAACGGCCGAAGCCAAGTACGCCCGAAGGCCAGATTACAAATGCCCGAAGGCCAAAGTACATAACGGGCACGCAGGCCATAACAAAACTACAAATTAAAATTACATAATTAAGACTCCGCTCGGAGCACTTCTTCTTCCTCCTCCTCTTCCTCACCACCCAGCTCTTCCTCCGCTTCGAACGGGCAGACGATCTCACCATCCCTGACACAGTAGTTATGGGCCGACCCCGCCGTCACCAACTCGGGATTCAGAAGCCCAAGTTGTTCGACAGCATTATCGAAACCCTCTTTGAAAACGGCCACCAGCTCTTGATTGAGAGTGCGGATATGCCCCAGCAGCTCACCGCGCGAACCAAGGGCACGCTCCTCCTCGGTCTCGTCGGCCAGAGAACGGACCTTTTCTTCGAGAGATTCAATCTGAGCCCTCAGGCCAGCATTGTCCTCGGTCAACTTTTGATGATCGGCCACCTGCTCTTCCAAGCTCGCCTTAGCAGCCTTCAACTGGTCTCGCTCCTTCTCCACCTCATCCAGCTTCTGGCTCAGCCCTTCCTGCAGCCGATGCTCCTCTTTGTAGTCCGACAGGTCTTTGGACAGTTTGTCCTTCTCCGATCGGACCTGCAAAAGAGCATCCTCCAGCGAGGCAGTGGAGACCGAAGTGTCGGTCAAGACCATGGCCGTCTCCATCACCCGGATGACAGCGGCAATGTCCCTAGCCAGATCTTTGCGCCGAGCACCAGCGTCTTGATCCAGAATAGCCTTGGCCTCGGGCGCCGGCACCGCAATCGCCTCCTCGGCCTTGAAAAACGACCGTTCCACATAGCAAGGAGGTAGCAGATAGCTGCCCGGTCCATTCGGGCTTCCCAGCGACGACCTCGAAAGAGTCCCCGACGGACGCTTCCGTTTGTGGAGGGGAGAGGCAGATAGCGGCGGGCTGTCAGGTATATCTATCGCCCGAGGAGGAGAGGAAGGAGTCACGCTCGCCACATTCGAAGGACCGGCCCCAGCATCACCAGCGGTCTCCAAGACACGGACCACAGTCTTCTTCTTCTTCTTGGGCACCCGGTCAGCCGCACCGACCTGATTCGCTAACTTCAACACCCGATCACGGGCACTGGGCATGGCACCTGCAAAATATTACACACAAACATTAGCGAGCGAAGACATTAACCGAAACAAAAAGCTAAACAAAATCTACCTACTCAATAACGCTAGAGCTTCCTCCTCGGTATCACACTCGAGCAGAGCCTTCGTATTAATATAGCGCGTCTCGGTGATTAGTTCCCCGGCCTCATCCAGATAGGGCACGCCCTGTCGATTCGCCCAGAACCCCAAGCTGAAGCTCTGCACGTAATCAACCAACTTCTTATACGCGAGCCTATCCTCTTGGTCGAGCATCGCATATTTGATCCGGTAATGGGCCGTGGAGAGATCGAAATGATCACGCTGCCACCTCAGCGGTATCTTCGACATCAGCGTCTCCTCCCCGTTTGGCTTCCGTTGATAGTAGTATAGAGAGTGAAGGGCAGCACGGGTGATCGGCATCACCACATACCATCGGTTTTTGAAGTGACGAACAGAATCCTCGTACGCCTTGAACAGGCGCACGGGCTGCTTGAAAGAGACCCAACTATGACGCCCACGGGAGCCAGACCGCTGGAGATGGAAGACGTGGAAGAAGAGAGCCCGGGTGCAACCAATGCCGAGGAACTGGCAGACTAACTCAAATGCCCGCATAAATGTGAGAGCATTAGGATGCAGTTGGGACGGCGCCAGCCGAAGCCACTTGAAGACCGACATCTGGAAGGAGTTGAAGGGCAGTCTAATCCCCACTTCACGGAAAGCAAATTCATACATGGTGAACTGCTTCCCCGGGAAATGATGACAAATGCGATCTTCTTCCTTGGGGGCGCAGCAGTACCAGTTTGGTGGATCCTCCCGACCTATGGTCTCGACCATAGCATAAGCAGTGATGGCCTCATCGCAAAAGTCTGATTCCTCCTCCAAAGGCTCGTCCGCAACCCAGGAGAAGTCAGCCTGCCCGGAAGATGAGGCGTGTTCGGTACCATCTCGGACGCTCCCATCCCCGACAGGGAGACGAGCGATTGTCGCATCTTCGGTCGAGGACCCGGAATCTTCCCTCCTCGGTCGTAAACGCCCGGTAGCACCTGAAACGCAGACAGAAAGAGTGAATTCGACGTCATATCAAATCCACCCTTCCACCGCAGGTCAAGTGAAAGGGCGTAGCGGCGACGGACACTAACTACTCAACTCAGTGACACGCGCACTCTATGGAGGCCGGGCAGAAATTTCATATAGCCTATGCAAATATTGCCCGGCACATGAAATTTATGCCCGGTACAGTATGATCCTAACCCTATTTTCTACCATCTACTGTACATCTACGGTCCACTACACTATTCCTAAGTCAAACCTAACCACATTTCCACAAAGATAACATACATTTGACGGAAAACAACAAGGAAAAACAGTGGATCACAAGGAAAATCATACCTGACATAGTTAAGTTGAAAAGGGTACGGTGGCGCACGAGCAGCAGACGGTGGTTCAGATAGGAGGACGGGCGGAGACGGCGGTTCAGACGGATGAGCGAGCAAACAATAGAGGATGTGGAGAACTCCGGTGAACGTGTGAACGAAAAAAGTAGAAATGAAGTTACTCAACCCCTTTTTATATTGCCTGGCGCGTGGACCAACGCGCTAGGCCATCATTACCTATCCTGCCTACGCCGCTTTTGCACACTAAACGAAGCGACACCATTAAGTCTGAGACACGTCTCTCCAAAATAAGAAACTGAAACGACCCGGGCACCTATTCGTCTCCCCGACTCACCTAGACGCCACATCCCCACGTCACACCCTCGTCTGCCACAAAAGAGGTGCAGACCAACCGATCACCTCCATCCCCGACATTTCCGGCGAAAGGATCAGTCACGAACAAGTCTGTTACAACCCCATCTGTCGAACGATCATACTTCCCCGTCAGCTCGGGGAACCACAAGTTGAAACATAAGTCATCGCTCTGGCTCAGAGACTCGACTTGGGGGGCTCCTGTTCTGGACTGGGCCAAGGCATTATGCACGGCATGGCCCAGTGCTCGTCAGGCCCATGTCCAAACGACCAAGCACGAGGACACGTCAGACGTAGGACCATTCACCCGAGGGATGTTTCCTCGGGTCTCTAACTACGTGTCGGGCAAAGAGCGAGTTGCCCGTCCCATGGTCTCCGTCCACACATCATCGACCACATCACGGGCATCTAGCTTGTGTCGGGCAGAACCATAACAGCACCTCACTTACCACGTCACCCAACTCCCCTATATTGTCTCCTTAGGGATAGGGGCAGTTGGACCAGGGGGCAGATCTTGGTCTAGGTCTTAACGCTTCTTACGCGTCCCCTGGCAGCTCCTCCTTGGGCCTAGCTAATCCAGCCCATTAGGAGCCTTGGCCCAGCGCTGGGGGCTCAATATAAATACCCCTTTCATGGCAAAGGGACAGGTATTCTTACTGACACTCTGATAACCTTATTCTGTACCTCTTCTGACTTGAGCATTGGAGCACCTTGCAGGTACACCCCCCTCCTCATTTCATTCTCTGGCCCATTCACCAAGACCTTGGAAGGCCCTCCTGATCAGGTCAGATCATTACCTATAACTCAAAATCTTAAGATATTGAGTCTATATCTCTTCTCACTTTAAAAAAATGTTCAACATCTTATTTTCCATTCATTACGAGCAACATCTTATTACTAAAAATCAAGTCATATATTATTTCCTAATTTAATTCTGATTCTTTAAAGTTTTTAATTAATATATGATTTTAAATTTTCAATTTATATGACAAAATTTCATTGAAAAATGTCACTGGCTAAATTACCCCAACTTTACAAGGAGTAACCAAAATTGACCTTCTTAAAATACTGTTTTTGATGTTTTAGTTTTTTATTTTTTATTTTTTTAAACAATTTTGATATTTTAGTTATGTTACGTGTATGTTATTTTATTTTCTTTAAAAAGTTACTTTTATGGTGAAAATCTAAAAGTATCATTATAAGCTTTAGAAAAAAAAAACTTAATTGAAGAGATAAATACAAAACTTCTTTTTATAATGCTAATAAAATGCAATATAGTGTAAATAAAATCCAACAAAGTGAAACTATCTTAAATTTGTATAATTTGTAGTTGAATAATGTTAATTTGACCTTGAAAACAAGACTTGCCGTTGATACCTAATTTAATATAAATTTGGCTGCACTATTATCTACTCCTACACTTTATGTGTTAATGCAAATATATATATATATATATATATATATATATATATATATATATATATATATATATATATATATATATATATATATATATATATATATATATATATATATATATATATATATATATATATATATATATATAAACGAAATCCGTGGAAAACCCAAGGATTTTCGAGTTTGTAAGTTTTTGATTTTCATTTCTATATTACACATTCGCGTTCGTTTTAGTCCCTAAAATATAAATTCACGGAAAATCTAAGAATTTTTCTGTAGATTTTGACTTTATGAACTAAACCGCAAGAAAAAAGTAAGATATATGAACGAAATCTAAAAACAAAACTTACAGAGATAAAAACCAAAAACTCACTCATGGACAAAAATAAAATTTTCAAAAATGGTTTTGCTAAAAAATGATTTTTATGGTAGTAAAATCAATTTTAATTGAAAATACTGATTTTTAATATAACGTTAAATAAATATAAAATAGTAGAACCAACTTTATTTTATAGTGGGATAACCTACTAAACTTTTGGGACGGAGCTAGTGATTTATGTGAGCTAGAGCCCCACTAGGATTTGGGGGAGAAATCTTTCAATACTACAAACTCTAAAAAGAAATTCTATAACTTTTTAATACTACAAACACTGAAAAAAATAAAATCTATAGCTTAAGATAATTTGATTAATTGTGTAAGAACATCCACAATGTTGTTTTTTATCATTCATTTATTTAAAAATTATATTAATATTGAATTGGTCATTCACTGTATAACCCAAAACTTTGACTAAAACATTAATAACAGCTACTAAATTTATTATATTATTAAATTTTACAATTTCATTTATTTTTATATTAATTTATAAAACAAGACTCATAAAAATTAAGGAATTAAGGAGATGGGGAGATTCTATTTAATCAAGGATGGTCTTAAGTAGGTAAAGAAATGTTTATTGTAGATATTATGTGTGAGGTGACTATTATGCATATCAACAATGTTGATTTAGGAGAAGTCGTCCCAAAATGAAGGCGTATATGTACGTCAATGGTGGGTGTGCTTGACTAGAAACAATTTCCCCCTTAAGTCCACATTATCAACCTTGAAATGAAATTTTTTAATGCATAAATTAGTGAACTCTATTCGAGTATATGAATCATTGAGAGATACATTCTCATTGAGAGTGTACATTGATGAGAAAGAACATTATGGTGATTCTAAGTGTGAGTAGCTGGTATGGGGAACAAGGACATTTAATGCACTTCATATAAATAAAATTGTATTGCGACGATTACCCCACGTGCTCCTACGAGTGTAGGGTATGAAGGTGATGCACCTAAGTTCAGTTGAGTGCACTTGAGCGTAGTTATTACCTTGAGACTCCATTTGAACTATTAGATATGGATTTTGGCCTTATGGAAAATCAAGATCGTCGATCTAAGCGTTTATCGTTCCTATAAAGTGGGAACTAAGATTTTTTCCTTGCTTTTCGACCTCTTCTCAGTTTATCAAGCATAACTAAAGAGAGTTTCGTTTGTTAGTCTCTTTCCTACCGTTGAAAGTTTTGGAATTTGTAATACTTTGCTTATATTATTTTCCATTTTCACCTCATTTCTTCAGGCACATGCATTAAACATAAGGTATTAACTTTTCCTTCCCTTGTTTATTTATGAGTTTCCAAATCTGTTTGATTACAATGAGTCAGAGAAATCAAGATTTAGGTATTTCCTATATAAACCTTAGGGATGTAAAAATTAGCGATGTTTATTTTATCACTAAATTGGTGGTGGTGAATCCTGGTGACATGGAACTTTCACCGCTAGTATAGATATGAAATTTATTGGAGCATGATTTACCTCTGGGTAAATCTAGATGATTAAACTCATTCCCGCAAAAAAATAAAATCTCATTGATGATCGTGCGAATCAAAGAATTGATAAGAACTTAGAATGTACACTTAAGCATAAGGTAATTGATGATGAAGTTGGATGATGGTTGGAGTAACGTTTCATATGTTTGATTTACTGTAGCCATTTTTTCTTTGAAAAATAAAGAAGATACCAGTGAAAATGTGTGACTACCAACTCTAGAACTTCCTCTTGATGTCAAGGATTATTCTTAGGTGGGTGATGAAGTTCAAGAAATATGGTATTTCTACTCAGATGGAGATTAATATGGAATTTTCATACCAAGATGTAGGGTGTTTGGCGAAGAAGAGAGGGGGTGATGCATGGAAAATCATTGCAATAGTTCAAAAGCCTTTGTGTTTAATAATGATTCATTTAATATTATGATGAACCCAAAGAGGGAGGTAGACTAATCTATTAAGGACTATAATCAACCTCTGCGGCCATAGTGCGTAGACAAGTTCCCCAAATATTAGTCGTACAATTATGTTATCTATGGTCTTGTGGGTATATCTAGGAGGTTAGTCTTTATCAAGAAGAAGACGACCAAAGAGAATCGTAGTGATATATTTGTTAGCCTCTGAGATTAAGACTTTGAATGATTACTTTCATTTCCTGTATTCCCCCTCTTTGTCGCTATATCTTCTCTTGATGGTTCCCTCAATTGTGTGGGAATTCGCTCTAATAGACGACTTTTCGTGGAAAATCATTGTTCCTTTTGTTGTCTCCCACCCAATTATCTTCCTTGGGATAACTACCAAATATTCCTTTGTTCTCTCCCACTTGGTTATCTTCCTTGGGGTAAGTAACAAATATTCCTTTCTTGATCAAGTATTCAATTGCATTTTTCAGATGGATGCTTTGATTAGTCTCATATCCATAACATTGGTGAAATCTACATAACCTTATTTTGTCAACGTGTGGTGACTCCTCCTTCACGACATGGGGTATTTCACATTGACTTCATTGAATTCAAAGTTGGCACGTTCTTGCATGATTCTCTCACTAGTTATGTTCAACAAGGTATACTCTAATAATACATTCAATTATTTATTTTTGAATCCAAAGTTATCTTTTTATCATCTTAATCAATGAAAAACAATTTCGATTTGGTTTTGAAAAGAAAATCATTATTTGATAATAGAAGAGAAAAACAAAATTCATTTTCATAATTTTAGACAAACACAAACTAACATACTTTTTTTCTCATGTGTAATCAATAAAACATATAAACATTCGGATAATTATAATTGTTTTTTGTTCGTGGAACATTTCTATATTGCCCCAAGTTAAATTCTCAATTTCTTTCATTTAAAAAACCCATTTACTGGTGTAGCCACAAATTGTGATAGCACCTATTCAAAGACATGATTACAACAAAGTACTCACTCTAAAATAAAATAAAATAAAATAAAATAAAAAAACATATACACAAAACGAATACATCATGGAAACAACACTCTTTTGTTGATTTCCTTGAAATTTTCAAAAAAACAAAACAGGATCAAGACTTTGGTTTTCAACATATATTGATTGATTCATGCTATGACACTAAATCAGAAAAGTGGAAGGATAAATCAACCAAAAAAAGAATAGGGTTGTCCACCTACTAATCAACAAAACATCATGTGCTATAATCCCAACCTCTTTGTCGCCCAATCTGAAAGATTAGCTATCACAAAACCTGCAAATACCTGTAATCAACAATAATGTTGAATAAGATTAGCTATCACACACTTGTATCGATCCATGAATCATTGTATCCGACACAGACAATAGACGCGACACTGACATATAAACACCGGTGATTGAAAGTAAGCACATGTGTCTATGTTGCGTTAAACGTCAAACCCGTTTTCAATCTAAAGTGTCGGTGTTACACAGATATCAACACTACATATATAAATTATCCGAACAATGATGGAACCAACAATAAAACATTCAACAGAAAACATAAAGTTGCATATATTATTAGTCACAACCATACCTGAACTGAGCCAAGAATGTATAGTGCTGAATAATGCCGACCGTGGATTACCATATCAGCCAACATAGCAAGAGGAATAGTGAGTGACATGCCCAAAGTGGCCACAAGGGGAGTTGTCCATACAACACAGAGTGCCCTGGATTGTAAATCGAATAAAATCTAATGTAAGAATTTGCGTAACTATGTTTATGTGCGCGCGTATAAATTAATCAAATTTATTTCAAGTACCAGAAGTAGTCTGAGAGAACACTTCCAACAAATCCATTTGCAAGAACCACTTCATCCATTTTGGCTGTGTGAGGAATCGCAAACTTGGGTTCAATACCTAAGGCCGACAACGGCCAGACTGAGAAAAAAAAAAGAGAATTAGCAATTTCACTTGATGTGCAGTAATATATTAGAAATTATAAGATTGTTGATATGTCGGTGACTTGTCAAAACACAAGAACTATGTTAAAGCAAATGAAAATGATTGTAATCTTATACGGAACTGTTTGGATTGACTTATTTGAGTTTATCTCTTGACATACACACTTCTGAGACTGCTTGAAAGAGCTTACAAAAATAGTTGATGACATGTCCATAGGATTCTGACAACTTATTTTCATAAGCTCTCTGAGATAACTTAAGCAGCATATATAACTTATATGAAAACAATTAGGCTTTATTTTATCTTTTGTAATAGAAATAGCTTATACATAAGTTGACTTTGACGAGTAACTACAGAAGCAGCGCGTGTAAAAAAAAAAAACTTACTAAGCCACCATAGTGCTACAAGTGTAAACAATCCAATATATCCAAACAGCTTTTGCACGTCAACGCGTTCACCTTCTTCGCCAGAAAACTTTTTTAGAAGAACTGTGGCATTAAGCTGTGTTATTATTCATCTAAATCATCTGGAAACAAGAAAATGTAGAATGAGAGCTAAGACATTGTCTAACCAGTAAATAGACCATATGACATGGCTGAGAGAAGGCCAAAAAGATCTCCAACAAGAGAGCGCCGTCCATTGCTGAACACAAATATCAACTGTCAACGCCCAAAAAATAGTATTACAAATAGCAAGCTCGCGATAATGCATGAAAGACAGCAATTTATTTCCTTAGTATTCTGCACCATAGTTATCAGTATCTTACGGTTGATGTGATCCATATTTCGATTTGATACTAAATTGAACTCAATCGATACAAATATCTAGTGTTTATCTATTTCAACATTTTATATATTGATTCATTATGATGAATCTTAATTTATTCTAGTGAATCACAACCTAAACTTGGTCTAGCCAGCGCGATTTGAAAACCATGTTCTGCACGATTACTAAAATAATGAAGCTAATTTGGTATTCAAAATAGATAGAAAGGGCTTACGAAGCAGTCAATTGCGAGTCATCTGCGGCCCAAGTTTTTCCCAGAGTTGTCATGGCAACCCCGGCCATGCTGACCAAGACAGCAACTACTTTGGATACATTTAAAGTGTCTTGACCCATTAACACGCCGATGAAAAGAGTGAAGAGTCCTGAAGTAGATGACAATACTGTTGTACTCGCGACACTCGTACGGGCAAGCGCAGCATTTGATAGATACTGAAAGCGAACAAATGAGATATTAAAATAACAACATTACATTTCCTATATGTTGTCATATAACTGAATAAAATAGCACTATTACCTCTGTTACAAACCAGATAGGTGCAATGTAAAATCCATAAGTAGCGATTTCTTTTGCAGTAAGTTCTTTTTCTTCCTTTGCCACACCAGTTTCATTACATCTAGCCACCAATGGTGCTATCTCTGCAAGACTTGAAAGATCTATATCACTGTCTTTTCGAACCACATTCGGGAGTTCCACTTCAAAGTTTTTCTGCACTCCATTTCCTTTGAGTGGAGAGCTAATCCTGATAGGAAACTCATCCCCGCCACTTTCTGCATGTTTTCCACTTTTAGAAGACCGGTGTTTAAGCAAGTTATAGAACCAATCCTTAATGAATGCTATTGGGAGGTAAACTACCATGAGAGAAGCTCCGAGATACGTCACCGCAAATGGCTGCTTATAATCTGTATAAATATTCTGCACAGAAAATTTTAATTCAGATAATGATTCATAGCTATAAAGCTTGGATACTGGCACGCTACATGCTATGATCTCCAATAAAAGATACCACTTGATCAGAATTTCAAATTCCAATGACATTTTGAACAAAATTATTCTCCAACCAGAGGATTTGGGTACTGAAATTCTATACGAATTGAAGCAAAAATGTCAACTTACAACTTACAAGTTACAAACATAAATCTTCAAGCTTAGACTACAGTGTCCATTTGTAAGACATACATAACACAAGTTACACAGCATATAATTGGAATAATGGAGTTATACAAGGTTTGCAATTCCCTTAAACCAAAGCAGTGGGGATTTCATGTTTTGGATTAGGTTTTAGGGTGAAATCAATAGATATCAACCAACAAGAGACAATCATGGTTAAAACTAACAGAGCAAAAGGGATAAACCTCCACAACGACAACAACAACAACCAAGCCTAATCTCACTAAGTGAGGTTAGCTACATAGATCAAATTACGCCATAATCTTCTATCAAAGACCAAATTTTTATCCAACTCATTAATCTCAAGATCTTTCTTAATAGTTTCTCTTATAGTTTTTCCATGTCTTCTTCTATCTCTAGTTGTTTGACAACGCTCCATCCAATATACTCTCCATCTGAACTACAAAATCCAATCTTCTTCTCTCTACATGCCTAAACCATCATAACTACTATGAAATGGGGTTAACGGTTAACCTCTCTCAAGGGAATTGATATTTCAAAATGAGATCAAACCAAGACCTCCAATTATCCCTAAGTATCACTATACACATTCTCCACTCATGAACCTAGCACGCTTCCACATCGTGAGATTATCTATATCGTATACCTACAAATCATTCCAAGCCAACAAAACTTTCCATCTCAAATCACCTTTATAACCCTTTTATGATTCAAATGCAAACTTTAGAGTAGCATATCAATAACAAAATGATCAAATCTCATAATATATAGGAAGCTTCAAAATCAAGTCAATGAAGCAAAGACATATCAAACCACATCCATCTCTCAAATTCACCAACCTTCCTAATTAGAAATCAGACAATTAACATAAGCCCCTATATCCTAACTCATAAACCCCACAATCAATGATTGAATTGAACCAACACCAAACCAAAGGTCTAAATCATATAACAACAAAAAAAAAAGCAACCAAATTCACATAAACCAAATGCAACAATGCCAAATTAACGACAAAATCACATAATCCAAACACAAAATTAAACAAATTTACCTGTGTAACTTCAGCAGAGCTAACCCATATGATAACAACAGTACCTATGAGAAATAACCCAGCTTTATATCTCAAACCCATCGAAAAACCAAATCAACAATACCAGATGGGAAAAAGTTCAGAGATCCACCACGCGTGTGTACTTTATGCAGATCGCAGAATCAATCCCTTGAATATACCAATTTGTTAACCAAATCATGCGTGAAAAAGCTTGAATTGAAGCTAGTCGATATGAGAAGAAGAAGGAATTGAAATTGTTGCAAGAGAAAAGTGGTTGAAAGAATCTTGCAAACAAGAGAAAAGGGTGAGAAAATGGTTGGAATTGGAAGAAAGAGAAACAGAGGGAAAAAAAATCGTTAATTGTTAAAGAGTAATAAAGGATTATTTTTCTGTATTTGGTGATTCATTTTCAACGTTACTCTTACTCTATTCAAAGTCATGCATTTTTCTTTTTCTTTTTTTTTTCTTCTATGATAGAATAGAATAGAATAAAATTATTTATTTCAACAACATTCTAGGGAAATGGAACTATATGCTAAATTGGAGTTAAAAACATAGTATTTAAAATAATGTTCCCAAGAATATAAATATTGTTATTTTGTGTGAAAAATTAAATAAAAATATTTTTATAAGTTTATTTTAATTATAAGATTAAATTTATATATTAGATAAATTTTTGAGTACTCTTTAATTTTAGTTGGATTATTAGTATTAATTGATTTAAAATTTTGATTTTTAAAAATAATATTATATTAAATATTATTATTTCAATTTAATCTAGTTCAGAGTCATTTCTGACATCAAGTGGTTCCAACAACCTCCTTATCGCAGTTGTGAGAAATCGAACCATGATCCATCTATTAAATCATATCGATTACTAGTCCAGTTTGATCTTTACAACTATGATTAGTAGAATAATTGAGTTAATAAATATGAATATAATAACGAAAATGATTATAGTACATTTACTAAAAATAAAAATAAAAGATAATTATTTTGAGATTGAGAAAAAAGTGTAAATGAGATATTTTGTTACAAGACTTAACTTGTTTAAAGCGAATTTTAAGATTATGATATAAACTTGAGAGCTTAATATATTATTATTCTAAGAAAACTACATCTCATTAAAAGTGAAGAAAATGGAGCAAGCAAAGAAAGATAGAGTGGAATTATCCTTAGTTAGTTAATGGGTCACTAGAGCAATGACAAATCAACTATAAATAAATATTAACAAAATAAGAATAATGAAAAAATTGCTGGCATGGCTGGTGAGGGGTGAAATAGCATTTTATAATAATTGGATATTATTATAAAATATCTTGTAATTGTAATATGATTGTGTGATTTATTTTCTCTATATCGTTTTTCCTAACAAATATGGAGACTAATAATTGGATATTAAGTTGAGATTTTGGTTCAAATTTGGAATGGGGTTAATTTATTATAAGAGTAATTCGTATTTGAGTTATTTGAAATAATTCCCTAAAAAATAAATTTCATTAATCCAATAAAATTTTAAAATTATATTTGATATTTTTATCAAAAAGGTTCAATTCAATGTATCATATTTGATAATTTTAGTACCTTTTAGAGCATTTCTAACGAATGTATTTCAAAGTTTTCAGATTTCATTTAGAGAAATTTGATAGAAGAATTAATTTTGTCTTGTGAAAAAATTAAATAAAAGATGTGCTATATAATTAGGACTACTTACAACATTGAAAGGAAACATTTTCAACATGGACAATGAGAAATTGGAGGAATCGATTTGAGAGCTTTGAATACAATTTATATGTCTTTGGTTAAGAATATTCTTGTGAATATTCTTGATACATCAACCGCCTAAGAGCTTTGCAAGAAACTTAAATTTCTATATCACGGAAATGGTATTTTAATTTGGTTGTTGTTGAATGAGCAGTTTCATACCCTACGTATGAATAAAAACATGAAAGTATATGATCATCTAATTATCCTTAATGGTATTGTTTCTGAATTACAAAATATTGGTTTCAAGATTGATGTTAAAGATAAAACTTTGAGACTCATATGATAGGTTCAATCTTCTTGCGGTCATATTAAACTTATTTTGATATATGAAAAAAACGAGTTTTGAAGAAGTTGTTAGTAATATTACTTATGAAGAAAGAAGATAAAAAGTGAGGATAATACTTCTTCAAACTATAAGTTTTTGTAGCTAGATGAATGTCTATTGTGAAGAAAAATAACGAAATGGGTCATATATTTGAAATATGTAAAGATTGGGCATGTAAAAAATAAGTATTCTCAATGGAGCATCGTTATAAAAAAGTATACGAGTCAAATGTTAGTAATGTCTCGCTTTGGAAGAAGATGATATTTTCTCAAATATGATAAATGTGTCTTCATGAGATTTTTATTGTCATGGAAAAGGATGAGTTATTCCTAGAGGATTAACACATGGGTAGTAATTGACATTGATATCAAATGAGTTGTGGGATTATGTCGGCAATTGAATAGCTTGACGCTAACAAGAAAGTTGCATCATAAGTTTTTTAGTCTGATTTTCGACATGTGAAAATTCTTGGAGTGGTTTACCTTCAATTGAAGTATATTTTTTTCCCGATGGAGTATGATAGTTTTTTAACTATGATTTTAAGTGAAAACAATGTGAAAATTCTTATAGTGATGTCTTTCAAGTCGTTATACTATATGATAGAGTATGATAGTTCTTTTAAACTATGATTATCTGTGTATACAATGAAAGTTGATGTATTATTTTCAATCAAGGAGGAGATTGTTGATGTTGGTTGAAAATATACATTTTGAAATAGTCTTATATCGCCTGATTTGTAAAGGAATAGGGAGTCCATAACTATATAATGGACTCAAGTTCTTCGTTACAAAATGCACTCATTAAACACACTTTAAATTTGAATAATATAGGTGTATTGGAGGCTTAGGATGATTGATAATATTTTCATATAGGGTGATTCCGAAAAAAACCTCGGTAAAAAAACAGATTTCATCCTTGTCATTTTAAGAATTCTCTATTTTTACCCTAATGGATTTGGTCAATATAATGGGTGACTTGGATTTTTAATTATTTTATTGTTCACGTGACTGTTAATTGAATTTTTTTTATTTTTATTTTTATTTTTTAAAATTCATTTTATTAAAATTTTATTTTTAATTATTTTAATGTTTATAGAAATTAAAAGTTTTAAAAAATCAAAATTTTGTGGCTAAAGGTTGTTGAACCCATTACCTTGTGTAGGGCTGGGTTGGGCTGGACATCGGTCAGTTTGGGTTGGATTCAGGTATAATATATCAAACCATTTGAAATCATGGATGCATTTCTTAGATCCAATTTCGACAGATTTTTTGTCGGTTTGATCGGGTTCAGTTTATTTGGTTTATCGGTTAAAATGAATCGGTTTGATCAGTTAATTTGATCTATAAAATACATTGCAGCAAATTTAAATTCATCCAAATTTAAAACCTCAAATATTTTACAAATAAACTCATCATGAATCAACTACTACACCATTGAGAACCATCTACAAAATGTGCAAACTATCAACCTGTTACAAGTCAGACTAACATATGCCAAAAATAAGACAGAGTGTTAGGCTTGTTAAATAATGTGAGCAAAGGCACCTTCTAGAAATACTGGCAACTCACTGTATAATATGCACAATGTGTTAAGCTTGTTAAAGAATACATTTGTCAATATAAAATAAGATAATATATAATAAAATAGAATGCAATCCACTGTATAATGTACTCACTTGTTAAGTCTGTGCACCAATTAATCAAAAAATACAAACTCACATGTTGAAAAATGAGGAGTATATAGTATTTCAAAGATTGTGTTTATATTAATAAGACTAAATCAGACATATATTCCATCCATATCAAGAGTAAATCAGGCACAGATTGTGTTTATACTAATAACAGAGTGAATTAGGCATAAATTCTATCCATATTTAACGGTTAAAAAATATGAAGCATGGATACCTCTAGGAGTAGACGTATCGCGGTGTCCGACACTTGTATGACACCTGTACGATACGTGTCAGAAAAATCAAAGAAATGTCAAAAAAAGTCAGATAAGTGTCCACTTTAAAATTATTTTTTTCTTTGTTTCGACACTCTGTGCATCAATTGTTAACATCCGTATCACATTCATAACACATATGTCAGATAATTCAGACAAGTGTTTCGAACAAAATTTATTTTTTCACTGCTTCAACATTCTTTTATATATATTTTAGACAAATCTTACACAAATTTAAAATTGTTAAATATATTTTTGAGCTATATTATCAATAAAGAATTAAAGACATTAATTTTGATTATAATATTTTTAACTTTTTTTAATCATAGATGGATAAATAAACCTCAAATAATTCTCTTATATATAGCGATGTCCTATATTTTAATATTATCTGTGTCGAAATATCCGTATCGTGTCGTAGTTTAGTGTCGGAGTATATGTATCGTATCTTATATTTTAATAATTTTCTTATATATAGTGGTGTCGATGTCCTATATTTTAATTTTATCTATTCTAAAATTTCTAAAATAAATAAAGTATAAAAACTTAAAAAAAAAAAAAAAAGAGAGAGAGAGTATCAGGAAACATTTTATTTAACCTAAGTTTCTAAAACCTTTATTCTTCGCATTCCTCTCAACCGTTTGCAATTCTCTCGGCAAGTTCTTCTTCCTTTGGCTTTTGAGATATTTTTCTACACTATCTCTTCAAAAATCGGTAAGCATTTCTTTCTAATCACTAATTTTCTATTATTGTCTTCCTATATTTTATTTTCTTTTCTTTTCAAAACCTTAATTTTATAACTTTTTTTTCTAATTTAATAAGTCGATTTTTTGTTATTGTTATCAATTTTTATTTTATTCTTGTTTTGATATTGTTGTTGTTAATTGTTGTTAATTTTGGATATTCTTTTTCTAGATCAATTATTCCAATTTCGTATAAGGGAGAAAACATTAAGTTTAAATAAAAATATATAACTAAAATTAGAAAATCACTTAAAAAAAACAACCACTAAGAATTACATTGAATCATTATTTACAATAAAAATCGAGGGAACCTAAGGGGAATAACATCTCATCCTTAGGGGATTCATTGTTTTTACAATTGGAAAGAAAATATAACAACAATCTCCTTATGGATAGCCTTTATTTTTACCTTCCATTAGCTTGAATAAACTTCTTAAATTCTATTAAATTGGAACCAAATTCTAGAAAAAAATAATACAATTGAAACTCTTGTCTTACTTCTTTTTAATTAAGTGTTTTAGTGGTATTTTATAGTTTAGAGAATATTGCAAAAATAACCATAATTTTCTAATCTAGCATCGTAACAACGTCAATTTTTTACATGTTATTTCTCTTCCTTTTATAATATGAATTAAACTTTAACTTCTTCGTAAACAATGTATCCCTGAAAGTAGGGGTGGCAAAACGGGCCGCCCGTTCCGCCCCGCCTAAAGTCCGTCAAAAAATAGCGGGGCGGGCATGTCCGCCAAGTTGAAATGGGCATAAAAGTCTAGCCCGCCCCGCCAAAGTGGCGAGTTGGCGGGCGGCGGCGGCGGGCTTGCCCGCCTTCTTTTTTAATTATTTTTTCTATTTTTTTAAATAAATTAAAAGATTCTTCTTTCTACATTTCAATAAAAATACATCAAACCAACATTTAAAAAGCATAATTTTTATTAGCCTAAAACATCAACTTTTAGTGAAATAATACTCTTATCATATATAATATCACATTTAGTATTTTATATGATCTAAATTCAAATTTCGATCACACTTTTGTCATTTTTCATTAGAAAAATTCAAACACTTGTCCAACAATAAAGAAAGAGAAAGTAGATTAGTCCTAATAATCTAATAACAACTTATGTACATATCACAAACTATTTTCATAGGCTCTTCCAAATACTTAAATAGTGTTATTATATAGGTGTGGCGGGCTTTGGCGGGCGACGGGTTTTGGCGGGGTGGGCTTTGGCGGGTGGCGGGATTTAGCGGGGCGGGTTTTAGTGGGCGGCGGGTCTAAAATCCCAACCCAACCCGCCACTTTTTGGCGGGTGTGCGGGCCGACCCGGCGGGCCACGACCCGTTTTGCCACCCCTACCTGAAAGTAAGCCTTTTTTGTCGTTGGTTTCACCTCAATCGGAGTTACTAAACTTTAGATATGATATAAATACTTGACTGGGATAAAATTGAATTTGTACCATTGCATTGTTATTTTGCGATTAATTTGACATGGAAGTTTCTAGGGGTGAAAAAATGAGTCTGGCCTGTCGGACGTATGTTTCGCTTGCACTTTTTGCGGGATGGGTCAAGGTGTTATGTATGTATCTTTTAATGGGTTTGTCCCGCCCCTCCCCATTTTTTCCTGCAGCCGCGAGCGTTTGCATACAATTTTGTAATTTTTAGGCTTAAAATGTTCAATACATGCGGGCCTGCTTTGTCCTCACCTTTTTTTTTCGGGACGAGCCAAGGTTTTAGATCCACACCCTCAAATATGTTTGCCACATGTCAACCTCATTTTTTGTATGCTTTTGCAGGGCAGATCTAAACAGGATAGGCATGCGCGTTTTCCACCTAACAATTTAACATCGTAAAAATCACATCAGCATGCCTTTTGGAGTGCCACTATTGAGTCTATTTTGTTAATTCTTCTATGTTTTTCTTATGTTCCTCGTGTGCTAATGCTCTCATTTTTTTTATCATCTTAACATTCATAATAAAATACTATATAATTTGTTTGGTTAGGATGAAGTTTTCTTGGTTTGATCTTTTCCCAGAATTTTCAAAATCTTTATTAAAATTCTATAAAACAGAAATGCATTAACAATAAAAATATTTAAAAATAAAGGAAATTAATACTAAATGACAAATTCTCATCACAACCTCAAACTTTAACCATTCCTTGTCCTTGAGAAAAATACTTGAAAATTGACATTCTTAGAAAACACGAGACTTTATCTGCTTAAATGATGATTTCTAAGGTGACATTACTTACCAAAGTACTTCTATGTTTCTTCTCAAATTATACTTACATTCTCATATTTTAGGATGGATAAATCAAAAAACTTTACTACTACTCAAATTTATTCAACCTTTTCTCTCTTCTCACCAATTTTCTCAAAATGTTCACTTAATCAACATATACTTATCATTTTACCATAAGCATGACAATTTTCTTATACCATAAGCATGACAATTTTCTTAATAATCTATCAAATCAAAATTATACACATTTTCAGGTTTTTAAGTTTGTAGCATGACTTGGGTTAAGGTAAGATACTTTGGCAAAGTTGGCTTATTCTTGGAGTTAGGAACTAAATTCCTTCATTCTTTAAAGTTTACATTTTTTTTCCACAATAAACATTTTAAAGGATTTATCTTAAACTATTTAAGACTTTTTCTTTTATTGGTACTCATTCCTTTTTTTAGCTCATTCTTTTTCATTTTATTCTCTCTTTTTTTTCTTCCAATAGGTGTTATTTTTCTAAAATATTTATATTGTAGAGTAATCCTAAAGTTAGAAGTATGCTACACATCATAATTTCTTTCTCAAAATTACCTAACTTTAAGGAGATGCAATAATTATAAGCAATTTAGAGTACATATCATGTTTATTCATTTTAAAATAAATAAAATGTCTTATGCTTAAAGGGACTAGCAAATGATATATAATAAAATCATAGTAGGGTAGTCATAAGGGGCTTTTGGTATCAACATAAATATGTTTCATTATGTGCATAACAAGATAATTAAGTGTAAATAAATAATGCAATTTCTATAAATTTTCAATACACATGGATACACTTATAACCAAAGAAGAAGAAAAATGATCATTTGATTATGTTAGGATTTTGACAAATATCTGATGTTGGAAGTTCACCAAAAACTTGGAAAATTCCAAATCAATCTTGATGAACAAGAATCAATTCTCTCAGTTGATTCCTTCTCTTGTTCTTCACTATTCACTCGAGTGAATCAACCACACCTTGGTTGCAAGATGATTCCGCTGAACATAAATTTGAGTAGAAAGGAAAAATAAGAATCGAGGAAGAAAAAATAAATTAGAGTTTGAAAGAAAAGGGGAAGAAGGAGAATATTTCTGCAAAGTTTCTCTTTGCTTTCAAATCGAAGTTTATTCAATCTTCTCACTATGCAATTGCATATTATAATGATAGGCTACCTCCTTATTTATAGGTTTAGATTTCTTGTACACCAAGAAATATCCAACTAACCTATCTCAAATAAAAACACAAAATAATTATGAAGACACACTTCAACATTTTGACAACTATACAAATTTATGCGTAGAGCATTTCGATAACAAAAAACTTTGTCGAAAATGGTGTTTGGACAAAAAGAATTACACTTTTAACACAACACCTAATTCATTGTGTCTAAGATATCTACATTCATCATTTTTCTTAGTCTTTTGAAAACTTTGACCTGCATACTTTTTGTCATTATGTCTGCAATCTGATTCTTAGTTATGCAGTGTTCCATGTTCAGCTCCCCATTTTCTACTTGGTCTCAAATATAATGGAACTTCATTTCGATGTGTTTGCTTCTTCCATGTGCTATCAGATTCTTCGCAAGATTTATATCATACATGTTGTCAATCTTCATGATAACTGCTCCATGATTCTTCCCTGAATTTTCTTTGATCAAATTCACCATCCATGTTAATTTTTTTAAATAATTTTTACTATTTAGTCAAGTCAGTCAAAAGTAACTATTGCAAACACTACGACGCTAATCGAATAACTTGATTGATGTAAATGAATCTGGTATGTTTTTATTCAAACCGGAAATCTTAAACAAGTTTTCTCCAATTTTTGAAGTTATCACACAAAATAAATTGTTGGTTAGTTATTTGGTTCACATTATTAATCTAGATAACTTTAATATGAGTTTTTTAGTTTATGTTTTTTAAGTTCTGGATAACTTATAGTTAAGAGATTTGGTGTTGTTTTTTAGTAACCGAGTTGAAAATCATTCTCCCCCTTTCCAAAAAGTACTAAATTACTTCCATAGCATTTATGAAGCTTAAGATATGATCAAAAGACTAAAGGTGGTGATTTAGAATTTTTTACATGAACTATATTCTTCCACTTTTGCAAAAAGTTTCATACAAGACTTATGTTGGTTCTAACTTGACAATTCAGTCCACATACTTCATGTACACATCATTTGAAGCGAGATTGCCTTTGGAATCTTTCATTTTCATGACTTATTTCTCACTTTCACAACAAATGGCCAAAATGCAAATTCACTTGTAACTTGAAAACCAAGCCATCATAGGTCACAAAACTAATTCATTATGGACCCGCATGATAAACTAAGCCAATACACGCACATGATCAGCTTCATGCACATGCACATGATTATTTTCATTTCAATATGCAAAACTGAAAAATCTCAAAAATATGACTAACCACACTTCTCTTGGGTCTCTAACCATGGTTAGGCCCAAAATGGATCATATATAAGCTCAAAGTAACCCTAGTTCAAGAGGAGGTTTAGCCATTGTTCAGTTTCATCATAATTTGCAAATTTCTTCTCCTCTTCGATTCTCACTCCTCACAAATGATTTTCACAAAATTCTTTCATATTCTTGCTCCTTGAAGATCATAGAACACATATCCATCCTCATTTGAAGCTATAACCAAGGATTTCAGTGGATACGATTTTGAATTGCACTTCTTCAAAACTCAAGTTCTACACTATATCCAAGCTCTAATTGCATTTATTTTGCAATTAGAGGTTCCTAAGGCTTGATCTGCAACTTTCAGTTGGAATTCTAGGAGTATTTCAAGCTCTTCAAGATCTCAGGTTATTGAAGATTTCATGCTCTTAGATTTGTAATTTTTGGTGTGCATATGAATCCTTGAGTGTTGCTGAGTGCATTGATGTGATTAGACGTGAATTTGGACGTGTATCATGTTCATAATGTGTGTTTGAAAATTTTCAGATCTAACTTTCTTGCTTCGATTCTCATAATGTATGCATTGTTTGGTATTTTTGATGTGATATTTGAGTTCATGAAGTGATTTTGAGTTGATCTGGGTGCTTGTTTGCAATTTATGGAGAAATATTTGTTGTTGTTCATCGTTGAAGGTGACCAGAGCCCTGGCTCTGGCACCAAAGGTTGTTGTAGGGTTGCCTGAGACTGGAGGAAGAAGATGATGATCTGACCATTGGATCTTGTGATCTGATTGTCCATGTTTAGCCAGCACATTAAAATTGCGCATGATTCTCACGTGGCTTCTTATTTTCATTTAATTCAGTTTTGTGTGCACGCTTATGTGTGTTACCATGAGTTTTCAATTTGAACCTTTGATCTATTATACTTTGAGTTTGTTTGGCTGAATGTGGAATGTTGGATGGGTCTGATGGATGCGCTTGAGTCAATATTTTTTATTGCTGACCTTAGTAATTTGTGGTGATTGCGCTTTATTGGAGTTGGATTTTTGTTGATATCCACACCCCTACGCATGAGCCCAACCTCATTTTTGAACTTGGAAATTGCTTGTGCTACACCTCCTGGTCATTCTAATTCATTTTCATTTTATTTTTCATACATTTTGCATTTTATTTTCCTAAAATCATTAAAAATCATCCTAAAAATCTATAAAAATTCATGAACATAGTTTAAGCATTTAATTAATTTTGTGAAATTTTTAAATTCTGAATTTATGCGTTTCTCATTTTATTTTTATTTCTTTTAAATGGTTCCTATTTTCATACATAAACTTCGAAATTTCATTTCTCATAGCATATCAAATATTTTTGCATCACTCTTTTTACATTTATTTACATCTTAAACTTCATCAAAATATTTGTATTTCATTTTTATAACTTCCTTTTATTGCATTTTAGTCCTCCATTTATGCATTTTAGTTTTCTTTTTCTCATCAGTGATTGTTCAATATACCTTGTGTTTTCATTTTCTCAGGTTATCTTCAACACCACATCATCATTAACAGTCTCTTGCTTAAGTCTGTATTATGTTTTTTTGACAAGATATGAATCATAGTCACTAACAGGCTTATTTACCATGTGTATGAATAAATAACAAGCTTAATGTGACTGCATTAGAATGCACTACAAGAAAAATGTGTTTTAGCTGCAGATTTTTAGCGTCGGCCCCGACTCCGACGCTAATAGTTTTAACATAACGTCACCAATAACCCTCGCTAATGGTAAAAAGCATTTGTTTTAAATTCTTTAAAGGTTATTAATATTAGCGTCGGATGAAGCCGACGCTATACATGTATATAATATTTATTGTTGTCTCCTTTTCTAAGTTTTTAATATTATTTATTTAAGCGACGGCCATGTGCGACACTGTTGTTGGTGTAAAAATGTGAGTGACGGTTTTTTGCGACGCTAATATTGGTGCGAAAATAATTCATTTCCCCCTACAAATTTCGTTTGCCTCCTTTTTTAATTGTATAAGTAAATTATTTATTTTCATATCAGTGGCGGCTTTGACCGACGCTATGTATAAACTGAAAACTCTATTCATAAAATAAATTTTATAAAATTCATAACTTCAAAAAAAATATTTTATTTGTTTATATATATATATATATATATATATATATATATATATATATATATATATATATATATATATATACACACATATATATATATATATATATATATATATATATATAATTATAAAATATATATAAATTAAAAAAAAGTAATTTGATATTTTATTATTTTAATTAAATAATTATAACTATAAAAATATAAAGAATTTTAAACTATAAAATAAAAAAAAAGACTATAAACTTAAATTATATTCATTAAATTAATTTTAAAAATAAAATCTAAATTATATGTATTAAAAAAAACTTAGAATTTTGTTTCTCATTGTTTCTCTGTATCGCTGCTTCCCCCTTCCAAAACCCAAACCCTGGCTTCCATTGATTCACATTTTGCATCGGTAATGATACCGCTTCTCCCTTCCAAAACCCTCGCTTGTTTCTCATTCTGCATTGTTTACATTATTTACATTGTTTCTCACTGTTTTCATTGTTTCTCAATATTTCCTAGAATCGCTTCTGCATCGTTTCACATCGAAGAGTTCAAGAAATCGCTGCTGCATTTCATCACTTTAAAGGTTCGATTCTGCTTCTCCCTTTATTAATCTTTTTGATTTGTGGTTTCGATTTATCGAATCGGTTCATTTTTTAGATTTTTTGTTTTGATTCGTCTTTTCGATGAGAAATTAAGAAATGGTTAATGTAGCTGAAAAACCTAACCCATATATGGTTGTTTACTTTTACTGCGTCTTTTTGATCCGTCTTTTCGATTTAACAAATTATTGCTTCCTTTTACCACATCTATTGATTGCTTCCATCTAAATCTTCCAATGTAATGGGACTGTTAGTGCATTAGTGGGGACTGTTAATGTTAGTTATGAGAACTTCTTATTTGAGTGTGTTAGGTATGATTTAGGGAATTTCAACTTGTTTCTTTAGAGAACTGAATTAACTGAACTGGAGTGCAATTTCAACAGGTTTATTGTTTTGTTTGATTTGGAGAACTGAACTGGAGTGCTTATGTATAATTAGGGAACTGAACTTGTTGTTTTCTATGTTTAGTATATGTTCACGAATAAGACAAATATCTACTCAAAAAATAAAAAGAACAGACATTAAGAGCATAACCTGCCAAAATTGGTCCGTTTTTAATTTTTTTTGGTTTATTCTTTACGACGTCGACAATTTGATAGTGATTTGTGTGGTATTTGAGTAAATGATTATTAATGCCTCGTGGTATCTCGCAGGAATTATTAAGTTGGTAGTTGGTTGTATATATCACGACAAATTGAGGATTATGACGTGCCTTGCTCTTTCTTTTTTAGTGTAAACTTTGTCTTTGTCATAAAATTCACCCAAGATTATTGTTCAGTTTTAACTTTTATATCTGTTTTAAAGACAAATTTCTAAAAATAGTGACATAATTAAAGTTTTATATATTAGGCAAAACATAATATTGTAGCTGGCAATGTCTTCTGTGACACATGTTTTTATCAAACTTAACCACTTTATTTCAATTAATAACCAATTTCAATCTCTGGTAAATGAAAACTAGGAAATTCTATTGTTTGTTTAACACACTGTTGTAGCTGGCAATATCTATTTTTTGAATGCAAGTACCAATTTCAATCTCTGTGACACATGTTTTTAACATACTGTTTTTTGAATGCAAGTACCAATTTCAATCTCTGTGACACATGTTTTTAACAGACTGTTGTAGCTGGCAATATCAGCTTTTTGTTTAGATGCATCAATAGCTATTTGTTTAGATGCATCAATTGCTATTATTCTGTGACACATGTTTTGTTTGTTTGGATGCATCAATGTCTTCTGTGACACATGTTCTGTTTTTTACTACTGTTATGCTAAGTTGTTTTTGGTTATGTTGTGTTTTTCGATTTGATTCATGAATTGGAATTTATATATGGTTGTATATAAGTGGACCGTTAGATTAGATTCCCTTTCAGATCATGAACTGAAGATGTGTGGTCATAGTTATGTGAGGTCGGTTTTCAAATTGTATGAGCACATGCTATGTATGATAGTAGTTTCTTTTTTGTTTCCCTTTATGAGGGAAAGATGAAATTATTTGATCTCAGAAATCGAGTTTATCGAAGGGACTGTGTTAGCACCATGTATAGGCTTTATTAATTTGATTGTTTCGACTTTTCAAAAAATTTCAAGTCCATCGATGAGTTCTCTGATTCATCATTTGGAGAGGTATTTTGGTCGTTTCTATTTATGCATATATTATGAAAATAGTTAGATTACTTCCTATGAATTTGTTCATGAATCCAATCATAAGAAGATTATGAAAATTGATTTGGTTAAAAACTCACTATTCTGAAAATTTGGTCCAGCCAAAGAGTTGGCTTTAAAACTCATTTTTATTCAATTTTGAAAAATCTGGCTGGTCTAAAGTTTGAAACAGATTTGCACACACTCCTAAAATTGAAGCTAGATCTACATTTGAATTGACAAAAACTAAATGACATTGTTTGAAACATTGCATTCAAATTAAAACTAAAGCCAAACTTAGATTCTATAAGGTGGAAAGCAGAAGCTGCTTATATTATGTTCATGCATTTTCTCCAAAGGCCTGCAGCACATTGCTCTTTTTCTTTTGCCTGAAATATATTTGGTAAACAATTATAGATATCAAGTTATTCATATATTGTAGGAGAAAATAATTATTTGAAGGAAAAGAGAATTGATTCTGGAATATGCATGAATCTAGGTGTGAGTACTTTTGAGTATAAAATAAGCAGCAATAAGTAACAATATAGTTCTGTCTAGTGCATTTAGGGCATACTAGCAAATTCAAGTTATGCCACGGTATACTTACTTGGGGTTTATATGTGATTTAGCTTTTAAGACTACTTTTGAATCTGTGCTTGAAACTGTGCTTTTAAGACTACTTTTGAATCTGTGCTTTTAAGACTACTATTGAGTATGAATTTTGAGTTCATGTAACATGGTGTGTGATCTTGTGTTGTTGAATTTCCTATGCTAAATGGATGCAGCATACTTTGTTAATACAACAAACATTATTAATGGATGCATTGCTTTGAATTGGATCACAGATTAATTAGTAGAAGATTATAAGGGTGTTGTTTCATTGCTTTTGTGAGAAGTTTAGAAACTTAAGAAATTGTTTAGAAGTTTGTGAACCCTTAATTATGCGATCATTCTGGTTCTTATTCGAAGCTTATTCTGGTTCTTGTTTAGAAGTTTGCTCATTACTTATCTAATAGTTTCTTTGACCTCAGGGGTTCTGGTTCCAAGTATCTCAGACATCAAGACAGGATTACAACTTGCTCTTGCAGGTACTTCTTATTCGAAGCTTGTTTATACCTCTTTTCATTTGTCTTTTAATTCACTCATGTTTTATGTGTTCTGTTTTATGTGTTCTGTTTGTAAAGTCATTTCCCGTGTTCTGTGCTCTCTGCGCTCTGTGAGTTTGTCAGTTATGCAGAAAAAAATCCAAAAGCCTTTAACAATCCAAAAGTCTATCATAAAATATATATCCTTCACTAACAAAATCAACAATTAACATGATTTTTCCATCTAAAAGAAGAAAATCAACAATTAAAATGATTTTTCCGTATAAACATTTATTTTTCCAAAAATTATGCTCTAGCTAATATAAATGCAATTTTTTGAAGACAAGAGCTTCTTCACACTTTTTCTCCTTTGGAAAGAATTGAAATATACTAGCTAGCAACAGAAACAAGGATTAAAACATGTATATATTTTTCAATAATCTTATGTTCTAGAAAATAAAAATGTATATTATATTATAACAAGTATATATTCCTATTTTTCAACAAATATCACATTTGAAAATTTCCCCTATATTTTATCAATTAGAAATTTATGTTTGTTTTTTATGTAGAAAATGGATCGGAGTTGGATGTATGATAGAGTAAACTCCAATAGGTATGGTTTGAAAGATGAATTTGTTAGTGGAGTTGAAGATTTTGTCAATAAAGCCATTAATCGACCAAATTTTTTAAATGATGGAGGGATAAGGTGTCCTTGTGTAAAATGTGTTTGCATTCCCTTGAAAACACCTAGTGAGGTTAAACATCACTTGTACAAAGATGGTTTTTTGCCCAACTATTATACATGGACTCATCATGGAGAAGATAATCATAATGTAGATTTTGGTGGTCATTCTAGTATTGGCGGAAATGCTAGTGAGAATAATCATGGTGATCAAGAACAATTTGATGCAATGAATGAAATGGTCTATGATGCTAGTACGCAATTTGTCAATGTCCCCAATGTGAGTGCTAATATGGAAAACAATACAGTTAGTGAGGGCGAGGAACCAAATGAAGAAGCTCAACGATTTTATGATGTATTGACCTCTGCAAACAAACCTATTTATGAGGGAGCTTCTGAATCCAGACTATCTATTTCAGTTAAGTTGTTGGCTGCCATGTCTAATTGGCATGTTCCTCATAAGGCCATGGATTTTTTCTCTCAAATGCTTAAGGATGTTTGTCCAACAAATCAATGCTTACCTGAAAACTATTACCAAGTGAAGAAGTTGGTGTCTAAGTTGGGATTAGAGGTTAAGAAAATTGATTGTTGTGTGAATGGATGCTTATTATATTATAAAGAAGACATCACTTTAACTCAATGTAGAGTTTGTGGAGCTGCTAGATATGTTCCTCGAAAGAGTGGAATGGGAAAATACAAAGATGTGGCAGTGAAGAGAATGTTCTATTTTCCAATCATTCCAAGGTTACAACGACTTTATGCTTCAAAGGAATCTGCAACTCAAATGAGATGGCATCGTGAGAACACAAGCAATCCAAATGTTATGCGTCACCCATCTGATGGAAAAGCATGGAAACACTTTGATGATGTTTATCCCAATTATGCTAGTGAACCAAGAAATGTAAGATTGGGTTTGTGTACCGATGGGTTTACACCTTACATTCAAGCCTCTAGTTCTCCGTATTCGTGTTGGCCGATAATAGTCACACCCTACAATCTCCCTCCTGAAATGTGTATGACCAAACCATATATGTTTTTGACTTGTCTTGTACCTGGACCGTACAATCCAAAAGTTAAAATAGATGTCTACTTGCAACCATTGATTGATGATTTGTTGCACTTGTGGAGAGATGGCATTGTGACATATGATATCTCTATGAAGCAGAATTTTGTAATGAGAGCGCATTTAATGTGGACAATTAATGATTTTCCAGCATATGGTATGTTGTCTGGATGGGGGACACAAGGTAAATTAGCATGTCCTTATTGCATGGATAGTACAGAGGCTTTCACTTTACGATACGGGGGAAAAAGTTCTTGGTTCGATTGTCATCGTCGGTTTTTGCCAATGGATCATCCGTTTAGAAAAAGTAAAAAGAGATTTACAAAAAACAAGTTTAAGAAAAAAAGACCACCTTACATGTTTACAGGACATGATCTCTGGGAAGTTGTTCGTGATTTTCCAAAAGTCACTGCGAGTGACTGGGCCCCAAATTTCCAGGATATGGGAAACAACATAATTGGATCAAAAGAAGTATATTTTGGGATCTTCCATATTGGAAGGATAACTTATTAAGGCACAACCTTGATGTAATGCACATAGAGAAGAATGTATTTGATAATGTGTTTAACACTGTCATGAATGATCCTGCAAAAACAAAGGACAATGAGAAAGCCAGATTGGATTTACCTTTAAACTGTTTACGTGGAGATTTAGAGTTGCGTCCTCTACCTAATGGAAAGATGGCTAAACCAAAGGCAAAGTTTTCTTTGACATCTGAAGAGGCAAAGCTGGTCTGTAGATGGATTAAGGAACTAAAAATGCCTGATGGCTATTCCTCGAATCTTTCTAGGTGTGCTGATGTCACCAAGGGTAGGATGAAGGGGATGAAATCCCATGACTGTCATGTATTCATGGAATGTATTCAGGATCTTGTTCAGTGGGAGCCGTGTGATGAAGGAAAAATGCGAGATTTGTTTCATAAAGCTTGTGGTAAAAGAATAGTTGATATATTTGGTAAGATTAGGAAGAGCGGGAAAAAGCCGTCTTGGTTGGGTGAAAAATATTATGCATATCTTCTTGACGGGTGGAAAACTGAAGAATTCAAAAAGCTCTCTGAACAAAACAAGACTAATCGAGCATCAACTAGAGGTGGCGCGGTCCATACCACAGGACGTAGAGCTCATCATGATGTTGCTCTAGAATTGGTATGTATTCTATTTGTAATCCAATTGATCACACCGCACACCAAATAAATATATTCCTAAAAGCAATGTATTATATAAACTGTTGTTGTTGTTTCATGAAATTGTAGGAGAAGAAATTAGGTCGACCGCCAAATCCTGACGAGCTCTTCATGGCCACCCATAAGAAGAAGAATGGGCAGTGGGTAGACCGTCGTGCAGAAAAAACACATGTAAGCTAATTAATTCTGTTAGAAATATAACCTATGATGAAGAGAGGAATGCTATAATATTAGGTTTTTATAATGTTTCTCAAATTAACATATTAGATAAAATTGTAATGCCAATCATTTTTTTAGATTCTTTCCCTGACCATGATTTTATAGAAAAGTATATAGATTTGTATTACTACCTGCAACAAAAGAATCTACTTTATTATAGATAGATACATCTCATCCATGCAATAATTTAGACCTTACTTCTAAAACATTTTGCCACATTCTGTGTGTCATATCTTGGTACCAACTTTTATGCTTTTTGGCAGATCTCCATCCTCATTTTGAATATCTTCATCACATATATGCCATTTTAAACTAATAAAAATTATGTTGATAGTATTAAATTATATAAACAACCAAATTGCATTCACTTAATTAATATATCTACATGTAAGACTTAAGAGAATAAATATCAACAAAATGTAATACTTTCTGCAGATGTCCTGTACTTGAGGACAATTGAGAGTTGTATTGTTGAAGTGTTTTATAGAATGGTATAGAATATCTCAATTTGTCTAAGCATATAAGAGGAGTAGAGACCCATGTGTACCTCATGACATTTTAATTCATTTCATTGATTTAGTCAAATTACTATGTTGTTATTAGTATGTATGCTGCTAAGTGGAACTTGTTAAAATGTTAGGAACTTGTTATAATGAATGTATGTATGTATGTTGTTAGTATGTATGCTGTTAAATGGATCTTGTTAAAATGTTAGTATGTATGTTGTTAAGTGAAAGTGTGTTGGATTCTTTTTAGGTAGTACATCAAATTAAAATATTTATTAGAGATATGCTCTGACTATTATGAATTATTGGTTTGAATTGTTTATGCTCACTGTTATGAATTAGTGGAATTGTTTATGCTCACTGCATGTGATGTTATGTGTGTTATGTTTTACAGGAAGATTATGTGAATCGTTTGACTCAAGCCACTCAAACTGATAATAACGTGGATGGGTCAGACAAGTTACAAATTTGGAAAGAAGTTGTCGGGGGTAAGACGCGTGGCCGTTGCTATGGAACTGCCCGATTGGCGGTTAACGTACGATATGGTGTGTCTTATTTGACACAAGTGACTGTTAATCAGAATAGAGAGGTGGATAGCCAAGCGATTGAGGCGGCTAGAGCTGAGTCTGCCATAGCACGTGAAGAGGCTGCATTAGCTAATGCACGTGCAGATAAAGCTATAGCCGAGACAGAAGAGTTGAAAAGGAAGTTTGAAGAATTTCAAAAAGAGATGTTTGCTTGGAAGTCGAGTCAGGCAGGTCATTCCACTGCTCATGCTTCCAGTGTCCAGCCTAATACTCATGCGCATTACGATGATGACTCTGATGAGCACTCATTGGATCTAGAAGATATGAGTGATTGATGTTAGTGTCATATGCATGCTCTTTTTCTTTGTTTTGGGACTTGGATCAAACTGTTGATTTTCACAAATTTTATAGTTTGTGTTGTGTTGGTCATTGACACTTTTATGTAGTAATTTAGTGGATGGACACGAGTTTAATATAGTGTCAATATTTTGATGTAAATCTGACATCTTAATTAATGTAGAAATATTATGGATTTAAAGTTTGTTATTTTGTGTTGGAAATTATGATGTGATAATACATCAATGAATGGTTTGAAATAAAAAACAGGTTCAGTAAATTATAATATGTAGATTTGATTTGCAACAGGAATAAATATAAATAAAACAAATTTTAAAAAAAACAAAACATTTAGCGTCGGTTAAAACCCACGCTAACAAGAATTACAAAACAATAATAAAACATTTAGCGGCGGTTTTCTGAGACGCTCTAAAGCACAGAATCTGTCATATAGCGACGGCTTTTAGCGTCGTAAATGTTTAAAATATACGTGTAGCGGCGGCTTAGACCCACGCTAATAAATACGAAATTTTGTTTTAGTGTCGTTTAGAACCGCCAGTAGATGATTATTACGTCGACAAAAGCCGTCGCAATATGTTTTTATTATTGCATATTAGCGTCGGCTTTAGTATTGTACCGGCGGCCTAGCGTTCACTGTAACCGACGCTAGTGTAGCGCCGGCTCGTGATTATGCTTTGCTTCCAATGGTAGAACGTCCGCCCCGACTCCGACGCTAAGCCGACGCTAAAAGGTATTAGCGTCGGTTTTATGCCTTTTAGAGAGGGCTTTAGGCCGACGCTACTACGCTGTTTTCTTGTAGTGATGAAAGAGAGTAAAAAGGAGGATGAGTAAGTTAGACTTAGGCATAACTTCATGATTTGAATTACTTTGTATATGAGGGAGGCTTATGACCGCACAACTGCGAATTTGTGTTCTTACGATATCCTTAGTATGCAAGATTAGTACCTACCGATGCAATCTTAACTGAAGAAGAGTTTGTAGCCTAGAATGAGTATTCAAATGCTATTGTTTTTCATGAGTCTTGATACTATTTTGCTCGGAGTGCAAAAGTTCAAGTGTGTGGGAATTTGATGCACATTCTTCTATGTTTGTACTTAGGAAGTTCCCTTGTTTGTTTTTCTTATTTTCTTATTTTATTATGTTTTTAGAAATAAGTATTTGTTTTCCTTTAATCTATTTTCGCAGCTTATTTTCATCTTCAGCGGTTACTTGATACCTGTCCAGTGTTCGGATCATAACTAGAGCTACGAGATTTCCTTTTGCGTGTTCTACTAGTCGTTGGAAAGATAAGACAGAGAGCTACAATTTTCCTATTTTATGAAAAATATGATTCGGAGTGCACGAGTCTCGAATAATTCGTTAAAGTTTCAACTTTTAGAAAATAATTTGTTTTGGGTTGTTTTATGGGTCCGGTTTATGTTTTTGACCCGATTTGAGTTATAGGGGAAATCCTTATTTCGTTAAAACATATTCTCAGCCGCGATACTGTTCACAATTCATTATTCACGATTTTATTTTTCTTTTTACGAACTTCATGGAGAACTAAATCCTTTGAGTCAATCTGTTGTAATCGCGTTGCAACGCTTTGAGGTTTTTTTTCCTATCAATTCAATTTTGTTTCTCTTTCAATTTTATTCCATGAAATTGCATTTTCTTAATCTGTTATTTTGTGGAATGTTTTGATTTAATTCGTATGATTGCATTCTTAACTTTTAATCGTTCTTTTATGTCGCTTGTTTGTAAACCGCACTTTATATCATGTTTGCTTAATTTGCGATTGTATTTATCCGTTTGCTTAATCCGGAATATATAAATCTATTTTATATATCACGTTTGCTTAATTCGCGATATTGAAATCAAACAAAGATCAAAGCCGCTTAAGGAATTGGTAAGGTAAAAACAAATGATTAGCCGGAACCGAAAACAGTAGATTGACTTATTTTTATAATCACTTATTTTAAGCACTTATTTCCCCTATTTTCTAAACTTAAACCTAAACAACCCCCTAAATCGATTTCATTTGGTTAATCAAACAAGAGTCCTTGCGACACGACATCCGAGTGTCGCTTCCCGTTACTACTTTTTCTTAAACTCGTTTTTGACCCGTATGCGATAGCGGATCAGGTATGATGTTTATCGCAATCCTTCATATCATGAGTATGTAGATCAAACACATAATAGTGGACGAGGCTCAGATGCAACTATCTGATATTTCTCTCGATCCGTCGGCTGT
Organism: Lathyrus aphaca; assembly: GCA_963966055.1. Taxonomy (NCBI): domain Eukaryota; kingdom Viridiplantae; phylum Streptophyta; class Magnoliopsida; order Fabales; family Fabaceae; genus Lathyrus; species Lathyrus aphaca. The sequence goes on along the minus strand of OZ014520.1, from coordinate 595,121,872 downwards.
TGAGTTTGGCGTCCTTCACCATATCGTCGATAAATGCTCATGTCCCGACCTCTAATGCGAACTACTAAAATAAAATTAAAAAAGGTCAAAAAACACAAACTGAAAAACTGAGGACTAAGTTCTCCGTAAACATTACAAAATCGAATAACCTAATGGCAAGTTATCTGAAATAGAATATATAAGAACCATATAACTATAACCTAAGTTATCCGGAGTGCAAATTTTCACAAAAAAACAAAGCGGATTGAAAGTAAAAAGACCGAAAATCTTCAAGTTGAGTTTTCCTATGTTAAAATAAAAATGAAAATTATGAAACGAGAAAAAAAAAGTAAATTTTTTGAAAATATATAAGTATTTATAGCAGAATATTTTGGTCCAAATTTTTAATTTGTAAAAATAGATGTATAAATACATAGTCATATGGTAAAATTTTCATAAGATAAAAGAGAAAATTGGTCCAAACCAATCTCTATACCCTCTCTAAGTACTCTCTAAGTACTGGTATTAATTATGGAAAAACAAAAATTGAAATAAGGTTTACACAAGGCGCGAATTCATCTATTCTGTGAGACTGACGGCGCAAGCGATACAGGAGGAAGAGCCGAGTAACGTTATCCACGACGGCGCGACACCAATCTCCTCCGAGGTAATATTTGACACCTCCTTCTTTCTTTTCCCTTTCCCGTATCTCCGTTAAAACTGAATTCCTTCACACGTTTTGTTATTGAATAAATATATGCACAGTTAGGGTTTTTGTTTATGTTACCCTCTTTTATCATTTGTTAGGGTTTCTCTGTATTAAAATAGTTCTTGAATTGTATTTGTTTTGGATGAGTATCTGCATTTTGCAATTACTTTTCTAATTGTTGTCACTGAGTTTTACTGTATGCTATTATTCAGATCATTCTCTGTTTTAGTCTTTCTGTGTTTTTATTATAAAGTTTGTAAGATGCATATTAAAAGAGTATACATTGTGATTGTTATTCTATGTAACACAGACACCTCTGAAAAAAGGTTTGTACATGTAAGTGTCCGTGTCTGTGATTACGTATAATTTATTCATTTTTCAAATTATTATTGGTGTCGATGTGTCCGTGTATGTTTCTAGTGCCGTGCTTTATAGCTGCTATTTAGTTCTGTTTTTGTTTTTTCTTTAAGCATGTGTAAGTTAATTGTTTAATTATAGTTTGTTTGTAGGATGTATATTGAAAGAGTATACATTGTGGCTTAGATTTAGTTTTGTTTTTGTATTTCATCTTATCTTTTCAGTTTGGAAGTCTTTTTTATGTACCCTGAATGTTATGTTCCTTATGTTACATTTGGTTGTGCCTTGTTTTTTGAGTGTTAATAAGAATGTTCTCGTAGATTATTTAGCTTTTGAGTGTTAATAAGAGTGTTTAATTTTCTAATCCAAAAAGGTAGGTTTTTAATAAAAAACAACAAATTGATTAAATACAAAAAGGTAGTTTTTTTGAGTGTTCATGTTCATTTGTTTGCATTGCTTGAGCAGCTAAGGAAATGAAATCAAATGTTAGTTTTCCATGAATGTGATGATCAAATGTCATTAGAAACTTTTGAGCCACATTGAACACTGTATTTCTATTCTTAGTATTATGAGAGAAATATATTTTTATAAACTGTTAAAACATGTTTCTAGTACTCCACCAGATACTGATAGTGCTATTTGTCACTACTTCTGTAGCATTTTATTTTTATGTAAGTTGTTTTTGTTACATGCTTTTTGGCTGTTGCATTTGCGAAATTTTTGTTTGTAAATTAAGTTTTTGTATTATCTAGATTGACCAATCCGAACAATCCAAAAAAATGTTAGGATGAGCCAATATGAACTTTGAGCTTATTGTATCGACCTATTTTTCTTTTAATGATCATGATACATTTCAGGTATGGAGGATCCCTCTGCTGAACCACTTGTTGAGCCTATTGATTTTGTTGAATTTTTTACTACTGATAAAAAATTTAGCACACGAGATAGCTTGTTGGAATGGGTTCGAGGTGAAGCAATGAAGTTAGGGTTTGTTATTGTTACTACAAGGTCTGATAATGGGTCAGATCGAAGAAGACAGTCAATTGTACTTGGATGTGAAAGAGGTGGTGTTTATAAAAAATCCAAAAAGCAGTTGAAACACCAAGAGACAAAATCTAAAAAATGTGAGTGTCCATTTAGATTGCGGGGTTATTTTTTAAGCTCTGGTGTATGGAAGGTTAATGTAGTGTGTGGAAAACACAATCATGAGATGACCGAAAATTTACAAGGTCATCCTATTGCAAGTCGTCTAAATGTGGAAGAAAAGAAACTTGTTTACGAGATGATAAATAACATGGTCCTTCCAAAAGATATTCTAATGACTTTAAAAAAACGAAGGCCAGACAATGTGACTACTATCAAACATATTTATAATGTTAGTCGGAAATATAAAAAGTCTAAAAAAGAAGAAGTTAATGCCATCGTCAAAGAAGAGCATCCAGAAATCTCTATTAAGGAAGAGATTGAAGCAATTCAGGTTCGGCTTAATAATAATTGTGTACCAGTATTTAGCATGTCTAAATTGGCCAATATGAATATGTTTAAATTAGCCAATCTAGACTTAGCGTTTGTTTGGTTTGGCGTTTGAACACTAACACACGTCTAGTTATGATTTTTAAGTGATTATTTACTAGAAGCTACAAACCGGAGCTTTTGCTTAGATGTGAGAATATGATGTGATTTCAGGCTCACGTAAGTCCGGTTAATCCAAAACCAAACAGACGCCTAGCAAATCTTCATATCAATTTTTATTAATTTTTTTAAGACATATTTCAGGCTTGGTTTGACAGTGCTGATTACAATACAAAGATATACATTAAAGATCGGCTGTGTCAAATAGCCTTTCCAGAAACGACTTCACCATGTCCATCTCTTGAGAATGATAATGGAAACCTACCAGCCTTTGCAGAGACAAATTCACCGTATGCATCTCTAGAGAATGGTAATGGAAATCTACAAGCCTTTGCAGAGACAAATTCACCGTGTGCATCTCTAGAGAATGGTAATGGAAATCTACAAGCCTTTGCAGAGACAAATTCACCGTGTGCATCTCTAGAGAATGGTAATGGAAATCTACAAGCCTTTCCAGAGACGACTTCACCGTATCCATCTGTAGAGAATGGTAATGGAAACCTACCAGCCTTTCCAGAAAAGACTTCACTGTGTCCATCTCTAGACTTGGGTAATGGAAACCCTCCACTTGCTTTTGATTTTGAAACTTTGTTAATGTGATGTTCTGGATATGGTTTTAAACATGAAAACAATTTTTTGGTCAAGTGTAAACAAGAAATATTAATAAAGGCTTTTAGTTTTGTTTGTCATATGATATTTTTTTTTTCCGAATTAATTAATGCAAGTATGAACATCACTCTCCTATTTTTTAAAATTTTCTTTTCAAGTAGTTTAGTGGCTAAAATTCATCATTTAAAGGGGAATAAATGGGATGTCGTGTGTTTGAACCTGAACCCAACATACAATGTCCATACACAATTATCAACTGAGTTGTCTTAACATGACCACTCATTATTTTGAATCATGATGATTATACGTTACAATTTTGTTTGTAATATGCTTTTTGTTTGTAATATGCTTTAAATGATGTTACCTAACAACAGCTAATCCATCAGCAAGCACAGAGTTTGCATTTGAAATTTGTAGAACATCATAACTAAGTAACTTACAAATATTTTTTCAAGGGTGTTACATATCATAGTTGATGAATGCTAACTGATTGAGTGAATTGTGCGAGAAAGTTGTGGACAAGTTTATTGACTTTGCTTTCAAAACTTTCTAAAATTAAAATATGATTTTGTAGTCTATGTTAAATGTTTGAATGTAGATCCATTAGATTTTGAGGAAATTCAAAATAATCTTATTTGTTGCATGATTTTCCAAAGTTAATGTCAAATGCATATGGCATAGTGAGTTGTTAAACATGCCTAGTGTGTTGGAAAGATAGAAAGTTAAGGCTGATACGGACGACCGGAAATGGTGGATACATAAAGTTTCATCGAATTGTTTGAGTTCTCTTAGAAAGCAACACATTGCTGAATCATAGTTATTGTTGAGAAATGTTTGCATAGTTTTTCTCTTTTGTAAAGTCAAAATTGACATTAAGTGGTAAATAAATAAAGAGATTAGAGAAGTAAAATCACATCATTTTTTTTTACGTGGAAAACCATTTCAATATGAAAGGGAGAAACCATGAAATTTAGTCCTATAAAGTATCCCATTATAGAAAAATAAGACTGATTAGAAGCTCTCTTAATACAAAATAAATAATTTCTCTCACTCGCATCCGACTTAGATGATATATAATATCCCTCAATTTTCACTAAACTATGATGAAAACAAAACTTTTTTTTTCCTTCAAAGAGGGAATCATCGTTTGTATTTGACTCAGAGTCCTTCTTCGACACTTCCCCCCTTAGGACACATATTTTATATATCAATTCTTTTCACATTTCCAACCAATCACACCCTTTCATTATTTTTCTTCACATAAGACCTTTCTCTAGAAACCAACATTGAGTTTGATGAACTATTATCCTTACCCTTCAATCTTCTTTCTTTATAAATAAATTTAATAAACTTCTTCAAAACTCAAAGTTTCCTTCTCATATATCAAAATAAGTTTAATATGCTCATAGGAATATGAAAAAGACCATACGAGTCTCAGCTTTATTTTCATCATCAATCTTGACTTTAATAATTTCTAATTAAAAAACAATACCATTTAGAACACTTAGATGATCAAATAATTTTATATGTTCATCTATACACAAGCTATGAAATTGCTTTTTCCACAACAACAACCGATTTAATATACCATTCCCTTGACACAGCCCTTCAATTTTCTCTAAAAAAAACTTTGGATGACGACTTACCATGAATATTTGCAAGAATATTCTTAGCAAAAGACATGCGAATTATACCCGAAGCTCTCAAATCTAGTTCCTCCCACTTATCGTTGTCCATGTTGCAAATGTTTCCTTTCAATGCCCTGTGTAATCCTAATTGTATGAAAACATCTGAATTAAATTTTCCACAAGGAAAAATTGATTCTTCCATCAAATTTCTCTAAATCAATCTTCATTACACTTGAAAAAATTGACATTGCAACCAAAATCTTTCTTGCAACAAATTTTTTGCCAACCAACACTGAGTATATAATTTCTTTTCTCATGTGGAAGATTTGACAAACTTGCATATTGAGCTTACAAAAAAGTCATACACTACCAAACCAAGGCTCTTGATACAAATTGTTGGAAAAAACAAATACATAGAGAAAAAAGGAAGATAATAATGACACAAGAGTTTAACGTGGAATGAGGTAGAATCATATGCATAATCGAGGCTATAGTAAGATGTGGTGACGACATATGGTTGTTGGTGGTATGAGTCATTCCCTTGGTTTTGTGTTTAAGTGTGTGGCTTGAATTGGTTGTGAGGTTGGGTGTTTGTGGGTTCGTAATCATGTTCAATTGGTGGTTGGGTGTATCTGATATGGTGATGTTGTGAGGTTGATCGTTGAGTTTAAGTGGGTTGACATTGTTGTTGGGTTTGGTAATGGTGTGAGATTGGTTGTTGGGCTGCAATTTGTTATTGGGCATATGATGAAGAAACTCGTTGATGTGGGTCGATCAAATATCTTGGATCAGACATAAACTGTGTCGTTGTAACCAACCTATACCAATTCATATAATTTTGAGTTAGTCTATCACCATATATGATAGGTTCGTTTAAGATCTGTTGATGTCGATTCTTCCATTGAGGACACATCTTCCTAGCAAACTTTGTATAATCAGAATAACTCCATTGGGTATCAACTCTTAGTTGATGTCAGTCTCCCAAACACGTTGGAGGGCCATGGATTTGTTCCTGCATGCTGAACTACAGTTTGATACAGCCACTCTAGTGCATCTCCACAGTAATGAACCCGATGATTGATGTCTTTGATGTCCAAACTGCAACATCCTTTGGGTTAACTTCATGGTCCAGACTCACGTACGACCTCCAGATAAACTGTATAGGAATAATGCCTGATTAGAAGATTTGTAAATTGGTAATATTAAAACCAAATTTAAATTCTAATGAGTTGTGTAGTTGCAATACATCGTATGGTCCAAGGTGGTCTATAAGATTGTAATAGACTATTATAGCGTGTTTGAGACATTTGTAGTAGTTCATCCCCATAATAGAGCACCTAAACCAAAAAGTGTGAAAATAAATTATTTACAGTTAGTTGTAGTATAAAATAAGCTAGTGGAATAAATAAGATAAACTTACTGTGTTAATAAGGGGAATGTGAAGTTGTTCTTTTTGACGGGGGGAAAGTGACGACATTCTCGACCAACCAAATGCTTGGAGCAAAAAGGCGCAATAACAAACGAAGAAGTACCCTTTTGTGTGTTTTTACACAAAGAAATATATAGATAGGACAAAACAGCTGAACCCCAACTTTATTTTCCTATTTTATTTATGTTTCTTAACAATGGCTCATACATAATAATATTTACCGTATTACCTGTAGTTTCAAGAAATAAAAAATTACCAAATAGTATCATAATATAACACCGACTTTTAATTATTTTTTCATACTCAGTCGAATCTCCGGTTAATATTATATTTGAATAATGTTGTTTAAGATACTTTAGATTAGTATCTTGACCCCTTGTCCTGTCTATACACAAATGGGCACCCAAAAGTTCTTCGCATATTGCGTTATCTTGGTTAAATCTACCATTAATAGCCCAACCTTCAATATGTATACCCAATAACATGTACACGTCCTCTAGTGTGATGGTACATTCAGTGAATAAAAGGCAAAATGTGTGTGTCTCGGCTCTCCATATTTCTATCAAAACGAGGATAAATTTGTACTCAATAGAGTATGATACAATGTTGACTAAATGACCAAAACCACCTGCTTGTAAATGTGGTTCTATCAATTCATTGTGTGGTACATATTCATGTACACAACAACGAAATCTCTTTGGATCCTAACAAAAAACAATTAAGGAAAAAAATTAATGAAATTAATTAAGGAAAATAATTAAGGAAAATTATTAACGACAAATTTAGAAACACATTCGAAATAATGACTTACAAACTCCACAATGTTGTTGATAGTTTCTCGATGTGTCTCACTCATGGTTAACAGAGTCCTTTTTTGGAATGCTTCTGAGTGATTGATACTGAGAAAGTGTATATGTTGAGTGTGTTTGATGGAAATGATGAGTTATGTAGCCATATTTATAAACGGGACAATGCATTCATGTGAATGAATTTTGCATAGAGCCTACAATTAATGCGCCATAGACAATGTCACATGGGTTATATTTTGTAAGCACATGCCATTCAAAGTGGTTACTCCTAGTGCTATGCATGCAAATTTACATGGCAGACTTATAAGGCTATGTGAAGTAGACTCGGAGTGGCATGTATGAAACATGAGAAGCCATTGCATATGCCACTTACATCTAGAAAATAAAGAATGTGTCATACCCTATGGTGCATGAGTTATTTTTATCTTCCCAACTTAGTCCTATTTAAGTGCATGCATGTTTGTTCAGGTACCAACTCACACTGCATTATCAACACCATTGCACAAAAACACAATAGATCAAAGCAAAAATGACTCATTCACCATAATACGTGATCAACTCTCACATCAATGGTGCGACATTTGAATGTGACTTATCTGATTTTAATTTTCGTAATACCAATGTTACTCGGTTTACAATAAATAGAGGATTAAATTTTTCACATTTGAAAGAGAGAATAGAAAAGAAGTTGCAGTATGGTGTAATACCTCAAAATTTGCCCTCATTATTTATTCTCTTTACTGGCTTTTGCTTCATTCATATACATCTCACACTAGGTCATTAACATTCATAATTATGCATTTGCGTCGAACTTCTAAGGCATGGGATCGAAGTATTCTCTGATGATTTGAGTTTTTCCATTCCTGGGTGATCTATGTGACTTTCATACTCAAAGTTGAAACAAAGGCCGAGCTCCCCACATCATGTACTTTCCTATCAGGGTTCATCAAATATAAAGATTCACTTTCCTCCAAGATTCTCAATGTCAAGTGACAGGCTAATAAAGTTGTGAATTAGGGTTTTGATTCATGGTTATTGAGGAACTTTTCTGCATCAAGCCGCCAAGAGTTACCCTTTTCCGAAATTCACAAGGTTTTGAATCAGAGTTAGTTTACTTCTCCGTTCAAGGTATAAGCGCGCATGGTATCAAAGGATTGCAGTCATCTTAGTTGTTGGGCGCTCATGGTATGAATTGTTGACTAGGTTTGACTGAAGTTGGTTGATTGAGTGCAAGGAGACTTTGGATGTGGATTTGAAGATAACACGTTACAATGGGCCGAAATGTAATATATGAGGTCATTAATACACAACCAAGTACCCAATAAATTTCTGAGTTTAAATCCGGATAGACTACATCCCAAACTATTTTCCTAAATCCGATCCGTTTTGAAGCCCATTCGTTACATCCTTTTACCATTTTTTTATTACAAATATTCCCTTTAGTTGTTAAGGTCCAAAATCGTATCCAATTTTCAAATTCTAATCCCAAATTTACCATTTTTATTTTAATACTAACTAAGCACAAAGACTATAACCAATTGCCTAAGTTTTATTTTGTCTTGTCAAGCCCATTTTCATAACCAATTGCCTAAGTCTTGTTTTCTCTTGTTAAGCTCATTTTCTTATCCAATTGCCTGAGTCTTGTTTTTGTCTTGTTAAGCCCATTTTCTCATGTTAGTAGAAATTATGCAGATGGAGAATGGACAGGAAATTCAAGAAGGAAAATATTGATACAAAGAGCTTGATAGGGACTAATTTCCATTTTTTTTACTTATTCTCAATAACAAAAAAGAGAACATAGCAGATAATAGAAAAAAATTATTATTACATCAGATTTGAATTTAACAAGGATTTAACTCTCCCTCTCAATTTGAGAGAACAAAAAAAAAAACTTCAACCCCATGTCTTCATTCTACACCATCAATCATCATCACCACCATAACCGCGACAATCATCAAGAACTGTCAAACAACATCCTCTCCAATCTCCATTGGTTCAGAAACCGCAACGGTTCGGATACCTCGCACAAGAATCATCAATAACAGTATCAGAGAGAAATCCAAGATTGCGAAAGAAGAAGAAGTCACAGAGAAAATAAACATAAGCGAGTTTGCGAAATTCGTACCTGAACAAACTCTAACCATCCTGCATCTTCACAATAGGTCGCTCCCGTCATGTGCTGCTTCACCTCCATCAATGGCAGAAGGAAATCGATGCATACGCGAGACGTGCTTTGATATTTGACGATCAATATCAGGATCCATTTGATCCAACACAATAAACAACAGGTTATGGTGGTGTTCATGATTTCACAACAAAACATGCTGGTGTGTATTTTAAAGAAAGAACTCATAAACGGTTTGTGAGAGCTAGTTTGAGTTTGAGAAGATCACAACAACTTTTGTATGGTCCTTTAAATTTCAGACGTTCCACTTTTTGATTCTAGTTCAAGGATTCAGAATTCGGATTTGCTTCATCGACCGTGGTTGAAGAATTTGTCTAGCTCTTCTTCTGCTTGCTGCTTAGCTGGGGCTGCGCATGATCTCTCGTTTGATAACAGCCATCCTGATGAACAATTGAAAAATTCCTCTACTTTACCTTCAAATAACAACCTGCATAACATCAAAAAATCAATTCACAACAAAATCCATAACAGATCCTAGCCAAAAAAACTCATAACAAAATCCTAACTGAAAAAAAACTAACTTCCAACAAATTTTCAATCAGATTTTATAGCAGAATTCTCACTGAGCTTATTGGAAGGATTCCAGAACAATCCTCCAGCTGCTATAAAATCAAAGATCTTCACAACTTCAAAGGGGTTCTTCACTTTTTTTTTCTCTCAATCAATCTTCTTCAACTTCACTTCTTCCTTAATCCAAATCTCTCTCCTTCCATAACCCTCTTCTTCTTCAATCTTCTTCACACACACAAATTCACTTAACAATCTTCTTTCACTACCTCATCCTTCTTCTTCTTCATCGATCTTCTTTTTCCGAATTCTTCATCCTCCTTCTCTGGTTCTTCTCCCACTTTTGGACTCGTATCTCCACCTCTTTCCTAAACCTTCACCCTATCTTCACCACCTCCGACATTCATCAACATCGTTCATCGTTCTTCAACGCCATGACGACTCCTTCATCACTTTTTTCATATCCCTTAAAACAACAAATCTTCAAGCCAAGACCTGTGTAGTATCATGCGCAATACACGCCGGTTCAGGAAAAGAGGACAAACGCAAATAGAAGCAAAAACGATTTGGAGTCAGTAAGAAGAGCAAGCCAAGGAATGTGTACCTAGCCTCTTCGATTCACCAACGAGATTCATCATCGTCTTCATCGCTCGGCGTCCTCATCTCCTTATCATTCCCCCTCCGATTCGCAAGGTACGATCTCAAATCTAGCACACATATGAGATCGTTGTTAAATGTTGTAGCTTGTTCTTGATTTGTTTTGAGTTATTTGCCGAGAATTGATTCCGATTCGCAAGGAGTGAGGGAATGCGTTAGATTGTGGTTGAAGCTCCGTCGGAGGTGGTTATGGCATCGTGTTTGGTTTTTCGGTGGTGCTTTGTTATTCGCGGCGGGGTTAGGGTTACGGGTTGGGGGAGAAGACGAGTGTTTAAGAGAAGAGGAAAGAACGTTGTGAGTTAGGGTGAATTTGAGGTTTGCTTTTGTATGGATTATGTTTAATTGCTGATTTTTGAAATAATAATAAATTCATAAAGATTGTGTTTAATGCCATGAAATGTAATTAATCCTAAGCCACCGCCCAAATCTCAGAGATAAGGTTGTAGTTTTCTGGCCCATTCCGGTGGTGACACGTGTCACCGTTCGGTTGGCCCTTCATGCGGTGGTCCGATGTGCGTAACCCACCGTAGTTAATTTGGACCGGCGCTCTTGAATCCTTTGATGTGAAGACCGGTAGGAGGACTCTAGATCTAATGGCCCAGAAGGAGATCAATCAATTGACTAAAGTTCACCGTACACTCCCCCAAAGCCAGCGCAGACTGGGCCCAAAGCCTTGCTATTCGCACCTCCATTTTAAAGCCCATTAAAAAAATAACTATAAAAAATACTAAATGAACCCCCTTTTATTTCTTTTAGATTTTTATTTGTTTAGTTAATATAGTTTAAGAATAATTTCACAAAAAATAGTAAAAAACATTATAAAATTTCACAAAAATTCCAGTAGCTTAATAATTCAATTTAGAAATTTATGACACTTTTATTTTCTGAATTTTGGTTATTTTGGATTTAATTTCGATTTTTCTCTTAATTAGAATTTTATTGAATTTCTTTCAACTGTACATGATTTTGTTCATTTTATTTTGTCCCCTTCCAGTAGGTTTTTTGACACATTCTTTTTGCTATGGTTAGAGGACTAATAAGAGAACTTAGGATATTTTTGGTAGATTTTTAGACCATTTTATCCACTTATTTGGTAGCTTAATCCATAGAAAATAATAGTTAATCCTTAAGTAGATTTAAGTGGTTTTTAGGCATAGTTAACTTCTGATTTTTTAGGATATTTTTTAGCACAATGTAATAATCAGTTTTAGGACCCTATAGAATTAATTCCATAATTTTTCCAGGACTTTTAATATTTTAGTGTATTAATCTTTAGGCTAGTTATACATGTAAAATTCAATTAGTTTAGGTTAGAATATTAAGATCCATTAAGAGCTAGTTTGCTTAGGTTTAATCTTAGGATTTAACAATGACTTAGCCTAGTTTAATTTCTGATTTTTAGAATGACAATATTAGATAATTCCCTTAGTTTTAGGACTTAGGCTTAGAATTCCTAATAAATGGACTTAGATAAAGTTTATGCTTGTTTTTGGTTTTATACCTTAAAATGAATTTGTTTTGAATTTTATTCCTTATTCCATTTTAATGTCTTGCCATATTATTTGAATTTCTCAATTGTATAGGCTTCCCCATTGTTTTAGAATCAACTTAACTTCCTTAGGAAGTAAGTTGAGTTCTAGTAGTTTCTAGTTCCTTTCTTCATTAGGTTTAAAAAACCACACAAACCATTAGGACCACTTGTGAATAAATAAACAAAATTAGGATTGAGTCATAGTCCCTTAGATTTTGCCTTTTGCAACTTGAGTCTTTCTTTCTCTTCTCATAAAGAAAAACAATAAAACACTTAATAAAAACCGAACGTTCTTGTACGACACGAGACTTTGTTGCAGAGTGTTTATACGCGTCCTGTTTCGGGGAGAGGTGTAAGTACTTACCGCGATGGATAAGTATTAGTATGAGAATGTTCCCAAACATATTCAGAAAACTTCTCATAAAAAACAAAAACAAATAACAAGCGACTTTCCTGCGAGAACTTCTTTTCTCATCTCATTCACTCATAACGCGAACTCACGACGACTTGTCTTTCATGCAAGACGGTAAATGCACTCGTACCAGACGAACCTGCAACACCTGAGCATAGACATACGCAGTTCCAACGCATAAAAAAACAAACAAATAGTTCCCGCCTTAGTTAGGCGAACTACGTCGACTCTGATCCTCATTTTCCCGATGAGGTACGTAGGCAGCGGGGTAGGGCCCGTTCGAGCACATTCTTTATTTTCCCTACATTTTCCCCATTCTTCCTTTCCATCCTCTTTTTCAGTTCCTTTCTCATTTCAGTTTCCATTCCAGTTAGCAGTACCTTTTGTTCAGCAACAATTATATTTTTCTCACCCATTGAAACAAACAAGCAAGCGTGGATCCCGTCGGGTACGGCAGACGGTCTGGGGTGCTAATACCTTCCCAGGTCGTAACCGACTCCCGAACCTAGATCTTTGGTTCGCAGGACCTTGTCCTTTCCTTCTTCCTAGGTTTGTGCAACATTACCTTTCCCATTCATTCGGGATAAAAATGCATGGCTGGCGACTCTACCTTTTCCGCGTCACTTTCGCGTTTGTACTAGGATGAAAATCCCGGGAGCGACATATGGCCCAATAACACAAATCATATACAAAAATCCAATTGGTTTTGCCAACATCCTAGTCAAGTTTTTTCAGGTAAAAGTTTGTGATGATGAAGATGTTCAAAATATGTTTCTCAGTCATGAACATTCAGGGTTCAACGATATTGAGTTATATATATTACTTCAATAGAATCGGTTGTCTAAGATCGTTTAATTGTCACAAGTTTTTAGCAAAATTGAAGACGAAGAACAAGCTGAAGTCGATGCTATTGTCGAGAAGGGAGAAAAAGAAGAGATATTGGTTGATCATATGGTAAATGATGACACTGTCAACCACGAGGAAGACCCATTACCTCCAGATCATGTGTATTATCCGCATCAACATATGACAAACTTAAACTTAAGTGCAAATGAAACATCCTCATATCTATTTTACAATCTGTATATGCAAACAAAAGAATCTTTTAAATGTGGGAGACAAATTTTGCACAAAATAAGATTGTTAGAGCTATTAAAAAGTATCAAATGGAAATCTCAACTGATTATACTGTCTATCGAACTAATGTGACAAGGTACAAGATCTTATGTCGTAATGTGCTATGCATGTTCCAAATGAAAACATCTTAGCGAGAGAGGAGTGATTCTTGGGAGATAAGTGCTATGCGTCTAGCTCACAATTGCATAATCACCATTTTGATGCAGGATCATCGCAAACTCTGCTCTCAGTTAATATGCGATGAAATTTTGTCTGTCATTAGCAAGGGTCCATCATTGAAGGTGACTACAATAATATCTCATATTGATATACGATACATTATACCCTATCGCATAGGAAGACGTGAATAACTAGGACTAAGGCGATTGAATGAGTATTTGGAAATTAGGAGGATTCTTACAAAGAACATCCACAATACCTGATGACACTTAAGCATTATGCTCCAGGGACTATTTCCATTTTGGAGACCTTGCCGACACATACCCCAGACAAGACTTGTGTTAGTGAAAATGACATATTACACCGACTCTTCTGGGCATATGAACCATGCATTAGAGATTTTCCTTTTATAAATCTTCGATTATAGGTTTCTTCTCAGCCTAACTTTTGCTTGATTTAAGACAAACATGCATCAATTGATAGTGCTTATAAAAACCTTGATAATGGCTGGCAAGATCCTCCTTCTACGCATGTCTATTGCATTAGACACATCACCCAAAATTTCATGCGGGATATCAAAGGCAAGACGCCATGGAAGAAGGTTTTGAACGCATGGTATGCATTAACAAAACCTTCATTCAAACACTCCCACAAAGAGATCTGATTGAGAAATGCAGATGCAGTAATGTGGATCGATAATATTCCATTGGAGAAGTGGACCAGGGAATTCGACAATGGTCAATGATGGGGCCAAATGACAAAAAATCTCATGGAATCAATGAACTCTGTCTTGAATGGCATCCAAAACCTACCGATAACCACTTTGGTGAGAGCAACTTATTTTAGGTTAGGGTCATTGTTTGAGATCAGGCATTCAAAATGGCATTCAGTGTTACAATCGGGGCAACTGTTCAGTAAAATTTCAAAGAAATTCATTAAGAAGGAATCTTCCAAAGCTAACACACATGTGGTTAAAGTGTTTGACTGTCGTAAAGTTGGTTCAGTGTAGATGAGACAATGTACCACAATGAATGGAGGCCAAGAGGATACTATCGAGTTGAACTAGATAGAGGCTGGTGCGAGTGAGAAAAGTTCCAAGCCTTCCATATGCCTTGCTCCCATGTCATATCGACATGTTCAAAGGCTCAACATGACCCTTCTAACTTACTATCCTCCATTTACAAAGTCATAAACCTAGGAAATGTGTACACATATAACTTTATGGTCGTAGAAAATGAGTCTTATTTGCCTGCATATCAAGGAGAGAGAGTTTGAAACATTGAAAATATGTGAAGAAAGAAAAAGGGTCATCCTAACATCACATGTATTCGAACTGAAATGGTTACATCAAACAAAATGGTGAGATTACGTAGTTCATGTCATCAACGCAAACACAATCATACAAACTGTCCCAATGTTAGAGCAAGCATCACAACATACTTTTATATGTAACCATTTTATTTGATATTGAAAACAAGATTCATTTCATAAATATCACAACATTCAGTTACAATAATTAAAACAACAACCAAACAATAACTTAAATAACAACTAAACAACAAGACAAACAAATACAACAACTAACCAACATATCTATGCGATTACACCGATCAAGACAATTTCCTCATAGGTATGCATCATAATACGACAATTTCCTCACATCTATGCATCATCATACGACAGTTGTGAGGAAATTGTCCTGATGGTTGTAATCGCATAGGCAATGACTACTACTTTGTTTATGGTTTTCTATATATACTGCATCCCCTTCCCATTCTAAGTCTCTCCTTCAATTTTTCTTCAATATGTCATCATATATGTCATTTTATATTCACAAGAGAAATGCTAATTTGATTTATTCGGCCACAGAGCCTCTGATGAAGATCTGACTCTGCAACACAGAGACGTTCGAGTATCTTCAGAGGAGCTTGATATGTTGGTTAGATGGAGATATTATAGACGATAAAAAGAACAAAAGAATTCAAAGGTTTGTTACGGTGTATAACGACAATAGAGAAAGTCGTTTATGTGACACATGCTCCTAGAGGATACATGCATACGCCACATGTAGTAGCATGTACTATAAGCATGCGTCATAAACCGACACTTATGTATAACAAATATATGCATTTGTCATTTAAAGTGGCTACTCCTCATCAATTATTATTTTTATCTGAAACATTGAAACATTGAAACATTGTAAGTTTTGTATTTTTTTTTTGAAATTATTATTAGTTTGAAAATTAATTGAAAAACATGATTATTTAAAAAAATATTTCTCACAATCACACTAAAAATTATATCTTCTAAAAATATTAAAAAAAAAGTGAAAAATCCATTAAAAAATGATTTATAACTAAAGTTAATTTTAAACCGGTTTTGAACCGATTTGAAATCACTTCCAATCATTACACTGATTTTCTCAACAAATGATTTCATTAACAAATCAAAACCATAAAATATGGTTGGTTTACATGAAAATACTTGGATAGAAACACATTTATATCCATATTCTTAAAAACAATCAATAAAAAAAAGTTTAAATTTATTATTATTATTATTATTATTATTATTATTTTTATTATTTTTCAAATTAGAATCAGGAAATGGCGGTGATAATGAAAAAAGAAAAAGATTTATTCTTATTTTTTAATTAATAAAAATAGTGTGATTTATTATTTGTTTCTATATATATTTTTAAGTAAATATTTAGGTAATTGAGTGTCCGTACTCTTGTATAAATTGTAAAAATATTTTAATTTATTTTAAAATAAAATAATACAATAAAATGAATAACATCGTATAATAGTTTTTGATCGGTTAAAAATACCATATCCAAGTAAATTCAAATATATCACCGTATTTTCATGATTTACATTGGTTAACGATGCAGACCCCAAAACAGAAAACAGCAAAAACAAACTAGCAACAGACAAATAACCCAAAACAAAATCACAACTCTCAAAGAAAGTAAAAGAACGGCAAATCCCGGCTAACACAACCGCCAAGTGGGAGAGGCCAACAGCCACCACCACAAAACTAGCACCACTAACCGCCACTCCATGAACCTAACAGCTTCAAACCTCCTCTAAACAATTTAATCACGGGTACAAACGTTCTTAATTCTTACATTCTGTCTTTTCATTTGCAGAATGAGCAAAGATTATTCTTACCCATACTTTGATCCAGATTTTGATACCCACTCTCAAAGAATATATGGCCCAATGTATATACACAGTGCTTTCATTTCCATACTCTTTAAATTAATTATTCGATAACGTTAACACATGTTAATATTCTTCTGTTTTGCAGTTGCCATGTTAGCATCGACAATGAAAGAATGGAAGATTGCACAGTGGTTAAGGTAAATAGGGTTAACATGCATGGTGTTCTTCTTCTAGACATGGTTATGGCTTTGACAGATATGAACTTTCAAATCATCAAAAGTTTCATTTCATCAGATAATCGATGGTGCATGGATGGTGCGTTTTATTATATTTCTTCAACTTTACATACTCTATAGTATTACAACAATATATCATAACAAAAATCTATAACTTTCTATGTTTTTGTAATTGAAAATTTCTAGTATTTCATGTTAGAGATGAATTTGGCAACAAATTAACCGACCAGAAAGTCACCGATTACGTCGACCAGGTACTATAAATAACCTAATATTAAAGAAAAAATATGTTTAGAATGTTTTTAATTCTGTTACTTTTGATATATAGATTGAAATCATTCGCAAGGGAGTGCAAGAATACTTCACCGTCGTTGAAATTACAATACAAGACTATCCTACCTTATTTTTCGAGATCTTTACCGCGCTCGCCGATCTTCATTGCAACATTGTTGAGGCTCATGCATGCAGCTACAATACTATGTTAACATGTGTTGCTTGTATCTCAAATCAATCCGATAATTCCTCCATCGATGACGGTTCTCGACTAACCATCATTAAGGACCATCTTACGATCGTGCTTAAGGGCACCGCTGAGTCTAACATTGGTAGTATTAACATAATCCCTAGTGTTAAGATTTCAAAGCTTGTTGGATTCAAAGGTACCGTGGCATGCACTCTTGAAAGGAGGTTGCACCAAGTTATGGTTTTGGAAGGAAATATAGAGATGGAAAATGAGAAGAGGATGGTGAGAATTGAGAGTTGTGACCAAAGGGGTTATTTAATAGTGAATGTTGAGTTTAAGGATCGTCCTAGACTCATGTTTGATATTGTTTGTACCTTAACTGACTTGGAATATGCCATTTTTCATGCTTCCACCATTTCTCGTGGTGGTTGTGCATTCCATGTATATACTTTTCTTCATATTGTATATATAAAATCTTATGTTAACGTTCCTTAGTCACTTCAATTATAATACTCACAGTTTTAGTTTATGTCGATGACTTTACAGGAGTATTTTATAAGGCACGTAGATGGATATGCTTTGAATCCAACAAGTGAGAAGGAACGACTAATAAAATGCTTAGAGGCAGCTATGCAACGCAGGGTTCGTGAGGTGAAGCGTTAATCTTTTTTAAAGTAGTTAAAATTGTGGTCAGAAAACAACGTTGGTTTGATCTCACGAGTATTAAGAAAGAATGTACTTGCTGATGTATACGAAGATGTTACAACTGTTAAAAGTTTAATTCGATGTTAAGTTGAAAGTTAATATTTGACTATGTTTAAACGGTTAATTGAGAGGTAGACGTTAAGTGTTTTCAACTTATTCAAATATATCATATAGTTGTCACGTCGAAATGTAAATTGTAATTTTATATTTTGTATTGTGTATGTTTTGGGCATGTGTATCGATTTTGTATAATTTTGGGACTGACTTTAGGTGCTTATATAATGGGCGTAGTATATGATGTAAACAAAACAAAACTTCACTCAATATAAATCCTAACTTTCTACGATTTAATTTATAGTTTCCCTGCTCTCTCTCTCTCTCTCTCTCTCTCTCTCTCTCTCTCTCTCTCTCTCTCTCTCTCTCTCTCTCTCTCTCTCTCTCTCTCTCTCTCTCTCTCTCTCTCTCTCTCTCTCTCCTCCTCCTCCTCCTCCTCCTCCTTCTTCTTTCATCTTTCTTAGAAAATCTTTTGTTCCAACAAATTGGTATTAAGGAGTCAAGGTTGCGATTCAGAGAGAATCTGTAATAGCAAACGGAAATACAACATCAACACAATTTCCAACAAATCTACCAGTTTTCAAAGGGGAGATCTAGGAATTATGGTGGATTGCACAAATGAATGCCATCTTCAGATTTTAAGATGTGGCTGAAATCGTGAACGATGAAGTACCGACATTGAAAGCGAATGTAAATGATATTCAGCAAGCTACGTACAAGAAATGAAGAAAGAAAGATGGAAAAAATCTGTTCTTGATTCACCAGTATGTGGATTCTAATGTGATTGAGAAAATAATTGAAGAAGAAATTATCAAAGGAGCGTGGGACAAGTTAAAGAACTTGTATAGCAAAGATGAAAAGAGTGAAGTTGCAAACATTGAGAAAATAATTCGAGATGACTTAGATGAAAGAAGATGAATCAGTCTCGAAATATCTTTCACGTATAATGTTGTTAACGAACCAGATGAAGTCCCGTGGTAAATCAATCAACGATTTGCAGAAGATTGAAAAAGTGTTGGGATATATGACTGCGAAGTTTGATTGCACTATAATGTCAATTGAAGAGTCCAAGAACCTAGCCGAGATGAAGTTAGAAGAACTTTAAGCTTCATTAGAGGCTCATGTGACGAGGTTGACGCATAAGAACTCAGAAAGGGAGAAGGTGGATGACATGAACTATAAGCAAGATTCATTAAGAATCTGGGAAAAAGAAGAGAAAGAATCTTCCTAACGATGAGAAGTTAAGCAAGAACCCAAATAACCACTTTGATTCGATCAAGAAAGGCATGCATAATAAGTATTATGGGAAGAAAGTTGACATGAAGGAGGTACAGTGCTACAACTGTCAAGGATTTGGCCACTTTGCTCGAGACTGTCGAAGAAAGAAAGAAGCACAAGCGAAAGATAGTGATAAAGTGCAGTATGCACATGCTATAGATAAGGGTTATGAGGATGTGCTATACTCATGGTCAATATTTAGTCGAACACTAGGCAAACCAACATGTGGTATATGTATTCAGGATGCATTAGCCACATGACTGGTAATAAAGATTGGTTCACCAAGCTAGATGAATAAGTTGAGAAAGTGATAAGTTTGAAGATGGCAGGCACATTACATCAGTCGGAAAGGGAGACATCTTTGTTGTCAGAAAAGATATTCGAAAATCCACCATCACTGATGTGTTATATGTACCTTCGATGACAAGTCACTTGATAAACGTAAGTCAATTACTTACAATAGGGTACAACATGAAGATAGAAAAGAATCATATGAAGTTGTATCATAGTGATAAAAAGATGGTTTTGAAGGAAACATTTTCAGCGAATAAGACCTTCAAAGTAGAGATCAACCCAATTGATCATTAGTGTCTTGCTTCGACTACAAAAGAAGAAAAGAACAGGCTATAGCGACACATGTATGAACATCTAAACTTCAGAAATTTAGGTATGCTCAAACAGAAGAAGATGGTGTATAACCTACCTCAGGTGAAAGAAACAAGTCAGGTGTGTGAGGAATGTTGCAAGGAAAAGTATGTTAGAAAAGAATTTAAGCATGACTTGCAATGATATCGAAGAAAAAGATAAAATTAGTTCATTATGATGTGTGTGGACCATTTAAAGTGAGATCAAATGGGGTTAACGAATAATTCCTACCCTTTATAGATGAATTCTCTAGATATCTATGGATTTAACTTATTGAAAAGAAGAGTCAAATATTCACATAGTTCAAGAAGTTCAAATTGCATGTGAAAAGATAAAGAGGATACAAGTTGAAGAAATTCAGAACTGAAGGTATAGAGCATGAGGTCATTGCACCATATACACCTAATCATAATGACATATCTTAGAAGAAGAATCAAAGTATACAGAACATGACTAGGAGCATGTTGAAAGCTAAATATATGCCAAATAGCTTTTGGGGTGAAGCATCTTTGACAACTGTATACATTCTAAACAAATATCCAACTAAGAAGATAATCAAGAATTAGCTTCGACAAACAGTATACATCCTAATTTTAATATTATAATTTATTTTTAAAACAAGCAACGTGACACAATTGGTGGCTTAAGTGGCACAACAATAGCATTGACATGTTAATGTCATGTATAAAATAAAATTGCCAACTAATTAAAATGAAGGAAAATAAAAAAACCTAAAAATTATTAAATAAGGAAAAGAAACACAAGAATTGTTAAATTTAGGAAATAAAAGATTAGAAATATCGATGAGAATTAAAATATTAAATTTTTTAAAATAAAACTACTAAAAGTACATTTAAATCTTTTAAAAATGATACATAATACAAAGTTGCACAATTTTGTCCAACACATTTAATCGACCAAATCCACTTTAAGCCTATTCAAAACCCTCTAAAAGCATATACCAAAACCCAACAAAAAGTTTGTTGATGTAATTGAAGAAGAAATGACCAAAGGAGCATGGGACAAGTTAAATAACTTGTATAACTAAGATGAAAAGATGAAAATTTTGAAGTTGTAAACATTGAGAAAACAATTCGAGATGACTTAGATGAAAGAACATGAATCAGTCTCGAAATATCTTTCACGTGTAGTGTTATTAACGAACTAGATGAAGTCCTGTGGTAAATTAATCAATGATTTGCAAAATATTGAGAAAGTGTTAGGATCTATGACTGTGGAGTTTGATTATATTATAGAGTCAATTGAAGAGTCCAAAAGCCTAGATGAGATGAAGCTAGAATAACTTCAAGCTTTATTAAAGGCTCATGAGATTAGGCTTAAGCAAGGAATTCAGAAAGGGAGAAGGAGACTGAACATGCACTACAAAAAAAGATTCATCAAGAAATCTGAGAAAAAGAAGGGAAATAATCTTCCTAATGATGAGAAGTCAAGCAATATCTCAAAGAATCACTCTGATTCGATCAAGAAAAGTATAAACAACAAGTATTATGGGAAGAAAGTTGACATGAAAAAGGTACAATGTTACAACTGAAAGGATTTGGCCACTATGATCGAGACTATCGAAGAAAGAAGGAAGCATATGCGAAAGATAACGATGAAGTGCATTATGTACATGCTAAAGATAATAATGATGAGGATGTGCTCCTCATGGCCAATACTCAGTTGAACACAATGCAAACCAACATGCATGTGGTATATGGATTTAGGATGCAGTAGCCACATGACTGGCAATAAAGATTGGTTCACCAAGCTAGATGAATCAGTTGAGAAAGTAATAAAGTTTGAGGATGGCAAGAACTTTACTTTAGTTGGAAAGGGATACATCTCTGTTGTCAGAAAAGATGGTTGAACAACAACCATCACTGATATGTTGTATGTACCTTCAATGACAAGTCACTTGATAAGCGTAAGTCTATTACTTGTAAAAGGGTACAACACGAAGATATAAAAGAATCATATGAAAGTGTATCATAGTGATGAAAGGATGATTCTGAAGGCACAATTGTTAGATAATAAGACCTTCAAAGTAGATATCAACCAGTTGATCACTAGTGTGTTGCTTTGACTGCAGAAGAAGATAATAATTTGCTATGACGTCACAAGAATGAACATCTAAACTTCAGAAATTTAGGTATGCTCAACCAGAAGAAGATGATGTATGGCTTATCTCAAGTGAAAGAACCAAGTCAGATGTGTGAGGAATGTTTCAGAGAAAAGCAGGCTATGGAATCATTCAAGCATGACTTGCCAATGAAGTTGAAGAAAAAGCTAGAATTAATTCACTCTGATGTGGTTGGACCATTTAAAGCGAGGCCAAATGGAGGTAACTAATACTTCTTACCCTTTATAGATGAATTCACTAGATATTCATGGATTTAGCTTATTGGAAGGAAGATTCATATATTCGCATAGTTCAAGAAGTTCAAATTGCATGTCGAAAGACAAAGAAGATACAAGTTGGAGAAATTGAGAACTGATGGTGGTGGTGAATACACCTATCGAGAATTCGCTAAATTTTGCAGTGAGGAAGATATAGAGCATAAGGTCTGTCGCACCTCGAAAAATACGATCCTAAAATAAACAACAGAGTCGCCACCTAATTCTATTTATTCTACGAGAGAAAAGGAAGATATAGATACAACCTAAATAAAGGATAAGAATGGTCAACAAAACCACTAATCTAAGTTCGGGAGTCAGTTACGCAAAGGGAAGGTGTTAGGCACCCCTCACGTCCGTTGTACTCAACGGGAACCTCTTAGTCTAGTTTGCGCTTAAAATGCTAACTTGTTATTATTGTCTTCTTTTACTGATTAAGTATCGATATTTGTTTATTATTTGATATAGGGAAAGGTTAAATTTTTTATTATTGTGCTCACGAAGGATTAAAATCCCCGTGCCTACGTATTCCCCTGTGCAATGGGAAAGTCAGAGCTTCGTAGTTCGTGCTACTACGATTTGTGTTTTTTATAGAACGACTGTTTGAAAATGATTCTACTGCTAAGCATTGGCTTATTTGCGAGCTAGAAAGATTTAAACAGCATTCGTTTTGAGAAAAGATGTTTGATCTTTGTTAAGGGTGTTTTAAAACGAGAGGGCGAATGAACCACGCGTGGAGCTAGCCCATGTTGCGGTTGCATCCAAGAACGTGCGGAGTGCGAGACTCCGGAGTTCAGTTACTCACTAATTAATTATAAAATGATTTGAATTGGTTGGTAAGTTTTAATTTGTATTTGAAAGAAAGAGACAAGTCATCATCTTTAAGAGAAGTATCTCACCTATTCCACCACAAACGTTTGAGAAATGTGAAATCGAAAGAAGCTTTAAACTTGGATATAAGATCGACAAGCAATGCCACATTCTTTCTTTGAGAATAAATAAAATCGGAAGAAGCTTTAAACTTGGATATAAGATCGACAAGCAATGCCACGTTCTTCCTTTGAAAGTAATTGTTTTGTAAGATTTTTGTTTGTGTTTGTGGGGATAGGAGGAACAACTTTCCTATGGAGATGAATCATGTCTGATCCTTTAAGATTGTTGAATTGTTTTGAATACGAATGGTGATTGAACCAACGCGTGAGGCTAGCCCATTTGCGGTTCAATCCAGAACGTGCGGAATGCTAGACTCCGGAGTTCCTTTTTTCGTAAATTAATTAAGATGAATTGAATTGTTCTTATACAAATGGTGATTGAACCAACGCGTGAGGCTAGCCCATTTGCGGTTCAATCCAGGACGTGCGGAATGCTAGACTCCGGAGTTCCTTTTTTCCATAAATTAATTTTATAGATGATTTGAATATTTGATATACGAATGGTGATTGAACCAACGCGTGAGGCTAGCCCATTTGCGGTTCAATCCAGAACGTGCGGAATGCTAGACTCCAGAGTTCCTTTTTTCCATAAATTAATTTTATAGATGATTTGAATATTTGATATACGAATGATGATTGAACCAACGCGTGAGGCTAGCCCATTTGAGGTTCAATCCAGAACGTGCGGAATGCTAGACTCCGGAGTTCTTTTTTTCGTAAAATTAATTAAGGCGAGCGATAAGTCGTGCAGACGGCGATCACTTGGTAATCGACTTACGTGTGTACGAAGTGTAGGCGAGGTGGATTCTCCACTTGGTGTTGGACCAAGAAATTAAATTTATGTTTGAAGAAAATATTTAATTTGTTGTTTAGAAATATTATATTCGTATCTTGATTAACGCACTATAGTCGAAAAGAGAGCGGAATTCAAATCGTGCAAGTCATACATTACCAACATATAGCTAAATAGGGAGCAAGAAACCCAAATGTACATCTTATAAAAAAAAATAAGAAATAAAAATCATGGAGAAATAATTAATTAATTAATTAACTAAATTAAAAAAAAAATTAATATTACTATTATTGTATTTTTACAAGAAAACAAATAAACAAATAGAATATAATTTAACAGAATTAAATAAAAAATAATAATATTAATGTTTATCATACTTAATTTACATAATTATGTTTCTAAACAAACTAAACTAATAATTAACAAAAACAAAACATATAAAAGAAAATTGAGAAAAAGGGACGTAACAAGCAATGGGTAAAAACTGGTCCAGCCAGCCCAAGAAGGGAAGGACCCGCGGCAGGGGGAGCGGGCCGGATTCAACCCGGCTTGATTTATGACCCAAAAAAGGAAAAATGAGAAAACCTAGAAACCAATACCGGCGGAAATTCTTACGCCAGAAAATACTTCCCTTTCAAATGCTCAAACTCTCCCTCAACATCTCAATCGCTTTTCTCTCAGGAACTCACGAACTCACAATCAGAAACTCTCTCTCTCGCTCGTCTCTCAAATTTCACTCAAACACCATCTTCCTCTCTCGAATCAAAACCACCAAAACCTAAACCCCAATTCGAAAAAGAAAAAAAACCTATAATCCCAATTTGAACCGATTCAGGGTGATTGCAACATGATAACGAAAGAAAATCCGAATAAAGCAAGCGAAAGTTCAGAAAGTTACCGAATTGGGATCCTCGTGGCTAATAGTGAGTACCTTTCGTCCTTCTCTTCCTTCCTCGTTAGCTTCTCAATTCACGATTCTTGTTTATCCTTGACGGATTGCGTTTGGCGTAGGGATTCGGATTGACTGGGCGTTCGCTGGATTCGGGAGCCGTGGCGGCTTCCGTGGCAACAAAATCGGTGTTTGAAGGTGGTGAAAGGATGGTCCGCGGCGGAGACATCTTGTTTCAGAGGGTTATTTATGGTGAGCGGTGATGGCTGGAAGCTTAGGGCTTTTGAGGAAGTAATGGGCCGGGGGTGAGGGGATTGTTTCAGGATCTGCTTGTGTTTGGCAATGCTTGGCAATGGAGGTACAAGTTTCTCACTCACAATTTCGATCCCTCCGCTTTAGCTTTGTTTGTGTTAAGCTCACAGGGTAATTGTCTCAGAGGCTTTTCTGTTGTTATCGTGCTTTTCGGTTTTGCTCGATGGTTGCTTGCTGTTCCCTTTTTTTACATTTTTCAGGGTTGTCAAAGATAGTGAAGAAGACGTGGGTTTATAAAGGTGAGTTTGATGAAGAACAGGGAGTTTGCGAAGGTGGATGGATTGGCAACGATTCGAAAGGGTTCAGTTTCTGTTTAAAAGATTTGGAATGGTGAGTTTGAGTTCCTGGTTTTTGTATCATTTTTCTGTACTTGGTCCTTGTTTATCAAGGTACTGTTGTTGTTCTGTGAGCTGTGAATGAACTTTGGTTTTCATATTGTTCTTCACAGGTTCAGCTGCTTGTTATCGATTCCGTAAAGAGGTGCTTGGTGGTTTAAAGGTGTATGAAGGTTTGTAAGGTGCTGATGAGGAGGGTTATGAGGTCGAAGGGAGATTGAGAGTAGTTGTACGGTGAAGGAAACAAAGGCGATTTGTGAGGATGGTGGTTGATTTGAGACAGGTTGTTTATGATGATGATGAAGCAAAGTCTGGAAATCTTGAAGATTGTTTGCTTTGGAATCACGGGAACAAAGGGCTTGGTAGATTTTGTGTGGTTCTGAGCAGGTTATGAATCTTTTCTTAAAAAAGAGAAAGGGTGTGAAGGCTGAGAAACAGAGGATGACGACGGTGATATCTTGTGAGGTCCTTGATAGGTGATGGAAGGTGATGATGTGTTTCGGTTGTTGCTGTGTCTTGAGCCAAAAAAGTTCAACTCAAAGGTATTTGGTTTCTTGTAGTTCTCTGTATCTGGTTTTGCTTTGTGTTTGGTTTTTGGTTTGTTGAGTTTTATGTTGATTGCCGTTTGCTGGGAGTTGGTGTATGGTTTTTAAATGTATGGCTGAAGTTTGCTTGTAGCTTGTTTTTTGTGATGCTTATTTCATGTGTGGTGGCTGTTTAGTTTGTATGAAGTTTTTGATTTTGTGGCCTCCCCCCCCCCCTGTATGAATTTTTGGCCTTTCTTTTATAGCCAAAAACATTAGGGTTTGCAAATTGAAAGGTTCTTATTCAAATTGAAATGAATTAGTTGGGTTATGACTCCCTCAGTTTGTTTTGGGTTGAATCCCTTTTGATGTATACTTGGTGTTGTGATTTGCAGGTCCTGACATATTGTGAGGTGAGTTCATAGCAGGCTTTATTCATGTTTTTTCGTGTATGTTTCTTGCTGTGAAGACAGTGGTGTAGAGGACCCTCTAGGTCTGTGCGTGGGGACAGAGGCAGCTCTCCAAACCTTGGCTTGCTATGCTTTGATGAGTTACTTCATCCCTTTTTACCTTTTGCTTTTGCAGGTTCTGATATAACCTTTCATGATCTCTGTTTCCTTTTGTTTTTTTTCAACAGGTACTTGTACATTTGCTTGTTAATGTGGCTGAGGCAAGCTTACACACTTTGGCGTATTTGGCTAGAAGATGATATGTTGTACCAAGGGCAACCACAAGAAAGTCACCGGCTCCAAATCCGGAACAAAATTCTCCCATCTTCGATTGAACACTCACAATAACAACAGAGGAGGAAATTCTTCAGTTTTTTTTGTTTGAAAATTTCTTTTCGCCATGTATTTCGTTGTATCTCTTGTAACTTAGTTGTATGTAAATTTATGTAAACATAAGTGAACGTTGTAACTTTTTTATATGCCAACATTCCATGAGTTTGCATGAGGTAATTGTAACTGTAACAGGAAATGGCCTTTATATACCCATGCATTCTTCGAAAGTTCCCTCCCAAAGTTTGGTTCAAAACAAATTGGCATTTTATTCACAAGGCTCAGCATAAAAATTCACTTGTAATAGATTCAAGCATGCCTTGGCATTACTACTCATGGCCCTTAATTGTACCAAGGTTTGAACAAAACATAAATAACACATTGCCACTAAATTTGAAGAAACAAAACCAAATCAAACACCATGACTTAAGGTCCACCACATGTTGCTCTTGTATCTTGCAATCCTTAACAATATCTCATTTTGAGCAATCTCTTAGAAATGGATAATGACATTTCCTCCAATAGGACCATATCTCCTTCATTTGTTTAAGAAAACATTGAACTCTTAATAACTCGTGAGCTTGAAATCTTGGATCACAATTTTGACATTAGCCAAATGATGGGAATCTCTTAAAATCCCAGGAATTCGATCCATTCTTGTTTTTGATGGTTTTGGCCTTGTCAAATAAAATTCCTTAATGACTATTAAGTGGTCTGATAGGCGAATGAGATCCTTAATTCATGCTTCACTGATGATGATAGACCATACGCACAATAGATAACCTTCAGACATGAAAACCTTGAGTATCACTTGATCGGGGACAAAAAACTCAAACGTGTGATGATGGCGTCGTAGAAAATCGTATAGTCAAATCCTCAACTTTTTCTAGATAATCACAAATAAAACGTGAAACCCCAATTCTTCAAAATGTCGTTGATTCCATGCCTAAAAAAATCAATGATATGTATGATATGAACATGACATAAATGTAATGCGCATGTGGGAGGCACAAACCAAAAAAAATAAAAAAACAAAAAAAAACCGAGGGCAAATTTTGGGGTGCAA
Organism: Lathyrus aphaca; assembly: GCA_963966055.1. NCBI lineage: Eukaryota > Viridiplantae > Streptophyta > Magnoliopsida > Fabales > Fabaceae > Lathyrus > Lathyrus aphaca. Next base: position 595,093,557 of record OZ014520.1, on the reverse strand, counting down.
CAGCTGCCCCTATTCAAACATCTTAAACCTGAAAGGTGGATGAGGTTTGAATACTAAAAGAAACCAAAAATTTGCACTCTGCGGTGTAAAGAAAAATTTAGTAGGAAAAGTTTGATAGGGAACCATAAGAACAGAGCTCCACCGGGAGGGGGAAAAAACGACTCGAAATCTTTGAACAAAATTCCACTTTGAGGAATTTACTGCCGAGATTTGAAACGAAAACCAATTCTATCGAAATCTGCTGGATATCTTCTGCCGATATTTTCCAGAGAGTCTAAGGACGAGATGCCTTCTGCCGAGATATCAAAGATGAACCAAAAAATCTACTGCCGAGATCTTGGAACAAAAACCAATTCTTCTGAAGTCTACTGGAGATCTACTGCCGAGATTACCAGAGAATCTAAGAATGAGATACCTTCTGCCGAGGTATACTAAATGAACCAAAGATCTACTACCGAGATCTTGGAACGAAAACAAATTCTGTTGAAGTCTGCTGGAGATCTACTGCCGAGATTACCAGAGAATCTAAGAATGAGATACCTTCTGCCGAGGTATCAAAATGAAATTCCTACTGCCGAGGATTAACTGAGGATGCACCTGTTGCCAAATCTTCTGCCGAGACTTAACTAAGGATGCCATTGTCTAGCTTATAAAAGCAAATACCTTCTGCTGGGGATTAACTGAGGATGCACCTGTTGCCAAATCTTCTGCCGAGACTTAACTAAGGATGCCATCGTCTAGCTTATAAAAGCAAATACCTTCTGCCGAGGTAGACTGGAAATCTTCTGCCGAGATTTGCCAGAAGTAAAAGGAATCACTTATTGCCAAATCTTCTGCCGAGATTTAACTAAGGATACACCAATGAATATAACTCTCACCATACTTCCCTTCCTCTGAAAGAGACAGCCATATGATGGAGAAAAACAACTCCACGTTCAAACTTCTCAACTTGTATGGAAGAGATGGCCATTTGACGGAAATTGGAAAAAATTCACAACAAACTTCTCAACTTGTCTGGAAGAGATAGCCATTTGTTGGATAAGTAAAGAGATTCATATCAAACTTCTCGACTTGTATGGAAGAGATAGCCATTTGATAGAACATTCATCATACTTCCCTTCTTCTGAAAGAGACAGCCATATGACGAAGAACAACTTCACGCTCAAAATTCTCAACTTGTCTGGAAGAGATAGCCATTTGACGGAAATTGGAAAATTCACAACAAACTTCTCGACTTGTATGGAAAAGATAGCCATTTGTTGGAAAAATAAAAGAGATTCATATCAAACTTCTCGACTTGTATGGAAGAGATAGCCATTTGATAGAAAATTGGAATCACGACAAACTTCCCACCTTGTCTAGATGAGATGCCATTTGCCGAACAAACTTCTCACCTTGTCTGGATGAGATGCCATTTGTTGAAAGTTGGAATCACGACAAACTTCCCACCTTGTCTAGATGAGATGCCATTTGCCGAACAAACTTCTCATCTTGTCTAGATGAGATGCCATTTGTTGAAAATTGGAATCACGACAAACTTCCCACCTTGTCTGGATGAGATGCCATTTGCCGAACAAACTTCTCACCTTGTCTGGATGAGATGCCATTTGTTGAAAATTGGAATCACGACAAACTTCCCACCTTGTCTAGATGAGATGCCATTTGCCGAAAAAACTTCTCACCTTGTCTGGATGAGATGCCATTTGTTGAAAATTGGAATCACGACAAACTTCCCACCTTGTCTAGATGAGATGCCATTTGCCGAACAAACTTCTCACCTTGTCTGGATGAGATGCCATTTGTTGAAAATTGGAATCACGACAAACTTCCCACCTTGTCTGGATGAGATGCCATTTGCCGAACAAACTTCTCACCTTGTCTGGATGAGATGCCATTTGTTGAAAATTGGAATCACGACAAACTTCCCACCTTGTCTAGATGAGATGCCATTTGCCGAACAAACTTCTCACCTTGTCTGGGTGAGATGCCATTTGTTGAAAATTGGAATCACGACAAACTTCCCACCTTGTCTGGATGAGATGCCATTTGCCGAACAAACTTCTCACCTTGTCTGGGTGAGATGCCATTTGTTGAAAATTGAAAGAGATTCATATCAAACTTCTCCGCCGAACAGGGGAGATGCCATTTGATAGAACATAAACCTTGCTGAGGATGAACAAACTGTTTGAAAAGAGAATGTCATCTATTGATTTACTGGAAAATCTATGGATAAGAAACAAGCTTCCCAAATAAGGAGACGGCCACTTGTTGATTCCGATTAGAGGTCCAGGGATAAGAACAAGCTTCTCCAATAAAGAGACTGCCACTTGTTGTCAGGTATATAAGTAATCCAAGAGGATGTTGCAACAACACTGTTGGAAAACAAAGTTTGTCTTCAATGGAAGCCTTCAATAAATTTCTTCTGGGAAACTAAGCATCCGAAGGTGCAAAATGAATCCACTTTCCATCTGGAATTGATGGGGATGGATCGATTGCTCGGAAAGAGACTGTCATCCGTTGACTTACTCAAAAGTTCGAAGACGAAGCAAGCTTCTCAAATAAAGAGACTACCACTTGTTGATTCCACTTAGAAGTTCTAGGAAGAAACAAGCTTCTCGAATAAAGAGACGGCCACTTGTTGTCGGGTATAAGTAATCCAAGGGAATGTTGTAGTAACACTGCTGGAGAGCAAAATTTTTCTTCCATGGAAGTCTTCAATAAGTTTCTTCTGAGAGACAAATCAATAGCAGGTGCAAAATAAATGCACTTTCCAAATGGTAGTTCAATCATCAAAAATTGCCGACGACCAAAATTCAATCCAGGAACGAGCTGGAAAGAAACTGTCAAGCAAAACACCAACCCATGAGGAATGAACTCAAATGGGGATTTATCCTATCCAAGTGTGGAAAGGAGAACTAAAGCAAAATCTTCCACGAGGGTAGAATCTCAGTGGCGAAGTAGAAAGAATGTACATTTTCTGCCTAAGGCTGGCAACTCTATTTGGAGAGAGACATATCACTTGGGGGTAAACACGACCAAGGTAAAGGAGGTATGCATTAATGAATGCGACATGAATATGCATATGAATATGAATTCATTTATGATGTACATGTATGTATATGCGTTATGTTTATGCTGACAAACAGACAAAACAGACACAAGAGATACACTGGTGATGAAATAAACATCACAACAAACGGATACTCGACCAATCTCGTCCAAGTGTATGTAATCATTGAAGATAGGTTATGGAGCCATCCATAGAACAAAGTCCAGCTTCAAGGCTCAAATCTCCTCGAGGAGAGGAATACACTTCATTTGGGAAATAAAACCAGGCAAGTCTTCTAACTCCAACATCCATCAAGAGGAAACAACCATACCAACTACGTTTGCTTAGGATGAAGTAAATTTGTACTCCGTTGGGGAGAGGAAAATGACATTCAGCTGGAGAAGCTTGAATCAAAGCTCAAACGGGGATACTAGACTTAGCATCTCACTTAAAGCACTAAGTAGTAAAAGAAATCAGTCGGAAAATAATGAGTCATGCCCTTGACACATCAAAGCGAATTGGTGTGAGGACTCCAATATCTGGAAGTACTTGCAAGGTAGATCCTAAGAGCGTCTTGCTTAGGGGAACACGTGGTCATGCATCCACGAAATGGTTCATGAGAAGAGATCATCTCAAGAGGATTTTATAGAAGACTTGGCATTCAAGATGCCCCAGTGTCTTCAAACTCTTGTAGAGATTCGTCAAATCTCGACGTCACTGCCTCAGATTAACTGTACTTGGCACAAATGAGTATTCAATAATTATCCTCTTAGGGATGATAAAAATGTGTAAGCACAAATTGGGAAACGACTTGCCCCTATTTAGCAAAGTCTTCAAGCAACATGCCCATATCTGGCAAAGTATTCCAACAACGTGCCCCTGTCTAGCAGAGTCTTCAGGCAGCATGCCCCTGGCTGGCAAAGTATTAAGGCAACCTGCCCCTGGCTGGCTAAGTTTTCAAGTAACTTGCCCCTGACTGGAAAAGTATTCAAACAAAATGCTCCTGCGGCAAAGTCTTCAAACAACATGCCCCTGTCTGGCAAAGTCTTCAAACAACTTGCTTCTGTCTGGAAAAGTTTTCAAGGAACTTGCCCCTATCTGGCAGAGTTTTCAAGCAACATGCCCCTGGGGGTGATCATTCTCTGAAATGGTTGTTCAACTACTTATCAGAGTTTCAAATCTCAAGAGATTAAGCTCATCACTGGTACTCATACATAGGCTTCTATGATATCAAGCAAATGCTAACAAGCAAAAGGTTAATGTTAAAACTGCTAATGCAACACCCATGTTCGTCTCAAAGCTTTTCTTATTTTTTGTTTTGAAAGATTTTCATAATAGCCTGTGACCGGATCACTAGCTAGGATGTGATATTTATTTTTATAAAGCCGACAAAAACTTTTGAGCAAAGCTCGTGGGAGTCGGGAAACACTTTCTCATCGAGTGTGCTTTCGAAATAAACCCTACTTCAATTAGGACTTTTGAGGGTTGTAATGTGGTTTGGTTCACGGTTTTAGAAACAAAGGATAAAGGCTCAAAGTTTATTTGGTGCCCACCCACTCTCCGTGATGTTCTCCAATCCTAAGTTCAGCTAAATTGACATATACATTTGTCTTTGATAGCGTAGAGATAATGCTCCAAGGTCCGCTTGAAATGACATTCATCTTATTTGTCCTCTATGGATATCAGTGACCCCTTAACTTTGGTATGGCGGTCACTAAATCTTATGTATTTGAGGTTGAGGATTTGAGGACCTCTCACGAATGACTTATTCTATTGATCTTTTTTTTTTGTGTCTAAGTCTTTTTGTAGGTTTGACTTAGAGGGATTTTCTTTTTCTTTTTTTTCTTTTTTTTTTGACTGGAAGGTTGAAAATCGTGTCTGTCAAGTCATTGATTGTAGTGGATTCCCTGATGGGATGTTTCATCTTATGATTTGACTGTGTAACCAGATTAACTGAACACTACCCTGCCCCAGGTTAAGCGTAAGGGTTTTGAAATATCTGAAAGAAAATCCTACTTCTAGGCTCGAAGTGGTTGACTAGGGATTAACTCCTTATTTCTCCAGTGTTTGGGGATTTGAAACAATGCCTGTACATCGTCAGTAGGATTTTAATCAAAAGCATTCAGCTAGAGAATCTGTGTTTTAATTTCGTCATCCTCCCTCCAATTCTCTGCCTAGGCAAGAGATGGGATAATATTGGCATTATAAAGTTGAAAAAACATTATGAGTGAATACGAATGGATTACTTCAAAACAAACATATTCATTGCATTAACCATTCAAAACAAATAAGTTCTTACATGCCAAAACAAATGCATTATCAAAACATAGCAAAATACATATGAAAAGCAGCAAACGAGCTAAACCTCTGAGAGGATAGCTCCAAAACATCGAACGATCGTGTGCATTCAGGAACTTGTCCTACACTCCAGCAACAGATTGACTTGGACAAGACTCTCTTGAGTTTTTATCAGCACAAAGGCATTCCGTCCACAGATGGGATTCCTCCATTGAAAGTCAACACCCCGTAATCGATCATCTCCTGAACCTTTTCCGGGAAGACTTTGCATTCTTCAATTGGATGCCCCGGTACCCCACCATGAAATTCACAACTGGTATTTGGATTGATCCCACGGGACCGAGACCTCGTGGCTCTGGTCTTTCTGGGTGTCATTATTGAGTTCCGGGCAAAATGAGACCACAATTGACCGTAAGTCATTGGGATTGGGTCAAATTGATGGGCCGCTCCTTCAGGACTATTTGGAGACCTCCGCTGATTCTGACGTCGCTGACGAGTAGAGGTAGAATTTGACCGACGCCGAAAAATGACCAGATTTTTGGCCAAAGAAATCAGTCGCCCCCTATCAATCTTCAAGCTGTGAATCTCTTCCTGGAGTTCAGTGTTCTCCTGCACAAGGCTGTCTATTAGAGTCTTCATTGTAGTTGATAATATTCCCATATGATTTCTCAAAGTCGTGACTTCACTTCTAAGCTCCCTGTTTTCCTGCTCAAGTTGGTCCATCTTTCTCTGGTGACTGGTCGAGTACAGCTGACTGACGGAGAATAAGACATGTGTGAGTTGGATTGTTGGGAAATGATATGCAATGAAAATGCAAATGCAAATGGTATGCAAATGGATGCAAAGCTCAGAATGCTCAAAATCACAAACATAAACAGCTCCAGAATTGGATACAAAGGCAAGGTGTGGGATCCAAGGTACAAGTAACTCGGAATCTCCTAACTGGTAAGCCTTAAGTGGAGAGTTATAATTTCTTTTACCCATAAATCCCACTCACAGGGTAGCTTCTATGGTGATGGTATAAGGATACTCAAGGTCACGGACGTTTATCGTACTAACGCCCCGCCGCAGGCTAGCTGCATTGTGACGATAATAACGATAAGGTCTACCTTGAGTGGAGTTCTCATGCTAGGCGTGCAAGAAGCGAGTCCTTGGAGCCTAACATTACACAACTACCAAAATTGAAACAGGTTCTAGGGGGTCCCAGAATCACAGTCCTTTCATGAATCAGGTCCCACGGCAGGCTAGCTGCGTTGTGACAAGATTTACGAAAAGTCTAACTATCTGGGGGAGCTTTCATGTTAGGCGTGCAAGGAGCGAGTCCTTGGAGACTAACACTAATAACATCCAATTCTAAACTTAGGTGTTCCCTCTTCTTTTTCAAAACTAAAGTACAACTTCATACCCGTGATATCCCGAGATCCAACAGGCAAATATAATGAGCAAATAATAAAGAAGGAAGCAATAGATATAATACCAACAACAAATAAAGAAGACAATCAAACAAGTACACAAACAAACGCGAACTATCCTAAGCTAGGCTCGACTCTCTTATGCACAAGGCAAGTAATTCCCCAGCAGAGTCGCCAGCTGTCGCACCTCGAAAAATACGATCCTAAAATAAACAACAGAGTCGCCACCTAATTCTATTTATTCTACGAGAGAAAAGGAAGATATAGATACAACCTAAATAAAGGATAAGAATGGTCAACAAAACCACTAATCTAAGTTCGGGAGTCAGTTACGCAAAGGGAAGGTGTTAGGCACCCGTCACGTCCGTTGTACTCAACGGGAACCTCTTAGTCTAGTTTGCGCTTAAAATGCTAACTTGTTATTATTGTCTTCTTTTACTGATTAAGTATCGATATTTGTTTATTATTTGCCATAGGGAAAGGTTAAGTTTTTTATTATTGTGCTCGCGAAGGATTAAAATCCTCGTGCCTACGTATTCCCCTGTGCAATGGGAAAGTCAGAGCTTCGTAGTTCGTGCTACTACGATTTGTGTTTTTTATAGAACGACTGTTTGAAAATGATTCTACTGCTAAGCGTTGGCTTATTTGCGAGCTAGAAAGATTTAAACAGCGTTCGTTTTGAGAAAATATGTTTGATCTTTGTTAAGGATGTTTTAAAACGAGAGGGCGAATGAACCACGCGTGGGGCTAGCCCATGTTGCGGTTGCATCCAAGAACGTGCGGAGTGCGAGACTCCGGAGTTCAGTTACTCGCTAATTAATTATAAAATGATTTGAATTGGTTGGTGAGTTTTAATTTGTATTTGAAAGAAAGAGACAAGTCGTCATCTTTAAGAGAAGTATCTCACCTATTCCACCACAAACGTTTGAGAAATGTGAAATCGAAAGAAGCTTTAAACTTGGATATAAGATCGACAAGCAATGCCACATTCTTTCTTTGAGAATAAATAAAATCGGAAGAAGCTTTAAACTTGGATATAAGATCGACAAGCAATGCCACGTTCTTCCTTTGAAAGTAATTGTTTTGTAAGATTTTTGTTTGTGTTTGTGGGGATAGGAGGAACAACTTTCCTATGGAGATGAATCATGCCTGATCCTTTAAGATTGTTGAATTGTTTTGAATACAAATGGTGATTGAACCAACGCGTGAGGCTAGCCCATTTGCGGTTCAATCCAGAACGTGCGGAATGCTAGACTCCGGAGTTCCTTTTTTCGTAAATTAATTAAGATGAATTGAATTGTTCTTATACAAATGGTGATTGAACCAACGCGTGAGGCTAGCCCATTTGCGGTTCAATCCAGGACGTGCGGAATGCTAGACTCCGAAGTTCCTTTTTTCCATAAATTAATTTTATAGATGATTTGAATATTTGATATATGAATGGTGATTGAACCAACGCGTGAGGCTAGCCCATTTGCGGTTCAATCCAGAACGTGCGGAATGCTAGACTCCGGAGTTCCTTTTTTCCATAAATTAATTTTATAGATGATTTGAATATTTGATATACGAATGGTGATTGAACCAACGCGTGAGGCTAGCCCATTTGCGGTTCAATCCAGAACGTGCGGAATGCTAGACTCCGGAGTTCTTTTTTTCGTAAAATTAATTAAGGCGAGCGATAAGTCGTGCAGACGGCGATCACTTGGTAATCGACTTACGTGTGTACGAAGTGTAGGCGAGGTGGATTCTCCACTTGGTGTTGGACCAAGAAATTAAATTTATGTTTGAAGAAAATATTTAATTTGTTGTTTAGAAATATTATATTCGTATCTTGATTAACGCACTATAGCGAAAAGAGAGCGGAATTCAAATCGTGCAAGTCATACATTACCAACATATAGCTAAATAGGGAGCAAGAAACCCAAATGTACATCTTATAAAAAAAAATAAGAAATAAAAATCATGGAGAAATAATTAATTAATTAATTAACTAAATTAAAAAAAAATTAATATTACTATTATTGTATTTTTACAAGAAAACAAATAAACAAATAGAATATAATTTAACAGAATTAAATAAAAATAATAATATTAATGTTTATCATACTTAATTTACATAATTATATTTCTAAACAAACTAAACTAATAATTAACAAAAACAAAACATATAAAAGAAAATTGAGAAAAAGGGACGTAACAAGCAATGGGTAAAAACTGGTCCAGCCAGCCCAAGAAGGGAAGGACCCGCGACAGGGGGAGCGGGCCGGATTCAACCCGGCTTAATTTATGACCCAAAAAAGGAAAAATGAGAAAACCTAGAAACCAATATCGGCGGAAATTCTTACGCCAGGAAATACTTCCCTTTCAAATGCTCAAACTCTCCCTCAACATCTCAATCGCTTTTCTCTCAGGAACTCACGAACTCACATTCAGAAACTCTCTCTCTCGCTCACGTCTCTCAAATTTCACTCAAACACCATCTTCCTCTCTCGAATCAAAACCACCAAAACCTAAACCCCAATTCGAAAAAGAAAAAAAACCTATAATCCCAATTTGAACCGATTCAGGGTGATTGCAACATGATAACGAAAGAAAATCCGAATAAAGCAAGCGAAAGTTCAGAAAGTTACCGAATTGGGATCCTCGTGGCTAATAGTGAGTACCTTTCGTCCTTCTCTTCCTTCCTCGTTAGCTTCTCAATTCACGATTCTTGTTTATCCTTGACGGATTGCGTTTGGCGTAGGGATTCGGATTGACTGGGCGTTCGCTGGATTCGGGAGCCGTGGCGGCTTCCGTGGCAACAAAATCGGTGTTTGAAGGTGGTGAAAGGATGGTCCGCGGCGGAGACAGCTTGTTTCAGAGGGTTATTTATGGTGAGCGGTGATGGCTGGAAGCTTAGGGCTTTTGAGGAAGTAATGGGCCGGCGGTGAGGGGATTGTTTCAGGATCTGCTTGTGTTTGGCAATGCTTGGCAATGGAGGTACAAGTTTCTCACTCACAGTTTCGATCCCTCCGCTTCAGCTTTGTTTGTGTTAAGCTCATAGGGTAATTGTCTCAGAGGCTTTTCTGTTGTTATCGTGCTTTTCGGTTTTGCTCGATGGTTGCTTGCTGTTCCCCTTTTTTACATTTTTCAGGGTTGTCAAAGATAGTGAAGAAGACGTGGGTTTATAAAGGTGAGTTTGATGAAGAACAGGGAGTTTGCGAAGGTGGATGGATTGGCAACGATTCGAAAGGGTTCAGTTTCTGTTTAAAAGATTTGGAATGGTGAGTTTGAGTTCCTAGTTTTTGTATCATTTTTCTGTACTTGGTCCTTGTTTATCAAGGTACTGTTGTTGTTCTGTGAGCTGTAAATGAACTTTGGTTTTCATCTTGTTCTTCACAGGTTCAGCTGCTTGTTATCGATTCCGTAAAGAGGTGCTTGGTGGTTTAAAGGTGTATGAAGGTTTGTAAGGTGCTGATGAGGAGGGTTATGAGGTCGAAGGGAGATTGAGAGTAGTTGTACAGTGAAGGAAACAGAGGCGATTTGTGAGGATGGTGGTTGATTTGAGACAGGTTGTTTATGATGATGATGAAGCAAAGTCTGGAAATCTTGAAGATTGTTTGCTTTGGAATCACGGGAACAAAGGGCTTGGTAGATTTTGTGTGGTTCTGAGCAGGTTATGAATCTTTTCTTAAAAAAAGAAAGGGTGTGAAGGCTGAGAAACAGAGGATGACGACGGTGATATCTTGTGAGGTCCTTGATAGGTGATGGAAGGTGATGATGTGTTTCGGTTGTTGCTGTGTCTTGAGCCAAAAAAGTTCAACTCAAAGGTATTTGGTTTCTTGTAGTTCTCTGTATCTGGTTTTGCTTTGTGTTTGGTTTTTGGTTTGTTGAGTTTTGTGTTGATTGCCGTTTGCTGGGAGTTGGTGTATGGTTTTTAAATGTATGGCTGAAGTTTGCTTGTAGCTTGTTTTTTGTGATGCTTATTTCATGTGTGGTGGCTGTTTAGTTTGTATGAAGTTTTTGATTTTGTGGCCGCCCCCCCCTGTATGAATTTTTGGCCTTTCTTTTATAGCCAAAAACATTAGGGTTTGCAAATTGAAAGGTTCTTATTCAAATTGAAATGAATTAGTTGGGTTATGACTCCCTCAGTTTGTTTTGGGTTGAATCCCTTTTGATGTATACTTGGTGTTGTGATTTGCAGGTCCTGACATATTGTGAGGTGAGTTCATAGCAGGCTTTATTCATGTTTTTTCGTGTATGTTTCTTGCTGTGAAGACAGTGGTGTAGAGGACCCTCTAGGTCTATGCGTGGGGACAGAGGCAGCTCTCCAAACCTTGGCTTGCTATGCTTTGATGAGTCACTTCATCCCTTCTTACCTTTTTCTTTTGCAGGTTCTGATATAACCTTTCATGATCTCTGTTTCCTTTTGTTTTTTTTCAACAGGTACTTGTACATTTGCTTGTTAATGTGGCTGAGGCAAGCTTACACACTTTGGCGTATTTGGCTAGAAGATGATATGTTGTACCAAGGGCAACCACAAGAAAGTCACCGGCTCCAAATCCGGAACCAAATTCTCCCATCTTCGATTGAACACTCACAGTAACAACAGAGGAGGAAATTCTTCAGTTTTTTTTGTTTGAAAATTTCTTTTCGCCATGTATTTCGTTGTATCTCTTGTAACTTAGTTGTATGTAAATTTATGTAAACATAAGTGAACGTTGTAACTTTTTTATATGCCAACATTCCATGAGTTTGCATGAGGTAATTGTAACTGTAACAGGAAATGGCCTTTATATACCCATGCATTCTTCGAAAGTTCCCTCCCAAAGTTTGGTTCAAAACAAATTGGCATTTTATTCACAAGGCTCAGCATAAAAATTCACTTGTAATAGATTCAAGCATGCCTTGGCATTACTACTCATGGCCCTTAATTGTACCAAGGTTTGAACAAAACATAAATAACACATTGCCACTAAATTTGAAGAAACAAAACCAAATCAAACACCATGACTTAAGGTCCACCACATGTTGCTCTTGTATCTTGCAATCCTTAACAATATCTCATTTTGAGCAATCTCTTAGAAATGGATAATGACATTTCCTCCAATAGGACCATATCTCCTTCATTTGTTTAAGAAAACATTGAACTCTTAATAACTCGTGAGCTTGAAATCTTGGATCACAATTTTGACATTAGCCAAATGATGGAAATCTCTTAAAATCCCAGGAATTCGATCCATTCTTGTTTTTGATGGTTTTGGCCTTGTCAAATAAAATTCCTTAATGACTATTAAAGTGGCCTGATAGGCGAATGAGATCCTTAATTCATGTTTCACTGATGATGATAGACCATACGCACAATAGATAACCTTCAGACATGAAAACCTTGAGTATCACTTGATCGGGGACAAAAAACTCAAACGTGTGATGATGGCGTCGTAGAAAATCGTATAGTCAAATCCTCAACTTTTTCTAGATAATCACAAATAAAACGTGAAACCCCAATTCTTCAAAATGTCGTTGATTCCATGCCTAAAAAAACAATGATATGTATGATATGAACATGACATAAATGTAATGCACATGTGGGAGGCACAAACCAAAAAAAACAAAAAAACAAAAAAAAACCGAGGGCAAATTTTGGGGTGCAACAAGGTCGCTACACCATATACACACCAACATAATATCATATCTTAGATGAAGAATCAAAATATACTGAACATGACTAGGAGCATGTTGAAAGCTAAATATATGTCAAATAGATTTTGGGATGAACCAACTTTGACAATATTATAAATTCTAAACAAATGTCCAACCAAAAAGATAGTTGAAAAACAGTTTCGACAATAATATACATTCTAATTTTAATATATATTTTTTAAACAATCAACATGACACAATTGGAGGCTTAGGCGGAACAATAGTAGCATTGACATGTTAATGTCATGTATTAAATAAAACTATCAACTAATTAAAATGGAAGGGAAATAAAGAAACCTAAAAATGATTAAATAAGGAACAAACACAAGAATTGTTAAATAGAGGAAATAAAATATTAGAACTAGCTATGAGAATTGAGAACTAAAATATAACATTTTTTAAAATAAAACTAATAAAAGTATATTTAAATCTTTTAAAAATTATACATAATGCAAAGTTGCACAATCTTGTCCAACACATTTAATCGACCAAATCAATTTTAAGCCTTTTTTATAATCAAAAGGGTGTATATTAAAAGCACTAGGGGTGCTTAATCCGAAAAAAACAACTGAAAGGAAAAAAACAACAAAACCAAGAAACACCTACAAAAAAACCACCCGACCCTAATTAAAGTAACTCGTCAGATCAAAAGACCAAACCGACCAAGATACATTTGAACCGGGTCAAACTAAAGCCAAAAACCACTCCCACGAGAGTTTTTTTTACAAGCCTCAACCCATCAACATTTGACAAATAAATCCCCTGAAAAAGGATGTCATTCCTACACTTCCAAATAATCCAAGACAAAGCCATACCAAATAACCACCCCAAGTCCAACTTCCAACTCTCCTTATAAGTGTTGTCCAACAAAAGAAGACAAACCAAAATATGCATAACCGATGGGATGTCATCAACTCGGAGCCAAAAACAAAAGACCTCCACCAACTTCTTGAGATCGAACAACTCAAAAAAAGATGATCTAAATCTTCTTCACTACGAAAACAAAGAGGTTAAACCAACGAATGAGGTCCCGTCAAAATCCCATGTTTCGACAATTCCTGATTTGTAGGTAATCTATTCCAAATCAATCTCCATCAAAAAATTGAAATTCTACTACGAATTTTAGAGTTCCAAAGACGAAGCAAGTTTAAAGATAAATCATTGGTCAAAACCGAACTCTCTAGCACAACAGAAGAAATAGAAATATAAACACTACTAACCACGAAACCTTTGGAATGTCTCCACCAAACAAAAGTATCATCCAATAAGGGCACCGACCAAATTTGTTGTAATAAAACTAACAATTGCAACCTTTGAGAAGCTGCCAAAGAGTTATCTGGGAAACCATACAACAGAACGGACCACCGTCACTCATATCCATGCCAAAAGCCCATGTCCGGTACCTTAACATGATGGACACCAACCAAGAGTAAAAAATCCGGAAAAAGATTCGTAAATGGAGAAATACCAAGCCAACAATCATGCCAAAAATCTAAAAAAATTGCCGGAGCCAAGTTTGCAAGAAAAGGACTTTGTGAACCAATTTGACTCTTGATCAGCAGAGCAAGGATCCCTCCTCCAAAGAGACACTTTGCTTCTAGAATGAAAAGAGGGATGAAGCATCATAACTCTTTTAAAACTCCAAAGAAATAAGATTGTTGACTTTAGGAATCAAGGCCAAAAAAGAAGCGATAACCACTTAAGGTAAGACCCCAAATGAATGGAACTCATATATAAACTTCAACACATCCATCTTTAGAAAAGACCAACAAGACTTATAAAAATTCAAAGTGAACCCGTATGGCCCTGGGCTCTTGTGTCCTTCACAAATCCAAATAACCTCCTTTACCTCATCCACTGAAAAAACAACCTCCAACCTAGCAGCCTCCTCTAGAGAAAGACGGTTAAAGGTAATTCCATCCAAAAGAGGTCTCAAAAACACGAACTCCGCAAATCTCAAAGCAAAATGGGACCTAATATATTCTTTAACCAAATCAACATCTTCAATCCACCGATTTAAGGAATTTAACCCCACAATCGAATTTCTTTTAGTACGATGTTTAATACACTTATGAAAAAACTTGGAATTTGAATCACCTTCCTTTAGCCGTGAGACCTTAACCTTTTGACGAAGAACACTCTCCTTGTATCGTAACAAATCCCACACTCTTGAATTGGCCAAATAACGCTTAGAAGCAAGATCTTCCAAAACCATTAATCCCGAATCGGAAGCCAAAGAATCCAACTTATATAAATCACAAATCACAACTTCCACCTCAAGATCTAAAAATCCAAATACCTCGACATTCCACTTCCGCAAACAACTTCTCATCATCTTCAATCTCTCCTTGAAAGAAAAGTTTGATTTCCCCTTAACCCTAGACAATCTCCAACTTCTTTCTAGAAAGGCTAAAAACTCGTCATGTTTAATCCAACAATTGAAGAATTTAAATTTTTTCAAACCCTAATCTTTTGAAGCACTTTTAAACGAAATTGGACAATGATAAAAAATATCTCTAGAGCCTACGAGTTATTCCTCCACCTTCCAAGCTTCCATCAAACCCTCTGAGAGTAAAAATCTATCCAAACGACTCATGGAACTACCATCCAAACTAAACCAAGTAAATGATCTCCCCACCGAAGACGGTTCACATAACGAGAACTGCCTTTCCTTTTTGAACCCCTCCTAATCGCATTAAAGTCTCCCCCAAAGCCAATCACCCATAGAAAAACTAGTCTTAAGAGTATTCAATCCCCTCCGAAGCAATCGTTTCTTGATCATAAAGCAAGAGGAATATATGTTAACAATATAAACCAACTTACTCTTCCAATTACCAACGACAACAACAAAACCCTCTCCTAAAAAACTGAACAAAGAGAAGAAAAAGCCCAATTTCCACATAATAATCAAACAAGAATTGCCCAATGAAGGCTTAAAAGTCCACTCCACATCAGTTCCACCCCATAATTTGAAGACAACTTTAATTGTAATCAGAGTCGCTTTAGTCTCTTGCAACAAACAAAAATCAAAGCACTCTCTTCTAAATAACAAACTTAGACGTCTCCTTTTAATGGAGCTCCCCAACTCACAAATATTATAGGAGATAAAATTCATGAGTGACCTTTGTGAGAAACAACCTACTGACAGTCTATGTTTTCTAAAGAATTTATAGCTTTTATTAAAACCTCCTTCGAAGCTCCACCCTATGCCATAAGCCGTAACCCTTGTCTATAACTTGGACACAACCTTTTCTCTCTCTAGCCCAAAATCTGTTGTTACCATGAACAAAACTTGAATAAGAAATTTCATCACAAGCCGATTCTCCCGAAGATTGAGTATTACCCACAACCCCATCAAAGTGACATTTGCTACGCAACCCACTTGAATCAGCGACCACCATAGAGCTACAAACAACTGCTTTATAACTTCTGAGCTTATGACCTTCGTTAAAACGCGATCAACATAGAGGAAAGAAGGAATTGCTAGTTGAAATTAGAGAAGAAATAGCCCAATAACTAACTAAAAAGTGGAGAAAAAAAAACTCTAACAGTTCCACTTAAATCTAACTGAATTTGTTAGAAAATAAAGGCTAATAAACTTAATTAAAACAATTAAAGTATAAAACATAAAATTTAATATCCTTCTCAAACTAGAATAGATATCTATTAATCCTAGTCTGTTGACAAGATTCTCGAATGACCTTAGATGCAATAAAAAAAGAGGTTTATTACGACAGTTAAGATCGCCACTATTGAAAGATGCAGCACAATTGCTTTAGATAACGCAGATAACGATGGTTTATGTGATCGTTTTAGATAAACCTTCATTTTTATCTAGCGACAATCAAAATTATGACGCTTTTGAAAATCGAAGTTTATATAAAAAGTGGCGATCCAAACCACCATTTTTAATAACAACAAGGCACAATTTTCCATTTTTTTTTGTAGTGGTGGAGGAAGACTGGGAGTTTTCTTAGAGGGAAGGTTGAGAGCTTGTAGAGAAACTTGGAAGTAGAGAGAGTGTGTGTGAGAAATATGCAATTTTTTTTCTTCTGATTTTCTATTAAATGATTGGATAAGGAAGATTTTGGATGGATGCAACTAGTTTTGGGCACATCACTAAAGAAGTGGAAAGGTTTGAAGATTTTAGGCGTACATGTATTACAGCCATAATCGTCATTATGGTCAAACCATAATGCTTGCAAATTTTTGTACGTGGAAAGGTTTGAGGCACATTATGGTCGTAATATTGAATCTTATGTTATGGGTGATCTGTTGCAAAACATTAATAAGAAGATTAAAATAATATGATGAAAATTGCACAAAATAAATTCTAAAATGTGTGTTTATACTGAGTTTTAGGTTTGATTTGTCGCCACTAATTTAGGCAAATTGGATGCAAATGGGTAATTCGACGAACCCCCTTCATGATGTTTTGGAAAATCTTAACAAGAACCACACATTCACATTTAACATATCGATAAATGATATTTTATAGAATAAAGTTCCTTCATTTATTCTCGTGCACTAAAAAAATAAATAAAAGAATGACTAAGATATAATTTTTTGACACTTGAGACTTGTAATTTTTGTGTACTTTTATGGCTAACAAATACCTCTATTTATAGAAAAACTTGTACCGATTAATTAATGAGAAGAAACAATATTTCAATAGTTTCAATACAACCATTCATAGTCATGTATTAATAACAATCAAATTTATCATAAAATATTGTAATGGTTTGATGTGAACCAAAGACATGAATATGTCACCTAATTATTTAAACCACTATGCTATTGTTTTCCTCTATGATTATTTTATATTATGGATATTATGGAAATTTTTCAATGGTCTCCCACCATTTTCAAAATATATCTAAATTTATTATTTTAATTTTTTTTATAGTTTCAGATAAATGTATCTTACGATTTGAACCATTATTCAATGAGTTAAGTTTTCGAAATCTTGGTATCCTTGATCAAATTATCCCCGAATAAATTAATAGACAAACTTTGAACCAATTATTCATTAAAACAAATATGGATAACTTACATACGAAATCTCGGTATCCTTGATCAAATTATCCAGTGTAATCCCATATTTTTGGTGCTGAAAATTTAGAAAATCTGGTAAATATTCATGAATTATCTAAAAAATATGGTATTTTAGAAAAATATTCGGTAAAAACCGAAAATTTGAACAAAAAAGACAAAACAATATTTGTAAAATCCTGTAATTTGAACTAAATATTCAAGCAAGCACCTATTTTTTTTTTTTAATTTGAAAATATTCAATTTTTATTTATTTTGAGTGATTTTGGGGTATTATAATAAAATTACTGGTAACATGAGGGTTTTCTAGGGGTTATGAGGCAGATTCCTCATCACATTTATTGAGATTAACTGATATGCTTTGTTGGTGTAAAAAGTTGTTCACACTCCATGCATCAAACTCATTCATATATACTATTTTAGATGTCATTAAAATAAAAATCAAACAATTATAAAAATCTAACGATTATAATTAACCAATAATGTAAAATATTCCATTATCGATACATATCATTTAAATTCTATTTTGATCTTTATTCGGCCCATAAATGTTATAGCAACATTTAATATGAATTATGTTTAATGATAAATTTTATATTACATACATTTATTTTTGTATATATTATTATAATTATAATTATAGTTAAATATAATAAAAACTCACTTTTATTCCATTTTAAAGAATTAAAATTAGATTGAGTCAATTCAACTTCATTTTCTCATTTAAAAGAACTTATTATGAGATGTCTATTGGCTGGTATTTTGTTCTTATTCATATAATAGGCCAAAACCCTCATAAAATCTCAAATACTCCAAATGAATGATACAGTCTTAACCACTAAAAACTCTCTTAACAACCATCCTATTAGAACCACCCTTGCTCTGAATAGACTTCCATTTTTATTTTTAACCACAAGCACAAAGTGATCTATGACACTTACACATGCAATGTTGTACAAATAAATAGGACATATGTCTTTAAATCATCTGATAGTGACGAAACATAATTTTGTGTTTGGAATTGTTAGAATGAAAGCAGCAACAGGAACATTAGCAATAAATATTTGATTATTGTGAGAGAAAAAACAACAGTTCCATACCCGTGAATGATGGAGCTATGTTAACAAATAAATTATAGTTTAGGATAAATGATTGATAATTTATAGTTTATAACGAATAATTGATGTTTAAGAAAATTCTCGTATCCAAGTTCATATTCGTGTGAACACCAATATTTATATTGTACCCTATAGATATCTAAGTATCTATACTCATATCTGTTTATCCGTATTTCAAATAAAAAAAATGATCGATCAATTATAATTTATCATGTAATTTAATTTTTTTTAATAATATTTAAAAAAAATAGGATGTTATTGTTGAGATAAAAAAACAAATATTTATATTAAAATGCATACAAATTTAATAGTGATATATATATATTTAATAAAATTGTTAGATTAACACGTGAGAGTGATTTTAAAATGAGAGATGAGAAGAATAAACGACAATTATTAAATCAGTCAAACAATTATGATTAAACTTATTTATTAATGTGACTATTAATTTCTTTCTCTCTTAATAACTTGATCTAATGATTGATACTTATTTTTCTCAGTTTTCATTTTAAAATCACTCTCATATAAATCCGTAATATGCATCCATATCTCACTTATTTTAGTGGATGATTGTCCGTGTCTATATCCGTATCCGTTTTACGGATTTTTATCTTACTCGTATCCAATGAAAATGAAAATGAAAATCTTTTTCTTAATATTTCAAACATTTAAAAGAAAATATATTTCTCTCTATATTTTTATGGATTAATAGACATTCACCTCCCTGTAATATGAGCGTGTTTCGGTTTACCCCCTCCCTGCCTTTTGGCAACGGTTTTTTCAAAAAAATCATTATCAAAACCTACTTTTGACAACGATAGATAGATAAATCGAAACACGCTCATATTACAGGGTGTGAATGTCTATTAACCCTAATTTTATCAATTTGTCGTCTCTCCTTTGTGTTTAGAAAAAAAACAGAAAAGAAGAAGCTGTAAGCCACTTGCAAACTATACATCCCAATCACAACCTGTCAATACAATATTCTTTGTCCTTTCGAAAAACAAGATATGTAATAAATACCTTATCATTTTTCTCACATTTTGTTTCTTTACTATTTTTTCTTTTATCTTCTTAATGACTCTTGCTAAACACAATTTTAGTGGGAAAAAAAAATACTAATACGATTAAAATTTGTCTAGAGCCATGCTTTGTTAGTAGTGATAAATTTAGCTTTTTATTGAAATTTTTTTCTTAATTTTAGATCATGGTTTACGTAAATTATTTTACTTCAAAGTTAAATATGAACAAATCAATTTGTTTATTTAGTTAAGCTAAAAGGAAATATGTTTTATAGCAACTTGCTAGAAAGCTGGTATGAGGCTTGATGTTTATGTCGTGACTTGAGACACAAAAACATACCCTTTTTGTGACCTATTTCACCCTTACACGCACTATGATATTCACTATTACATTTGCCTTGAAGTAATTTTTGTAACAACAACATTGATGAGTTTACGTGATAGAATTACAAATTTCGAACTTCATTGTACTATGTACTAATGAGGTAACATCTCATAGTAACCTATACATGCTAAGTTTATGCTACATTGTATCTCTCCTATGTACATATGCATGTCAATCGTGTAGTTGGCGTTGATTAAAAATATATATATGTTGATATCTTTTATGGTGGACTATATTTGTCGGTGAAGATAATAAAAACTTATCTAATATTTTTAATTAAGGTGAAGATTGTTAAGGTTGGTTGAAAATATATATGTTGAAGAAGTTTCATATTATTTAGTTTTGTAGATTTTGTAAATGAAGAAGTTTCATAAGTTTTTTAAAATTCCACAACACATAGTTTTGTGAAGGAAGAAGGAGTCTGAGACTATATATATGATTCAAGTTCTTTATTCTAAGATGCACCAGTCAAAAACACTTTAAGTTTTTATTTGACTTTATTTATTCTCTTATACTCTTGTATTAAAGTTGACTTTCTTTATTTTCTTATACTCTTGTATTAGAGTTGTGAAATGTATTTAAATATTTGTTTTGCAGGGTGTGAGTGTATTGAGGGTCTGCATTAGTTGATGGTATATTATGTGTAGTAATAATCTTCACAATATATTCTCTGATTTTTTTTATTGACAACAATTGTGATTTGTTTTTTTGCAACAACTGGTATCAGAGCTTTTGGTTCGATCCGAGGATAAGTGTTCTTGCTATGGAAGATTTTTTTTTTGACATGTGGAAAGTTCAAGTCAAAGATGTGTTCGTACAATCAAGTTAACACAATGTATGAAATTATGTCGGTGGTTGAAAAACTTCCTGCCAACAAGGAAGTTGCACCATAATGTAGCTTCTAGTGAATTATACTTTTTCTTAGGTGGAGTGTGATAGTTTCTTAAAACTATGATTGTCGGTGAAGACAATGTAAAATTATTTGAGTGATTTAGCTTCAAGTGAAATTTGTTCATCATGATAAAGTATATGATTGTCAATGATGACAATGTGAAATTCTTGAAGTGGTTTATCTTCAAGTGAATTATATTCTAATGAGAGAGCATAATAGCTTTTAAAACTATGATTCATGGTGAAGAAAATGTGAAAATTCTTGGAGTGGTGTAGCTTCACGTGACTATACTCTTTATGATGGAGTATAATTGTCTATAAAGAAAATAAAAGTTTATGTATTATTTTCAATCAACGTGGAAAATGCTGGGGTTGGTTGAAAATATACATGTTGAAACTTTTTATTGTGGAGTATGATTTTTGGTGAAGACAATGAAATCACATGTATTATTTTTAATCAAAGTGGAGATTGTTGGGGTTGGTTGAACATATACATGTTGAAGAAGTCCCACAATGCTTAGTTTTGTGAATGAAGAGAGAGTTCAAGGCTATATATAAGATACAAATTCTTTGAAGTCCTACATCACTTAGTTTTGTGAAGGAAGAGGAAGTCCAAGACTATATATATGGTATAAGTTCTTAATTCTAAGATGCAGCAATAAAAAAAACTTTAAGCTTGTATTTGACTTTATTTGTTCTCTTATACTCTTGTATTAGAGTGTTGTGTGATGTAGTTAAATATTTATTTGGGAGGATCTGAGTGTACTGGGGGCCTAGGTTAATTGAGAGTATATTATATGTTGTAACAATTTTCACGTTGAGTTATTCTCTAGTTGTCTTTCGACAATGATCGTGGTTTTTTCTCCGATTTTGGAGTTCCCACGTTATATTCTTGTGTTATGATTGTGGTCCTCTTTTTTCTCTCTATGCTTTGTCTGTTTTTCCCCAACACGTACATCATTATGCTTATTCATGTACGCATGGTGCAACACTACATACATATAAGTTACACCCCTAATAATCATCCACATGCTCAAGGAGGGATGAATGTCATAACTTTGAGTTTGGTGCGAAGCTCTTGAAACACTGGCAGATTTAGAGGTTTCTTTAGTGTGCCTGTAATTTACAAGGCCGAGAAGGGTCATCAAGCCACCTCAAAGACTTTAGTAAGCATATCTTATAACTTATGTCTTAATCTATGAAAGTAAGGTTCTAGACGAAGAACCTAGAGACTATAAGGAAGTTATGATGAGTCGTAATAAGACTGAATGGTTGAAGACCATGGATGATGAGATGAAATCTCTTCATGATAAAAATACTTGGCAACTGATCAAGAAACCTATTGGAGCCGGGTTAGTTAGTTGTAAATGATTTTTCAAAGTTAAGGAAGGAATAAAATGAGTGACGTCGAAGAGATACAAGGCATGGTTGGTCGCTAGGGGATTCACTCATAAATAAGGCGTTGAATTTAATGATGTGTTCTCTCTTGTTGTGAAACACATATCCATTCGTATATTATTTGCCATGGTGGCACAGTTCGACCTTGAACTGGAATAGATGGATGTGAAAACTAGGTTTTTGTACGGTGATCTAGATGAAACAATCCTGATGAGGTAACCTGAAGGGCATGTCGAAAAAGGGAAGGAAGAGTATGTGTGAAAACTGAAGAGATCTTTATATGGGCTAAAACAATCTCCTCGACAGTGGAATATGATATTCGACAAGTTCATGGCACACATGATTTTCATCAAAAGTAAGTTCGATCACTGTGTTTACTTCAGATTTCGACCTGGTAATTCATTTGTTATTTTGTTGCTTTATGTGGATGATATTCTTATAGCAATCAACTATGTCGAAGATGTAATGAGAGTGAAGGTTGAACTCAATAATGAGTTTGATATGAAGGATCTGGGAGCCGCGTCCAAGATTCTTGGTATTGACATCCGGAGAGATAGAAAGCAATCAAGATTATACTTATCTCAAGAGGCATACCTAAAGAAGATTCTCGATAAGTTTGGTATGTCAAATTCAAATCCTGTTGTGACTCCGACAAACCCTATATTCAATCTGAGTATAGATAGGTGTCCCAATACTGATGTCAAAAGAGCTTATATGAATATCATACCATATCCTAATATAGTTGGCTCTTTGATGTATATTATGGTATGTACAAGACCCGACATAACATATGCAGTAAGTCTTATAAACAGGTACATGGCGAATCCTGGAAAGGCTCACTAAAAAGCATTGAAGTGGATTCTAAGGTACATAAATGGGTCTCGGAATAGACTCCTAATTTATGGTGGAACCTTGGGTGAAGATAGTAAAGCAGCAAATGAAGGATATGTCGACTCTGATTATGCAGGTTGTATGGATCCAAAAAATCTATTTCTGAATATGTTTTCACTATGTTTGGCATAATAATTAGTTGGAAAGAAAAAATTCAGAAGGTTGTTGCCTTATCAACTGTGAAGGAAGCATTCTGGCTTAAAGGTTTTGCAAATGAGCTGAAACTTCAAGGTCAAGTTATCATTGTTAAATGTGATAGTCAGAGTGTAATACACATGTCTAAGAATTCAACCTATCATGAGAGAACCAAACACATTGATGTGATGATGCATTTCGTCAGAGGGGTAATCGAGCGTGGAGAAGTCCAAGTGCTGAAGGTTTCGACAGATCATAATGTTGCTGATATAATCACCAAGATTTTGCCCAGTTGCAAGTTTTTCCACTGTATGCAGTTGATAATGCTGCATGAAGAAAGCTAGTTTTGTTTTCTTGTTGGTATAAAGTTTGGTCAAAGGTGAAGATTTATGGAATATTGGACCGAACTCTAATACGAGAGAGGTTTAACATGAAGCCGAAGCTGGCTGACATGCTAGTGCATAAGTTATACATACTGTAGTCGAAGTCAATTCTAGTATGTATGTCTAATTGGGCCTTGTGTTATGGATCTAATTGTTTAAGTTAGTTTATACCCTAAGTCAACTTGTAATGGGTAATTGTTAAAAAGTCCATTAGGTTAGTGTGTTAGTTTTCTTATAAATAGCATATTAGTCTATCATCTTTTGCATATGAGAAAATAGGAAGATAAAACCCTAATTCAAAAATGAGAGAGGTTATTTGTTATTCTTGTATACTTTGTAATCTTGTTTCCAGAGAAATGAAATAATAGCAATTTATAACAAATCCTTGTTGTTATCCTTTGTTACCCTAAACCCTAACCCTTGTGGGTTTCTTGATCATAAAGAAACATATTATACTTTGTTTCTAAAGTATCCAATTCACAACATGAACTTTAACTCGGCATGATTCAAACTGGTTTTCTTGTTTGACCAATGATTTGACCAATTCATTCCAATTTTTATCGAATCCTTTGCAAATATGGTTATTAACATTGATTGACTCATTTACTTTAATAATTTCTAATGAAAAGAGTTTTGAATGAATATTCTTGTTTCAGTTTTTAAAACATTATACCTTTTATTCTTTGTAGTAATTATTTTATTGTAAACAATGAAAGTGAGTACTATTAGAAGTCTTCCTTATAAAATTGACTTTTAAACTAGATTTTAAGGTGAAATGTGACACTCTATATAAACTCTTTCATTTTTCTATCTCCATCCAATATAGAATTTGATATCTTTCTAATACATCCCTCACAAAAGAATAATTTTGTGAGTCTTTTAAATAATTATATATTAGTTTTTTCGATATTGATAATATATTTGATGATGAAATTCAAGAGTTTTTTTTCTTTGCATTTGTGAAATTCTTTTAAAATTTCTTTTTCTAATTTTGTTCTTGAAGGAAATTTTTCAATGACCTTTTTTAAAAGTAGTACATTAAATAGAGGATGATAATAATATTCTTAGAGTTTTCATTTGTAATTAGAGGTGTTGGTTATTTAATAAGGGGGAGAAAGAAAATTTTATGACGAAGATAAAACTAAATTCAAAATTTGATGACTTTCATGAAGGTTTCCTAAAGTGTGTTGGTATTTGTTCATTTACCACTCTTTTTCAAATATTTGGTTTAATCAATTTTTTTTTATCACTATCGATTTAGTCTGATTCGGGATCAATTCTGACATCAAATGACTTTAGTGTTCTTTCAATCGCAGTTGTGAAAAATCGAACTGTGATTCTCCCTATTAGGTCGAACATTGGTTTAATGAAACATATTGAAACGCAGGGGTGTAAGACATGTTTCAAACATTCATTTGTTATGATAATTTATTATTCCGAGAGACATAAAAACATTATAATAAATAGATGTAATAAAATGTTGAACCTATTGCCATATAAGTTCCCCAAATATAAATAACTATATTAAGGGATGTTTGAGCAATTTCTACTGGTTGGAGATTCAAAAGACACTAGTTTTGATTTGTTAAAAAAGTCTCAATTATTGAAGCAAATTGAGACTTGTGACATACTTGTGAAAAATGCCAACTGACAACAATTTTCCCACTTCAGCAATAGGAGGAATTATTGGGCAAGTCTCTTCTAAAGCATGTCTGTGTTTTTTAATGTCTTTTTGTATGTATTAAAATGTAATTGAAACTCCAAGTTGCAAAAAGAGACAACAAGAAAGAAAATGTAGTGGAAGAAACCTAGCAACATAGCCGTACCAGAAAGTGTCACGAGAATGAAAAATATATGGTTCTTAGGAGATATATGGTTGTCCTTTAAGTTTATTTTTGTTAATGAAGGATAACATGACACATCATATAGTTGATTTTATGTGACTAAACGCATACATGACAATACCAACATGATAAATAGGTTGACTTAGTCCATTCTAACTTTTAACTTTATTT
Source organism: Lathyrus aphaca (assembly GCA_963966055.1). Taxonomy (NCBI): domain Eukaryota; kingdom Viridiplantae; phylum Streptophyta; class Magnoliopsida; order Fabales; family Fabaceae; genus Lathyrus; species Lathyrus aphaca. Next base: position 595,067,826 of record OZ014520.1, on the reverse strand, counting down.
TTTAGGTGTACTATTACCAAAAAAAAAAAAAATTTAATTTCAGGTGGGAAAATGATTTAATCTCATTTACACTAGCGAGGTAACAAATGACGTGATAAAAAGTGCATCTTTTTATCGCTTAGGTTTTACTTAATCGACAGATAATGTCTAAAGGTCATGGGTTCGGCCACGTATATAAGAATGTCTAGTCGGGTTATATTATCAGAGTCTCTAACCTAATTAAATCGACCATGTAAATAAGAATTTCTGGCCATGTTATGTTAACAAAACCACTGACCTTATTAAACGGCCACGTAAATAAGAATCTTTGATCGAGTTATGTTAACAAAACCTCAAACCTAATTAAATCGGCCATGTAAATAAGAACCTATGGACGAGTTATGTTAGTAAAACCTTTGACCTGATGAAGTCAGCCATGTAAATAAGAACCTTTTTGGTTGGTTTATGTTAATCAAACCTTTGACAAAATTGATGGTTTAAAGAACCTCTAACAAAACGACTTAATTTTTTGATCATCCAATCAAAGGGTCTAAATCATCAACAAGTCAATTAGTTCAAAATATGTTACTTAATTAAATAAGAGTGAGTTGCTATGCAGCACAAATGAATTCTGATGCATACCACTAAAATATGAGCATCAATAATTTAAAGATGTTCCTGAGGCTATACGCACAATCATGGTGGAACATGATGATAAAATGGTAATAATATACCCAAAAAGGCCTTAGGAGGGCTTAAACATGGTACAAGAAATAAAAAGACATTATCCAAACATTACAAAAAGCACATCATCATAGATGGCTAACAATAAAAATGCGCAAACTTAAACATCAAGTTGATCATCTTCTTAAGCATCAGGGGTCAGATTGTTGGTCGTTGCATCCTTAGAAACCTCAATTTTAAGAGAGGTTCCCTCCATATCTATAAGCCGACCATCCACCAAGGTCTTGAGGAAGTTCATCTGAAACACATTGAGGCCAGGCTTGAGGCATAACACTTGAGTTTTAGCCCTCTCAAAAGCTGTATCACCAGTTGAAAGTAGGTATACATGGGCAACTTGCAAGGATTTCTTCAATGTCTCATTAAGAGTTCAAGCATGTTCAACATCTCAGATCAAGCCGATTGTACTTGTTTCGAGTTCCAAACACTTATATTTCATAGTCTCCTTCAACTTCTTCACTTCTGACATTTGTTTGTTAAGCTCTTCCACCTTGTCAGTTTGAACCTTAAGGCTTTCCTTTAATTAGGTCTCATCCTTAGTAAGACGGATTTTATTCTGCTCATAAGCATCAATGACTTCAAACAGTCCCCGAGTTATAACAACACACCTCATCGGGTATGTGTCATTGCTTTGGGTTAGTTATTGAGCACCTATAGTTTTCACCTTCTCAACATCCCCTATCACATTCAGATGATCATAAAGATACTTCAAACCATCAAAGTTGTTGGACCAGAACTTGAATTAAATTGACAGATTAAATTGATGGATACTTCCAGAATTATGCATTAGGGTAGTAACTAACAAGTCGACAGGAATGACATGACCATTCATCAATGTTTTCCTCCTCTTTGGAGAATTCAGTTTCAATCCTCTAGAAGGGGGAATAAAGGTGAACTAACGCTCCGAAACAATGGGGGTCTCCTTCCTAACATTTGTTTTCTTTCTCTTAAGAGCCCGAGTTTGGATGCTGGATAAGTCTGTTGTAATACCCCATATTCTCTTAAACACTCATTTGGATATCATATGAGATCAAATGAGTTTCTCTGTACTCTATTTTTTTAATTAGAATAATGGAATCTCCTAAGTTCTCTAAATGTTGTCAATTGAGATCAATAGAGAAACTAGTGAACTCTGAAGAGATCAATTATTTATTGAAGAGATAAACCAATATTTATAAGTATAAGAGGGGACATTTTGGTAACATTAATATTTGGTCAATTGGTCTAGTAGTAAGAATATCAAGCTTAAGATATTTACTTACTAGGTTTTAATTCTAACCACATCATATAATATATTATATATGTATGTGGTGATGGTGGAAAGAAGGGATAAAAGAGATAAGAAGGAAAAAGAGAAGAACATAAAGAAGAAGAAAAACGTGAAAGAGGGAAGAAGATAGGAAAAGAAGAAAGGAGAAAAGAGAAAGAAGAAAGCTTGAAGGAAGAAGAAAACCATGGAAGATCATCATCACTATTCATGATCTTCCTCACCACCATCATCTCATCATCATCATCATCATCATCATCATCGTCATCATCATCACCATCATCACCATCTTGCTTTAAGGTGGGTTCTAGTTAGATATCATTTTTGGTTAGAATGGAAAATATTAGGTTTTGATTGAATGATCAAAATGGTTAGAAAATCTAGGGATAAGCTTGTGTTTTGTGAGAAATATTATATGAATATACCTTCTAAGTATTTGATATGTGAACTTGATGTTATGTTATTATCTATTGGTGGTTTGGATAATAGAGATTTTGAGAAGAATGTGTGAGGAAAATGGAATTGGGGATTTTGAAATGTTTTATGTTTTCTTCCACGATCCATGAGAAATTGATATGATTGTTGTTGTTTAACATGTTCAAGTGTTGTTATGATGTTGCTTCTATGTCTCAATATGGATGAGTTTGGATTGGATTGGTTTGATTGAAAAACCTAACTCTTTCATGTTAGAGATCATTAGTAATAATTTTGTAAATGTATTGGATGACCTTTTAATTTTGAAAATATCATAGTATGTTGAATTCTAAGACTGGGTTTTTTTATGGAATCGAAATCAGAGGTCCAGAAGGCATTTAACGGTCGAAAACTGAATTTTTGGCAAAATCTGCGCAGTATGAGTCAACCTCTAGGACTTTGCGTCGACCTAAAAGACCCTTGCATCGCCACAAGGGTCGACGCATGCAGACCCGTGTGTTGCAGAGTTTTTCCAACAGTATGCATTGATGCATACCCTCGCTATGAGTCGACACATAGCCTCCAAAATGTCAAATTTTGTTTTCTTCATAACTTTTGAACCGTAAGTCCGTTTTGACCCACGTTCGAAGCGTTGGAAAGCTATTCCAATGATCTATCATAAGTATGTTTTAATAAAATTGTGAAATTTTATTCTAATCAGATAATAATGTTGGAACAATGTATTCAACATTTTACACCAGAATTGACAGATAATATAAAACGACATGATACATCATAATTCAATTACAGAACACAAAGAATTTTTAATCAAGTTCGGTACAAACAAAGTAAACAATAGATGCAGAAGTAACACATAAGTAAGGTGGTTGCTACACACTCAAAACAAAATTACAATGCTCCCATAGTCAGGCACAAATCAATCATGCATGCACAAAAACATACATGCTCATAGTTGAAGGCCAAACGTCAGACCATATACTCTAGCATGTGAGCATTCAACTCCACAAACACATCAGAAACACATCCATTTCAGCATAAGTAACACATACACACCATAACACATGCACACCATTACTCCCCTTTTTTGCCACAATTTGGCAAATGGATGAAAGAGAAAACCATAGGAATAATCACAATCTAGGAACACAACTGAGTACCAAATATGGAATAGTTGAATTAATACAAGTATTTTAACCAAATGCTGAAGCAAACGAGCAATAAGAGCAATCTGCGCGCCAAGATGTCATATAGCATGTTCCTGGAATCTTGCACAACAAATTTCTTACATTGTAATCTTTATGACAAGCAACTTTAGTAGAAATTTGGATTGAACAAATCTTGAATCAAATCTGAAGTGCGTGAGAATCCTATCAGTGTAACACTCATGCCGATATGTCACACAACATGTGCTGAACATCTTGCTCGACGAGTTGCCTAAAAAAATAAGTCAATTAAAGGAACACAATTTCCCCCCTTTGGCTATTTTTTAGTAAAAATACATATATCCCACACTCTTGAATTGGCCAAAGAACGCTTAGAAGCAAGATCTTCCATAACCATTAATCCCGAATCGGAAGCCAAAGAATCCAACTTATATAAATCACAAATCACAACTTCCACCTCAAGATCTAAAAATCCAAATACATCGACATTCCACTTCCGCAAACAACTTCTCATCATCTTTAATCTCTCATTGAAAGAAAAGTTTGATTTCCCCTTAACCCTAGATAATCTCCAACTTCTTTCTGGAAAGGCTAAAAACTCGTCATGTTTAATCCAACAATTGAAGAATTTAAAAGTTTTCAAACCCTAATCTTTTGAAGCACTTTTAAACGAAATTGGACAATGATAAAAAATATCTCTAGAGCCTACGAGTTATTCCTCTACCTTCCAAGCTTCCATCAAACCCTCTGAGAGTAAAAATCTATCCAAACGACTCATGGAACTACCATCCAAACTAAACCAAGTAAATGATCTCCCCACCGAAGGCGGTTTACATAACTCCATGGCCTCAATTAACTCATTAAATTCATCCAACTCCCCTATTCACATAACGAGAACTGCCTTCCCTTTTTGAACCCCTCCTAATCGCATTAAAGTCTCCCCCAAAGCCAATCGCCCATAGAAAAACTAGTCTTAAGAGTATTCAATCCCCTCCGAAGCAATTGTTTCTTGATCATAAAGCAAGAGGAATATATGTTAACAATATAAACCAACTTACCATTCCAATTACCAGCGACAACAACAAAACCCTCTCCGAAAAAACTGAACAAAGAGAAGAAAGAGCCCAATTTCCACATAATAATCAAACAAGAATTGCCCAATGAAGGCTTAAAAGTCCACTCCACATCAGTTCCACCCCATAATTTGAAGACAACTTTAATTGTAATCAGAGTCGCTTTAGTCTCTTGCAACAAACAAAAATCAAAGCACTCTCTTCTAAATAACAAACTTAGACGTCTCCTTTTAATAGAGCTCCCCAACTCACAAATATTATAGTAGATAAAATTCATGAGTGAACTTTGTGAGAAACAACCTACTGACAGTCTATGTTTTCTAAAGAATTTATAGCTTTTATTAAAACCTCCTTCGAAGCTCCACCCTATGCCATAAGCCGTAACCCTTGTCTATAACTTGGACACAACCTTTTCTCTCTCTAGCCCAAAATCTGTTGTTACCATGAACAAAACCTGAATAAGAAATTTCATCACAAGCCGATTCTCCCGAAGATTGAGTATTACCCACAACCCCATCAAAGTGACATTTGCTACGCAACCCACTTGAATCAGCGACCACCATAGAGCTACAAACAACCACTTTATAACTTCTGAGCTTATGACCTTCGTTAAAACGCAATCAACATAGAGGAAAGAAGGAATTGCTAGTTGAAATTAGAGAAGAAATAGCCCAATAACTAACTAAAAAGTGGAGAAAAAAAAGCTCTAACAGTTCCACTTAAATCTAACTGAATTTGTTAGAAAATAAAGGCTAATAAACTTAATTAAAACAATTAAAGTATAAAACATAAAATTTAATATCCTTCTCAAACTAGAATAGATATCTATTAATCCTAGTCTGTTGACAAGATTCTCGAATGACCTTAGATGCAATAAAAAAAGAGGTTTATTACGACAGTTAAGATCGCCACTATTGAAAGATGCAACACAATTGCTTTAGATAACGCAGATAACGATGGTTTATGTGATCGTTTTAGATAAACCTTCATTTTTATCTAGCGACAATCAAAATTATGACGCTTTTGAAAATCGAAGTTTATGTAAAAAGTGGCGATCCAAACCACCATTTTTAAAATAACAAGGCACAATTTTCCATTTTTTTTTGTAGTGGTGGAGGAAGACTGAGAGTTTTCTTAGAGGGAAGGTTGAGAGCTTGTAGAGAAACTTGGAAGTAGAGAGAGTGTGTGTGAGAAATATGCAATTTTTTTTCATTGTATGTTGAATTCTAAGACTGGGTTTTTATATGGAATCAAAATCAGAGGTCCAGAAGGCATTTAACGGTCGAAAACTGAATTTTTGGCAAAATCTGCGTAGTATGAGTCAACCTCTAGGACTTTGCGTCGACCTAAAAGACCCTTGCATCGCCACAAGGGTCCACGCATGCAGACCCGTGTGTTGCAGAGTTTTTCCGACAGTATGCATTGATGCATACCCTCGCTATGAGTCGACACATAGCCTCTAAAATGTCAAATTTTGTTTTCTTCATAACTTTTGAACCGTAAGTCCGTTTTGACCCATGTTCGAAGCGTTGGAAAGCTATTCCAATGATCTATCATAAGTATGTTTTAATAAAATTGTGAAATTTTATTCTAATCAGATAAAAATGTTGGAACAAATGTATAAGCCAATGTATTCAACATTTTACACCAGAATTGACAGATAATATAAAACGACATGATACATCATAATTCAATTACAGAACACAAAGAATTTTTAATCAAGTTCGGTACAAACAAAGTAAACAATAGATGCAGAAGTAACACATAAGTAAGGTGGTTGCTACACACTCAAAACAAAATTACAATGCTCCCATAGTCAGGCACAAATCAATCATGCATGCACAAAAACATACATGCTCATAGTTGAAGGCCAAACGTCAGGCCATATACTCTAGCATGTGAGCATTCAACTCCACAAACACATCAGAAACACATCCATTTCAGCATAAGTAACACATACACACCATAACACATGCACACCATTACTCCCCTTTTTTGCCACAATTTGGCAAATGGATGAAAGAGAAAACCATAGGAATAATCACAATCTAGGAACACAACTGAGTACCAAATATGGAATAGTTGAATTAATACAAGTATTTTAACCAAATGCTGAAGCAAACGAGCAATAAGAGCAATCTGCGCGCCAAGATGTCATATAACATGTTCTTGGAATCTTGCACAACAAGTTTCTTACATTGTAATCTTTATGACAAGTAACTTTAGTAGAAATTCGGATTGAACAAATCTTGAATCAAATCTGAAGTGCATGAGAATCCTATCAGTGTAACACTCATGCCGATATGTAACACAACATGTGCTGAACATCTTGCTCGACAAGTTGCCTAAAAAAAAGTCAATCAAAGGAACACAATTTCCCCCCTTTGGCTATTTTTTAGTAAAAATACATATATCACATATAAAATAAGTGTGCCCTTTTCCCCCTATTTTCCTTAAAAGAGGAAAAATAATAGGGACCACCGTCAAACAAATATCAATTAATTAAAACTAAAGCGAGCCAGAACATAACAAAAACCATTTGGACAAACCAACAAACCAATTGCAGGAAAGATATTGTGCAGATTCTTCTAGACATTCTTGAACACAGTGAAACAAAAAAAAACTATAAGCATGAATTTAGAGAAGACAATAGCCCACAACTTCTAAAGAACTATAGATAGAAGCAACATCATCATATCCTCATCTCCCCCACAAAGATGGAGTTGTAGTAACAACAAGTTCAGGTGAAAAAGCTTTAACATTTCTCATAAAAAACCATACCAGTTTCATAGATGTGTATCAAAGGATAGATTTCGGCCATTATGTCAACCACATATTTCCCAACATTTAGTATGCAACTCAAAGTCAAAATACTTGGTGAAACACCAATCTCATCATCACAAATAACAAGGTATTTCTTGTAAACACTCAAAATATCACAGGTTAGAGAGGGAACACTAATAAATGGTTGGATGCCACGAGATTAAAAATGTTTAACTAATTGACAAAGAGATCGTTATCCATATTCCAAGGTAGCATAAGTTCCTACCTAATACAGAAAAAATGATGCACCATTAGATTGTTTTTAATTTCAGACTTAACATATTAGAAAAACCAGATTCACCAATAGCAAGAATATTTTGAGGCCTAATATCTAGGACATCTATCCCAACAAACAACTTGTTCCTGAAATTCAATAACCCATGAGGAATACCATCATTTTTAACCATAAATTACTTTATCAACTTAGGATAACCAGATCAAACGTTCAACATTGTCTTCAACAGTTGAGCATGACTAAGGAGCTCCATAATTTCATTATACTTAAATGTTTTAACACAATGTTCTTCTTTATCCTCACTTGCAGTTTCCTTTTCTTCCTCACTGCCAGCCTCCCTTTACTTGGTCATAATCTTTTCAATATAGAGAACCTTATCATGCCCTACCAACTTACTTCTTCCCAAATAATCATTAATAATTGAAGGTAAAAACTTCACACACTTTCCTATATGATTCAAATTTATGTACTTCTTAATGCCTTCAACCTTACACTCAATAATAATGTTCGCAATGAATTCCTTGACTAGCTTTTTATATCAAGGACCAACATCAGTTACAGTTTTCATTAACCCAACTGCTTTCAGCAACTCCATAATATCTTTACTATCAAAAGTTCCTAGCTCTCTTTTAAAATAAATCCTACTTTTGAAAAGATACTTCCAATTATGAACACTTGTTTTAGAATGAAATGAAACATTATCCATGAGAGCAGAGGGGATATTCACATGTATTCTCTTTCCACTAACCTTTCTCCTTATAGTTTTCACAATGTCCTGGACATCTTTTTTAACACCTGAAAGCTCCTGAAGTTTGACTAAAATTTTGGTAAAACACATTGATGACAAAGATGAAGAAATATGGACAAAGACAAATATGTCAAAGGGGATGTCCTAGCAACTGACAGGACATCTTACTGATTTAGCAAGTTTAATTGTAAAACAAATCTGGTTAAGATTTGTTACTCTTTTAAAGGATGGATCAAGATATAATTAGAAGGCCCAAGAAAGAAAACAGAAGACTATAAAAGAAGACTTAGACCTAGGATGACCTAGTTCTCTTTTGTAAAAAATAAGATTTTAGGTTTTGAGAGTCGTTGGCTCTTATAGTTGTAGTTCCAATCTGCAGTATGAGATGCAAAAAGTATGACATAGGTGCATGTACACTTCCAGAAGCCTTTAGGTAATGGTTGTTGTATTGTTCTTGGACGAAGCTTTAAAGAAAGTCCATGATAACTTGTAGGTCAAGAATCCGTGACAGGTTCTGTGATGGAAGAAGACATATGCAACATAAGTTATGAAGGATGTGAGTGGTCTCTCATATCAAGGTTTTAAATCGTAGAGTTTAGCTTTGGTAAGGATGTTCATTAGGGTAGTGATTAGGAGCCAAAGTTGTAAATGGGGGAGTTTAACTTTGTGATAATACTAAGATATAATGAAGTCTTTGTCCTGGATTGATATCCCCTAGATGTAGGTTTGTTAACATTGGGTCAACAATTTATGTGTTCTTTATATTCTTAAAATTACAGGTTTCTGTATGTATGTTCTTGATTGAGATGTCCCAACATGTTGTCTTGACATCTGTTGGTATTTGTGCTGCACTACTTCAAAACAACAGTTGTGTTATTCTCCTGTTCACTAAAGTGTAGTAATCATTGTCTTAACATTAAGATATGACATTGGAATATTTGCATAACCAAAATTTCAATTGGTATTAGAGCAGGTATCCTGGTCTGTTTTCTGGATGAGATCCATGAAGTACTTTTTGGTGATTAAACAGGAAGATATATTTTCTGAAGGATTCTGCAACAAAAAATAGGGGGAGTGGCTAGTTCTCTTGGATGGTGTCTTGAAAGATGTCTTAACATCTTTTTCTAGGGCAAGTTGAAGTTGTTCTTTGGTGGATCCGCTGCATATATTCTGATTGAAGAATTCCAGTAGTATAGGATACTGGAGTATTGATTGAAGAAATCTTGTAGCTGTCCTTACCCGACTCTGTTCTTGTAGAGATCAATCGGTTTGAAGACACATAACATTCCAAAGTCAAGAGCAGTGGAATGTTATTGTGATGATTGAGTCTTATGTGACTTGATACGTGATTGAGTGGTGTCATCATGTATGCTGAAGTCAGACTGGATAGAAGAGGTAAGATGAATTATCAAACTCATGCTCTAGAGGTTTGATAATTTCTTGTGGCTAAGTTGTTGACCTAATTCGTTGAAAAGTCACCTATGTTTGGGGGGATTCTAATCCAAGAAAGGAAATCCACTCTCAATAGAACTAGTACAAAGTGTCTTCGATGAACAACCCTTGTTCAATGCCCATCTTCTTAACTCTACCAATGTGTTTCTATTTAGGATTTCTCCTAAATATGAGTTCTCTCTCACTTTCCCTCAATGACTAACCCTAGTGATCAATATAATAAATATATTATTGATTGTTTGAATTACAACTCGACTATCAAAGAAAACTCTATGTCTTTTGGATATGAATGCAGGCGCTAAAGTGATGCACAAACAAGAAAACAAACAAAAGACTCAAAATAGAAACCCTAATACAAAGATCTTCAATACTTGTGCACCTTCCAAATGTTAGGTTTGAGTCTCATTAAATAGTAATGCAACTTCTGGACTTTTCTCCAATGAGCACAAGATTTGATCACGTCCAGATTTGTAGAGGATTATGATTTGATTTGTTTTTCAAAAACTCCAACAAAAGTATTTGATTTGTTATGATTCAAATTAAAATCTCCAAATAATTAGATTTGATCTTATATAATCTGCCAAACAAATGTAATTAACACATTAAGATAGCAACAAATCTGATTGAAACACAACCATAATTTTTGCTCGAAACAACTACACATATGGTCTGTAGAAAAATTAAGACCAGATGTAGCACACATGATGGAACATCGTGTCCAACATGTGTCATTTTTATACTAAAACATCTTGTACGCTCTACGTTGTTTTGCATAACACAGTCAATTAAAAGGAAGAACAATATCCTCCTTTGGTAGATTTTGAAAAAATAAACTCTTGCAAAACTTACAAGATGTACATAGGAAAATCTTCAAAAATAACACAAGATGAGCATCATAAGCAAACCAAAAATAGAACAAACAGAACAAACAACAACAACAAAAATAACACATAATTAAAGTGGTTGCTACACTCTCAAAACAAAATCCCAATGCTCCCTTCCATAGTTAGACGCACAATCAATTTTGCAAGCACATAGTTGAACGCCAGATGCTTCATCACGTGAACATACAACTCCCCAAGCACATCAAAACAACATCCATTTCAAGAGAAGTAGCACATACACACCATTACTCCTTTTTTCCCTTCATAATTTGACAAAGGGATGAAAAATAAAACCAAACTAACAATCACAATCTAGAAACACAACTGAGTACCAAATCTGAAATAGGTAAATTAATAGAGGTTTTCTAACCAAATGCTGAAGCCAACGTCTAGTAAATGGAGTCTACGCACCAAGATGTCACATGACAATTTCTTGTATAGGCAACTAAATCAATTATAGGTATACAATGGATACACTACACCAATTTACAAGAGTCAATGCATCATCACATAATCCCCTACTTCAAATATTCTAGATGAGATTTGATCCAATTATAAAAACTACATCTCGACGATCTAAATTCCAACTTTGACCAAGAAAGTTGAGTAATACACATTGGAATATCTTCAAATCTATCAATCATATTATTGAAAATGATTTGGTTCCTCGTCCACCAAATCATCCAACAAGCCGCAAACCATATAAAACAAGCCGACGATTTAAAAGTCTTTGCGACAACTTTCAAGAACCACTCAAATAGGTGATGACACACCTCAACCTCTTCTAACCATGAAATCCCCACCCAAGCGACTAGCTTCCTCCAAACCGAGACGATAAAACATCTTGCACATAAATTATTTACAATCAAATCTTTCTGACAAGCAACTTGAATCAAAATTTTGAAATGGAGAGAAAAGTTAACCACTTTTTATAGATAGTAGAAATTCAGTCTTTTAAGACCCTTAAGATATGAAACCATTATTTCACAAGCTTACAAAAAATCCAACTGGAACGTTATCAAAATCACACCCTCTTCTACCCAATCAGATTTCCACATGATTGAACCTCACAAAACCTTGTCTTTATAAATGGTCATTCTCATCCTATAATTCAACATCAAAACACAAAAAACAACACATTAGTCTACATTTTACAACAATGGCTTCCAACAAGCTTAGTGCACTCATTATACTGTTTTCTCTTCTTTCTTACTCAACATTTTCACATGCTTGTGGAACATGCAAACCACCAACACCAAAGGCTAGCCCTCCTCCCACCCCTTCAAAATCACAAAAATGTCCTAAGGACACCTTAAAGCTAGGTGTTTGTGCTGATGTTCTAGGACTTGTTAATGTTGTTATTGGAAGTCCTGCTTCAAGCAAGTGCTGTGCATTGATTCAAGGTTTGGCTGATTTAGAAGCAGCACTTTGTCTTTGCACTGCTATTAAGGCTAATGTTCTTGGTATCAACTTGGATGTTCCTATCACACTCAGTCTTCTACTTAGTGCTTGTCAAAAGTCTGTTCCTTCTGGTTTCCAATGCTCATAGGTTCTAGCCATAATAATCTTAACGAAATCACAGTCTGAGATTATTATGTTATGAGATGTGTGTCATTGTAATAATGGGGTAAGTCTTATTTACAAACTTTTTATGTTAAGTAAATCTGGGGAACTTTCATTTGATCATTGTGCTTGTCATTCTTAACTTTATGCAATGCATGGATTGTAATTTTTATTTTGGATTTATAATTATTGAGCAGAGTATGTATGATGAATAATTAGTGGAACTGAATTGTATTATTATCGTTAAACCAAGAATTATTTTATCAATCACGTGAAGACTGTTTTGTGATTTTTTGTGGACCACACACTTTCTTGCATGTCATTCACAAAAGTGCACTGCCACACTCACATAGTCACATGTATGTTAGCTGTTTGATCTTGGTTTTAATCCAATATAGAGTTATTACTCAACTTTATGATATGATTCTAAAATATGGATTCAGAGTATATATAGAATGATCTTGATTTGACTGTTGAGATCAGCCACAACATGATAAAGTGTGAAATGTTAGAACTCCTATAAAATTTATCTTTATAGAACTAGTACAATTTTTAAATAAGGGTCTCATAAAATTGAAAGAAAAAGAGAGAACAAGGGAGGACAGGGCCAAGGACTTCAACAAAAGGAGACAAGCAAAAATATTAATAAATTATGCAAGGGTAATTTTAATCTAAGAATGTGTTTAGACAAATTATGCAAGGGTAATATTAATCTAATGAGATTTTTTTTTTTAGGAAATTTAAAATGATTTAATCAAAGTCCATGCAATGTCTGAATAAAAAATATAGAAAATTATTAAAATGATATAAAATTATGAAGCATTTTATTCAAATTAAATTTAAGGAATTTCAAATGACACCAAAAAGTAAGGAATTTTAAATTTCTACTTCACTCTATATCATGCAATTGTTAAATTGTTTTTTATTAAGTTTTTAAAATTTATAAGACGGTCCTTATATTTTATGAAAATTTCAAATTCATCCTAAAATTTTTCTAAAAATTGCAAATAAATCTCTAAATTTTTTCAAATTAGTTTTTCAAAAACTACAAATTGGTCCCTATTTTTCATATTTGAATTTTGACACAATTTTTTTAAATTTTATGAAAATGACCACAAAAATTTAACAATGAATCATTTTAATACTCCACCCAAATTAACAAAAGAATTTAAAAATGAATGTATTTCAATTTAATAATTTAAATTGCCTAGAATTTGAATTCCTTAAAAATTCCTAATTACCTCATCCAAACACATATCTTAATGCGGGAAAATAATTTTTTTTGAGGGAATTTAAAATGATTTGACCAAAATTCTTTGTTTGGATAAAAAAATATAGACAATTGTTAAAATGATGTAAATTTATGAAGTATTTTATTCAAGTTAAAGTTAGGGAATTTCAAATGACACCAAAAAGTAAAAAATTTGAAATTACCCATTCACTCTATATAATACAAATGTTATTTTTTTTACTATTGATTTTTCAAATTTTGCAAAATGGTCCTCATATTTTATGAGAATTTCAAATTCATCCCTAAATTTTTTTAAAATTTCAAATAAGTCCCTATAATTTTCAAATTTTACAAATTGGTCATTTAAATTTTTTAAAAATTGTTAAATGGTTCCTATTTTCCATATTTTAAATTTGAACCAAAAGTTTTAAATTTATGAAAATGACCCTAAAAATTTAACAATGAATCATTTTAATACTCCATCAAAACCAAAATATTTAAAAATAAATGGATTTCAATTGAATCATATAATTACTTTGAATTTCAAACTCCTTAAAAAATCTCAATTACCTCATCCAAATGCACTCCAAGAGAATCTAAAATTAAACAAGTTGAATTTGTTTTTAACTAATATATGTCTAATAATGAGGGGGGGGGTATTGTTCCACCAAGTGTAGTTGAGAAGAGAAACATGGGAAGTTAGGATCTTCATGCATGATTTCCCTCTTTAAAGATGTGTGAGATTATGTAACGAAAATGTCCAACAACAATCAAACAATCACTCCATCGTGTTTCGATTTATCAAGGCACCAAATCACGATATTTGTAAGCTAGGGTAACAAAAAAAAAACCAATTTTGATCCAGGTGTTCTTCCAATTTGAATGAAAAAACATGTTCAATTGCCAAAATAAATCCCATTAGCTTAGCAAGTCAGACATCGTAGATACTAAGAGGACAAGCAAAGCTACATACATGATATCTTTGAATACCACTTAATCAGGGAAATAAACCCTAATCAAGCAGCAAGAACATAAGAAAATGATGTCACTGAGGGCTGCATAGACAAAACCTTGAATTCCTCTGATAACCACAGATAGGGTGTGAAACCCTAATTCTTCGGATGTCATTAATCTCATTTCTTAGGCACTTATGCAAATGAATGAATGCAAATTATGACCTATTGAGATGCAGATGAATGCAAGCACAAGTCAGTTAAAGTTAGAAAAATCATAGGGCAAAATTTGGGGTGCAACAATAATCTTGAATGCTCTCATCCTCCTTCATCTTCAGGTTCTCAAACTTTGTTGTAAGAAGTTGAAGTCTTGGCATCTCCATTCTAGATGTCCCTTCATGAGCAGTCTTCAGAATCTCCCACGCCTGTTTTGCAATAATACAATTATTGATTAGTCAGAAGATATTTTTATCCACTCCATTGAATAGGGCATTCAATGCTTTGGAATTCCTTGAGCCTCTTTATCATTTTCATCATCCTAGTCTTCTTCAGGTTTCACCACATCCGTGATGTTACCATCCTTGTATTTAACCATTTGAGGGTCTCATCCTTTTACCACAAATTTTCAGTCTTTGCCATCTATGGATTTGAGAAAGGCAATCATACTAGACTTCTTATAGTCATAGTTTGTTCCATCAAGAGCAGGTGTTCTACCCACCATTCCCCCATCCTTGTCAATTGTACCGGAAAATATCGTTCCTGAATCTCACCCAAAAATGAAATAGGGGGTCAGCTCTTGATGCCAATTGAAATTCTGGTGTAGCATATCTCAAATGTCTTATGAGATGTCGATACAACTGATCTCTGCTTATAGCGCATAATGAACAATATGAATACAAAATAAATTTTCAAAAAGTAAAGAACACACAATCAATTGTTAACCCAGTTCGGTGCAACTCACCTACTCTAGGGGCTTCCAAGCCAGGAATGAAATCCACTAAATAGTATTATTTTGAAGTAAAACAATCTCCAGTTTCTAACTTGTCACTTAATCACCACCCCCACTTTGTGATTTTTGATGTTTTTTCATAAAATTTCTGTGCTTTTTGAAGCCACCCTAAGACAACGATTTCTAAGGAAAAAACGCTCTTATATGTAGCCCTTTAGAAAAAGCGCTCTCTAAAGTCAATTATTAATTAAAATAAATAATTTTTTTAGAAACTCTAAGAATTACAAGCGCATTAACCACTGGGGTGGTGTTATATCCATAAATTACAATGCAAATATAAATATATATGCGCATAAATTTTAATATATTTTAATATTATTTTTCAATTAATTATCTAAACACTCAAACTAAATCATTTTTGAATATTTTTTTGCACATAATTTATTCATATATTCAAAATATTATTTTCAAAAAAATAACAAAAAAATATTATTATTTGATTAATTTTAAATATTTTAAAGAATTTTAAATAATAATATTTGGTGAATTTCTTTAAAATATTTAATTAATTTCTTTAAAATATTTTAAATAATAATAATATTTGATTAATTTTAAATATTTTAAATAATTTTAAAGAAAATATTTGATTAATTTCTTTAAAATACTTAAAATTAATCAAATAATAATATTTTTTTTAAAGAATATATTTGATTAATTTCTTCAAATTATTTTAAATAATTTTAAAATATGTTACGAGGGTTATATTTATTTCTTAAACGTCAAAGTTCGTTGTGGATTGCAAAGTTTGTGATGGTAAGTGAAATTCTTGTATTATATATACTCCTTGATTTGCTTTAAACTTCACAAACTCGAGTTCATTTTATTGTTTATTAGGGCAATATGATGGTACTGTAATGTTTATGGAACCTTTATTTGGTATGCATATTTAGTCCTTGTAATTTTTCAAGAGTCTCTAAGAGACTTCTCATTTTGTTATTGTGATTGATAATTATGATAATAGGAACTTTTTTTTAGAAGATAACAATTATGTCCAATTTAGTTCTCTTAATGAAGTGTCAATGGTGTTGCCATTTTCTTAATACCACTCTTGAAGATTAAACTATGGCTCCTCATAAATACAAGCCACCTCCCACTTTCACTTAAAAAGTCTCCCAAATGTTTATTCAATAAAGATAAGATTGTAATACAAGTCAAAAACTCTATTCGACTAATTTAGAATAAATACCTATAAATAGAGTGTACAAACTATAAAAACAAGACTCAACTAAAACTCTCATATGAATTATAGGAACAAGACTCAACTAAAACTCTCATATGAATTATAGTGGCCCTTACAACTTCTGTTGACAATGTGTAAGAAATATATCTCAACCACAATTGTGAATTTTAGAAGGAGCTTTCGACTCAACAGTAAAAATAAATCACAGTTGTGTTTAAGAGAATTAGATTTCTATAACATAGAATAAATTTGTTGTATCATACATTAAGTATACAAAATTGCACAAAAGAAGAAACCTTTTCCATTGATTTATATTTTACAAATTTAAAGCTTCTAATTTTAAATTATGCTCTTTTCAATATCAACAAAGGTATTAAAGCAGCTGATATAGGTTGCTATATTTCTAATAATTCAGTAATAGGAACTGAAGCATGGATAAGTAATATATTTATAAGCATGGATTTCAATAAAAAGCGAGAACAATAGGTTCTCGATCTCACTTACAAAAAGACAAGAAAAATCTCGAAACAACAAAAAAGTTACACCCAATTAAACCTTAAGTTAAGTAGTATAAAAGAAATTTGCAAAACTCATAAAAGCTATAATTAGACCGAGTAATTTTTCAGATATATGACCACCTCCACGCCAAAACCTTAATATTCAAAACCAAATCCAACACATTCCAACAATCATTCCTAAAAATAATTCCGTTCCGAAGGTTCCACAAATACCAAGTTGTAGCCAACCAAACACAACCTTCTTTTCTTTTCTTCACCCTTCTTTTTTTTTAGACAAATCAAACCATTTTAAAAAGCTTTCCTTAATATTACTAGCTTTCCAATTCTCAAAACCAATCCAATCAGCCAACTCCGACCAAACTAACAAAGAAACACTACAATTCATGCAAATATGTTCTAAAGAATCCTCCGCCAACAAACAAAAAGTACACTCCAACCCACTATTCGAGAAAACACAACCTCTACTAAAAACACTATGTCATAAAAGTATTATTATTGAGTTGTATAATAATAGAGGACTTGTAAGAAAATCAGATTAGAAAGCTTGTTACAATGTCATTACAATTATATGGTATAATACTACTCTACTTGTATTAGGTTGATGCTAATTAATATGACATGTTTGTTGTTTAGGTATGGATTGGTTGTGTTATACAACTGTTGTTGATTTTGATATCTGCATGCTTCAGTTACATTAGTGGGGCAATCTGGTCTGTATGTTTCTCATCTCATGTTTGCATAAAGAGTTGGCTAATTTCAGGATTATATGAATAGATTTATGTTGTTTGGCTGATATTGGTCCATAGAAATGTAGAAAGTGTCAAAAGCTTTTAGAAATGTAGAAAATGTATAGTTCCTGTTCTTAGAAATGTAGAAAGTGTCGAAAGCTTTTATGTTGTTTGGCTGAAATGTTGTTTGGATGCACTTTAATTTGGTCATCTCTACTAAGACTTTATCACTTGAATCTTTATGTGTCTGACTCGTGACTATTTATTTTGGATGTAGTAGGAGGAGGAGGATTATGAGGATGATGATGAGGAAGTTGATGTTGGTTATCATGATTAGTATGTAGATCGTTTAGGAGATTATCAGTATTTTGGAACTCACTAGTATTTTGATTTTGGTGTATTTTGGAACTCATTATTATCTTGATGTTGATGTATTTTGGAACTCATTAATATATTGATGTTGGTGTATTCAGATTATGTATTTGTAAGTAAATTTGTTTTGGATCACCTGAATTGTGGATTGATGAATCTTGATGTTGATGTATTTTGGAACGCATTAATATATTGATGTTTGTGTATTTAGATTATGTATTTGTAAGTAAATTTGTTTTGGATCACCTGAATTATGGTATTGTAAAACAGGTCTTGATCAGAACAGATGGTTTGAGTGGCGATGGTATAAAGCGAACGTGACGATTTCAAATAAAACCAAACCAACAATAATACCAGTAGTGTCGGCCACAAGGCCAACGCTACCATCAAAATATAGTAATTTAAATTACTAGTAGCGGCCACGAGGACGACGCTAATATAAAAAACTTCTAAATTTACTAATGGAGGCCACGAGACCGACACTACAAGCAGAAAATACGCTGTCTAATATTATTTGTGGCAGCCATAAGACCGACACTAATATAAAAAAAACGTTGTCTAAATATACTAGTGGCGGCCACAAGGTCGACGCTAAAATCAGAAAATACGATGTCTAATATTATTAGTGGCGGCCACGTGATCGACCTTCTTACAAAAACGAACACTGTCTAAATTTATTATTATGAATTTTTGACCGAAGCATTTGGAAAAGTTTCGTAGAATCAAATTTTTAGATGATTTATTGCATGGACATCCATCATAAAATTCCCGCGTAACATATAGGAAGGATCTGAAAAGTTTTGTATGGTTTCGTACAATCCTCGATTTAATTTTATTTTTTGAGCAAAACTAGTATAAACTTGTGTATAATATATAATGATTTTTGGACCGAAACTTGCATTTGGAAAAGTTTCGTAGAATAAAATTTTCAGATTAGTTTTTGCATGGACTTCCATCATAACCTTCCCTCATAGCATATAGGAAGGATTTGTAAAGTTTTGTATGGTTTCGTACAGTCCTCGATTTAATTTGATTTTTTGAGCAAAATTAGTATAAACTTGTGTATAATCAAATTTTTTGACCGAAACTTGCATTTGGAAAATATTTGTAGAATCAAATTTTCATATGATTTTTTGCATGGACTTCCATCATAACCTTCCATCGTAACATATTGGAAAGATCTAAAAAAATTTGTATCGTTTCGTACAGTCCTCGATTTAATTTGATTTATTGAGCAAAACTAGTATATAAACTTGTGTATAATATATTATGATTTTTTGACAGAAACTTGCATTTGGAAAAGTTCCGTAGAATCAAATTTTCAGATGATTTTTTGCATGGAACTCCATCATAACCTTCCCTCGTAACATATAGGAAGGATATGAAAAGTTTTGTATGGTTTCGTACAATCCTCGATTTAAATTTATTTTTTTGAGCAAAACTAGTATAAACTTGTGTATAATATATTATGAATTTTTGACAGAAACTTGCATTTGGAAAAGTTCCGTAGAATAAAATTTTCAGATGATTTTTTGCATTGACTTCCATCATAACCATCCCTCGTAACATATAGGAAGGATATGAAAATTTTTGTATGGTTTCGAACAATCCTCGATTTAAATTTATTTTTTTGGAGCAAAACTAGTATAAACTAGTGTATAATATATTATGATTTTTTTGACCGAAACTTGCATTTGGAAAAATTTCGTAGAATCAAATTTTCAGATGATTTTTTACATGGACTTCCATCAAAACCTTCCCTCGTAACATATAGGAAGGATATGAAAAGTTTTGTATGGTTTCGTACAATCTTCGATTTAAATTTATTTTTTGAGCAAAACTAGTATAAACTTGTGTATAATAATATATTATGATTTTTTGACCGAAACTTGCATTTGGAAATGTTTCGTAGAATCAAATTTTCAGATGATTTTTTGCATGGACTTCCATCAAAACCTTCCCTCGTAATATATCGGTAGGATATAAAAAGTTTTGTATCGTTTCGTAAATTCCTCGATTTAATTTGATTTTTTTACTAAAACTAGTATAAACTTGTGTATAATATTATGATTTTTTGATCGAAGCATTTGGAAAAGTTTCGTAGAATCAAATTTTCTAATGATTTTTTGCATGGACTTCCATCATAACCTTACCTCGTAACATATAGGAAGGATCTGAAAAGTTTTGTATGGTTTCGTATAGTCCTCGATTTAATTTAATTTTTTGAGCAAAACTAATATAAACTTGTGTATAATATATTATGATTTTTTGACCGAAACTTGCATTTGGAAAAGTTTTGTAAAATCAAATTTTCAGATCATTTTTTGCATGGACTTCCATCAAAACCTTCCCTCGTAACATATAGGAAGGATCTGGAAAGTTTTGTATCGTTTTATACATTCCTCGATTTAATTTTTTGAGCAAAACTCGTATAAACTTGTGTATATTATTATGATTTTTTGACTGAAGCATTTGGAAAAGTTTCGTAGAATCAAATTTTCAGATGATTTTTTGCATGGACTTCCATCATAACCTTCCCTCGTAACATATAGGAAGGATAAGAAAAGTTTTGTATGGTTTCGTACAGTCCTCGATTTAATTTAATTTTTTGAGCAAAACTAGTATAAACTTGTGTATAATATATTATGATTTTTTGACCGAAACTTGCATTTTGAAAAGTTTCGTAGAATAAAATTTTCGGATGATTTTTTGCATGGAATTCCATCATAAACTTTCCTCGTAAAATATAGCAAGGATCTAAAAAGTTTTGTATCGTTTCGTACAATCCTCGATTTAATTTGATTTTTTGAGAAAAAATAGTATAAACTTGTGTGTAATATATTATGATTTTTTGACCGAAACTTGCTTTTGGAAAAGTTTCGCAGAATACAATTTTCAGATGATTTTTTGCATGGACTTCCATCATAACCTTCCCACATAACATATAGGAAGGATCTGAAAAGTTTTATATGGTTTCATACAGTCCTCGATTTAATATGATTTTTTGAGCAAAACTAGTATAAACTTGTGTATAATATATTATGATTTTTTGACCGAAATTTGCATTTGGAAAATTATCGTAGAATCAAATTTTCGGATGATTTTTTGCATGGACTTCCATCAAAACCTTCCCTCGTAATATATAGGTAGGATCTGAAATGTTTTGTATCGTTTCATACAGTCCTCAATTTAATTTGATTTTTTGAGCAAAACTAGTATAAACTTTTGAATAATATATTATGATTTTTTAACCGAAACTTGCATTTGGAAAGGTTTCGCAGAATCAAATTTTCAGATGATTTTTTGCATGAACTTCCATCATAACCTTTCCTCGTAACATATAGGAAGGATCTGAAAAGTTTTGTATTGTTTCGTACAATCCTCAATTTAGTTTGATTTATTGAGCAAAACTAGTTTAAACTTGTGTATAATATATTATGATTTTTTGACAGAAACTTGTATTTGGAAAAGTTCCGTAGAATCAAATTTTCAGATGATTTTTTGCATGGACTTCCATCATAACCTTCCCTCGTAACATATAGGAAGGATATGAAAAGTTTTGTATGGTTTCGTACAATCCTCGATTTAAATTTATTTTTTTGAGCAAAACTAGTTTAAACTTGTGTATAATATATTATGATATTTTGACAGAAACTTGCGTTTGGAAAAGTTCCGTAGAATCAAATTTTTAGATGATTTTTTGCATGGACATCCATCATAACCATCCCTCGTAACATATAGGAAGGATATGAAACGTTTTGTATGGTTTCGTACAATCCTCGATTTAAATTTATTTTTTGAGCAAAACAAGTATAAACTTGTGTATAATATATTATGATTTTTTGACCGAAACTTGCATTTGGAAAAGTTTTGTAGAATCAAATTTTCAGATGATTTTTTACATGGACTTCCATCAAAACCTTCCCTCGTAAAATATAGGAAGGATTTGAAAAGTTTTGTATGGTTTCGTACAATCTTCGATTTAAATTTATTTTTTTGAGCAAAACTAGTTTAAACTTGTGTATTATTTTGATTTTTTGACTGAAACTTGCATTTGGAAAAGTTTCGTAGAATCAATTTCAGATGATTTTTTGCATGGACTTCCATCAAAACCTTCCCTCGTAATATATAGGAAGGATATAAAAAGTTTTGTATCGTTTCGTACAGTCCTCGATTTAATTTGATTTTTTCACTAAAACTAGTTTAAATATGTGTATAATATTATGATAGTTTGACCGAAGCATTTGGAAAAGTTTCGTAGAATCAAATTTTCAAATGATGATTTTTTGCATGGACTTCCATCATAACCTTACCTCGTAACATATAGGAAGGATCTGAAAAGTTTTGTATAGTTTCGTACAATCCTCAATTTAGTTTGATTTATTGAGCAAAACTAGTTTAAACTTGTGTATAATATATTATGATTTTTTGACAGAAACTTGTATTTGGAAAAGTTCCGTAGAATCAAATTTTCAGATGATTTTTTGCATGGATTTCCATCATAACCTTCCCTCGTAACATATAGGAAGGATATGAAAAGTTTTGTATGGTTTCGTACATTCCTCGATTTAAATTTATTTTTTTGAGCAAAACTAGTTTAAACTTGTGTATAATATATTATGATTTTTTGACAGAAACTTGCGTTTGGAAAAGTTCCGTAGAATCAAATTTTTAGATGATTTTTTGCATGGACTTCCATCATAACCATCCCTCGTAACATATAGGAAGGATATGTAACGTTTTGTATGGTTTCGTACAATCCTCGATTTAAATTTATTTTTTGAGCAAAACAAGTATAAACTTGTGTATAATATATTATGATTTTTTGACCGAAACTTGCATTTGGAAAAGTTTCGTAGAATCAAATTTTCAGATGATTTTTTACATGGACTTCCATCAAAACCTTCCCTCGTAAAATTTAGGAAGGATTTGAAAAGTTTTGTATGGTTTCGTACAATCTTCGATTTAAATTTATTTTTTTGAGCAAAACTAGTTTAAACTTGTGTATTATTTTGATTTTTTGACTGAAACTTGCATTTGGAAAAGTTTCGTAGAATCAAATTTTCAGATGATTTTTTGCGTGGACTTCCATCAAAACCTTCCCTCGTAATATATAGGAAGGATATAAAAAGTTTTGTATCGTTTCGTACAGTCCTCGATTTATTTTGATTTTTTCACTAAAACTAGTTTAAATATGTGTATAATATTATGATAGTTTGACCGAAGCATTTGGAAAAGTTTCGTAGAATCAAATTTTCAAATGATGATTTTTTGCATGGACTTCCATCATAACCTTACCTCGTAACATATAGGAAGGATCTGAAAAGTTTTGTATCGTTTTATACAGTCCTCGATTTAATTTGATTTTTTAGGCAAAACTAGTATAAACTTTTGTATAATATATTATGATTTTTTGACCGAAACTTGCATTTGGAAAAGTTTTGCAGAATCAAATTTTCAGATGATTTTTTGCATGGACTTCCATCATAACCTTCCCTCGTAACATATAGGAAGGATATGAAACGTTTTGTATGGTTTCGTACAATCCTCGATTTAAATTTATTTTTTGAGCAAAACAAGTATAAACTTGTGTATAATATATTATGATTTTTTGACCGAAACTTGCATTTGGAAAAGTTTTGCAGAATCAAATTTTCAGATGATTTTTTGCATGGACTTCCATCAAAACCTTCCCTCGTAAAATATAGGAAGGATTTGAAAAGTTTTGTATGGTTTCGTACAATCTTCGATTTAAATTTATTTTTATGAGCAAAACTAGTTTAAACTTGTGTATTATTTTGATTTTTTGACTGAAACTTGCATTTGGAAAAGTTTCGTAGAATCAATTTCAGATGATTTTTTGCATGGACTTCCATCAAAACCTTCCCTCGTAATATATAGGAAGCATATAAAAAGTTTTGTATCGTTTCGTACAGTCCTCGATTTAATTTGATTTTTTCACTAAAACTAGTTTAAATATGTGTATAATATTATGATAGTTTGACCGAAGCATTTTGAAAAGTTTCGTAGAATCAAATTTTCAAATGATGATTTTTTGCATGGACTTCCATCATAACCTTACCTCGTAACATATAGGAAGGATCTGAAAAGTTTTGTATAGTTTTGTACAATCCTCAATTTAGTTTGATTTATTGAGCAAAACTAGTTTAAACTTGTGTATAATATATTATGATTTTTTGACAGAAACTTGTATTTGGAAAAGTTCCGTAGAATCAAATTTTCAGATGATTTTTTGCATGGACTTCCATCATAACCTTCCCTCGTAACATATAGGAAGGAAATGAAAATTTTTGTATGGTTTCGTACATTCCTCGATTTAAATTAATTTTTTTGAGCAAAACTAGTTTAAACTTGTGTATAATATATTATGATTTTTTGACAGAAACTTGCGTTTGGAAAAGTTCCGTAGAATCAAATTTTTAGATGATTTTTTTGCATGGACTTCCATCATAACCATCCCTCGTAACATATAGGAAGGATATGAAACGTTTTGTATGGTTTCGTACAATCCTCGATTTAAATTTCTTTTTTGAGCAAAACAAGTATAAACTTGTGTATAATATATTATGATTTTTTGACCGAAACTTGCATTTGGAAAAGTTTCGTAGAATCAAATTTTCAGATGATTT
Source organism: Lathyrus aphaca (assembly GCA_963966055.1). Lineage (NCBI taxonomy): Eukaryota > Viridiplantae > Streptophyta > Magnoliopsida > Fabales > Fabaceae > Lathyrus > Lathyrus aphaca. The sequence goes on along the minus strand of OZ014520.1, from coordinate 595,042,822 downwards.
TTTACATGGACTTCCATCAAAACCTTCCCTCGTAAAATTTAGGAAGGATTTGAAAAGTTTTGTATGGTTTCGTACAATCTTCGATTTAAATTTATTTTTTTGAGCAAAACTAGTTTAAACTTGTGTATTATTTTGATTTTTTGACTGAAACTTGCATTTGGAAAAGTGTCGTAGAATCAAATTTTCAGATGATTTTTTACATGTACTTCCATCAAAACCTTCCCTCGTAACATATAGGAAGGATTTGAAAAGTTTTGTATGGTTTCGTACAATCTTCGATTTAAATTTATTTTTTTTCGCAAAACTAGTATAAACTTGTGTATAATATATTTTGATTTTTTGACAGAAACTTGCATTTGGAAAAGTTCCGTAGAATCAAATTTTCAGATGATTTTTTGAATGGACTTCCATCACAACCATCCCTCGTAACATATAGGAAGGATATGAAACGTTTTGTATGGTTTCGTACAATCCTCGATTTAAATTTATTTTTTGAGCAAAACAAGTATAAACTTGTGTATAATATTATGATTTTTTGACCGAAACTTGCATTCGGAAAAGTTTCGTAGAATCAAATTTTCAGATGATTTTTTACATGGACTTCCATCAAAACCTTCCCTCGTAACATATAGGAAGGATTTGAAAAGTTTTGTATGGTTTCGTACAATCTTCGATTTAAATTTATTTTTTTGAGCAAAACTAGTATAAACTTGTGTATAATATATTTTGATTTTTTAACTGAAACTTGCATTTGGAAAAGTTTCGTAGAATCAAATTTTCAGATGATTTTTTGCATGGACTTCCATCAAAACCTTCCCTCGTAATATATAGGAAGGATATAAAAAGTTTTGTATCGTTTCGTACAGTCCTCGATTTAATTTGATTTTTTCACTAAAACTAGTATAAATTTGAGTATAAAATTATGATATTTTGACCGAAGCATTTGGAAAAGTTTCGTAGAATCAAATTTTCAGATGATGATTTTATGCATGGACTTCCATCATAACCTTACCTCGTAACATATACGAAGGAACTGAAAAGTTTTGTATCGTTTCGTACAGTCCTCGATTTAATTTGATTTTTTAAGCAAAACTATTATAAACTTTTGTATAATATATTATGATTTTTTGACCGAAACTTGCATTTGGAAAAGTTTTGCAGAATCAAATTTTCAGATGATTTTTTGCATGGACTTCCATCATAACCTTCCCTCGTAACATATAGGATGGATCTGAAAAGTTTTGTATAGTTTCGTACAATCCTCAATTTAATTTGATTTATTGAGCAAAACTAGTATAAATTTGTGTATAATATATTATGATTTTTTGACAGAAACTTGCATTTAGAAAAGTTCCATAGAATCAAATTTTCAGATGATTTTTTGCATGGACTTCCATCATAACCTTCCCTCGTAACATATAGGAAGGATATGAAAAGTTTTGTATGGTTTCGTACAATCTTCGATTTAAATTTATTTTTTTGAGCAAAACTAGTATAAACTTGTGTATAATATATTTTGATTTTTTAACTGAAACTTGCATTTGGAAAAGTTTCGTAGAATCAAATTTTCAGATGATTTTTTGCATGGACTTCCATCAAAACCTTCCCTCGTAATATATAGGAAGGATATAAAAAGTTTTGTATCGTTTCGTACAGTCCTCGATTTAATTTGATTTTTTCACTAAAACTAGTATAAATTTGAGTATAAAATTATGATATTTTGACCGAAGCATTTGGAAAAGTTTCGTAGAATCAAATTTTCAGATGATGATTTTATGCATGGACTTCCATCATAACCTTACCTCGTAACATATACGAAGGAACTGAAAAGTTTTGTATCGTTTCGTACAGTCCTCGATTTAATTTGATTTTTTAAGCAAAACTATTATAAACTTTTGTATAATATATTATGATTTTTTGACCGAAACTTGCATTTGGAAAAGTTTTGCAGAATCAAATTTTCAGATGATTTTTTGCATGGACTTCCATCATAACCTTCCCTCGTAACATATAGGATGGATCTGAAAAGTTTTGTATAGTTTCGTACAATCCTCAATTTAATTTGATTTATTGAGCAAAACTAGTATAAATTTGTGTATAATATATTATGATTTTTTGACAGAAACTTGCATTTAGAAAAGTTCCATAGAATCAAATTTTCAGATGATTTTTTGCATGGACTTCCATCATAACCTTCCCTCGTAACATATAGGAAGGATATGAAAAGTTTTGTATGGTTTCGTACAATCTTCGATTTAAATTTATTTTTTTGAGCAAAACTAGTATAAACTTGTGTATAATATATTTTGATTTTTTAACTGAAACTTGCATTTGGAAAAGTTTCGTAGAATCAAATTTTCAGATGATTTTTTGCATGGACTTCCATCAAAACCTTCCCTCGTAATATATAGGAAGGATATAAAAAGTTTTGTATCGTTTCGTACAGTCCTCGATTTAATTTGATTTTTTCACTAAAACTAGTATAAATTTGAGTATAAAATTATGATATTTTGACCGAAGCATTTGGAAAAGTTTCGTAGAATCAAATTTTCAGATGATGATTTTATGCATGGACTTCCATCATAACCTTACCTCGTAACATATACGAAGGAACTGAAAAGTTTTGTATCGTTTCGTACAGTCCTCGATTTAATTTGATTTTTTAAGCAAAACTATTATAAACTTTTGTATAATATATTATGATTTTTTGACCGAAACTTGCATTTGGAAAAGTTTTGCAGAATCAAATTTTCAGATGATTTTTTGCATGGACTTCCATCATAACCTTCCCTCGTAACATATAGGATGGATCTGAAAAGTTTTGTATAGTTTCGTACAATCCTCAATTTAATTTGATTTATTGAGCAAAACTAGTATAAATTTGTGTATAATATATTATGATTTTTTGACAGAAACTTGCATTTAGAAAAGTTCCATAGAATCAAATTTTCAGATGATTTTTTGCATGGACTTCCATCATAACCTTCCCTCGTAACATATAGGAAGGATATGAAAAGTTTTGTATGGTTTCGTACAATCCTCGATTTAAATTTATTTTTTTGAGCAAAACTAGTATAAACTTGTGTATAATATATTATGATTTTTTGACAGAAACTTGCATTTGGAAAAGTTCCGTAGAATCAAATTTTCAGATGATTTTTTGCATGGACTTCCATCATAACCATCCCTCGTAACATATTGGAAGGATATGAAAAGTTTTTTATGGTTTCGTACAATCCTCGATTTAAATTTATTTTTTTGAGCAAAACTAATATAAACTTGTGTATAATATATTATGATTTTTTGACCGAAACTTGCATTTGGAAAAGTTTCGTAGAATCAATTTTTCAGATGATTTTTTATATCGACTTCCATCAAAACCTTCCCTCGTAACATATTATAAGGATCTGAAAAGTTTTGTATGGTTTCGTACAATCCTCGATTTAAATTTATTTTTTTGAGCAAAACTAGTATAAACTTGTGTATAATATATTATGATTTTTTGAAAGAAACTTGCATTTGGAAAAGTTCTGTAGAATCAAATTTTCAGATGATTTTTTGTGGTTTCGTACAATCCTGGATATAATCTGAAAAGTTTTTTATGGTTTCGTACAATCCTCGATTTAATCTGATATTTTGAGCAAAACTAGTATAAACTTGTGGCTAAGTATTTGACAGAATAAGGTTGTCTTTCGACGTTTCGACAGAAAAGGGGTTTGACAAAAGTAGTATTTGGCAGATGCTGAAGGGGTTGTTCCTTCTTTAAAGAATTCGACAGATTGAAGAGGTGCAAGGTTTCGTCACCAAAGAAGGGAATTCAAATTCAAAACGTTGTAACCTTTGACAGTTGGATACATGGAAGGTTCAGGAGAAGAAGTTACATGCAGGCTGACATTTGTCATTTATTTATGATTTTTCCGTTCTAGGAAGTTACTTTATTTGTGTATAAATAGAATAGTTTGTGTTTAGAATAGGTGTGTGAATACTGATACAAAATTCCTGTAAATACTCTAAGTACCCAGTGTGAGAGAAAATGAGTTTGATATTTGGAACCATGTACGTTTGAACACCATCTTTCTTTTAAAGTTATTTAAATTACCAGTTTATTCATCAAGTTTATTTCATTTTCAAGCTTTATTTACTTTTCTGCAAGTTATAGCTTTCGACAGTTCTTCTTGTTTTTGTTTAAAAACTTCAACTTTATTTTATTGTCTAAACTTAAACTTTACTTTACTTTCAAAATCAAAGTTCTTAACACTTTGACAGTATTGACGAAACAAACCATAAACCAATCACAAACACTAAGAATAGTTTGACAGAATAATTGCACATGTGTCCTAGGACTTGTTTGGTTGGTCCTGCAAGTAACCCAGTTTTCTGAGAAATTGGTTAACCAGAGGTTGTTCGCCAGAAATCACCGCGAACAAATTGGCACGTCCAGTGGGACTGGTGCATTTGATAAAATCTAATAGAGAACTTTCTTAGACAAATTGTTCCTTGCTACGTTGTATGATTCTTAGCTGCGGTAAACTAGCCGTAACCGACGTAGAAAGACCAAAGAGAACAAGAGGAAGAAGGATGGCTAACTTGCCAAATGCTTCAAACAATCCTGACGAAACCATTCCAGTTTCCAATCCTATCCCTTCGTCAGGAACAATACCAGTTTCTGGCCCTGTTTTAGAACAGATTAGGCCTCCATTAGGGGATTCAATACCAACGGGTTCAGGGTCCCAGAATTCGCCTAGTTCTTCCACCATGGGACACGCCAGACCCCTTGGAACCCCTCCCCCTGGAGGAAATACCTTCAGGCCATATCTGAATTATTCTCAGCCCTTGACTGGGAGAGAACAACCATATGGAATGCCAACTTCAATGATGGCAAGCCTACATAATTCGTCACCATTATTCTCTGATGCTATGGTTCAAATGTCATCACCATTGCAGGGATCAGGATATGGTGGAAATGGAAATAGAATGAATCAAGTTCCACCAAGTTTCCATATGCCCACTATGACAAACCATTCTGCACAAGTAATTCGTCAACAGATGGATGAAAGCAATCATGATATGGTGCAGGCTTTGACACAACAAATGGGAGAAGTGTTCAATCCCTTAATACAAAACACTACCCAAACAAACCAAATACTGGCAGAACAGATAGCACGCATTGATGACTTTTTTGGATTCCCTCAAGCACAACAAAGAATGCAATTAAATCAGAATCCTGCCAATAGGGCTGTCGAAGAGGAACTTACTATAAACCAAAGACCATTGGGAAACCCTCATGAAAATCCCAGGGGCCAAGAGGTGGTAGTTGAACAGCCTAATGTAGAAGAGCCCATTCGACAGGAACCAAGAAGAATAATAGTCCAGAGAGACCAAAATGCTGATGAAATATTACAGCAGAGAATGCGTTACAATAACCTGCCTGTCGAAAATAATATTGCCACCATGGTTGAGAGAATAATGGCGCAAAATGGAGTAAACGTAGGATTACAGTGGCCTAGTTATACTTCCCCTTTGTCTGAATTTGTCTTACAACAAGAATTACCACCAAGGTGGAAAGTCCCCAAATTCACCAAATTCTCAAGGGATACTAGTGAGTCCACCATAGAACACGTAGCGCGTTATTTGATAGAGGCAGGAGAGATTTCTAATAATGAGAACTTAAGGATGAAATATTTCCCAAGTTCTTTGACAAAAAATGCTTTCACTTGGTTTACATCTCTTCCTGCAACTTCAATATTCACATGGGCCCAATTAGAAAGATTGTTCCATGAACAATTCTATATGGGACAAACCAAGATAAGTTTGAAAGAGTTGGCAAGTGTCAAAAGAAAATTTTCTGAACCTATAGATGACTATTTGAATAGGTTTAGATTATTAAAAGCCAGATGCTTTACACAAGTGCCGGAACAAGAACTAGTCGAAATGGCTGCAGGGGGTCTAGATTATTCCATAAGGAAAAAACTGGATACCTAGTATTTGAGAGACATGGCACAACTGGCAGACAGAGTGAGGCAAATAGAAAGACTAAAAAATGAAAAATTTAGATCAAATAAAAACAAGAAGGAAAGAGTGGCCTATGTAGGAATAGTTCAAGAAGATGATTATGACGAAAACGAACCAGTCATTTTCGACCAACAAGAAATTGATCTGGCAGAATTAAAGCAAGGCCCTCCATATTCTTGTAAAGTTTTAGCCCCGTCGAATGGAAAAAATCCAGTCGAAGTGGAAAAGAATGACAGGTTCCCTAAAAGAACCTATACATTCGACATCACCAAATGTGATGAAATATTTGATTTATTAGTCAAAGATGGTCAGTTAATAAAACCAGCAGGCACTAAGGAGCCTCCTGTAGACCAACAAAAAAAGAGAGGTTTTTGTAAATACCATAATTTCTTGGGTCATAAAACTTCTCAATGTTACCTTTTCAGGGATCTTGTCCAGAATGCAATCCAAAATGGAAGGCTGAAGTTTGGAGACAAAGCCAAGCAACAGATGAGGATTGACTCCAATCCCATGCAGGTTGTGGAGGCCAATTATGCTGAACCAGAAATGGTAAATGTGGTCGAAATGGAGATCATGGCAGAGGAAAGTTTTGAAATGGTAGAAGTTACTGAAAGCTTCGACACCAACTTCACCATGATAGAAGCTGCTGAAGGTTTCGACACCCATGTAAATGTGGTGGAAGAGGGTGACGATCTTGCTGACCAGGCTGAGGAAAAAGAAGTCAAAGCTTCTGAAGACTTCGACAGTGAGAATGCCATTGAAACTACTGAAGGTTTCGACGAAAGAAATACAGTCAAAGTGGGAAGAAGCTTCGACAAGAAAAACTATGAAAGAGATGCTGAGCAGGGGGTGATCTGGGACACTCTAGGAGAGTCGAATGGGAAGTTCGACTTCATGGTGAAATATTCAGCACCACCAAGCTCCAAAACAGATATCAACAAAATCAAACCCACAGGATGGGGAGATTCTTTCAAAAATGATGACGAAGAGGAGGATAACAAAACCCTCACTGTCCAAAAAGAGGCCACTGAGGGCATTGACCAAGATAAGATCAAAACAACAGGGACTGATGACAATGCCCTTACTGTCGAACCAATAAACAGTAGTACCATCAGAACTGAAGAACATTCTGTCGAAGGTGTTGCACACTGCTGCAAATACATCTATAAGGGTTTACACCCAAAAGGCAGTGTAAATCAGTCAAGGGAGAATATCCCAGAGGAAATGATGCTAGTCGAAAAAATGAACAAATTGAAAATCACAACTGAACAGAATGCTGGGATTCATATGGTGGAAATCACTCAAAAGGTAGGACCAGACACCAACAAGGGAAAGAAACGTCAAGAGAAGCATCAGAAGCTGGTTTACCCAGAAGAGAACGAAAGTCTTGTCGAATTCATCCAGAGGTGTCAAAGGAAGAACGCAGAAGTTATGCTTTGCCCAAGATGCAGTGTTGTGTTCGACAGGAAAGCAGCTGATGACTTAGAAGCAGCAGAAAAGACCCAGAGGAAAAGAAACTGGGGCACAGTCCCACCAACCAGGAACGAAAGATTCGACCCAAGAAGAGGGAAACATCACATCCAAGGAGTGGGAGAAAGACGTTTCAACACTTATAAACCATCCAACAGACCAAATGACGACAAATGGGTTCAACCTATAAGGGATGCCCAAGGTTAGAAGAGATGGAAGAGGTTTGAAGTGAACAGGGGTCCCTCAATGGAAGTAAAAAAGGAGGCAAAGCCAAAGTACGTCTCTGAAAACTACAAAGGGAAGAATCCTATGTCCAGGTCCCAATGGAGAAGATTCCAAAGGTAGAAGAAAATTGAAAAAGAAACTGTAGAACACAAAAGGGTTGGGTAGAAGGAAGCTGAATCAAGCAAGTATGTGCAGATTACAAGCAAGGGGAGACCTCTGGCAAAAGAAGAACCCCCTCAGAAGAGTGGATCTAATGACACCACAGAAATGCAGAAAACAAACAACAAAATGCCAGTGGATGAAGAAGTCACAGATGACTTCAGTTCAGAGTCTGATGCGTCCTTCGACGTAACCTGCAATGTGGTTTCTGTGTTGCCCAGAGACTATGACAGGATTATGGAAGTCGAAGACGAAGAGGATGACATGGCGGATGATAGCATAGGCCTTAAGCCTGTATGCTACTACATAATGAATAATGGCTGTGTCGAAGAGCAAAATGCTTTCTTCGAAAAGCAAGATGATGCAATGAAGGCTCACTTAAAGCCTCTTTTCATAAAAGGAAAGGTAGAAAACGTGGGTGTCAACAAAATTCTGATAGATGGTGGAGCAGCTGTAAATTTAATTCCTCATTATATGATAAAGAGGATTGGAAAAGATGACTCCGACACTAAGCCTCACAACATGGTGTTGTCCAACTATGAAGGTAAGGTAGGGACAACATTGGGGGTAATACAATTGAACTTGACTGTAGGATCCATTACCAGGCCTACAATGTTTGTGGTGATAGCATCGAAGGCAAACTACAACTTGCTGTTGGGAAGAGAATGGATCCATGGGATCGGGGCTGTGCCATCCTCCATGCATCAGAGGATAGCAATCTGGAGGCCAGATGGGATTGTCGAAAACATAGAAGCAGATCAAAGTTACTTCACAGTTGATGTGAACAATGTCACCAGTCGTAATTTCGACAAGAACCTGGCCCATATAGCACCATGCAATCCTGCTGGTTTTGACCTAACAGCCTCCGACAACGCCTATTGTTCCATGTACCTCCACCCTACGCATGGCTTCCAGTGGGATAAAGAAGTAATTGGGGAGACAAATTACACTTGGGGAACTGCCCATGTCAATCCAACTGGGTGTGGGAGTGAGTTCAGTGAAAATGACTGAGGCATCAACAATAGAAAAGATTTCGGCTTATATAGCCGAAAAACAACTCAAAGCGGCCCTTGAGGCTGAAGTAAGAAACATGGCTGTCGAAGCCAACACACAAGTTGTCGAAGAGCAACATCCTCAAGAAAATATTGAGGAACATCATACAAAGCAAAGTTTAGAAGAAGATTCTAATGGCGAATGGCAGAGTCAAAGACTTGATGCCATTTATGATGACGAACCTTTAGGGTTTGAGAAGGATCCATCCCCAACCAACATGAAGATGATGGCATAGGATCCTTTGGAGGAGATTAATCTGGGACTGGGGGCAGAGAAAAGGCCAACTTACATCAGTGCCAAGATGAATCCTCAACTCAGAGTCGAAATAATCCAACTGCTGAATGAGTTTAAAGACTGCTTCGCATGGGATTATGACGAAATGCCTGGTTTAGACAGAAATTTGGTTGAATTGAAGTTGCCAATACTGGAAGGAAAGAAGCCAATAAAGCAGACTCCCAGACGTTTTGCACCTGAAATTCTGTCGAAAATCAAAGAGGAAGTCGAAAGGCTTCTAAAATGCAAATTCATCCGTACAACAAGGTATGTCGAATGGATTACTAATATTGTTCCTGTGATTAATAAAAATGACAAACTAAGGGTATGCATTGATTTTAGAGATCTAAACTCAGCTACCCCTAAAGATGAATATCCTATGCCAGTAGCAGAAATGCTAGTAGATTCTGCAGCAGACCATGAGTATTTAAGTATGCTTGATGGCTATTCTGGTTACAACCAGATTTTCATTGCTGAAGAAGACGTTCCAAAAACAGCTTTTCGTTGTCCAGGAGCAATAGGAACATATGAGTGGGTAGTCATGCCCTTTGGTTTGAAAAATGCTGGAGCTACTTACCAAAGGGCCATGAATTCTATTTTTCATGATTTCATTGAAACATTTATGCAAATTTATATAGATGATATTGTGATTAAATCTGCCTCAGGCTCAGACCATATTAACCATCTTCGACAGTCCTTTGAAAGGATGAGGAAGTTTGGTTTGAAAATGAATCCTCTTAAATGTGCTTTTGGTGTGCAGGCTGGGGACTTCTTAGGCTTTGTGGTCCACAAGAAAGGGATTGAAATTAATGAAAACAAAGCTAAGGCCATAATGGAAGCGAAAGCGCCATCGACAAAGAAGGAATTGCAGTCTCTATTAGGGAAAATCAACTTTCTCAGAAGGTTCATCTCCAACCTTAGTGGAAAAACTCAGGCCTTCTCACCTCTACTTCGACTGAAGAAGGAAGGTTTCACTTGGGGGCAAGAACAGCAAGATGCCTTCGACAAGATCAAGGAGTATCTGGCAAATCCTCCAGTCTTAATATCCCCTTGTCGAAAAAGAAGCATGAGGCTTTACATATCAGCATCTGACAGAACATTAGGAAGCATTCTTTGTCAAGAAGATGAACATGGTGTCGAAAGAGCCATCTATTATCTCAGCAGAGTCTTAAATGATGCTGAAACTAGATATAGTATGATAGAGAAATTATGTTTATGTGTATATTTCTCTTGTACAAAATTAAAGCATTATATAAAACCCATTGATGTACATATATCTTCTCATTTCGACGTAATAAAGCATATGTTGTCTAAGTCTATTCTACATAGTCGAATTGGAAAATGGGCTTTAGCCTTGACTGAATATTCTTTAAAATATATGCCTCTAAAAGCTGTTAAAGGACAAGTAGTTGCTGACTTTATAGCTGACCACTCCATACTTGGAGATGAGACAAATTATGTCAAAAGAGAGCCTTGGAAATTATATTTCGACGGTTCCAGTCATAAAAATGGAACAGGTGTTGGGGTGTTAATCATTTCTCCCAATAAAATTCCAACAAAGTTCAAGTACAAAATAGAAGGGTTCTGTTCAAATAATGAGGCAGAATACGAAGCTTTAATTGCTGGACTTGAAATTTTGTTGGAATTGGTGGCAACAGAGGTCGAAATAATGGGTGACTCTGAGTTGGTGATAAAACAACTGACAAAAGAGTACAAATGTGTCAAAGAAAATTTGATCATGTACTTTGTGATAGCCAACAGACTCCTCAAAAGATTCGACAGTGTGGTTTTTAGACACATTCCGAGATTAGAAAATCAGGAAGCAAATGACCTGGCTCAATTGGCTTCAGGGTATAAAGTGTCGAAGGAAAGTCTGATGAAAGTTGTCGAAGTAAGAGGAAAAGTTTTATCCACCAGACTGTCCCCATCTGATTTGGAGACAATAAGATTGGGATATGGTGATGAAGAAAACTTTGAGATTTTTAATATAGATAATCCAGAGGTAGGAGATTGGAGAAAACCTATCAAAGATTATTTACAAAATCCAAACCAGACAGTCGAAAGAAAGATAAAGTATAGAGCTATAAGTTATGTGCTCTTTGGAAATGAATTGTTTAAAAAGACTGCAGAGGGAGTTCTACTAAAGTGCCTAGGAGAGACTGAAGCTTATATAGCTTTGTCGAATGTGCATAGTGGTGCATGTGGTGCACACCAGGCAGGGCATAAGATGAAATGGCTACTATTTCGACAAGGGATGTATTGGCCAACAATGTTGAAAGATTGTGTCGAATTTGCAAAGGGTTGTCAAGAATGTCAAATTCATGCAGGCATACCTCATGTGCCAGCAAATGAGTTACATTCCATTATAAAGCCTTGGCCATTCAGAGGTTGGGCTTTAGATTTGATTGGTGAAATTCGACCAGCCTCTTCAAAAGGGCAGAAGTACATTTTAGTTGAGGTAGATTACTTCACTAAGTGGATTGAAGCCATACCATTGAAGAACGTAGATCAGGAAGCAGTCATAGACTTTATCCAGAAACATATAATGTATAGATTTGGAATACCAGAGACTATAACCACTGATCAAGGATCTGTGTTTACTGGAAGAAATATGCAGGCATTTGCAAAAGAGACAGGTTTTAAGTTGCTAACTTCGACACCTTATTATGCCCAAGCAAATGGTCAGGTCGAAGAAGCCAACAAAGTAGTGATAAATCTGATAAAGAAGCACGTGGGTAAAAAACCTAGAAATTGGCACAAGACTCTGGATCAAATCCTTTGGGCTTGTTGAACGTCTCCTAAGGAGGCAACTAATTCTACCCCATTTAAATTAACTTACGGACATGATGCAGTATTACCAGTCGAAATTTGTTTACAGTCAATACGAATTCAAAGGCATAATGAGATTCCATCTGAAATTTATTGGAGTATGATGATGGATGAGTTGGTTGATTTAGATGAAGAAAAGTTACATGCTTTAGAATTAATAAGAAGGCAGAAAGAAAGAGTAGAAAAGTTTTACAATAAGAAAGTAAAAGTTAAAGCCTTTTTAGTAGATGATTTAGTTTGGAAAGTAATCTTGCCCATGGAGAAGAAAGATAGATTGATGGGAAAATGGTCCCCTAAATGGGAAGGACCTTTCAAAATTTTAAGAGTTTTTTCAAATGGTACATATGAAGTCGAAGAGATAGAAAAAGACAGGAGAGTGCTGAAAATAAATGGAAAGTACTTGAAGAAGTATAAACCAACATTGCAAGAAATAAAAATAGGAACAAAATGAAATTGCAAATAAAAACTTGTCTTCGCCAAACAGATGGCGTGAAATAGCATTACATATGAAATTGCTAAAAAATTCATAAACAATTAAAATTTCCTAATTCCTATTACAAACTACTGTCGAAGGAAGGTAGCTTTGAGTTCGTCGAATTTTTTCTTCTGAAGCTGAATTCGACGCTCGCAGAGACTCTTACTGACAGTCAGTTCGTCAATCTCCCTGTGAAGTTGTTGGGCTGATTCTGCATGTTGGAGACCCTTTTGGAGTTCACTGTCGATTTCCTCTTGGTTGGGCTGTTGGAGAGTGGCCTGACGTTCCTTCTCTTGGATGATTTTCTTTTGAAGTTCAGCAATCTGAGTCTGATAAGCCTGAATGTTGTTTTCACACTCAGCAGCAGCTTTGGTGTATTCGTCAGAAAGCTTGTTCAGTTCTGAAATTTTGTCTGTCGAAGAAGCTACGATATTCCATTCTGAAACTTGTTCTTCAGATTTGGCTGTAATGTTCTGAGAAAACTCCTTTTGACGAATCAAATCAGCACTTACAGAATCAATCAATGACATCAGGTCCATCACCAGACGACTCTCTTCAGTCGAAGCCTCCAACAAATTGGCTCATTTCAGGAGTTTCTTTAGATCATATTGGGCAGAAGGATTTTCAGCCAGGGTCTCAAACAGGTCCACCCCAAGGATTTTTGCTTTGATTTCATCCATGATGACATTGATGGGTTGAATGTCAGAAGTGGCCCCTGAAGCTGTCGAACCACTATGAGAAGAGTCTTGGAAGTTGTACCTGGAGTTGAGTAGAGCTTTTAAATATTCCAGAGGCTTTCTAACTTTCAAGCTTTCAATTTCCTCGTGTGATAAGCTTGTCGAACCAGTACCCAAAGGGGTTTCTGCAGGAACTTCTGATGAAATAGGAACATTTTGGGAAGTTCCTCCAAGGCTCAAGTTGGCTCCTGGTTGGTTCGACAGATCAACCTCTTCTTCGACAATTTCTTTGTCAGCCTCTGTGGTATCAGTTGGCTCTTGAGCTTGTGCATCTTGACCAAGAGCATCTTCGTCAATTTCTGTTGCAGCAACTGGTCCTTGAGTTGGTGCATCCTGGTCTGGGCGAAAGGGAGAATTATTGCCAGAAGATTCAGAGTCACTAATGTTGAATTCGTCCAAAGTTTGAGGTCCATAGACACCTGCATCTGGGGTGGCGTCTTCTTGAAGCCTTTCAGCCAGAGTCTTCTCAGAGTCAGAAGGAATAACTTCTTCTTGGATTTCAGAAGTCTCTTCGACATCAATAACAACCTAAAGGGAGCATAAAAGGGAAGTATAAGATAAGAATATATGCAGTCAAGACTAGGAATGTTGTCAGTCGAAAATAAATACCTGAGGGATCTCAGTGTGAATACTTGAGTCCCCACTTCTTTCACTCCTTGAGGGAATTTTGTTGGTTGGACTGGCAGGGGGAGTTCGTCTGTGAACTATAGATCTTTGGGATGCCACTGTTTTTATTTTCAGACCTTTGTTTCTTTTCAGAGGTTGAGGTTCAGGAGATTCATCCTCAGACTCTTCGACACTCATCTCCTTTTCTTCTTGTTTTCTTTTCTTGGCTGGTGTACGAGTGACCTGCAGTAAAAAAAAAGAAGAGGTATTCAGTATAAAGGAATGTTGAGAGACATAAATAAGGAGGTGTTTTTCTATTTGTCGAAACCTTCTTGGAAGTTGTGGGAGATTTTTCGACTGTCTTGGAGGAGGTTCCTTCGCCAGCAGTTTTCTTGATAATTCTAACAGCTGAAAGAGAAAGAATTGCATGAACATTGATATAAAAATAAAAGGAGTTAGAGATAAAAAGAGGAATGTAATTTCTTTGACACCTTCAAGAATGGGTTCTTCGACACTAATTTGTTCTATCCCAACATGAAGGTGCCCAGTGAAGTTGCCCAAGTGATACTTCGTCGGAACCACACGTTCGGCAAGTTTCTTGCTGGATTCGCGAAGCAGTTTTAAATCAGATCCACACACAAACCAATCTGGAAATGGAGGGCACAAAGCCACACCAAATTCTGCAGAAGGGAGTGGAGGGAATTTTGGAGGAAAAGTTGTGAATGCAAAGATGTAACGTGCATGTGGTGGGAGAGACGAAGGCACCCCCAACTTATCCAATTTTTCTGTAAACTTCTGTTTTAAAGTTACTGCTGCTTCGCCTATGGTTCGACGAAGATCACTGGGCTTGTAAATAGTTTCAAAATACTTTTGAAACTTTTGAATCTCTTTGATATGTTTATCTGTACCTTTTTTCTTCTTATCCTGCACAAAAGTAAAAGCGTTTGTCAGGAGAGTGGTGAAGGTTGCTACGTCAAAGAATTTGTTAATATAATATTCCTTCCACCAAACGTCGAAGTCTTCAGTGCATAGGAAGCTTGGTCGAAAGATGGTGGGGTAAACTTCCAAAGATGAGTCGAAGAATTTGTTGTATAACTCTAAACTTCTGTCGAAGCTTTGAAATGAGTTATAGAATATAATAGAGCCTTTCTTGTGATAAATAGGCTTCGTCTTCGTCTGTATTAGTCCAAATTGTCTAGCCACCAGGTTGGGTTGGTAAACAATGAGAGACACTTTAGTATTGTTGAGACTGTGGTGGGAGAAAAGGTGCCTTGGCATAAGGAAAGCTTCCCAAATGGATATATAAGAATCTTCTTCTTTCTGGTTCTCCACTGGGAGTTGTCTTGTAAACCATCTGGGACCCACATTCCTGTTGGCAAATGGTGCCATGGAAGGAGTGAACTTATAACGTTTGGCGAACATCATGATGTAACTGGTGAATGCTTGTCGAACACCTATGTTATCATCAGTAGGGGTTAGTTGGACTAACCTAGGCCATTCGACGCGCCTTTCTTTTACCTTTTCTTCGTCAACTGGCATTTTGACAGGGATGCAAGCTTCGAAGGTTGCATTCAACCACAATTGTAGGAGCCAGAAGGGGCCTGTGAAACTAATATTGCCTTTGTCCTTAAGGGTTTTTAGGTTACTTATGCTCTCGCTCAAGGATTCATAGAGGTTTGCCAAAAGTAACTCACTCAGGCAGAATGCAACTCCATTATGAAGTTGATTAGCCATAATAATATAACTTCTGGCAACTTGAAGTGACCTAGTGCAGAAGACAAATTTGGCTAACCACAGAGTAAGGAAAGCAATGTGCTCTCTGTCGGAGACTTCCTCATTGTCTTCGCCTTGGTGATGAGTAATAAAAACAGAATATCCAGCATGCTTGGTGTCGAAGCCTATGGGGTCCTTGTTTAAATGTTCAGGGTTAAAAATTTCTCCTAAAGGACCGAGGCCAGTAATGGCTGCTATGTCGAAAAGGGTAGGAGTAACCATACCACAGGGTAAGTGGAAAGTGTTGTAAGTACTATCCCAGAAGTACAAAGAGGCCAACAGCATGTTCTGGCAATAGCGTGGACCTTCCTTCGACAGTTGGATCAGGTCATAGATGCCAGTTTTCTTCCAGAACTTCTCTTTGACTCTTTCGACCCTAGTGAGCCAAGCTAAGTAGTCGGAAGGATCTTTCGTCAGGGGAGGACTCCTAAAAATCCTAGTTTGATTCAAATAAGACAGATCTATTTCTGTCGAAGCTATGGGACTTTCAGGTTTTTTGGACGTTGTTTCGACAGGCCTAGGGTTCTTATTAGCAGCTATGGGTTTGGAACCAGAATAACAGGGATAAAAGTCTTTCAAACGATTAGGGTCAGCATTGGGATCAAAAATGGGGCCTAGCATGGCATGGTGAACTCCAGAAACTGCGATAGGAATCATTACCTGAGACCCGTAGATGCTTGCTTTCTCCCTTTCATTTGGGGGTTCTGGAATGTATTGTTGCTGCTGCATTTGTATGGGCCCAGATAGTGTATGAGCAGGAGGAAGATCAGCTGTTTTCTTTGTCTTCTTGGCACTGCGATCAGCAACAGTTTTTGGAGGAGCCATTGATGTGAGAAGATGAGAAGTTTGAAGGAGCAGGAGCTTTGAAAAGGGTTTGTAATGGAGTTTCTGCGTTTAGGTAGGAGAAGAGTTTTGAGGATGTGAAAAAGAAGAAAAGGTTGTTGAAGGTGGTATTTATAGAAGATGAGAAGATAAAATAAATAAATAATAATAATAAAAAGAAAAAAAAATGAAAAGACTTTTCAGTTGGAAAAGTGGGAACATGCGTTTTGATCTATTGGTGGTGATTGAAAGTGACGGTTGGTAGGAGTTCATGATTTAGCTAAAATATAGGGTCATGGGAGATTGTGTAAACGTGGGCTAGACATGACGTTTTTCAGAAAGTGGAAATCATGGTGTTTTCTTGGGACTCAACAAAGTCACTTTATAATAAATGAGACTGACAGGATGTCAAAGGTCATTTCGACAACAAAAGATATTTCTCTAAGAATAGTCGAAAACATCTTTGCTGGGGGGCAATTTGTAAGCTCATAATTTCGACAGGTTGAAATTTGGAGCTTGAGGTCATCTCTGTCGAAGAATGATGAAAGAAAAGAAATTCAAGAGTTGCTGACAAGGTTAAAAGCTCCATTGCTTCGACAGAAGGGCAAATAGTGTTCTGGCAGGATAAGTTTGGAAAGTTGTTTGTGGCTAAGTATTTGACAGAATAAGGTTGTCTTTCGACGTTTCGAAAGAAAAGGGGTTTGACAAAAGTAGTATTTGGCAGATGCTGAAGGGGTTGTTCCTTCTTTAAAGACTTCGACAGATTGAAGAGGTGCAAGGTTTCGTCAACAAAGAAGGGAATTCAAATTCAAAACGTTGTATCCTTTGACAGTTGGACACATGGAAGGTTCAGGAGAAGAAGTTACATGCAGGCTGACATTTGTCATTTATTTATGATTTTTCCGTTCTAGGCAGTTACTTTATTTGTGTATAAATAGAATAGTTTGTGTTTAGAATAGGTGTGTGAAAACTGATACAAAATTCCTGTAAATACTCTAAGTACCCAGTGTGAGAGAAAATGAGTTTGATATTTGGAACCATGTACGTTTGAACACCATCTTTCTTTTAAAGTTATTTAAATTACCAGTTTATTCATCAAGTTTATTTCATTTTCAAGCTTTATTTACTTTTCTGCAAGTTATAGCTTTCGACAGTTCTTCTTGTTTTTGTTTAAAAACTTCAACTTTATTTTATTGTCTAAACTTAAACTTATTTTACTTTCAAAATCAAAGTTCTTAACACATTGACAGTATTGACGAAACAAACCATAAACCAATCACAAACACTAAGAATAGTTCGACAGAATAATTGCACATGTGTCCTAGGACTTGTTTGGTTGGTCCTGCAAGTAACCCAGTTTTCTGAGAAATTGGTTAACCAGAGGTTGTTCGCCAGAAATCACCGCGAACAATAATATATTATGATTTTTTGACTGAAGCATTTGGAAAAGAATCGTAGAATTAAATTTTCAGATGATTTTTTGCATGGACTTCCATCATAACCTTCTCTCGTAACATATATGAAGGATATGAAAAGTTTTGTATAGTTTCGTACAATCCTCGATTTAAATTTATTTTTGTTAGCAAAACTAGTATCAACTTGGGTATAATATATTATAATTTTTTGACCGAAAGTTGCATTTGGAAAAGTTTCATAGAATCAAATATTCAGATGATTTTTTGCATAGACTTCCATCATAACCTTCCCTAGTAACATATAGGAAGGATATGAAAAGTTTTGTATGGTTTCGTACAATCCTCGATTTAAATTTATTTTTTTGAGCAAAAATTGTATAAACTTGTGTATAATATATTATGATTTTTTGACAGAAACTTGCATCTGGAAAAGTTCCATAGAATCAAATTTTCAGATGATTTTTTGCATGGACTTCCATCATAACCACCCCTCGTAACATATTGGAAGGATATGAAATGTTTTTTATGGTTTCGTACAATCCTCGATTTAAATTTAATTTTTTGAGCAAAACTAATATAAATTTGTGTATAATATATTATGATTTTTTGACCGAAACTTGCATTTGGAAAAGTTTCGTAGAATCCAATTTTCAGATGATTTTTTACATCGACTTCCATCAAAACCTTCCCTCGTAACATATTGGAAGGATCTGAAAAGTTTTGTATGGTTTCGTACAATCCTCGATTTAAATTTATTTTTTTTAGCAAAACTAGTATAAACTTGTGTATAATATATTATCATTTTTTGAAAGAAATTTGCATTTGGAAAAGTTCTGTAGAATCAAATTTTCAGATGATTTTTTGCATGGCCTTCCATCATAACCATCCCTCGTAACATATAGGAAGGATATGAAAAGTTTTGTATGGTTTCGTACAATCCTCGATTAAAATTTTTTTTTGATCAAAACTAGTTTAAACTTGTGTATAATATATTATGATTTTTTAACCGAAACATGCATTTGAAAAAGTTTCGTAGAATCAAATTTTCAGATGATTTTTTTACATGGACTTCCATCAAAACCTTCCCTCGTAACATATAGGAAGGATCTGCAAAGTTTTGTATGGTTTCGTACAATCTTCGATTTAAATTTATTTTTTTGAGATAAACTAGTTTAAACTTGAGTATAATAATTATGATTTTTTGACCGAAACTTGCATTTGTAAAAGTTTCATAAAATCATATATTCAGATGATTTTTTGCATGGACTTCCATCAAAATCTTCCCTTGTAATATATAGGAAGGATATAAAAAGTGTTGTATCGTTTCGTACAGTCCTCTATTTAATTTTATTTTTTGAGCAAAACTAGTATAAACTTTTGTATAATATGTTATGATTTTTTGACCGAAACTTTTATTTGGAAAAGTTTCGCAGAATCAAATTTTCAGATGATTTTTTGCATGGACTTCCATCATAACCTTCTCTCGTAACATATATGAAGGATATCAAAAGTTTTGTATAGTTTCGTACAATCCTCGATTTAAATTTATTTTTGTTAGCAAAACTAGTATCAACTTGGGTATAATATATTATGATTTTTTGACCGAAACTTGCATTTGGAAAAGTTTCATAGAATCAAATATTCAGATGATTTTTTGCATGGACTTCCATCATAACCTTCCCTAGTAACATATAGGAAGGATATGAAAATTTTGTATGGTTTCGTACAATCCTCGATTTAAATTTATTTTTTTGAGCAAAACTAGTATAAACTTGTGTATAATATATTATGATATTTTGACAGAAACTTGCATTTGGAAAAGTTCCGTAAAATCAAATTTTCAGATGATTTTTTGCATGGACTTCCATCATAACCACCCCTCGTAACATATTGGAAGGATATGAAAAGTTTTTTTATGGTTTCGTACAATCCTCGATTTAAATTTAATTTTTTGAGCAAAACTAATATAAATTTGTGTATAATATATTATAATTTTTTGACCGAAACTTGCATTTGGAAAAGTTTCGTAGAATCCAATTTTCAGATGATTTTTTACATCGACTCCCATCAAAACCTTCCCTCGTAACATATTATAAGGATCTGAAAAGTTTTGTATGGTTTCGTACAATCCACGATTTAAATTTATTTTTTTGAGCAAAACTAGTATAAACTTGTGTATAATATATTATGATTTTTTGAAAGAAACTTGCATTTGGAAAAGTTCTGTAGAATCAAATTTTCAGATGATTTTTTGCATGGACTTCCATCATAACCATCCCTCGTAACATATAGGAAGGATATGAAAAGTTTTGTATGGTTTCGTACAATCCTCGATTTAAATTTTTTTAAAGCAAAACTAGTTTAAACTTGTGTATAATATATTATGATTTTTTAACCGAAACTTGCATTTGAAAAAGTTTCGTAGAATCAAATTTTCAGATGATTTTTTTACATGGACTTCCATCAAAACTTTCCCTCGTAACATATAGGAAGGATCTGCAAACTTTTGTATGGTTTCGTACAATCTTCGATTTAAATTTATTTTTTTGAGATAAACTAGTTTAAACTTGTGTATAATAATTATGAGTTTTGACCGAAACTTGCATTTGTAAAAGTTTCATAGAATCATATATTCAAATGATTTTTTGCATGGACTTCCATCAAAATCTTCCCTTGTAATATATAGGAAGGATATAAATAGTGTTGTATCGTTTCGTACAGTCCTCGATTTAATTTTATTTTTTGAGCAAAACTAGTATAAACTTTTGTATAATATATTATGATTTTTTGACCGAAACTTTTATTTGGAAAAGTTTCGCAGAATCAAATTTTCAGATGATTTTTTGCATGGACTTCCATCATAACCTTCTCTCGTAACATATATGAAGGATATGAAAAGTTTTGTATAGTTTCATACAATCCTCGATTTAAATTTATTTTTGTTAGCAAAACTAGTATCAACTTGGGTATAATATATTATGATTTTTTGACCGAAACTTGCATTTGGAAAAGTTTCATAGAATCAAATATTCAGTTGATATTTTGCATGGACTTCCATCATAACCTTCCCTAGTAACCTATAGGAAGGATATGAAAAGTTTTGTATGGTTTCATACAATCCTCGATTTAAATTTATTTTTTTGAGCAAAACTAGTATAAACTTGTGTATAATATATTATGATTTTTTGACAGAAACTTGCATTTGGAAAAGTTTCGTAGAATCAAATTTTCAGATGATTTTTTGCATGGACTTCCATCATAACCACCCCTCGTAACATATTGGAAGGATATGAAATTTTTTTTATGGTTTCGTACAATCCTCGATTTAAATTTAATTTTTTGAGCAAAACTAATATAAATTTGTGTATAATATATTATGATTTTTTGACCGAAACTTGCATTTGGAAAAGTTTCGTATAATCCAATTTTCAGATGATTTTTTACATCGACTCCCATCAAAACCTTCCCTCGTAACATATTGGAAGGATCTGAAAAGTTTTGTATGGTTTCGTACGATCCTCGATTTAAATTTATTTTTTTGAGCAAAACTAGTATAAACTTGTGTATAATATATTATCATTTTTTGAAAGAAACTTGCATTTGGAAAAGTTCTGTAGAATCAAATTTTCAGATGATTTTTTGCATGGACTTCCATCATAACCATCCCTCGTAACATATAGGAAGGATATGAAAAGTTTTGTATGTTTTCGTACAATCCTCGATTTAAATTTTCTTTTGAGCAAAACTAGTTTAAACTTGTGTATAATATATTATGATTTTTTAACCGAAACTTGCATTTGAAAAAGTTTCATAGAATCAAATTTTCAGATGATTTTTTTACATGGACTTCTATCAAAACCTTCCCTCGTAACATATAGGAAGGATCTGCAAAGTTTTGTATGGTTTCGTACAATCTTCGATTTAAATTTTTTTTTTGGGATAAACTAGTTTAAACTTGTGTATAATAATTATGATTTTTTGACCGAAACTTGCATTTGTAAAAGTTTCATAGAATCATATATTCAGATCATTTTTTGCATAGACTTCAATCAAAATCTTCCCTTGTAATATATAGGAAGGATATAAAAAGAGTTGTATCGTTTCGTACAGTCCTAGATTTAATTTTATTTTTTGAGCAAAACTAGTATAAACTTTTGTATAATATATTATGATTTTTTGACCGAAACTTTTATTTGGAAAAATTTCGCAGAATCAAATTTTCAGATGATTTTTTGCATGGACTTCCATCATAACCTTCCTTCGTAACATATAGGAAGGATCTGAGAAGTTTTGTATAGTTTTGTACATTCCTTGATTTAATATTATTTATTGAGCAAAACTAGTATAAACTTGTGTATAATATATTATGATTTTTTTTACCGAAATTTGCATTTGGAAAAATTTCGTAGATTCAAATTTTTAGATGATTTTTTGAATGGACTTCCATCATAACCTTCCCTAGTAACATATAGGAAGGATCTGAAAAGTTTTGTATCATTTGGTACAATCCTCGATTTAATTTGATTTTTTGAGCAAAACTAGTATAAACTTGTGTATAATATATTATGATTTTTTGACCTAAACTTGCATTTAGAAAAGTTTCGCAGAATCAAATTTTCAGATGATTTTTTGCATGGACTTCCATAATAACCTTCCCTCATAAAATATATAAATTATCTGAAAAGTTTTGTAGCATTTCGAGCACTCCTCGATTTAATTGATTTTTTGACCGAAACTAGTATAAACTAGTATATAATATATTATGATTTTTTGACAGAAACTAGCATTTGGAAAAGTTTCGTAGAATCATATTTCCGGATGCTTTTTTGCATGGACTTCCATCATAACCTTCCCTCATAACATAAATGAAGGATATGAAAAGTTTTGTATGGTTTCGGACAATCCTCATTTTAAATTTTTTTATAGCAAAACTAGTATAATCTTGTGTATAATATTATGATATTTTGACCGAAGCATTTGGAAAAGTTTCGTAGAATCAAATTTTCAGATGATGATTTTTTGCATGGACTTCCATCATAACCTTCCCTCGTAAGATATAGGAAGGATATGAAAAGTTTTGTATGGTTTCTTACAATCCTCGATTTAAATTTAAATTTTTGAGCAAAACTAGTATAAACTTGTGTAAAATATATTATGATTTTTTGACAGAAACTTGCATTTGGAAAACTTCCATAGAATCAAATTTTTAGATGATTTTTTGCACGGAATTCCATCATAACTATCCCTCGTAACATATAAGAAGGATATGTAAAGTTTTGTATGGTTTCGTACAATCCTCGATTTAAATTTATTTTTTTGGGCAAAACTAGTATAAACTTGTGTATAATATATTATGATTTTCTTGACCGAAACTTGCATTTGGAAAAGTTTTGTAGAATCAAATTTTCATATGATTTTTTGCATAGACTTCCATCAAAAACTTCCCTCGTAATATATATGAAGGATATAAAAAGTTTTGTATCGTTTCGTACAGTCATCGATTTAATTTGATTTTTTCACTAAAACTAGTATAAACTTGTGTATAATATTATGATTTTTTGACCGAATCATCTGGAAAAGTTTCATAGAATCAAATTTTCAGATGATTTTTTGCATGGGCTTCCATCATAACCTTACCTCGTAACATATAAGAAGGATCTGAAAAGTTTTATATGGTTTCGTACAGTCCTCGATTTAATTTGATTTTTTGAGCAAAACTAGTATTAACTTGTTTATAATATATTATGATTTTTTGACCGTAACTTGCATTTGGAAAAGTTTCGTAAAATAAAATTTTCAGATGATTTTTTGCATGGACTTCCATCATAACCTTCCCTCGTAACATATAGGAAGGATTTGAAAAGTTTTGTATCGTTTCGTATAGTCCTCGATTTAATCTGATATTTTGAGCAAAACTAGTATAAACTTGTGTGTAAATTATTATGATTTTTTGACCGAAACCTTCATTTGGAAAAGTTTCACAGAATACAATTTTCAGATGATTTTTTGCATGGACTTCCATCATAACCATCCCTCGTAACATATAAGAAGGATATGAAATGTGTTGTATGGTTTCGTACAATCCTCGATTAAAATTTTTTTTTTGGGCAAAACTAGTATAACCTTGTGTATAATATATTATGATTTTCTTGACCGAAACTTGCATTTGGAAAAGTTTCGTAGAATCAAATTTTCAGATGATTTTTTGCATGGACTTCCATCAAAACCTTCCCTCGTAATATATAGGAAGGATATATATTTTTTTGTATCGTTTCGTACGATTTTTTCACTAAAACTAGTATAAATTTGTGTATAATATTATGATTTTTTGACCGAAGCATCTGGAAAAGATTCGTAGAATCAAATTTTCAGATGATTTTTTGCATGGACTTCCATCATAACCTTACCTCGTAACATATAAGAAGGATCTAAAAAGTTTTGTATGGTTTCGTACAGTCCTCGATTTAATTTGATTTTTTTAGAAAAACTAGTATTAACTTGTTTATAATATATTATGATATTTTGACCGTAACTTGCATTTGGAAAAGTTTCGTAAAATCAAATTTTCAGATGATTTTTTGCATGGACTTCTATCATAACCTTCCCTCGTAACATATTGGAAGGATCTAAAAAGTTTTGTATCGTTTCGTACAGTCCTCGATTTAATATGATTTTTTGAGCAAAACTAGTATAAACTTTTGTATAATATATTATGATTTTTTGACAGAAACTTGCATTTGGAAAAGTTTCATAGAATCAAATTTTCAGATGATTTTTTGCATGGACTTCCATCATAACCTTCCCTCGCAACTTATAGGAAGAATATGAAAAGTTTTGTATGGTTTCGTACAATCCTCGATTTAAATTTTTTTTTTATAGCAAAACTAGTATAAACTTGTGTATAATATATTATGATTTTTTGACAGAAACTTGCATTTGGAAAAGTTTCGTAGAATCAAATTTTCGGATGATTTTTTGCATGGACTTCCATCATAACCTTCCCTCATAACATATATGAAGGATATGAAAAGTTTTGTATGGTTTCGTACAATCCTCGATTTAAATTTATTTTTTTAGCAAAACTAGTATAAACTTGTGTATAATATATTATGATTTTTTGACAGAAATTTGCATTTGGAAAAGTTCCGTAGAATCAAATTTTCAGATGATTTTTTGCATGGACTTCCATCATAACCATCTCTCGTAACATATCGGAAGGATATGATAAGTTTTTTATGGTTTCGTACAATCCTCGATTTAATTTGATTTTTTGAGCAAAACTAGTATAAACTTGTGTATAATATATTATGATTTTTGACCGAAGCATTTGGAAAAGTATCGTAGAATTAAATTTTCAGATGATTTTTTGCATGGACTTCCATCATAACCTTCTCTCGTAACATATATGAAGGATATGAAAAGTTTTGTATAGTTTCGTACAATCCTCGATTTAAATTTATTTTTGTCAGCAAAACTAGTATCAACTTGGGTATAATATATTATGATTTTTTGACCGAAACTTGCATTTGGAAAAGTTTCATAGAATCAAATATTCAGATGATTTTTTGCATGGACTTCCATCAAAATCTTCCCTTGTAATATATAGGAAGGATATAAAAAGTTTTGTATCGTTTCGTACAGTCCTCGATTTAATTTTATTTTTTGAGCAAAACTAGTATAAACTTTTGTATAATATATTATGATGTTTTGACCGAAATTTGCATTTGGAAAAATTTCGTAGATTCAAATTTTTAGATGATATTTTGAATGGACTTCCATCATAACCTTCCCTAGTAACATATAGGAAGGATCTGAAAAGTTTTGTATCATTTGGTACAATCCTCGATTTAATTTGATTTTTTGAGCAAAACTAGTATAAACTTGTGTATAATATATTATGACTTTTTAACCGAAACTTGCATTTGGAAAAGGTTCGCAGAATAATATTTTCAGATGATTTTTTGCATGGACTTCCATAATAACCTTCCCTCATAAAATATATAAATTATCTGAAAAGTTTTGTAGCATTTCGAGCATTCATCGATTTAATTGATTTTTTGACCGAAACTAGTATAAACTAGTATATAATATATTATTATTTTTTGATAGAAACTTGCATTTGGAAAAGTTTCGTAGAATCAAATTTTCGGATGCTTTTTTGCATGGACTTCCATTATAACCTTACCTCGTAACATAAATGAAGGATATGAAAAGTTTTGTATGGTTTCGTACAAACCTGAGTTTAAATTTTTTTTTGTAACAAAACTAGTATAAACTTGTGTAAAATATATTATGATTTTTTGACAGAAACTTGCATTTGGAAAAGTTCCGTAGAATCAAATTTTCAGATGATTTTTTGCCCTGACTTCCATCATAACCATCCCTCGTAACATATAAGAAGGATATGAAATGTTTTGTATGGTTTCGTACAATCCTCGATTAAATTTTTTTTTTGGGCAAAACTAGTATAAACTTGTGTATAATATATTATGATTTTCTTGACCGAAACTTGCATTTGGAAAAGTTTTCTAGAATCAAATTTTCAGATGATTGTTTGCATGGACTTCCATCAAAACCTTCCCTCGTAACATATAGGAAGGATATGATAAGTTTTGTATGGTTTCGTACAATCCTCGACTTAATTTGATTTTTTGAGCAAAACTAGTATAAACTTGTGTATAATATATTATGATTTTTTGACCGAAGCATTTGAAAAAGTATCGTAGAATTAAATTTTCAGATGATTTTTTGCATGGACTTCCATCATAACCTTCTCTCGTAACATATATGAAGGATATGAAAAGTTTTGTATAGTTTCGTACAATCCTCGATTTAAATTTATTTTTGTCAGCAAAACTAGTATCAACTTGGGTATAATATATTATGATTTTTTGACCGAAACTTGCATTTTGAAAAGATTCATAGAATCAAATATTCAGATGATTTTTTGCATGGACTTCCATCAAAATCTTCCCTTGTAATATATAGGAAGGATATAAAATGTTTTGTATCGTTTCATACAATCCTCGATTTAATTTTATTTTTTGAGCAAAACTGGTATAAAATTTTGTATAATATATTATGATTTTTTGACCGAAACTTGCATTTGGAAAAGTTTCGCAGAATCAAATTTTCAGATGATTTTTTGCATGGACTTCCATCGTAACCTTCCCTCGTAACATATAGGAAGGATCTGAGAAGTTTTATATAGTTTTGTACAATCCTTGATTTAATATTATTTATTGAGCAAAACTAGTATAAACTTGTGTATAATATATTATGATTTTTTTACCGAAATTTGCATTTGGAAAAATTTCGTAGATTCAAATTTTTAGATTATTTTTTGAATGGACTTCCATCATAACCTTCCCTAGTAACATATAGGAAGGATCTGAAAAGTTTTGTATCATTTGGTACAATCCTCGATTTAATTTGATTTTTTGAGCAAAACTAGTATAAACTTGTGTATAATATATTATGATTTTTTTACCGAAACTTGCATTTGGAAAAGGTTCGCAGAATAATATTTTCAGATGATTTTTTGCATTGACTTCCAAAATAACCTTCCCTCATAAAATATATAAATTATCTGAAAAGTTTTGTAGCATTTCGAGCATTCATCGATTAAATTGATTTTTTGACCGAAACTAGTATAAACTAGTATATAATATATTATTATTTTTTGATAGAAACTTGCATTTTGAAAAGTTTCGTAGAATCAAATTTTCGGATGCTTTTTTGCATGGACTTCCATCATAACCTTACCTCGTAACATAAATGAAGGATATGAAAAGTTTTGTATGGTTTCGTACAAACCTGAATTTAAATTTTTTTTTTTAACAAAACTAGTATAAACTTGTGTAAAATATATTATGATTTTTTGACAGAAACTTGCATTTGGAAAAGTTCCGTAGAATCAAATTTTCAGATGATTTTTTGCCCTGACTTCCATCATAACCATCCCTCGTAACATATAAGAAGGATATGAAATGTTTTGTATGGTTTCGTACAATCCTCGATTAAATTTTTTTTTTGGGGCAAAACTAGTATAAACTTGTGTATAATATATTATGATTTTCTTGACCGAAACTTGCATTTGGAAAAGTTTCGTAGAATCAAATTTTCAGATGATTGTTTGCATGGACTTCCATCAAAACCTTCCCTCGTAACATATAGGAAGGATATGATAAGTTTTGTATGGTTTCGTACAATCCTCGACTTAAGTTGATTTTTTGAGCAAAACTAGTATAAACTTGTGTATAATATATTATGATTTTTTGACCGAAGCATTTGGAAAAGTATCGTAGAATTAAATTTTCAGATGATTTTTTGCATGGACTTCCATCATAACCTTCTCTCGTAACATATATGAAGGATATGAAAAGTTTTGTATAGTTTCGTACAATCCTCGATTTAAATTTATTTTTGTTAGCAAAACTAGTATCAACTTGGGTATAATATATTATGATTTTTTGACCGAAACTTGCATTTGGAAAAGATTCATAGAATCATATATTCAGATGATTTTTTGCATGGACTTCCATCAAAATCTTCCCTTGTAATATATAGGAAGGATATAAAAAGTTTTGTATCGTTTCATACAGTCCTCGATTTAATTTTATTTTTTGAGCAAAACTGGTATAAACTTTTGTATAATATATTATGATTTTTTGACCGAAACTTGCATTTGGAAAAGTTTAGCAGAATCAAATTTTCAGATGATTTTTTGCATGGACTTCCATCATAACCTTCCCTCGTAACATATAGGAAGGATCTGAGAAGTTTTGTATAGTTTTGTACAATCCTTGATTTAATATTATTTATTGAGCAAAACTAATATAAACTTGTGTATAATATATTATGATTTTTTTACCATAATTTGCATTTGGAAAAATTTCGTAGATTCAAATTTTTAGATGATTTTTTGAATGGACTTCCATCATAACCTTCCCTAGTAACATATAGGAAGGATCTGAAAAGTTTTATATCATTTGGTACAATCCTCGATTTAATTTGTTTTTTTGAGAAAAACTAGTATAAACTTGTGTATAATATATTATGATTTTTTGACCGAAACTTGCATTTGGAAAAGTTTCAAAGAATAATATTTTCAGATGATTTTTTGCATGGACTTCTATAATAACCTTCCCTCATAAAATATATAAATTATCTGAAAAGTTTTGTAGCATTTCGAGCACTCATCGATTTAATTGATTTTTTGACCGAAACTAGTATAAACTAGTATATAATATATTATTATTTTTTGATAGAAACTTGCATTTGGAAAAGTTTCGTAGAATCAAATTTCCGGATGCTTTTTTGCATGGACTTCCATCATAACCTTACCTCGTAACATAAATGAAGTATATGAAAAGTTTTGTATGGTTTTGTACAAACCTCAATTTAAATTTTTCTTGTAGCAAAACTAGTATAAACTTGTGTAAAATATATTATGATTTTTTGACAGAAACTTGCATTTGGAAAAGTTCCGTAGAATCAAATTTTCAGATGATTTTTTGCATGGAATTCCATCATAACCATCCCTCGTAACATATAAGAAGGATATGAAAATTTTTGTATGATTTCTTACAATCCTCGATTTAAATTTATTATTTTGGGCAAAACTAGTATAAACTTGTGTATAATATATTATGATTTTCTTGACGGAAACTTGCATTCGGAAAAGTTTGGTAGAATCAAATTTTCATATGATTTTTTGCATGGACTTCCATCAAAAACTTCCCTCGTAATATATAGGAAGGATATAAAAAGTTTTGTATCGTTTCGTACAGTCCTCGATTTAATTTGATTTTTTCACTAAAACTAGTATAAACTTGTGTATAATATTATGATTTTTTGACCGAAGCTTCTGGAAAATTTCGTAGAATCAAATTTTAAGATGATTTTTTGCATGAGCTTCGATCATAACCTTACCTCATAACATATAAGAAGTATCTGAAAAGTTTTGTATGGTTTCATACAGTCCTCGATTTAATTTGATTTTTTGAGCAAAACTAGTATTAACTTGTTTATAATATATTATGATTTTTTGACCGTAACTTGCATTTGGAAAAGTTTCGTAAAATCAAAATTTCAGATGATTTTTTGCATGGACTTCCATCATAACCTTCCCTCGTAACATATAGGAAATATCTGAAAAGTTTTGTATCGTTTCGTACAGTCCTCGATTTAATCTGATTTTTTGAGCAAAACTAGTATAAACTTGTGTATAATATATTATGATTTTTTGACAGAAACTTGCATTTGGAAAAGTTCCGTAGAATCAATTTTTCAGATGATTTTTTGCATGGACTTCCATCATAACCTTCACTCGTAACATATAGGAAGGATATGAAAAGTTTTGTATCGTTTCGTACAATCCTCAATTTAATTTGATTTATTGAGCAAAACTAGTATAAACTTGTGTATAATATATTATGATTTTTTGACAGAAACATGTATTTGGAATAGTTCCGTAGAATCAAATTTTCAGATGATTTTTTGCATGGACTTCCATCATAACCTTCCCTCGTAACATAAAGGAAGGATATGAAAAGTTTTGTATGATTTCGTACAATCCTCGATTTAAATTTATTTGTTTGAGCAAAACTAGTATATACTTGTGTATAATATATTATGATTTTTTGACAGAAACTTGCATTTGGAAAAGTTCCGTAGAATCAAATTTTCAGATGATTTTTTGCATGGACTTCCATCATAATCATCCCTCGTAACATATAGGAAGGATATGATAAGTTTTATATTTTTTCATACAATCCTCGATTTAAATTTATCTTTTTGAGCAAAAAAAGTATAAAATTGTGTATAATATATTATGATTTTTTGAAAGAAACTTGCATTTGGAAAAGATCCGTAGAATTAAATTTTCAGATGATTTTTTGCATGGACTTCCATCATAACCATCCCTCGTAACATATAGGAAGGATATGATAAGTTTTGTATGGTTTCGTACAATGCTCGATTTAAATTTATTTTTTTGAGCAAAACTAGTATAAACTTGTGTATAATATATTATGAATTTTTGACCGAAACTTGCATTTGGAAAAGTTTCGTAGAATCAAATTTTCAGATGATTTTTTACATGGACTTCCATCAAAACCTTCCTCGTAACTTATAAGAAGGATTTGAAAAGTTTTTGTATGGGTTCGTACAATCTTCGATTTAAATTTATTTTTTTGAGCAAAACTAGTATAAACTTGTGTATAATATATTTTGATTTTTTGACAGAAACTTGCATTGGTAAAAGTTTCGTAGAATCAAATTTTCATATGATTTTTTGCATGGACTTCCATCAAAACCTTCCCTCGTATCATATAGGAAGGATATAAAAAGTTTTGTATCTTTTCGTACAGTCCTCAATTTAATTTGATTTTTTCACTAATACTAGTATAAACTTGTTTATAATATTATGATTTTTTGACCAAAGCATCTGGAAAAGTTTCGTAGAATCAAATTTTCAGATGATTTTTTGCATGGAATTCCATCATAACCTTACCTCGTAACATATAGGAAGGATCTGAAAAGTTTTGTATGGTTTCGTACAATACTCTATTTAATTTAATTTTTTGAGCAAAACTAGTATAAACTTGTGTATAATATTATGATTTTTTGATTGAAGCATTTGGAAAAGTTTCGTAGAATCAAATTTTCAGATGATTTTTTGCATGGACTTCCATCATAACCTTCCCTCGTAACATATAGGAAGGATCAGAAAAGTTTTGTATGGTTTCGTACAGTCCTCGATTTAATTTAATTTTTTGAGCAAAACTAGTATAAACTTGTGTATAATATATTATGATTTTTTGACAGAAACTTGCATTTGGAAAAGTTCCGTAGAATCAAATTTTCAGGTGATTTTTTGCATGGACTTCCATCATAACCATCCCTCGTAACATATAGGAAGGATATGATAACTTTTGTATGGTTTCGTACAATCCTCGATTTAATTTGATTTTTTGAGCAAAACTAGTATAAACTTGTGTATAATATATTATTATTTTTTGACCGAAGCATTTGGAAAAGTATCGTTGAATTAAATTTTCAGATGATTTTTTGCATGAACTTCCATCATAACCTTCTCTCGTAACATATATGAAGGATATGAAAAGTTTTGTATAGTTTCGTACAATCCTCGATTTAAATTTATTTTTGTTAGCAAAACTAGTATAAACTTGGGTATAATATATTATGCTTTTTTGACCGAAACTTGCATTTGGAAAAGTTTCATATAATCAAATATTCAGATGATTTTTTGCATGGACTTCCATCAAAATCTTCCCTTGTAATATATAGGAAGGATATAAAAAGTTTTGTATCGTTTCGTACAGTCCTTGATTTAATTTTATTTTTTGAGCAAAACTAGTATAAACTTTTGTATAATATATTATGATTTTTTTACCGAAACTTGCATATGGAAAAGTTTCGCAGAATCAAATTTTCAGATGATTTTTTGCATGGACTTCCATCATAACCTTCCCTCGTAACATATAGGAAGGATCTGAGAAGTTTTGTATAGTTTTTTACAATCCTTGATTTAATATTATTTATTGAGCAAAACTAGTATAAACCTGTGTATAATATATTATGATTTTTTTACCGAAATTTGCATTTGGAAAAATTTCGTAGATTCAAAATTTTAGATGATTTTTTGAATGGACTTCCATCATAACCTTCCCTAGTAACATATAGGAAGGATCTGAAAAGTTTTGTATCATTTGGTACAATCCTCGATTTAATTTGATTTTTTGAGCAAAACTAGTATAAACTTGTGTATAATATATTATGATTTTTTGACCGAAACTTGCATTTGGAAAAGTTTCTCAGAATAACATTTTCAGATGATTTTTTGCATGGACTTCCATAATAACCTTCCCTCATAAAATATATAAATTATCTGAAAAGTTTTGTAGCATTTCGAGCACTCATCGATTTAATTGATTTTTTGACCGAAACTAATATAAACTAGTATATAATATATTATTATTTTTTGATAGAAAGTTGCATTTGGAAAAGTTTCGTAGAATCAAATTTTCGGATGCTTTTTTGCATGGACTTCCATCATAACCTTACCTCGTAACATAAATGAAGGATATGAAAAGTTTTGTATGGTTTCGTACAAACCTCAATTTAATTTTTTTTGTAGCAAAACTAATATAAACTTGTGTAAAATATATTATGATTTTTTGACAGAAACTTGCATTTGGAAAAGTTCCGTAGAATCAAATTTTCAGATGATTTTTTGCATGGAATTCCATCATAACCATCCTTCGTAACATATAAGAAGGATATGAAAATTTTTGTATGATTTCTTACAATCCTCGATTTAAATTTATTTTTTTGGGCAAAACTAGTATAAACTTGTGTATAATATATTATGATTTTCTTGACCGAAACTTGCATTTGGAAACGTTTCGTAGAATCAAATTTTCATATGATTTTTTGCATGGATTTCCATCAAAAACTTCCCTCGTAATATATACGAAGGATATAAAAAGTTTTTAATCGTTTCGTACAGTCCTCGATTTAATTTGATTTTTTCACTAAAACTATTATAAACTTGTGTATAATATTATGATTTTTTGACCTAAGCATCTGGAAAATTTCGTAGAATCAAATTTTTGGATGATTTTTTGCATGAGCTTCGATCATAACCTTACCTCATAACATATAAGAAGTATCTGAAAAGTTTTGTACGGTTTCATACAGTCCTCGATTTAATTTGATTTTTTGAGCAAAACTAGTATTAACTTGTTTATATTATATTATGATTTTTTGACCATAACTTGCATTTGGAAAAGTTTCGTAAAATCAAAATTTCAGATTATTTTTTGCATGGACTTCCATCATAACCTACCCTCGTAACATATAGGAAATATCTGAAAAGTTTTGTATCGTTTCGTACAGTCCTCGATTTAATCTGATTTTTTGAGCAAAACTAGTATAAACTTGTGTATAATATATTATGATTTTTTGACAGAAACTTGCATTTGGAAAAGTTCCGTAGAATCAATTTTTCAGATGATTTTTTGCATGGACTTCCATCATAACCTTCCCTCGTAACATATAGGAAGGATATGAAAAGTTTTGTATGGTTTCGTACAATCCTCAATTTAAATTTATTTGTTTGAGCAAAACTAGTATAAACTTGTGTATAATATATTATGATTTTTTGACAGAAACTTGCATTTAGAAAAGTTCCGTAGAATCGAATTTTAAGATGATTTTTTGCATAGACTTCCATCATAATCATCCCTCGTAACATATAGGAAGGATATGATAAGTTTTGTATTGTTTCGTACAATCCTCGATTTAAATTTATTTTTTTGAGCAAAAAAAGTATAAACTTGTGTATAATATATTATCATTTTTTGACAGAAACTTGCATTTGGAAAAGTTCCGTAGAATTAAATTTTCAGATGATTTTTTGCATGGACTTCCAGCATAACCATCCCTCGTAACATATAGGAAGGATATGATAAGTTTTGTATGGTTTCGTACAATCCTCGATTTAAATTTATTTTTTTGAGCAAAACTAGTATAAACTTGTGTATAATATATTATGAATTTTTGACCAAAACTTGCATTTGGAAAAGTTTCGTAGAATCAAATTTTCAGATGATTTTTTACATGGACTTCCATCAAAACCTTCCTCGTAACTTATAGGAAGGATTTGAAAAGTTTTTGTATGGTTTCGTACAATCTTCGATTTAAATTTATTTTTTTGAGCAAAACTAGTATAAACTTGTGTATAATATATTTTGATTTTTTGACCGAAACTTGCATTTGGAAAAGTTTCGTAGAATCAAATTTTCATATGATTTTTTGCATGGATTTCCATCAAAACCTTCCCTCGTATCATATAGGAAGGATATAAAAAGTTTTGTATCTTTTCGTACAGTCCTCAATTTAATTTGATTTTTTCACTAATACTAGTATAAACTTGTTTATAATATTATGATTTTTTGACCAAACCATCTGGAAAAGTTTCGTAGAATCAAATTTTCAGATGATTTTTTTGCATGGACTTCCATCATAACCTTACCTCGTAACATATAGAAAGGATCTGAAAAGTTTTGTATGGTTTCGTACAGTCCTCGATTTAATTTAATTTTTTGAGCAAAACTAGTATAAACTTGTGTATAATATTATGATTTTTTGATTGAAGCATTTGGAAAAGTTTCGTAGAATCAAATTTTCAGATGATTTTTTGCATGGACTTCCATCATAACCTTCCCTCGTAACATATAGGAAGGATCAGAAAAGTTTTGTATGGTTTCGTACAGTCCTCGATTTAATGTAATTTTTTGAGCAAAACTAGTATAAACTTGTGTATATATTATGATTTTTTGACCGAAACTTGCATTTTGAAAAGTTTCGTAGAATCAAATTTTCGGATGATTTTTTGCATGGACTTCCATCATAAACTTCCCTCGTAAAATATAACAAGGATCTAAAAAGTTTTGTATCGTTTCTTACAATCCTCGATTTAATTTGATTTTTTGAGAAAAATTAGTACAAACTTGTGTGTAATATATTATGATTTTTTGACCGAAACTTGCATTTGGAAAAGTTTCGCAGGATACAATTTTCAGATGATTTTTTTTATGGACTTCCATCATAACCTTCCCTCATAACATATAGGATGGATCTAAAAAGTTTTATATGGTTTCATACAGTCCTCAATTTAATTAGATTTTTTGAGCAAAACTAGTATAAACTTGTGTATAATATATTATGATTTTTTGAACGAAACTTGCATTTGGAAAAGTATCGTAGAATCAAATTTTCGGATGATTTTTTGCTTGGATTTCTATCAAAACCTTCCCTCGTAATATATAGGTAGGATCTGAAATGTTTTGTATCGTTTCGTACAGTCCTCGATTTAATTTAAATTTTTGAGCAAAACTAGTATAAACTTTTGTATAATATATTATGATTTTTTGACCGAAACTTGCATTTGGAAAAGTTTCGCAGAATCAAATTTTCAGATGATTTTTTGCATGAACTTCCATCATAACCTTCCCTCGTAACATATAGGAAGGATCTGAAAAGTTTTGTATTGTTTCGTATAATCCTCGATTTAATTTGATTTTTTGAGCAAAACTGGTATAAACTTGTGTATAATATATTATGATTTTCTGACAGAAACTTGCATTTGGAATAGTTCCGTAGAATCAAATTTTCAGATGATTTTTTGCATGGACTTCCATCATAACCTTCGCTAGTAATATATAGGAAGGATATGAAAAGTTTTGTATGGTTTCGTACAATCCTCGATTTAAATTTATTTGTTTGAGCAAAACTAGTATAAACTTGTGTATAATATATTATGATTTTTTGACAGAAACTTGCATTTGGAAAAGTTCCGTAGAATCAATTTTCAGATGATTTTTTGCATGGACTTCCATCATAACCATCCCTCGTAACATATAGGAAGGATATGATAAGTTTTGTATGGTTTCGTGCAATCCTCGATTTAATTTGATTTTTTGAGCAAAACTAGTGTAAACTTGTGTATAATATATTATTATTTTTTGACCGAAGCATTTGGAAAAGTATCGTAGAATTAAATTTTCAGATGATTTTTTGCATGGACTTCCATCATAACCTTCTCTCGTAACATATATGAAGGATTTGAAAAGTTTTGTATAGTTTCGTACAATCCTCGATTTAAATTTATTTTTGTTAGCAAAACTAGTATCAACTTGGGTATAATATATTATGATTTTTTGACCGAAACTTGCATTTGGAAAAGTTTCATATAATTAAATATTCAGATGATTTTTTGCATGGACTTCAATCAAAATCATCCCTTGTAATATATAGGAAGGATATAAAACGTTTTGTATCGTTTCGTACAGTCCTTGATTTAATTTTATTTCTTGAGCAAAACTAGTATAAAGTTTTGTATAATATATTATGATTTTTTGACCGAAACTTGCATTTGGAAAAGTTTCGCAGAATCAAATTTTCAGACGATTTTTTGCATGGACTTCCATCATAACCTTCCCTCGTAACATATAAGAAGGATCTGAGAAGTTTTGTATAGTTTTTTACAATCCTTGATTTAATATTATTTATTGAGCAAAACTAGTATAAACTTGAGTATAATATATTATGATTTTTTTACCGAAATTTGCATTTGGAAAAATTCAGTAGATTCAAAATTTTAGATGATTTTTTGAATGGACTTCCATCATAACCTTCCCTAGTAACATATAGGAAGGATCTGAAAAGTTTTGTATCATTTGGTACAATCCTCGATTTAATTTGATTTTTTGAGCAAAACTAGTATAAAATTGTGTATAATATATTATGATTTTTTGACCGAAACTTGCATTTGGAAAAGTTTCTCAGAATAATATTTTCAGATGATTTTTTGCATGGACTTCCATAATAACCTTCCCTCATAAAATATATAAATTATCTGAAAAGTTTTGTAGCATTTCGAGCACTCATCGATTTAATTGATTTTTTGACCGAAACTAGTATAAACTAGTATATAATATATTATTATTTTTTGATAGAAACTTGCATTTGGAAAAGTTTCGTAGAATCAAATTTCCGGATGCTTTTTTGCATGGACTTCCATCATAACCTTACCTCGTAACATAAATGAAGGATATGAAAAGTTTTGTATGGTTTCGTACAAACCTCAATTTAATTTTTTTTTGTAGCAAAACTAGTATAAGCTTATGTAAAATATATTATGATTTTTTGACAGAAACTTGCATTTGGAAAAGTTCCGTAGAATCAAATTTTCAGATGATTTTTTGCATGGAATTCCATCATAACCATCCCTCGTAACATATAAGAAGGATATGAAAAATTTTGTATGTTTTCTTACAATCCTCGATTTAAATTTATTTTTTTGGGCAAAACTAGTATAAACTTGTGTATAATATATTATGATTTTCTTGACCGAAACTTGCATTTGGAAACGTTTCGTAGAATCAAATTTTTATATGATTTTTTGCATGGATTTCCATCAAAAACTTCCCTCGTAATATATAGGAAGGATATAAAAAGTTTTGTATCGTTTCGTACAGTCCTCGATTTAATTTGATTTTTTCACTAAAACTAGTATAAACTTGTGTATAATATTATGATTTTTTGACCGAAGCATCTGGAAAATTTCGTAGAATCAAATTTTCAGATGATTTTTTGCATGAGCTTCGATCATAACGTTACCTCATAACATATAAGAAGTATCTGAAAAGTTTTTGTATGGTTTCATACAGTCCTCGATTTAATTTGATTTTTTGAGCAAAACTAGTATTAACTTGTTTATAATATATTATGATTTTTTGACCGTAACTTGCATTTGGAAAAGTTTCGTAAAATCAAAATTTCAGATGATTTTTTGCATGGACTTCCATCATAACCTACCCTCGTAACATATAGGAAATATCTGAAAAGTTTTGTATCGTTTCGTACAGTCCTCGATTTAATTTGAATTTTTGAGCAAAACTAGTATAAACTTTTGTATAATATATTATGATTTTTTGACAGAAACTTGCATTTGGAAAAGTTCCGTAGAATCAATTTTTCAGATGATTTTTTGCATGGACTTCCATCATAACCTTCCCTCGTAACATATAGGAAGGATATGAAAAGTTTTGTATCGTTTCGTACAATCCTCAATTTAATTTGGTTTATTGAGCAAAACTAGTATAAACTTGTGTATAATATATTATGATTTTTTGACAGAAACATGCATTTGGAATAGTTCCGTAGAATCAAATTTTCAGATGATTTTTTGCAAAGACTTCCATCATAACCTTCCCTCGTAACATATAGGAAGGATATGAAAAGTTTTGTATGGTTTCGTACAATCCTCAATTTAAATTTATTTGTTTGAGCAAAACTAGTATAAACTTGTGTATAATATATTATGATTTTTTGACAGAAACTTGCATTTGGAAAAGTTCCGTAGAATCAAATTTTCAGATGATTTTTTGCATAGACTTCCATCATAATCATCCCTCGTAACATATAGGAAGGATATGATAAATTTTGTATGGTTTCGTACAATCCTCGATTTAAATTTATTTTTTTGAGCAAAACTAGTATAAACTTGTGTATAATATATTATGATTTTTTGACAGAAACATGCATTTGGAATAGTTCCGTAGAATCAAATTTTCAGATGATTTTTTGCATGGACTTCCATCATAACCTTCCCTCGTAACATATAGGAAGGATATGAAAAGTTTTGTATGGTTTCGTACAATCCTCGATTTAAATTTATTTGTTTGAGCAAAACTAGTATAAACTTATGTATAATATATTATGATTTTTTGACAGAAACTTGCATTTGGAAAAGTTCCGTAGAATCAAATTTTCAGATGATTTTTTGCATAGACTTCCATCATAATCATCCCTCGTAACATATAGGAAGGATATGATAAGTTTTGTATGGTTTCGTACAATCCTCGATTAACATTTATTTTTTTGAGCAAAAAAAGTATAAACTTGTGTATAATATATTATGATCTTTTGACAGAAACTTGCATTTGGAAAAGTTCCGTAGAATTAAATTTTCAGATGATTTTTTGCATGGACTTCCATCATAACCATCCCTCGTAACATATAGGAAGGATATGATAAGTTTTGTATGGTTTCGTACAATCCTCGATTTAAATTTATTTTTTTGAGCAAAACTAGTATAAACTTGTGTATAATATATTATGAATTTTTGACCGAAACTTGCATTTGGAAAAGTTTCGTAGAATCATATTTTCAGATAATTTTTTACATGGACTTCCATTAAAACCTTCCTCGTAACTTATAGGAAGGATTTGAAAAGTTTTTGTATGGTTTCGTACAATCTTCGATTTAAGTTTATTTTTTTGAGCAAAACTAGTATAAACTTGTGTATAATATATTTTGATTTTTTGACCGAAACTTGCATTTGGAAAAGTTTCGTAGAATCAAATTTTCATATGATTTTTTGCATGGACTTCCATCAAAACCTTCCCTCGTATCATATAGGAAGGTTATAAAAATTTTTGTATCTTTTTGTACATTCCTCAATTTAATTTGATTTTTTCACTAATACTAGTATAAACTTGTTTATAATATTATGATTTTTTGACCAAAGCATCAGGAAAAGTTTCGTAGAATCAAATTTTCAGATGATTTTTTGCATGGACTTCCATCATAACCTTACCTCGTAACATATAGGAAGGATCTGAAAAGTTTTGTATGGTTTCGTACAGTCCTCGATTTAATTTAATTTTTTGAGCAAAACTAGTATAAACTTGTGTATAATATTATGATTTTTTGACAGAAACATGCATTTGGAATAGTTCCGTAGAATCAAATTTTCAGATGATTTTTTGCATGGACTTCCATCATAACCTTCCCTCGTAACATATAGGAAGGATATGAAAAGTTTTGTATGGTTTCGTACAATCCTCGATTTAAATTTATTTGTTTGAGCAAAACTAGTATAAACTTGTGTATAATATATTATGATTTTTTGATTGAAGCATTTGGAAAAGTTTCGTAGAATCAAATTTTCAGATGATTTTTTGCATGGACTTCCATCATAACCTTCCGTCGTAACATATAGGAAGGATCAGAAAAGTTTTGTATGGTTTCGTACAGTCCTCGATTTAATTTATTTTTTTGAGCAAAACTAGTATAAACTTGTGTATATATTATGATTTTTTGACCGAAACATGCATTTTGAAAAGTTTCGTAGAATCAAATTTTCGGATGATTTTTTGCATGGACTTCCATCATAACCTTCCCTCGTAACATATAGGAAGGATATGAAAAGTTTTGTTTGGTTTCGTACAATCCTCGATTTAAATTTATTTGTTTGAGCAAAACTAGTATAAACTTGTGTATAATATATTATGATTTTTTGATTGAAGCATTTGGAAAAGTTTCGTAGAATCAAATTTTCAGATGATTTTTTGCATGGACTTCCATCATAACCTTCCGTCGTAACATATAGGAAGGATCAGAAAAGTTTTGTATGGTTTCGTACAGTCCTCGATTTAATTTAATTTTTTGAGCAAAACTAGTATAAACTTGTTTATATATTATGATATTTTGACCGAAACATGCATTTTGAAAAGTTTCGTAGAATCAAATTTTCGGATGATTTTTTGCATGGACTTCCATCATAAACTTCCCTCATAAAATATAACAAGGATCTAAAAAGTGTTGTATCGTTTCGTACAATCCTCGATTTAATTTGATTTTTTGAGAAAAATTAGTACAAACTTGTTTGTAATATATTATGATTTTTTGACCGAAACTTGCATTTGGAATAGTTTCGCAGGATACAATTTTCAGATGATTTTTTGCATGGACTTCCATCATAACCTTCCCTCATAACATATAGGATGGATCTAAAAAGTTTTATATGGTTTCATACAGTCCTCGATTTAATTTGATTTTTTGAGCACAACTAGTATAAACTTTTGTATAATATATTATGATTTTTTGACCGAAACTTGCATTTGGAAAAGTTTCGCAGAATCAAATTTTCAGATGATTTTTTGCATGAACTTCCATCATAACCTTCCCTCGTAACATATAGGAAGGATCTGAAAAGTTTTGTATCGATTCGTACAATCCTCGGTTTAATTTGATTTTTTGAGCAAAACTAGTATAAACTTGTGTGTAATATATTATGATTTTCTGACAGAAACTTGCATTTGGAAAAGTTTCGCAGGATACAATTTTCA
This sequence comes from Lathyrus aphaca, assembly GCA_963966055.1. Classification (NCBI taxonomy): domain Eukaryota; kingdom Viridiplantae; phylum Streptophyta; class Magnoliopsida; order Fabales; family Fabaceae; genus Lathyrus; species Lathyrus aphaca. The sequence continues at coordinate 595,001,247 of OZ014520.1, read as the reverse complement.
GATGATTTTTTGCATGGACTTCCATCATAACCTTCCCTCATAACATATAGGATGGATCTAAAAAGTTTTATATGGTTTCATACAGTCCTCGATTTAATTTGATTTTTTGAGCAAAACTAGTATAAACTTGTGTATAATATATTATGATTTTTTGACCGAAACTTGCATTTGGAAAAGTATCGTAGAATCAAATTATCGGTTGATTTTTTGCATGGAATTCTATCAAAACCTTCCCTCGTAATATATAGGTAGGATCTGAAATGTTTTGTATCGTTTCGTACAGTCCTCGATTTAATTTGAATTTTTGAGCAAAACTAGTATAAACTTTTGTATAATATATTATGATTTTTTGACCGAAACTTGCATTTGGAAAAGTTTCGCAGAATCAAATTTTCAGATGATTTTTTGCATGGACTTCCATCATAACCTTCCCTCGTAACATATAGGAAGGATTTGAAAAGTTTTGTATCGTTTCGTACAATCCTCGATTTAATTTGATTTTTTGAGCAAAACTAGTATAAACTTGTGTATAATAAATTATGATTTTTTGACAGAAACTTGCATTTGGAAAAGTTCCGTAGAATCAAATTTTCAGATGATTTTTTGCACGGACTTCCATCATAACCATCCCTCGTAACATATAGGAAGGATATGATAAGTTTTGTATGGTTTCGTACAATCCTCGATTTAATTTGATTTTTTGAGCAAAACTAGTATAAACTTGTGTATAATATATTATGATTTTTTGACCGAAGCATTTGGAAAAGTATCGTAGAATTAAATTTTCAGATGATTTTTTGCATGGACTTCCATCATAACCTTCTCTCGTAACATATATGAAGGATATGAAAAGTTTTGTATAGTTTCGTACAATCCTCGATTTAAATTTATTCTTGTTAGCAAAACTAGTATCAACTTGGGTATAATATATTATGATTTTTTGACCGAAACTTGCATTTGGAAAAGTTTCATATAATCAAATATTCAGATGATTTTTTGCATGGACTTCCATCAAAATCTTCCCTTGTAATATATAGGAAGGATATAAAAAGTTTTGTATCGTTTCGTACAGTCCTTGATTTAATTTTATTTTTTGAGCAAAACTAGTATAAACTTTTGTATAATATATTATGATTTTTTGACCGAAACTTGCATTTGGAAAAGTTTCGCATAATCAAATTTTCAGATGATTTTTTGCATGGACTTCCATCATAACCTTCCCTCGTAACATATAGGAAGGATCTGAGAAGTTTTGTATAGTTTTGTACAATCCTTGATTTAATATTATTTATTGAGCAAAACTAGTATAAACTTGTGTATAATATTTTATGATTTTTTTTACCGAAATTTGCATTTGGAAAAATTTCGTAGATTCAAATTTTTAGATTATTTTTTGAATGGACTTCCATCATAACCTTCCCTAGTAACATATAGGAAGGATTTGAAAAGTTTTGTATCATTTGGTACAGTCCTCGATTTAATTTGATTTTTTGAGCAAAACTAGTATAAACTTTTGTATAATATATTATGATTTTTTGACCGAAACTTGAATTTGGAAAAGTTTCGCAGAATCAAATTTTCTGATGATTTTTTGCATGAACTTCCATCATAACCTTCCCTCGTAACATATAGGAAGGATCTGAAAAGTTTTGTATCGTTTCGTACAATCCTCGATTTAATTTGATTTTTTGAGCAAAACTAGTATAAACTTGTGTATAATATATTATGATTTTCTGACAGAAACTTGCATTTGGAATAGTTCCGTAGAATCAAATTTTCAGATGATTTTTTGCATGGACTTCCATCAAAACCTTCCCTCGTAACATATAGGAAGGATATTAAAAGTTTTGTATGGTTTCGTACAATCCTCGATTTAAATTTATTTGTTTGAGCAAAACTAGTATAAACTTGTGTATAATATATTATGATTTTTTGACAGAAACTTGCATTTGGAAAAGTTCCGTAGAATCAAATTTTCAGATGATTTTTTGCATGGACTTCCATCATAACCATCCCTCGTAACATATAGGAAGGATATGATAAGTTTTGTATGGTTTCGTACAATCCTCGATTTAAATTTATTTTTTTGAGCAAAACAAGTATAAACTTGTATATAATATATTATGATTTTTTGACAGAAACTTGCATTTGGAAAAGTTCCGTAGAATTAAATTTTCAGATGATTTTTTGCATGGACTTCCATCATAACCATCCCTCGTAACATATAGGAAGGATATGAGAAGTTTTGTATTGTTTCGTACAATCCTCGATTTAAATTTATTTTTTTGAGCAAAACTAGTATAAACTTGTGTATAATATATTATGAATTTTTGACCGAAACTTGCAATTGGAAAAGTTTCGTAGAATCAAATTTTCAGATGATTTTTTACATGGACTTCCATCAAAACCTTCCTCGTAACTTATAGGAAGGATTTGAAAAGTTTTTGTATGGTTTCGTACAATCTTCGATTTAAATTTATCTTTTTGAGCAAAACTAGTATAAACTTGTGTATAATATTATGATTTTTTGATTGAAGCATTTGGAAAAGTTTCGTAGAATCAAATTTTCAGATGATTTTTTACATGGACTTCCATCATAACCTTCCCTCGTAACATATAGGAAGGATCAGAAAAGTTTTGTATGGTTTCGTACAGTCTTCGATTTAATTTAATTTTTTGAGCAAAACTAGTATAAACCATTGTATATATTATGATTTTTTGACAGAAACTTGCATTTTGAAAAGTTTCCTAGAATCAAATTTTCGGATGATTTTTTGCATGGACTTCCATCATAAACTTCCCTCGTAAAATATAAAAATGATCTAAAAAGTTTTGTATCGTTTTGTACAATCCTCGATTTAATTTGATTTTTTGAGAAAAATTAGTACAAACTTGTGTGTAATATATTATAATTTTTTGACCGAAACTTGCATTTGGAAAAGTTTCGCAGGATACAATTTTCAGATGATTTTTTGCATGGACTTCCATCATAACCTTCCCTCATAACATATAGGATGGATCTAAAAAGTTTTAAATGGTTTCATACAGTCCTCGATTTAATTTGATTTTTTGAGCAAAACTAGTATAAATTTGTGTATAATATATTATGATTTTTTGACCGAAACTTGCATTTGGAAAAGTATCGTAGAATCAAATTTTTGCATGGACTTCTATCAAAACCTTCCCTCGTAATATATAGGTAGGATATGAAACGTTTTGTATGGTTTCGTACAATCCTCGATTTAAATTTAATTTTTTGAGCAAAACTAGTATAAACTATTGTATAATATATTATGATTTTTTGACAGAAACTTGCATTTGGAAAAGTTCCGTAGAATCAAATTTTTATATGATTTTTTGCATGGACTTCCATCAAAACCTTCCCTCGTATCATATAGGAAGGATATGATAAGTTTGACCGAAACTATAATAAACTAGTGTATTGTATATTATGATTTTTTGTCCGAAACTTTAATTTGGAAAAGTTTCGTAGAATGTAATTTTAAGATAATTTTGTGCATGGACATTCATCATAACCTTCCCTCGTAACATATAGGAAGGATCTGAAAAGTTTTATATCGTTTCATAGAGTGCTCGATTTAATTTGACTTTTTGTGCAAAACTATTATAAACTTGTGTATAATATATTTTGATTTTTTGACCGAAACTTGAATTTGGAAAAGTTTCGTAGAATCTAATTTTCAGATAATTTTGTGAAGGGACTTCAATCATAACCTTCCCTCGTAACATATAGGAAGGATCTGAAAAGTTTTATATCATTTCATACAGTCCTCGATTTAATTTACTTTTTGAGCAAAACTATTATAAACTAGTGTATAATATATCATGATTTTTTGACCGAAACTTGCATTTGGAAAAGTTTTGTAGAATCATATTTTCAGATGATTTTTTGCATGGACTTCCATCATAACCATCCCTCGTAACATATAGGATGGATCTGAAAAGTTTAATATAGTTTCGTACTGTCCTCGATTTAATTTGACTTTTTGAGCAAAACTATTATAAACTTGTGTATAATATATTATGATTTTTAGAAGAAAACTTGCATTTGGAAAAGTTTCGTAGAATCAAATTTTCAGATGATTTTTTTCATGGACTTCCATCATAGCCAACCCTCGTAACATATAGGAAGGATCTGAAAAGTTTTATATCGTTTCCTACAGTCCTCGATTTAATTTGATTTATTGAGCAAAACTAGTATAAACTTGTGTATAATATATTATGATTTTTTGACGGAAAATTGAATTTGGAAAAGTTTTGCAGAATCAAATTTTCAGATGATTTTTTGCATGGACTTCCATCTTAACCTTCCCTCATAAAATATATAAATTATCTGAAAAGTTTTGTAGCATTTCGAGGACTCCTCTGTTTAATTGATTTTTTTTGACTGAAACTAGTATAAACCAGTGTATAATATATTATAATTTTTTGACCGAAACTTGAATTTGGAAAAGTTTCGTAGAATCTAATTTTCAGATAATTTTGTGCAAGGATTTCCATCATAACCTTCCCTCGTAACATATAGGAAGGATCTGAAAAGTTTTATATCGTTTCATACAGTCCTCGATTTAATTTGACTTTTTGAGCAAAACTATTATAAACTAGTGTATAATATATTATGATTTTTTGACGGAAAATTGCATTTGGAAAAGTTTTGTAGAATCATATTTACAGATGATTTTTTGCATGGAGTTCCATCATAACCATCCCTCGTAACATATAGGCAGGATCTGAAAAGTTTATTATAGTTTCATACTTTCTTCGATTTAATTTGATTTATTGAGCAAAACTAGTATAAACTTGTGTATAATATATTATGATTTTTTGACCAAAACTTGCATTTGGAAAAGTTTCCCAGAATCAAATTTTCAAATGATTTTTTGCATGGACTTCCATCTTAACCTTCCCTCATAAAATATATAAATTATCTGTAAAGTTTTGTAGCATTTCGAGCAATCCTCAGTTTAATTGAGTTTTTGACCGAAACTAGTATAAACTAGTGTATAATATATTATAATTTTTTGACCGAAACTTGAATTTGGAAAAGTTTCGTAGAATCTAATTTTCAGATAATTTTGTGCAAGGACGTCCATCATAACCTTCCCTCGTAACATATAGGAAGGATCTGAAAAGTTTTATATCGTTTCATACAGTCCTCGATTTAATTTGACTTTTTGAGCAAAACTATTATAAACTTGTGTATAATATATTATGATTTTTTGACCGAAACTTGTATTTGGAAAAGTTTCGTAGAATCATATTTTCAGATGATTTTTTGCATGGACTTCCATCTTTACCATCCCTCGTAACATAAAGGAAGGATCTGAAAAGTTTTGTATAGTTTCGTACAGTCCTCGATTTAATTTGATTTATTGAGCAAAACTAGTATAAATTTGTGTATAATATATTATGATTTTTTTTACCTAAACTTGAATTTGGAAAAGTTTCGCAAAATCAAGTTTTCAGATGATTTTTTGAATGGACTTCCATCATAACCTTCCCTCAAAAAATATATAAATTATCTCAAAAAGTTTTGTAGCATTTCGAGCACTCCTCGATTTAATTGATTTTTGAACGAAACTAGTATAAACTAGTATATAATATATTATGATTTTTTGACAGGGACTTGCATTTGGAAACGTTTCGTAGAATCAAATTTTCGGATGCTTTTTTGCATGGACTTCCATCATAACCTTCCCTCGTAACATAAATGAAGGATATGAAAAGTTTTGTATGGTTTCGTACAATCCTCAATTTAAATTTTTTTTATAGCAAAACTAGTATAAACTTGTGTATAAGATATTATGATTTTTTGACGGAAACTTGCATTTGGAAAAGTTCCGTAGAATCAAGTTTTCAGATGATTTTTTGCATGAACTTCAATCATAACCTTCCCTCGTAACATATAGGAAGGATATGAAAAGTTTTGTATGGTTTCGTACAGTCCTCGATTTAAATTTATTTTTTTGAGCAAAACTAGTATAAACTTGTGTATAATATATTATGATTTTTTGACAGAAACTTGCATTCGGAAAAGTTCCGTAGAATCAAATTTTCAGATGATTTTTTGCATGGACTTCCATAAAAAACTTCCCTCGTAATATATATGAAGGATATAAAAAGTTTTGTATTGTTTCGTACAGTCATCGATTTAATTTGATTTTTTCACTAAAACTAGTATAAACTTGTGTATAATATTATGATTTTTTGACCGAAGCATCTGGAAAAGTTTCATAGAATCAAATTTTCAGATGATATTTTGCATGGGCTTCCATCATAAGCTTACCTCATAACATATAAGAAGGATCTGAAAAGTTTTGTATGGTTTCGTACAGTCCTCGATTTAATTTGATTTTTTGAGCAAAACTAGTATTAACTTGTTTATAATATAGTTTGATTTTTTGACCGTAACTTGCATTTGGAAAAGTTTCGTAAAATCAAATTTTCAGATGATTTTTTGAATGGACTTCCATCATAACCTTCCCTCGTAACATATAGGAAACATCTGAAAAGTTTTGTATCGTTTCGTACAGTCCTCGATTTAATCTAATATTTTGAGAAAAACTAGTATAAACTTGTGTGTAAAATTATTATGATTTTTTGACCGAAACTTGCATTTGGAAAAGTTTCGCAGAATACAATTTTCAGATGATTTTTTGCATGGACTTCCATCATAACCTTCCCTCGTAACATATAGGAAGGATCTGAAAAGATTTATATGGTTTCGTACAATCCTCGATTTAATTTGATTTTTTGAGCAAAACTAGTATAAACTTGTGTATAATATATTATGATTTTTTGACCGAAAGTTGCATTTGGAAAAGTATCGTAGAATCAAATTTTCTGATGATTTTTTGCATGGACTTCCATCAAAACCTTCCCTCGTAATATATAGGTAGGATCTAAAATGTTTTGTATCGTTTCGTACAATCCTCAATTTAATTTGATTTTTCGAGTAAAACTAGTATAAACTTTTGTATAATATATTATGATTTTTTGACCGAAACTTGCATTTGGAAAAGTTTCGCAGCATCAAATTTTCAGATGATTTTTTGTATGAACTTCCATCATAACCTTCCCTCGTAACCTATAGGGAGGATCTGAAAAGTTTTGTATAGTTTCGTACAATCCTCAATTTAATTTGATTTATTGAGAAAAACTAGTATAAACTTGTGTATAAATATATTATGATTATTTGACAGAAACTTGCATTTGGAAAAGTTTCGTAGAATCAAATTTTCATATGATTTTTTGCATGGATTTCCATCAAAACCTTACATCGTAACATATAGGGAGGATCTAAAACGTTTTGTATCGTTTCGTACAGTCCTCGATTTAATTTTATTTTTTCACTAAAACTAGTATAAACTTGTGTATAATATTATGATTTTTTGACCGAAGCATCTTGAAGAGTTTATCAGAATCAAATTTTCAGATGATTTTTGGCATGGACTTCCATCATAACCATCCCTCGTAACATATAAGAAGGATATGAAATGTTTTGTATGGTTTCGTACAATCCTCGATTTAAATTTTTTTTGTGGGCAAAACTAGTATAAACTTGTGTATAATATATTATGATTTTCTTGACCGAAACTTGCATTTGGAAAAGTTTCGTAGAATCAAATTTTCAGATGATTTTTTGCATGGACTTCCATCAAAACCTTCCCTCGTAATATATAGGAAGGATATAAAAAGTTTTGTATCGTTTCGTACGATTTTTTCACTAAAACTAGTATAAACTTGTGTATTATATTATGATTTTTTGACCGAAGCATCTGGAAAAGATTCGTAGAATCAAATTTTCAGATGATTTTTTGCATGGACTTCCATCATAACCTTACCTCGTAACATATAAGAAGGATCTGAAAAGTTTTTATGGTTTCCTACAGTCCTCGATTTAATTTGATTTTTTTAGCAAAACTAGTATTAACTTGTTTATAATATATTATGATTTTTTGACCGAAACTTGCATTTGGAAAAGTTTCGTAGAATCAATTTTCAGATGATTTTTTACATGGACTTCCATCAAAACCTCCCCTCGTAACATATAGGAAGGATTTGAAAAGTTTTATATGGTTTCATACAGTCCTCGATTTAATTAGATTTTTTGAGCAAAACTAGTATAAACTTGTGTATAATATATTATGATTTTTTGACCGAAGCATTTGGAAAAGTATCGTAGAATTAAATTTTCAGATGATTTTTTGCATGGACTTCCATCATAACCTTCCCTCGTAACATATATGAAGGATATGAAAAGTTTTGTATAGTTTCATACAATCCTCGATTTAAATTTATTTTTGTTAGCAAAACTAGTATCAACTTGGGTATAATATAATATGATTTTTTGACCGAAACTTGCATTTGGAAAAGTTTCATAGAATCAAATATTCAGATGATTTTTTGCATGGACTTCCATCAAAATCTTCCCTTGTAATATATAGGTAGGATATAAAAAGTTTTGTATCGTTTCGTCCAGTCCTCGATTTAATTTTATTTTTTTAGCAAAACTAGTATAAACTTTTGTATAATATATTATGATTTTTTGACCGAAACTTGCATTTGGAAAAGTTTCGCAGAATCAAATTTTCAGATGATTTTTTGCATGGACTTCCATCATAACCTTCCCTCGTAACATATAGGAAGGATCTGAGAAGTTTTGTATAGTTTTGTACAATCCTTGATTTAATATTATTTATTGAGCAAAACTAGTATAAACTTGTGTATAATATATTATGATTTTTTTACCGAAATTTGCATTTGGAAAAATTTCTTAGATTCAAATTTTTAGATGATTTTTTGAATGGACTTCCATCATAACCTTCCCTAGTAACATATAGGAAGGATCTGAAAAGTTTTGTATCATTTGGTACAATCCTCGATTTAATTTGATTTTTTGAGCAAAACTAGTATAAACTTGTGTATAATATATTAGGATTTTTTGACCGAAACTTGCATTTGGAAAAGTTTCGCAGAATAATATTTTCAGGTGATTTTTTGCATGGACATCCATAATAACCTTCCCTCATAAAATATATAAATTATCTGAAAAGTTTTGTAGCATTTCGAGCACTCATCGATTTAATTGATTTTTTCACCGAAACTAGTATAAACTAGTATATAATATATTATGATTTTTTGATAGAAACTTGCATTTGGAAAAGTTTCGTAGAATCAAATTTCCGGATGCTTTTTTGCATGGACTTCCATCATAACCTTACCTCGTAACATAAATGAAGGATATGAAAAGTTTTGTATGGTTTCGTACAAACCTCAATTTAAATTTTTTTTGTAGCAAAACTAGTATAAACTTGTGTATAATATATTATGATTTTTTGACGGAAACTTGCATTTGGAAAAGTTCCGTAGAATCAAATTTTCAGATGATTTTTTGCATGAACTTCAATCATAACCTTCCCTCGTAACATATAGGGAAGATATGAATAGTTTTGTATGGTTTCGTACAGTCCTCGATTTAAATTTATTTTTTTGAGCAAAACTAGTATAAACTTGTGTATAATATATTATGATTTTTTGACAGAAACTTGCATTTGGAAACGTTCCGTAGAATCAAATTTTCAGATGATTTTTTGCATGTACTTCCATCATTACCTTCCCTCGTAAGATATAGGAAGGATATGAAAAGTTTTGTATGGTTTCGTACAAACCTCGATTTAAATTTATATTTTTGAGCAAAACTAGTATAAACTTGTGTAAAATATATTATGATTTTTTGACAGAAACTTGCATTTGGAAAAGTTCCGTAGAATCAAATTTTCAGATGATTTTTTGCATGGAATTCCATCATAACCATCCCTCGTAACATAAAAGAAGGATATGAAAAGTTTTGTACGATTTCTTACAATCCTCGATTTAAATTTATTTTTTTGGGCAAAACTAGTATAAACTTGTGTATAATATATTATGATTTTCTTGACCGAAACATGCATTTGGAAAAGTTTCTTAGAATCAATTTTTCATATGATTTTTTGCATGGACTTCCATCAAAAACTTCCCTCGTAATATATAGGAAGGATATAAAATTTTTTGTATCGTTTCATACAGTCCTCGATTTAATTTGATTTTTTCACTAAAACTAGTATAAACTTGTGTATAATATTATGATTTTTTGACCGAAGCATCTGGAAAATTTCGTAGAATCAAATTTTCAGATGATTTTTTGCATGGGCTTCCATCATAACCTTACCTCGTAACATATAAGAAGTATCTGAAAAGTTTTGTATGGTTTCGTACAGTCCTCGATTTAATTTGATTTTTTGAGCAAAACTAGTATTAACTTGTTTATAATATATTATGATTTTTTGACCGTAACTTGCATTTGGAAAAGTTCCGTAGAATCAATTTTTCAGATGATTTTTTGCATGGACTTCTATCATAACCTTCCCTCGTAACATATAGGAAGGATCTGAAAAGTTTTGTATCGTTTCGTACAGTCCTCGATTTAAATTTATTTTTTTGAGCAAAACTAGTATAAACTTGTGTATAATATATTATAATTTTTTGACAGAAACTTGTATTTGGAAAAGTTTCGTAGAATCAAATTTTCGGATGATTTTTTGCATGGACTTCCATCATAACCTTCCCTCGTAACATATATGAAGGATATGAAAAGTTTTGTATGGTTTCTTACAATCCTCGATTTAAATTTTTTTTTTATAGCAAAACTAGTATAAACTTGTGTATAATATATTATGATTTTTTGACCGAAACTTGCATTTGGGAAAGTTTCGTAGAATCAAATTTTCAGATGATTTTTTACATGGACTTCCATCAAAACCTCCCCTCGTAACATATATGAAGGATCTGAAAAGTTTTGTATGATTTCGTACAGTCCTTGATTTAATTTGATTTTTTGAGCAAAACTAGTATTAACTTGTTTATAATATATTATGATTTTTTTACTGTAACTTGCATTTGGAAAAGTTTCGTAAAACCAAATTTTCAGATGATTTTTTGCATGGACTTCCATCATAACCTTCCCTCGTAACATATAGGAAGGATATGAAAATTTTTGTATGGTTTCGTACAATCCTCGATTTAAATTTATTTTTTTGAGCAAAACTAGTATAAACTTGTGTATAATATATTATGATTTTTTGACAGAAACTTGCATTCGGAAAAGTTCCGTAGAATCAAATTTTCAGATGATTTTTTGTATGGATTTCCATCATAACCTTCCCTCGTAATATATAGGAAGGATCTGAAAAGTTTTTATCGTTTCGTACAGTCCTGGATTTAATCTGATTTTTTGAGCAAAACTAGTATAAACATGTGTATAATATATTATGATTTTTTGAAAGAAACTTGCATTTGGAAAAGTTCTGTAGAATCAATTTTTCAGATGATTTTTTGCATGGACTTCCTTCATAACCTTCCCTCGTAACATATAGGAAGGATATGAATATTTTTGTATGGTTTCGTACAATCCTAGATTTAAATTTATTTTTTTGAGCAAAACTAGTATAAACTTGTGTATAATATATTATCATTTTTTGACAGAAACTTGCATTCGAAAAAGTTCAGTAGAATCAAATTTTCAGATGATTTTTTGTATGGACTTCCATCATAACCTTCCCTCGTAATATATAGGAAGGATCTGAAAAGTTTTAATCGTTTCGTACAGTCCTCGATTTAATCTGATTTTTTGAGCAAAACTAGTATAAACTTGTGTATAATATATTATGATTTTTTGATAGAAACTTGCATTTGGAAAAGTTCCGTAGAATCAATTTTTCAGATGATTTTTTGCATGGACTTCCATCATAACCTTCCCTCGTAACATATATGAAGGATATGAAAAGTTTTGTATGGTTTCGTACAATCCTCGATTTAAATTTTTTTTTATAGCAAAACTAGTATAAACTAGTGTATAATATATTATGTTTTTTTGACCGAAACTTGCATTTGGAAAAGTTTCGTAGAATCAAATTTTCAGATGATTTTTTGCATGGACTTCCATCATAACCATCCCTCGTAACATATAGGAAGGATCTGAAAATTTTTATATGGTTTCATACAGTCCTCGATTTAATTTGTTTTTTTGAGCAAAACTAGTTTAAACTTGTGTATAATATAATATGATTTTTTGACCAAAACTTGCAATTGGAAAAGTATTGTAGAATCAAATTTTCAGATCATTTTTTGCATGGACTTCCATCATAACCTTCCCTCGTAACATATAGGAAGGATCTGAAAAGTTTTGTACGGTTTCGTATAGTCCTCGATTAAATTTTTTTTTGAGCAAAACTAGTATAAACTTGTATATTAATATATTATGATTTTTTGACAGAAACTTGCATTTGGAAAAGTTCCGTAGAATCAAATTTTCAGATGATTTTTTGCATGGACTTCCATCATAACCTTCCTTCGTAACATATAGGAAGGATATGAAAAGATTTGTATGGTTTCGTACAATCCTCGATTTAAATTTATTTTTTTGAGCAAAACTAGTATAAACTTGTGTATAATATATTATGATTTTTTAACCGAAACTTGCATTTGGAAAAGTTCCATAGAATCAAATTTTTAGATGATTTTTTGCATGGACTTCCATCATAACCTTCCCTCGTAACATAAAGGAAGGTTATGAAAATTTTGGTATGGTTTCGTACAATCCTCGATTTAAATTTATTTTTTTGAGCAAAACTAGTATAAACTTGTGTATAATATATTATGATTTTTTGACAGAAACTTGCATTTGGAAAAGTTCCGTAGAATCAAATTTTCAGATGATTTTTTGCATGGACTTCCATCATAACCATCACTCGTAACATATAGGAAGGATATGAAAAGTTTTGTATGGTTTCGTACAATCCTCGATTTAAATTTATTATTTTGAGCAAAACTTGTATAAACTTGTGTATAATATATTATGATTTTTTAACTGAAACTTGCATTTGGAAAAGTTCCGTAGAATCAAATTTTCAGATGATTTTTTGCATGGTATTCCATCATAACCTTCCCTCGTAACATAAAGGAAGGATATGAAAATTTTGGTATGGTTTCGTACAATCCTCGATTTAAATTTATTTTTTTGAGCAAAACTAGTATAAACTTGTGTATAATATATTATGATTTTTTGACAGAAACTTGCATTTGGAAACGTTCCGTAGAATCAAATTTTCAGATGATTTTTTGCATGGACTTCCATCATTACCTTCCCTCGTAAGATATAGGAAGGATATGAAAAGTTTTGTATGGTTTCGTACAATCCTCGATTTAAATTTATATTTTTGAGCAAAACTAGTATAAACTTGTGTAAAATATATTATGATTTTTTGACAGAAACTTGCATTTGGAAAAGTTCCGTAGAATCAAATTTTCAGATGATTTTTTGCATGGAATTCTATCATAACCATCCCTCGTAACATATAAGAAGGATATGAAAAGTTTTGTACGATTTCTTACAATCCTCGATTTAAATTTATTTTTTTGGGCAAAACTAGTATAAACTTGTGTATAATATATTATGATTTTCTTGACCGAAACTTGCATTTGGAAAAGTTTCTTAGAATCAATTTTTCATATGATTTTTTGCATGGACTTCCATCAAAAACTTCCCTCGTAATATATAGGAAGGATATAAAATTTTTTGTATCGTTTCGTACAGTCCTCGATTTAATTTGATTTTTTCACTAAAACTAGTATAAACTTGTTTATAATATTATGATTTTTTGACCGAAGCATCTGGAAAATTTCGTAGAATCAAATTTTCAGATGATTTTTTGCATGGGCTTCCATCATAACCTTACCTCGTAACATATAAGAAGTATCTGAAAAGTTTTGTATGGTTTCGTACAGTCCTCGATTTAATTTGATTTTTTGAGCAAAACTAGTATTAACTTGTTTATAATATATTATGATTTTTTGACCGTAACTTGCATTTGGAAAAGTTTCGTAAAATGAAATTTTCAGATGATTTTTTGAATGGACTTCCATCATAACCTTCCCTCGTAACATATAGGAAGGATCTGAAAAGTTTTGTATCGTTTCGTACAGTCCTCGATTTAAATTTATTTTTTTGAGCAAAACTAGTATAAACTTGTGTTTAATATATTATAATTTTTTGACAGAAACTTGTATTTGGAAAAGTTTCGTAGAATCAAATTTTCGGATGATTTTTTGCATGGACTTCCATCATAACCTTCCCTCGTAACATATATGAAGGATATGAAAAGTTTTGTATGGTTTCGTACAATCCTCGATTTAATTTTTTTTTATAGCAAAACTAGTATAAACTTGTGTATAATATATTATGATTTTTTGACCGAAACTTGCATTTGGGAAAGTTTCGTAGAATCAAATTTTCAGATGATTTTTTACATGGACTTCCATCAAAACCTCCCCTCGTAACATATAGGAAGGATCTGAAAAGTTTTGTATGATTTCGTACAGTCCTTGATTTAATTTGATTTTTTGAGCAAAACTAGTATTAACTTGTTTATAATATATTATGATTTTTTTACTGTAACTTGCATTTGGAAAAGTTTCGTAAAAACAAATTTTCAGATGATTTTTTGCATGGACTTCCATCATAACCTTCCCTCGTAACATAAAGGAAGGATATGAAATTTTTTGTATGGTTTCGTACAATCCTCGATTTAAATTTATTTTTTTGAGCAAAACTAGTATAAACTTGTGTATAATATATTATGATTTTTTGACAGAAACTTGCATTCGGAAAAGATCCGTAGAATCAAATTTTCAGATGATTTTTTGTATGGACTTCCATCATAACCTTCCCTCGTAATATATAGGAAGGATCTGAAAAGTTTTTATCGTTTCGTACAGTCCTTGATTTAATCTGATTTTTTGAGCAAAACTAGTATAAACTTGTGTATAATATATTATGATTTTTTGAAAGAAACTTGCATTTGGAAAAGTTCTGTAGAATCAATTTTTCAGATGATTTTTTGGATGGACTTCCATCATAACCTTCCCTCGTAACATATAGGAAGGATATGAAAATTTTTGTATGGTTTCGTACAATCCTAGATTTAAATTTATTTTTGTGAGCAAAACTAGTATAAACTTGTGTATAATATATTATCATTTTTTGACAGAAACTTGCATTCGAAAAAGTTCAGTAGAATCAAATTTTCAGATGATTTTTTGTATGGACTTCCATCATAACCTTCCCTCGTAATATATAGGAAGGATCTGAAAAGTTTTAATCGTTTCGTACAGTCCTCGATTTAATCTGATTTTTTGAGCAAAACTAGTATAAACTTGTGTATAATATATTATGATTTTTATGACAGAAACTTGCATTTGGAAAAGTTCCGTAGAATCAATTTTTCAGATGATTTTTTGCATGGACTTCCATCATAACCTTCCCTCGTAACATATAGGAAGGATATGAAAAGTTTTGTATGGTTTCGTACAATCCTCGATTTAAATTTATTTTTTTGAGCAAAACTAGTATAAACTTGTGTATAATATATTATAATTTTTTGACAGAAACTTGTATTTGGAAAAGTTTCGTAGAATCAAATTTTCGGATGATTTTTTGCATGGACTTCCATCATAACCTTCCCTCGAAACATATATGAAGGATATGAAAAGTTTTGTATTGTTTCGTACAATCCTCGATTTAAAATTTTTTTTATAGCAAAACTAGTATAAACTTGTGTATAATATAATATGATTTGTTGACCAAAACTTGCAATTGGAAAAGTATTGTAGAATCAAATTTTCAGATCATTTTTTGCATGGACTTCCATCATAACCTTCCCTCGTAACATATAGGAAGGATCTGAAAATTTTTGTACGGTTTCGTACAGTCTTCGATTAAATTTTTTTTTGAGCAAAACTAGTATAAACTTGTATATTAATATATTATGATTTTTTGACAGAAACTTGCATTTGGAAAAGTTCCGTAGAATCAAATTTTCAGATGATTTTTTGCATGGACTTCCATCATAACCTTCCTTCGTAACATATAGGAAGGATATGAAAAGATTTGTATGGTTTCATACAATCCTCGATTTAAATTTATTTTTTTGAGCAAAACTAGTATAAACTTGTGTATAATATATTATGATTTTTTAACCGAAACTTGCATTTGGAAAAGTTCCGTAGAATCAAATTTTCAGATGATTTTTTGCATGGACTTCCATCATAACCTTCCCTCGTAACATAAAGGAAGGATATGAAAATTTTGGTATGGTTTCGTACAATCCTCGATTTAAATTTATTTTTTGAGCAAAACTAGTATAAACTTGTGTATAATATATTATGATTTTTTGACAGAAACTTGCATTTGGAAAAGTTCCGTAGAATCAAATTTTCAGATGATTTTTTGCATGGACTTCCATCATAACCATCACTCGTAACATATAGGAAGGATATGAAAAGTTTTGTATGGTTTCGTACAATCCTCGATTTAAATTTATTATTTTGAGCAAAACTAGTATAAACTTGTGTATAATATATTATGATTTTTTGACCGAAACTTGCATTTGGAAAAGTTTCATAGAATCAAATTTTCAGATGATTTTTTGCATGAACTTCCATCATAACCATCCCTCGTAACATATAGGAAGGATCTGAAAAGTTTTATATGGTTTCATACAGTCCTCGATTTAATTTGTTTTTTTGAACAAAACCAGTTTAAACTTGTGTATAATATAATATGATGTTTTTACCAAAACTTGCATTTGGAAAAGTATTGTAGAATCAAATTTTCAGATCATTTTTTGCATGGACTTCCATCATAACCTTCCCTCGTAACATAAAGGAAGGATATGAAAAGTTTGGTATGGTTTCGTACAATCCTCGATTTAATTTATTTTTTTGAGCAAAACTAGTATAAACTTGTGTATAATATATTATGATTTTTTGCCAGAAACTTGCATTTGGAAAAGTTCCGTAGAATCAAATTTTTAGATGATTTTTTGCATGGACTTCCATCATAACCATCACTCGTAACATATAGGAAGGATATGAAAAGTTTTGTATGGTTTCGTACAATCCTCGATTTAAATTTATTATTTTGAGCAAAACTAGTATAAACTTGTGTATAATATATTATGATTTTTTGACCGAAACTTGCATTTGGAAAAGTTTCGTAGAATCAAATTTTCAGATGATTTTTTGCATGGACTTCCATCATAACCATCCCTCGTAACATATAGGAAGGATCTGAAAAGTTTTATATGGTTTCATACAGTCCTCGATTTAATTTGTTTTTTTGAACAAAACTAGTTTAAACTTGTGTATAATATAATATGATGTTTTGATCAAAACTTGCATTTGGAAAAGTATTGTAGAATCAAATTTTCAGATCATTTTTTGCATGGACTTCCAGCATAGCCTTCCCTCGTAACATATAGGAAGGATCTGAAAAGTTTTGTACGGTTTCGTACAGTCCTCGATGTAACACCCTAATTTTTGCCCTAAGTTTTCTTCGCATATCATCTGCATTTTCGCATACAAACAAGATCGCACTGGTTTCTAGTTTCTTCTCAGATGAGATGTCTATGCTTCGCAGGGGATTACCATGTTTTTACTTGCATTATTTGTTTATATTTACTAACTCCTAACCAAAATACCAAAAAAATAATGTTGCAGTTTGCTTCTTTTTCTCTCTGTGTTGCAGGATGTAAAAGACAGGGCAGTGATTTCAATTCAGATGCGTTTGTTCAGTCACAATTCGATTCAGATGGACGTTTGACCTAAATTTGGTCAAACTATCAAATAAATTGTTTTCGACTGCAAGTTGTGTGTACCAGTTTTTGGTTTCTCAGGCCGTGCGTATTCAAAGTTCAAACTGTGTTATGTGCGAAGTTCATCAGTTTATCGAGAAGTGTTGTGTGTGAATTTCAGTTTGTTCATCATTTCATCAGTTCACCAACGATTCATCTGAGGATTTATTTTCCTCAGCATGGATTCAAATAATCGAGGCAAATTTCAGACGATGGTCGTAGCTTGAGTTGAGAATGGTTGCAAGTGGTTCAATAATGTCTGTCTTCATTTAATCAGTGGCTTTTAAAAAAAAAATCAAAAAGTTGGTTGCGGGCTCAAGACCATGTTTCATCAGTTTTTTTTTCCGATTAAACAATTTGTTATCTTTTTCAATGTCTAATATCCATTTTATTCAATAACCTTTGCTTTCCATTTTTTTCTCGATTTATCCATTTATTCACCCGTATCTCATTTTTTATAATCATTTTCATATATTCATTTCTTCTTTTTTTCGATTCTTTTATCCAATCACACTATTTAGACATTATCTCTTTCTTTTACCCTTTTTTTCAATTTTTATTCATTTTCACAAAAAATATTCATTATCCAATTCCATATAACCATTTCTAAATATTTTTAATCCATTTTTTTATTACCTTTTTGTACTATAATCATTTTCTTTGTTTCACCATTATTTTCTTTTCAAAAATTATAACTATTCTAGAGCCCATTCATTAATAAGCCCAACATCAAGTCAAAAGATAATAAGAAAATAAAAAAAATGAATGAAAAGAATTGATGAGGCCTATCCCACTTTAAGCCTGCACGTGATTTTTTCTCCATCCAGTAAACATCATCAATCAAGACGCGCCCAGCCAAACTCCAAGCAACATACATCACTCTTCACAGCAAACCTGCGACATACACACCAAATTCCCATCTCATAAGCCACTTCATCAAGCATACACTAGCAGCCAGCTCAAGCTGCCATACGCAGCGCAAAGTACATCAAGCCGCAGCAGAACAACACACGCAAGCCGTTCACTTTTCCCAGCCACAACTCCTAGCACGCCGAACCCAGCAACACGTGACATCCTAAAACATATGCAGCTCAAACATCAGCTTCTTCGCCCGCGCACGCACGCCATCAGCTTACAAGCCACTTTCCAAAACAGTTTCAGCTTCAACAAAACGCACAGCACAACAAGTCAAAACGCAAGCTCCTCAGCTTATCCGCACGCGGACCGCAAGCTGAACAGGCATCACGCTTAACATCAGCGTCAAAACGCGTTCTTCTCGGCCCACAAAACGCAGCCAAACTGAACACAAAATGCAGCAAATCCAATAACGAAACACGCCTTCTTCGTGACTTACGAAACGCTTCCAAAACGTCAAAACGACATCAAATATTTCAGCACAAATTCACCTCTTCCCTTTCTATAAATTGGGAGATCTTCTCCACAATTTCCTCAAGCTTTCAAAGCCTTCAAACCCCTGTCAAAATCAAAAACAAAATTCCATCAAAAATTCAATCTCAAACCATCTCTCAATTTTCTTTAATCTACTTCCTTCAATCAACCATAAACACACAACAATATTTAGAGAGAGAGAGAGAGATAGAGTTTTCGACCGGGTCTGTGTTGATTTAAGATTCAGAAATTGGAATCGAAAAGAAGAAGAGGTTTGAAGTTCGTAGAGAGAGAGAGAGAGAGAGAGAGAGAGAGAGAGAGAGAAAGGACCGCTTTTGTTTGGAGCTTGCCGGCGCGGATTTGATTGAACGGTGAGGAAATGATGTTGATTTTTGAGAAGTTGTATTGCTTTCGGGATGAATAGCGTCGGCTCTATTTTTGTTTTGCATTGAAGAAGAGGAAGCTTATGCTTTTTAGATTTCATTTTTTTATATTTTCTTTAAGACCTTTTTTTGTTGTTGACTTTTCTTTGGGGCCTTAATGGATCCTATCCATTGCTATCCAATACACCATGACCCGCGGATTCCCCCCCTCACTTGTTTTTTTTATTTTCTTCTTTGTTATTTTGTTTGTATTTTTTTTTTAAAAAGGAGTAAATAAATCCTAATTTTAATAATTCTTTTAGAATATTAATAAAGTTTTTTTTGAAGAAAAAAGTTTTAGAAAAAGAAATTTATAAAGGTTTTTTTTTCTATTTGTTTTTTATGTAGCTTATTCTAAATCTATGTTTCTTTTTTTTCATTTTCTTTTATTCTTTTATTTTTGGTCGATGAAAATCTCCGATTCGTAGATTGTTGAATTTCGAATATGTTTAACCTTCATTATTTCAAATCTATGGATGAATGATCATTTGGATCATTCTC
This sequence comes from Lathyrus aphaca, assembly GCA_963966055.1. Classification (NCBI taxonomy): domain Eukaryota; kingdom Viridiplantae; phylum Streptophyta; class Magnoliopsida; order Fabales; family Fabaceae; genus Lathyrus; species Lathyrus aphaca. Next base: position 594,981,185 of record OZ014520.1, on the reverse strand, counting down.
CATACTTTGGGATCGTGATAGGTTGCATTCGATAATTCAACGAAAATCTCGATTAAGATTAGACCGTTCTTATTCTTTTAAGTGCGACATGTTTCCGGAGAATGATCAATAATATCATTTCTCTAACATGTATTAGCACAAATATTTTCCACCTTAATTGGTGGTGGCCGGCCTCATTTGTAGGGTAATTACTCCGTAAATTACTCGGCGATTGCTTAACATAGACCTAAATTTGTCCCGAATTCGGAATAAGATCCACTTGGATCCGGTTGCCTTGATTTTTGTTATCTTTTGTGGTTGTGTTTGATTAAGTTCATCATACCATTTATATGTAAATATTATAATAATATTAATATACTAACCATTTAAATTCAATCTCTCGCACCCTATCCTCTTTATTTCAATTTCTCGCTCCTTATCTCTTTTATCATGCTATTATCATATTATCTCATCTATCATATTGTTTATGTTTATATTGTTGCTTGTGATTTTTCTTTTGTCCATTTGGACACAAAACATTAATAAAGGATTAAACATTAAAAAAGATTGGTGACTTTAATTTCGGACTATGGTTACTATCCTTAGCATTGGAGTTTGGACTTAGATTTTAGGATCTCTCCCTTTGCTCAAGTTGTAATTGATTGAAGACCATGGCCTCGAATTAACTTCATTTGTCTTTGAAGATGGAATTCCGTTCACCTTGAAGAAATGTTCATAATATGGTTTGATCGCTCTTCTCTTAACTTTTAAATTCAAGTATTAGGATAGTCCCTTCATCTCCTCCCACTTCTTAAATTTTCAAATCTTCTCCCTATTTTCAAATCTTCTTGGTTTTCAAACTTCAAATGTTTTTCATAATCAAACCTTGACTTCGGTCAAGTGATTTTATCCTTTTTCACTTTATTTTCTTAATAAATGTTAATCCATGTAAATATATCGAAATTCTTTTCTTAAATACTTTAAAAAATCTAAAACTCATTCAATTGTTTTTGTGCCTTTTGTGCAATTTTCTTTTCATATGTTTAGATATGATTCATTCTTTCTAGCGTAATTATTCGCTAAAGAATGACGACTTATCTTTACATTTTAAAACTAATGCAACTCATCGTTTCTTTTCAAATTTTTGTACCACGAACTACGAGGTTTTGATCTCGCATTGCACTTTGTGGGTACGTGGGCATGAGGCGTTAAACCTCTTCAAACACAAAAACATTAAAAAATGTTTCTCCTCTCATCTCTTCAATCTTTTTCAAGCAAACCAATTTCGAACCAAAAAAGCAATAAATATTTCAAAGGGCTCCCGTGGAGTACCACATACATTTTGGGTGCGTAAAACCTTCCCAATTTGTAACCTATCCCCTTACCCGTTATTTGTTTGTTTCTTTTAGCTTTTACTTTTAGATTCATTAGGTTTTATTCGTTCTTTTTCCCTTTTCCTTTTGGAATAAAATAAAAGCGCGGTGGCGACTCTGTTTACCTTGAGTTAAGTTAATCAATAGCTTACACTCATGATTTTACCGCTACAGAAAAGTGGCGACTCTGCTGGGGAGTAATCTCTAAGTGGATTCAGCCTACTTTGATTTATTTACTGCTTTGGTTTGATTTGTTTGTTATTTGGTTGTTCTGTTTCGGTTGTGGTGATCCTCTGTGTGAGATAGATTCTAACCCGGATCTGAGTGGAACTTATGATAGGACGGCGATATTCGAAGCGATAAGCGATGGAGTAGTCCAAAGATATATCAATTTGATAATCTCCACTCGGTTAGGCTCTATTGGACTATCAATGTCATGATGAGTAATCATACGTGGAATTATTTTCCGACCTTGAGCTGATCATACTGAGGACCGTAGAACCCTTAACCCATCCAAGCCAATTTAGGAACGTAGTGCGGAAACTGTCTGGGTGTAAACCTAAGGTGGTTGTCACGCGATACTACACTCGGACGAGGTCTATTTTAAGAATGTTATCAGTTGGGGAGTAATCCAACGTACCGATGATATTCTAAAGATGGCTGTTAACTCCGGGCACCTCTGTTAGCACCCTTTTGGTTTTCTGCAGGTACAATGAAGATAAAACCTTAGTACTTACCTGTGTGGGTTGGTGTTCTGTTACCTTGACTTCATGCTCGTGACTCGGAACCTAAGCCCGTGTGTTTTGTGTGATCTTGTTTGTGGTTGTTGCATAGATGCCATCATGCATTCATGAGCATTGTGTTTAAGATTTCAAAGGACTCATAAGGAACTTTTGCAAAATTTCAGATGTCCATGGCTATGAATTTTGAAAGAAGGAACACAAAGAAGTACACCTTCAAGAATCCTAATGTAGTAGAGTTGAGAAAGCTAGGAGCATTGGTTGTTGATACCCAGGAGTTCCGGAAATGTCATGGGAAGCTTTTGTTTATGTTGGATACCGATGTACCTGAGGGGATTCTCCCTACCTTGGCTCAGTTTTATGATCTGTTGCATCATTGTTTCACTTTTCCTGATTATCAGCTTGTGCCGACTTTGGAGGAGTACTCTCATTGGATAGGTCTACCTATTTTGGACAAGGAATTTCTCTTCAGTGGTTTAGAGAAGGAGCTTACTATCAAGGTCATCGCCAAAGCACTTTTTCTTAAGGAGTCCGATCTTAATGGGAAATTTCTTCCAAAAGGAAGTGTGCGTGGTATTAATGCTAAGTTCTTGATGGGAAAGGTTTCTACTTCACTTACTTTGGGTCATAAGGATGCATTTGAGGCTATTCTTGCTTTGCTCATTTATGGGATTGTCTTGTTTCCCAACTTAGATGGTATTGTGGATGAGAATGCTATTCAGATTTTCTTGAAGAAAAATCCGGTGCCTACTTTGCTTGGAGATATGTATCATGCTTTTCATTATAGGACCTCCAAAGGTGATGGAGAGATTGTATGTTGTGCGCCTCTTCTTTATAGGTGGTTTATTTCGCACCTACCAAAGTCCGATGTCTTCAAGGATAATAGAGAGAATCGAAGATGGTCTCAAAGGATTTTGTCACTTTCTCATAAGGATATGACATGGTATTGTTCTCATTATGATACTGGAGTGCTTATTGATAGTTGTGGAGAATTGCCTAATGTACCTCTTCTTGGTACACGTGGGGGAATTAGCTACAACCCTATTCTTGCTAGGCGACAGTTGGGATATTGTTTGAAGGACATACCAAACAATCTTTCCTTATCCCGTTTCTTCTTTCTTAATGGTGCAGATCACGTAGAAATGAAGAAAAGGATTACTCATTCTTGGCATGCTGTTCATCGGAAAGAGAAAGGTCAATTGGGAAGACAACACCTTGCTCCTTCTGAGTGTTACATTCAGTGTGTTCGATCTAGGGCTTCCAAGCTCAAGATGCCTTATCCACCTGAGGAGCCTCTATTTCCCATATTACCATTGTCTGCTTTTCTTCCTCCCGTTGATGAGAAGGTGGCTCTTCAAGAAGAGTTGGACAAGATGAAGAAAGAGAAAGAAGAATGGCTACTTGAGAAGACTACGATGCAAGAGCAACTGAAGGAGAAGGATGATCTCATTGAGTTACTTGAGCGGCGTGTTACGAAGAGGCCAATAGAGGATTTATTTTCCTCTAGTACTCCATCTACTATTCCTCCTACATCCGGTGCTTGGAAGGCCATTGTTGACAAGTTGGTGAAAGATAAGGAAGATATGGAAGATCGGTACAAGAAAGAGATCAAGAGGATTCGCATGAAGTATCAGCCAGGATTCAGAACTTCTTCGGATATGATTCCCTAGGCCTAGTTTACTTTTTCTCTCATGTATTAGGGTTATTGATGTTTGTACTTCACTTGTAATCCTTACTTTGATTTTAATGAGAATGAGTTTTTAAGTACTTCAAAAGCGTCTCTTTATAAATATTGCAAGTTATCTTATAGTCCTTTGAAATCTTTGTATTTGCATTTGCATACGCATACCATGCATCATATCCGCATTTGTCTTGTTTTGTAAGTGGTCTCCAGGGATCTTATGTTGTTTCTTGGTCTTCATTCAGTTTGCCTGTCAAGCTGAATCACCGATTTGATACTCGAGCTAATCGGAGGAAGGTGATGGAAACTTTACAACAAGAGAATCGCGAGCTGCGCGAAGAGGTTACTTATCTGAGGGAAAGCTTGGAAAGAGTTTCTACCATGATGGAAAGCTTGGTGGCTGCTCAGAATCAGCCACCTCCTCCTAATTCTCCTGTTCAGAATACTGTCATCTCCGAGATTGTTACTGCATCAATTCCTGTTGAAACTGTAATTTCTCCTCGCTACCGTATGCCTGCTAGCACACCTTGGGGCATGCCAGTTGATTTCATTCCTGCTGGTTATCATCCTCCTCCTCCTGAGACTGCTGCATTTAATACTCTCCCACCAGTGTGGAATACTCTTCCTCCAGTTATGACTACTGCACCGCCTGTGATGCACACTATTCCGCACCATGATGAAATGATTTACCATGCTGAGCCCAGTGAAGGCGCTGGAGTGGCTGAAAGACTTGATGATTTCCAGAGATGCTTTGTTGAGATACAGAGGGAGATGAGAGCCTTGAAGCATAAGGATTTGTTCGGAAAAGATGCCTATGATCTTTGTCTGGTCCCTAATGTTAAGGTTCCGTACAAATTCAAGTTGCCTGAGTTTGAGAAGTACAAAGGCAACACTTGTCCGTTGAGTCATCTGACTATGTATGCTAGAAAGATGTCTGCTCAAACAGATAATGATAAGCTGCTGATTCACTATTTCCAGGATAGTTTGACCGGTGCACCCATGAAGTGGTATATGAGTTTGGATAATAGCCAAATCAAGACTTTCAATGATTTAGGAGAAGCTTTTGTGCGGCAATACAAGTATAACGTTGATATGGCACCAGATAGAGATCAGCTTCGTGCTATGTCCCAGAAGGACAAAGAGACTTTTAAAGAATATGCGCAGAGATGGCGCGAGCTGGCAGCCCAGATTATTCCTCCGCTGGAAGAGAAAGAAATGACGAAGATCTTCTTGAAGACTTTAGGTTCTTTCTATTATGAGAGGATGATAGCAAGCGCTCCTTCTGATTTCACTGAAATGGTGAGTATGGGGATGCGTTTAGAAGAAGGTGTCTGTGAGGGACGGTTAAGTCAAGAGAATAGTAATGGCTCAAGCTCTAGAAGGTTTAACTTTGGGAAAAAGAAAGAAGGTGAGACTAATGCTGTGTCTCGTGAAAGTTATAGAAGACCCCATGGTCGTGGGAATCATCATTCACAGCATGTAGATTCTGTAACTCCAATGATTAATGTGGCTCCAACTGTGCCAGCAGTTCCAAAGTATCAACCTCGTTATCAACAACCTCCTGTGCAACAGAGTGGTAATCAACAGGTTCGGGCTAAGCCGAGTTTTGATCCTATTCCGATGTTGTATGCGGACTTGCTTCCATCTTTGATTGCAGAGAATCTTGTGCAAACACGTCCTCCACCTCCAGTTCCAGAGACTATCCCATGGTGGTATAAGCCAGAGGCTCGCTGTGCCTTTCATCAAGGTGCCCCGGGGCACGATGTTGAGAATTGTTATCCATTGAAGTTTGAAGTACAGAAGTTGATGAGGAACAATGTTCTGTATTTCAATGATGTTAATCCAAATGTGCAGAAAAATCCGCTACCGAAGCATGGTAATGCGTCTGTGAATATGGTTGATGGTTGTCCTGGTTTGTTCAAGATCTATGAGGTCCGTCATATTATAAGGTCTTTGGTTGAGATGCATGCTTTCTTAAGTGAATATCACGATATTGATCACGATTATGCTGGATGTTGTATCTGCTCGGTGAATCCTCGTGGTTGTGTGATCGTTAAGAGAGACATTCAAAAGATGATGGATGATAAATTAATTGAAGTGACAGCAAAAAGAGATGAATATGAAAATGAGGTGAATGTTATTATGCCTCAGTTCAATCTTCCTGAGAGGGTTGTTCCTGAGAGGGTGGTTATTTCTTTTGATAGTCGTAAAAATGTTGTTACTCCATTAGTGATTAATTTGCCTGGTCCAGTGCCATATGAGTCTGATAAAGCTGTTCCGTACCGGTATAATGCTACGATGATAGAAAATGGTAGGGAAGTTCCTATTCCTACTCCAAAGTCTGTAGTTAGCATTGTTGATGTGACAAAGGTCACTCGAAGTGGTAGAGTGTATGCTTCAGACCATCCGAAGAGAGTTGAAGATACAAGTGTGAATCAGCAGATTATGGATGTTGTTGCCCAATCAGGCCAATCTGGTGATAGTGAGGATGAGGTGTGTAACACCCTAATTTTTTGCCCTAAGATTTCTTCGCATTTCATCTGCATTTTGCATACAAACAAGATCGCACTAGTTGCACGGTCCTTCTCGGGTTAGGATTATGCCTCGCAGGGGATCACCGTTGTCTTTAATTGTTTTATTTGATTGTGTTTACTAACCATTAATCAAAATCCAAAAATATTTTGTCTCCTTTTGCTAACTTTTTCAGGAAGAGGAACCATATAAAAATGCCAAAAAATAGCAGTCCTGCAGCTCGAGTAAATTTCACAAAAAAGTCGAAGACGATCCGCAAATAATTCAAAATTATCAGATCAAGGATTTCCCAAGTTAATTGATTCATTCAAAGGATCTCCAAGGTTCACGTGTTTATTTCTTCGACATACACAAGAATCGGGCCGAAACAACCAAGCAGCTACATTTGAACAAAATATTCAAATTTTAGCTTGGTTAACCGGTTAACCAAATACGTTAACCGGTTAACCAGTGCGAAATTTGAATATTTTATTCAAATTCAGCACCATTTGATCATTGATTTAATTGGAATATTCTAGATCCATTGGTTTCTGATTTCTCTACATTATTTTGATCATTTCCTACCATAAACCCTCACTAATTACCATTCTTTTCCATTTCCCACCAAAATTCCAATTACCAAGCCTAAATTCAAATTACCAAAGCAAGCTCCATTCCACCAAATTTCCATACCTAAGGCCTTTAAATAGGACCTCAATTTCATTCATTCCACAAGCTTTTGAGAGCCAAATCCACCTTGCAAAAATTCCTTGAAACTCTTGCAAAATTTTCCCCCAAAAAACCAAATTCACCAAAAGCTCACTTTCTTTCTTTTGAAGTTATCAAGAATTCACATTGAATTCTTGATTAACTTGAGCTAAACCTTCATCCTTTCATTCTTTTGGTCATCAATTTCAGTAGATCTAAGCTTGTGTTGGTTCAATTTGAAGAAAAGCTCTTGGTAATTCATCTTCCTCCATAAACCCCTTTTCACCATCAACATTCAAGATGTAGATCTTTGGTGCTTTTGTTTCTAGATCCATTGGATCTTTATTTGTTTTTTGATTGCAGGGATTTCACTGTATTTTGGTTCTAAAATTCGTGCAAATTCAGATCATGATCACCAAATGTTTGTAAGAAGGTTTTGAAAATGGATCATGCTGAATTTTAGCATTTTTTCTGCTGCTGGTTCAGCGTTAACCGGTTAACCATTTACAGTGTAAATTGGTTAACGGGTTAACGGCGTTAACGGGTTAACCAGTTTCAGTGTAATCTGGTTAACCGGTTAACGCAAGTCAGAATTGACTTTTTGGCTTGTTTTAAGCCTCTTTTTGGTTCCTCTTTCTTCTTCTTCTTCCTCCTTTTTATTTTTACCTTGGGAAACACTTTTGGGAGAAATTTCTCTTTAATCTCAATGGACTTTGGGTGTTGATTAGAGAAGTTAATGTTCATTAATTCAAAACTACCTTTAAGTGGATTATTTAATCCATTTAAGGTACTTTGCATTAGTGATATATTTTCATGCTTAAATCCACCAAGATGAGTGATTGAACTTAAAGATGTAAGAGTACCATAAATGCAACTCAATTTGGTTTTCATCTTTAGTTTTGTGCGGTATCGCGTCCGGATAACGATTTACATATCGTTTATCTCGCATGCATTAGCACTAACATTATGCACCTTAATTGGTGGTGGTGGCCTCATTTGTAGGGTAATTACTCCGTAAATTACTCGGCGATTGCTTAACATAGACCTAAATGTGTCCCGACTTCGGAATAAAAATCTAATTGGGTACTTGCACTTTCGTGGACCGGATCTCTTGTTGATCGCGTAATCCCAAAGTGGTTAATCATATTGCATCAAGAATCGAGACTTATGAATGTTTGATGCGTAGGTGCTTTGGGGTTTCCTAATCGCCTTTCAAATTTCATTGAATTCGATTCGGTTTGCCTTGATTAATCGCTATAGTGTAAGATGCTAAGCGGATCCGGTTGCCTTCGATTTTGGTCACTTTTCCTTCTTGGTTGTGGTTGATTAAGTTCACCATACCATTATTATGTAAATATTATTATACTATTATTACTATTAATATTTTAGATTCTTGCATTTTTATTTCTTTTGTTACTAACATTTAATTTTCTTGCACTTTTATTCTCTTTATTCTATTTTCCTTTACTCATCCATATCATGTTTATTATTTGTTCTTATTATTGTTGATTGATTTTCTATTTGTCCATTTGGAAACCAAAACATTAATAAAGGATTAAACACCTAAAAGACTTGTGACTTTAATTTCGGACTATGGTTACTATCCTTAGCTTTGGAGTATGGACTTAGATTTTAGGATCTCTCCCTTTGCTCAAGTTGTGATGGATTGGAAACTTTGGCCTCAAGTCATTTCATTAGTCTTTGAAAATGGAATTCCAGTTACTTTGAAGGATTGTGCATAATTCGGTTTGATAGCTTCTTCTCTTAACTTTTTAATTCAAGTATTAGGATAGTCCCTTCATCTCCTCCCCATTCTTAAATTTTCAAAACTTCTCCCTATTTCAAAAATCTTCTTTGTTTTCAAACTTCAAATGCTTTCGCAATCAAACCTTGACTTCGGTCAAGCGATTTTACCTTTTCACTTTATTTTCTTAATAAATGTTAATCCATGTAAATATATCAAAATTCTTTTCTTACATACTTTAAAAAATCCAAAACTCACTCAATTGTTTTTGTGCCTTGGTGCACCTTTTCTTTTCATATGTTTAGATATGATTCATCCTTTCTGGCAGAATTATTCGCTAAAGGATGACGACTTATCTCTACATTTTAAAATTAATGCAACTCATTGTTTCTTTTCAAATTTTGTACCACGAACTACGAGGTTTTGATCTCGCATTGCACTTTGTGGGTACGTAGGCATGAGGCGTTAAAACCTCATCAAACACAAAATCATTAAAAAACATTCTTCTCCTCATCTCTTCAATCATTTTCAAGCAAACCAATTTCAGACCAAAAAGCAATAAATATTTCAAAGGGCTCCCGTGGAGAACCACGGACGAGTCGGGTGCTTAAAACTTTCCCGGTTCGTAACCAATCCCCTTACCCATTCTCTGTTTGTTTCTTTTAGCTTTTGCTTTTAGAATTCTTTAGGTTTTTGTTCGTTCTTTTACCTTTTTCCTTTCGGAAATAAATAAAAGCGTGGTGGCGACTCTGTGTACCTTGAGTTAAGTTAATCAATAACTTACACTCACGATTTTACCGCTACAAGGTGCTAAAATTGATAAAGAAGAGCGAGTACAATGTTACTGAGCAGTTGTTGCATACTCCGTCGAAGATATCAGTTTTATCACTCTTGATGTGCTCTGAGGCTCATAGGCAGTCTTTGCAGAAGATTCTTGATCAAGCTTATGTTGATCATGATGTGACTGTTGATCAGTTTGATAGTATTGTGGCTAATATCACATCGTGCAACAATTTAAGTTTCTGTGATGATGATTTTCCTGAAGAAGGAAGGAATCATAACTTGGCTTTGCATATTTCGGAAAACTGTCAGGAAGATGCTATGTCTAAGGTGCTAGTGGATACTGGATCTTCTCTGAACGTGATGCCGAAATCGACTTTGTCAAAGCTTGCGTATCAAGGTGCTCCCATGAGACATAGTGGGATTATTGTGAAAGCGTTTGATGGATCGAAGAAGACAGTGATTGGTGAAGTGGATCTTCCTATTCTTATTGGACCGTTTATATTCAAAATTACTTTTCAAGTAATGGATATACGTCCCGCTTACATTTGTCTCCTCGGAAGACCCTGGATTCATGAGGCAGGAGCCGTGACATCCACTCTTCATCAGAAGTTGAAGTTTGTGAAAGAGGGGAAATTTGTGACCATTGGCGGTGAAAGGGAGATGCTTGTGAGCAATTTGTCTTCTTTCTCCTATATTGATGCTGAAGAAGAGGTGGGAACTTCGTTTCAAGCTCTTTCTGTTGTGGATAATGTTGCTAAGAAGAATGCCATGCCTATGTCTTCTTTCAAGGATGCTCTGTGAGTGCTTGAAACTGGTCAGTCTGATGGTTGGGGAAGAGTTATTGATGCTGTCGACAACAAGGAAGGATTTGGTATCGGCTTTGCACCAGGCGTGGTTCTCAATGACCCAATGACTATTCAGGAAGGTTTCCGAAGTGCTGGATTTATCAATGATCATTCCGCTGCTGCCATCATTGAAGATGATGAAGATGAAGAAATGCCTGACTTTGTTACGCATGGAAAGATTTGCCAGAACTGGATTTCTGTTGATGTTCCTTTTATTGTTCATGCTTCAAAGTAATTTGTTTTATTTTCTTTCAAAAATCCTTTCACTCTGCCCAAGATGAAAGTGATGTTTGTCGGGCTTTGTTTCAAATTTTATCATCATCAATAAAATGCTATTTTGATTTCCATATGTGTTTTTCCTTTTTGCTTTATTCTGAAAAATGGTAACATAAAAAACCCAAAATAATAATGATTGTTTATCTGCATAATGTTTGCACTTTTGTTCATACTCTAAAATAAAAATAAAATCATTTGTGCAGATTGATTGATAAACCCATTGAAAACAATGATCCTATGCCCTCTCCCAACTTTGAATTCCCTGTGTTTGAAGCTGAGGAAGAGGATGTTGAAGAGATTCCTGATGAGATTTCTCGGTTGCTTGAGCACGATGAGAAAGTTATTCAGCCTCATGGAGAGTCTATAGAGATGGTCAACTTGGGTTCTGAAGATGATAAGAAAGAAGTCAAAGTTGGAGCATTGCTTGGTCCTGATGTTAAGAAGAGGATTGTAGAGCTTCTCAGAGAATATGTTGATGTATTTGCTTGGTCTTATCAAGACATGCCAGGTCTTGATACTGATATTGTGGAGCATAGATTGTCGTTGAAGCCTGAATGTCCACCTGTAAAGCAGAAGTTGAGAAGAACTCATCCTGACATGACAGTAAAGATCAAAGAGGAGGTTCAAAAGCAGATTGATGCAGGTTTTCTTGTGACATCAACTTATCCTGAATTGGTGGCCAATATTGTGCCTGTTCCGAAGAAAGATGGAAAAGTCCGAATGTGCGTTGATTACAGAGATTTGAACAAAGCCAGTCCGAAAGATGATTTTCCATTGCCACACATTGATATGTTGGTAGATAATATGGCTAAGTTTGATGTGTTCTCTTTTATGGACGGATTTTCCGGTTATAATCAAATAAAGATGGCACCCGAGGATATGGAAAAGACCACATTTATTACACCATGGGGAACATTCTGCTACAGAGTGATGCCCTTTGGATTGAAGAATGCTGGTGCGACGTACCAAAGAGCTATGACTACATTTTTCCATGATATGATGCACAAAGAAATCGAGGTATATGTTGATGATATGATCGCCAAGTCGAAGACTGAAGAGGATCATGTTGAACATTTGCTGAAGTTGTTTCAAAGGTTAAGGAAGTTTAAGCTTCGTTTGAATCCGAACAAGTGCACATTTGGTGTACGTTCTGGAAAGTTGTTAGGTTTCATTGTCAGCCAAAAAGGTATTGAAGTTGATCCTGATAAAGTGAAAGCTATTCAAGAAATGCCTGCTCCAAGAACCGAAAAGCAAGTAAGAGGATTCTTGGGCCGTTTGAATTATATTTCGAGGTTTATCTCTCACATGACTACCACATGCGCTCCGATCTTCAAGTTGCTTCGGAAAGACAAAGGTTGTGTCTGGACAGATGATTGTCAAAAGGCGTTTGAAAGTATCAAAGAATATCTGCTTGAACATCCTATCTTGTCTCCTCCGGTGGAAGGTAGACCGATGATCATGTATTTAACTGTGTTGGAAGATTCCATGGGTTGTGTGCTTGGTCAGCAAGATGAATCTGGAAGAAAAGAATATGCAATTTATTACTTGAGTAAGAAATTCACTGATTGTGAGTCTCGGTACTCCATGCTTGAAAAAACTTGTTGTGCCTTAGCTTGGGCTGCAAAGCGTCTTCGCCAGTATATGTTGAATCATACAACTTGGTTGATCTCTAAAATGGATCCGATCAAGTATATCTTTGAAAAGCCTGCTTTAACTGGGAGGATTGCTCGTTGGCAAATGTTATTTTCAGAATATGATATCGAGTACCGAGCTCAAAAAGCTATAAAAGGTAGTATCTTGGATGACCATTTGGCACATCAACCGATTGATGATTACCAACCTATCAAGTTTGATTTTCCAGACGAGGATGTGATGTACTTGAAAGTGAAAGATTGTGATGAACCTTTGATTGAGGAAGGGCCGGAGCCTGGATCTCGATGGGGTTTAGTTTTTGATGGTGCTGTGAATGCACGCGGAAGAGGAATTGGGGCAATGATCATTACTCCCCATGGTTCACATATTCCTTTTGCCGCAAGGTTGACTTTTCCTTGTACCAATAATGAAGCTGAGTATGAAGCCTGCATTATGGGTCTTGAGGAAGCTATTGATCTGAGGATTAAGCATCTTGACGTGTATGGAGATTCTGCCTTGGTAATCAATCAGATCCAGGGTACGTGGGTAACCCATCAACCTCACTTGATCCCTTATAGAGATTATGCCAGGAAGATATCAATTTTCTTCACTAAAGTTGAGTTTCATTATGTTCCTCGTGATGAGAATCAGATGGCAGATGCTTTAGCAACTATAGCTTCTATGATAAAGGTGCACCAGTGGAATGATGTTCCCATGATCAGTGTGATGCGACTGGAAAGACCAGCTCATGTGTTTGCAGTTGAAGAGGTCCATGATGACAAGCCTTGGTATCATGATATTAAATGTTTCATCCAGAGTCAAGAATACCCGGTTGGGGCATCCGATAAAGATAAGAGGACTTTGAGGAGATTGGCAGGCAATTTCTTCTTGAATGGAAATGTGCTTTATAAGAGAAATTTTGACATGGTCTTGCTCAGATGCGTGGATAGACACAAAGCAGACATGTTAATGAAAGAAATTCATGAAGGATCTTTTGGCACTCATGCTAATGGGCATGCAATGGCTAAAAATATGTTGAGAGCAGGTTACTATTGGATGACAATGGAATCTGATTGTTGCAAGTATGTGAAAAAGTGTCATAAGTGTCAAGTGTATGCTGATAAGATTCATGTGCCACCAGCTTATCTCAATGTGATTTCTTCCCCATGGCCTTTCTCTATGTGGGGAATTGATATGATTGGTATGATTGAACCCAAGGCTTCGAATGGACATCGTTTTATTCTTGTGGCAATTGACTACTTCACCAAGTGGGTGGAAGCGGCATCATATGTTAACGTGACCAAGCAAGTTGTAGTTCGGTTTATCAAGAATAACATTATCTGTAGATATGGTGTTTCGAATAGAATCATTGCTGATAATGGTTCGAAATTGAATAATAAGATGATGAAAGAGCTTTGTGAAGAATTCAAAATTCAACAACATAATTCTTCTCCTTATAGACCGAAGATGAATGAGGCTGTTGAAGCTGCGGATAAGAACATTAAGAAGATCATTCAGAAGATGGTTGTGACGTACAAGGACTAGCATGAGATGCTCCCTTTTGCTTTGCATGGGTATCGTACATCTGTCCGCACTTCAACAGGGGCAACCCCTTTCTCACTTGTTTATGGTACAGAAGCAGTGCTCCCTGTCGAAGTTGAGATCCCATCAATGAGAGTTCTGATGGAAGCCAAGTTGACTGAGGCTGAATGGTGTCAGAGTAGATTTGATCAGTTGAATTTGATTGAGAAAAAGAGAATAACAGCTTTGTGTCATGGTCGGTTGTACCAGCAAAGAATGAAGAAAGATTTTGACAAGAAGGTCAAACCTCGTGTATTCAGAGAAGGCGACCTCGTGCTCAAAATGATTCAGTCTTTCCTTAAAGATTCTCGGGGCAAATGGACTCTGAACTATGATGGCCCATATGTTGTCAAGAAAGCCTTCTCTGGCGGTTCATTAATTCTTGCAACTATGGATGGTGAGGAGATCACTCTCCCTGTGAATGAGGATGCAGTCAAGAAATACTTCGCCTAAAAAATAAAAGAACAACTCGCTAAGTTGAAAACCCGAAAGGGCGGCTTAGGCAAAAATGAGCGTCTCGGTGGATTGAAAACCCGAAAGGGCGGTCCAGGCAAAAGTTAGAGACATAAACAAAAATAATTATCCCGGTAGATTGAAAACCCGAAAGGGAAATCTAGGAAAAAGTTAGGGATCATGGCAAGTAACTGCGTCGACAGACTGGATCACTTGTAGCAACCGAGGATTTCAGATTCTATCCCTTAGAAGAATTTCCCATCAAAGGTTCTTATTTACTCATCCTTGACTGAAGTTTCAGACACATTGGAGTTCAAAGTTGATAGGGAGAATAGTGATCATTGTATTTCAATGTAGATATTTTCCATATATTTACCATTTTTCAAACTTGTAATGATCCATGGAGTCATGCCATTTGCTGACTACCATTCTATCAATAAATTTGAGCTTTTATCCAATTGTTTGCAACTCTTTATATTGCTTCTGTTTACAAAATTTCAATTTATTGTTGATGATGATTTTTGAAACAAATTTAATAAATTTAATCTTTGAAGATTTTAAAAACATCTTTCTTTTGATATATGAACAAAGAAAGGATATCGATAGTGATACCAAGGATGGTAAAGTCTGGATGTGTGTAACTTGTCTCTCCCAAAGCAGGGTTTGATTCGGTTGTGTCCATGCGAAGTTCCTGGATAGTATTGACAGGTTGATGTTAATGATGTTGAACGGAGGTGTTTGTTCTGAGTTCCCATGTTTTCTCCAGAAGAATTGTTGGAAAGGATGTTCTTAAGAATCCCTAGCTGAGTTTTGATCTCTTCCTCAGCAAGTTATCTTTAAATTGAGAAGCATTGGGAATCCCCAGCTGAGCTCTTGTTCCTCAGCTTGAATTGTTTGCATCCTTGAATATAGAAGTATTGATATAGCAGTCAGTTTAGAGGTTTTCTTTTACCTGATGGTGGGTATAGATTTAAAATCCCTCGTAACTGTGTTTTGGCTATGGTGTTAACTTCTGATATCCCCATGTGGATCCCCAGTAGGTCTGCATGTGTTGGTTTCCAACAGATTCCTATGTGATTTTCAGCAGGTCTTGCACTCTATCCCCAGGTGGAGCAGGAGTGGTATGACAGTTATTCCTCGCAAAATTCAATTTTATCAAGAATACTTCCATCCTCAGTATATTATTACCTTTCCTCAGCAGGATGATATCCCTAGCAGATGTTGTCTCATCATGATTTAAGCCTTGTAGTAGGATTTTATTCCTTTGATGGCTAATGATATTCCCTTGCAGGATTTCAAGTTGAATCTCCAGCATGTTTCCCTGCATTGTTGCCTGAGATTAGCCGAGTATTTGGTTGTTGTGGTGTTCATGTCAACTGTTTCATATCTTTATGTCTGTTTTGTCAGCATATTCATAAGCATATTCGTACGCATAAGCATAGCATCATTTGCTTGCATTCTTGCATTTTTCATTGTTCTCTTCTCTTTGGTGTGGACTTTCCCCACAGAGTGTGTGTGTTGTCTTCCTCTCAAGTTTAGAGTGTCGACCATTAAGCAGAAAGTGTTAATCCTTTCTAATTCCCCACTGAGTTTGTTTCTCGTGGATGA
Source organism: Lathyrus aphaca (assembly GCA_963966055.1). Taxonomy (NCBI): domain Eukaryota; kingdom Viridiplantae; phylum Streptophyta; class Magnoliopsida; order Fabales; family Fabaceae; genus Lathyrus; species Lathyrus aphaca. The sequence continues at coordinate 594,965,271 of OZ014520.1, read as the reverse complement.
TTTTGATTCAGTTTCTTCCAGTTTATTATCTGGATGGAATTTCCCTAGTTGAGATATTTCCTCCTCAGGATGAGTCTTGTTTGAACGTTTCTCTCCAATTTGTTCTTGGATTGAACTTTGGTCCCCTTTTGTGAGTAATATTGCTTTGGAATTAAGCTATCATTGTTTGATAGTGGGCAACATTTTCTCCAGTTTGAGTATATTACTTTGGAATTAAGCTATCAGTTAATCGATAGTGGGTAATATTACCAAATTGATCAAGTTCTCTTACTTGCACTCCTACCCAGTAAATCAGGTAGTTGATCATGCTCCTACCCAGTAAATCAGGTAGTTGAGAACTTTTCTGCCCAGTAAAAAGGTAGTGGAGGTTATCCCTCTTTATTTTGCTCCTACCCAGTAAATCAGGTAGTTGAGAATTTTTCTACCCAGAAAAAAGGTAGTGGAGGTTATCCCTCTGTATTTTGCTCCTATCCAGTAAATCGATATTCGAGTCCTTTGTTTTCCTACCCAGTAAACAGGTAGTTGATGATTCTTTTCCAACTCAGTATTCCATTCTTGAGCTCGAATACCTTGTTTGGTTCCTGGCAGGGTGTTACTTTCCCTCGTTGGATCTTTCCTTTGATTGAATATTGTCTACCTTTTCCCAAGTGGAGTCAGCTATCCAGTGATTTATTTTCCTGGTAAACTCTTTGGTTGTCTGTTGTTGTTTCCCCAGCAGGATTTTCTTCTGTGTCCCCAAGTTTTTTGCTTTCCTCTGATGGTCATATTTTCCCCACAGAGATCTTGGGCTTGCATATCATATTCATCTCATATCATGTTCTCTTAGGACAAAAATTGGGTATTCTGTATTTAAGTCTCTCCCATCTTGTAGAGACGAAAATGTCAATTTTCATATCTCCGGATTGAAGAAACTTAAATAGGGGCAGCTGTAACACCCTAATTTTTGCCCTAAGATTTCTTCTCATATCATCTGCATTTTCGCATACAAACAAGATCGCACTGGTTTCTAGTTTCTTCTCATATAGGAAGGATCTGAAAAGTTTTGTATCGTTTCGTACAGTCCTCGATTTAATTTGATTTTTTGAGCAAAACTAGTATAAAATTTTGTATAATATATTATGATTTTTTGACCGAAACTTGCATTTGGAAAAGTTTCGCAGAATCAAATTTTCAGATGATTTTTTGCATGAACTTGCAACATAACCTTCCCTCGTAACATATAGGAAGGATCTAAAAAGTTTTGTATAGTTTCGTACAATCCTCAATTTAATTTGATTTATTGAGCAAAACTAGTATAAACTTGTGTATAATATATTATGATTTTTTGACAGAAACTTGCATTTGGAATAGTTTCGTAGAATCAAATTTTCAGATGATTTTTGGCATTGACTTCCATCATAACCTTCCCTTGTAACATATAGGAAGGATATGAAACGTTTTGTATGGTTTCGTACAATCCTCGATTTAAATTTATTTTTTTGAGCAAAACTAGTATAAACATGTGTATAATATATTATGATTTTTTGACAGAAACTTGCATTTGGAAAAGTTCCGTAGAATCAAATTTTCATATGATTTTTTGCATGGACTTCCATCAAAACCTTCCCTCGTATCATATAGGAAGGATATGATAAGTTTGACCGAAACTAGTATAAACTAGTGTATTGTATATTATGATTTTTTGACCGAAACTTTAATTTGGAAAATTTTCGTAGAATGTAATTTTAAGATAATTTTGTGCATGGACATCCATCATAACCTTCCCTCGTAACATATAGGGAGGATCTGAAAAGTTTTATATCGTTTCATAGAGTTCTCGATTTAATTTGACTTTTTGAGCAAAACTATTATAAACTTGTGTATAATATATTTTGATTTTTTGACCGAAACTTGAATTTGGAAAAGTTTTGTAGAATCTAATTTTCAGATAATTTTGTGAAGGGACTTCCATCATAACCTTCCCTCGTAACATATAGGAAGGATCTGAAAAGTTTTATATCGTTTCATACAGTCCTCGATTTAATTTACTTTTTGAGCAAAACTATTATAAACTAGTGTATAATATATTATGATGTTTTGACCGAAACTTGCATTTGAAAAATTTTGTAGAATCATATTTTCAGATGATTTTTTGCATGGACTTCCATCATAACCATCCCTCGTAACATATAGGATGGATCTGAAAAGTTTAATATAGATTTGTACTATCCTAGTTTTAATTTGACTTTTTGAGAAAAACTATTATAAACTTGTGTATAATATATTATGATTTTTAGACGGAAACTTGCATTTGGAAAAGTTTCGTAGAATCAAATTTTCAGATGATTTTTTTCATGGACTTCCATCATAGGCAACCCTCGTAACATATAGGAAGGATTTGAAAAGTTTTATATCGTTTCCTACAGTCCTCGATTTAATTTGATTTATTGAGCAAAACTAGTATAAACTTGTGTATAATATATTATGATTTTTTGACGGAAAATTGAATTTGGAAAAGTTTCGCAGAATCAAATTTTCAGATGATTTTTTGCATGGACTTCCATCTTAACCTTCCCTCATAAAATATATAAATTATCAGAAAACTTTTGTATCATTTCGAGCACTCCTCTGTTTAATTGATTTTTTTTACTGAAACTAGTATAAACTAGTGTATAATATATTATAATTTTTTGACCGAAACTTGAATTTGGAAAAGTTTTGTAGAATCTAATTTTCAGATAATTTTGTGCAAGGACTTCCATCATAACCTTCCCTCGTAACATATAGGAAGGATCTGAAAAGTTTTATATCGTTTCATACAGTCCTCGATTTAATTTGACTTTTTGAGCAAAACTATTATAAACTTGTGTATAATATATAATGATTTTTTTACCGAAACTTGCATTTGGAAAAGTTTCGTAGAATTATATTTTCAGATGATTTTTTGCATGGACTTCCATCATAACCATCCCTCGTAACATAAAGGAAGGATCAGAGAAGTTTTGTATAGTTTGTACAGTCCTCGATTTAATTAGATTTATTGAGCAAAACTTGTATAAATTTGTGTATAATATATTATGATTTTTTTTACCTAAACTTGAATTTGGAAAAGTTTAGCAGAATCATGTTTTCAGATGATTTTTTGCATGGACTTCCATCATAACCTTCACTAAAAAAATATATAAATTATCTGAAACGTTTTGTAGCATTTCGAGCACTCCTCGATTGAATTGATTTTTTGACCGAAACTAGTATAAACTAGTGTATAATATATTATGATTTTTTGACCGAAACTTTAATTTGGAAAAGTTTCGTAGAATGTAATTTTAAGATAATTTTGTGCATGGACATCCATCATAACCTTCCCTCGTAACATATAGGAAGTATCTAAAAAGTTTTATATCGTTTCATAGAGTGCTCGATTTAATTTGACTTTATGAGCAAAACTATTACAAACTTGTTTATAATATATTTTGATTTTTTGACCGAAACTTGAATTTGGAAAAGTTTCGTAGAATCTAATTTTCAGATAATTTTGTGCAAGGACTTCCATCATAACCTTCCCTCGTAACATATAGGATGGATCTGAAAAGTTTAATATAGTTCCGTACTGTCTTCGATTTAATTTGACTTTTTGAGCAAAACTATTATAAACTTGTGTATAATATATTATGATTTTTGACCGAAAATTGCATTTGGAAAAGTTTCGTAGAATCAAATTTTCAGATGATTTTTTTCATCGATTTCCATCATAACCAACCCTCGTAACATATAGGAAGGATCTTAAAAGTTTTATATCGTTTCCTACAATCCTCGATTTAATTTGATTTATTGAGCAAAACTAGTATAAACTTGTGTATAATATATTAGGATTTTTTGACCGAAAATAGAATTTGGAAACGTTTCGCAGAATCAAATTTTTAGATGATTTTTTGCATGGACTTCCATCTTAACCTTCCCTCATAAAATATATAAATTATCTGAAAAGTTTTGTAGCATTTCGAGCACTCCTCTGTTTGATTGATTTTTTTGACTGAAACTAGTATAAACTAGTGTATAATATAATATAATTTTTTGACCGAAACTTTAATTTGGAAAAGTTTTGTAGAATCTAATTTTCAGATAACTTTGTGCAAGGACTTCCATCATAACCTTCCCTCGTAACATATAGGAAGGATCCGAAAAGTTTTATATCGTTTCATACAGTCCTCGATTTAATTTGACTTTTTGAGCAAAACTATTATAAACTAGTTTATAATATATTATGATTTTTTGACAGAAACTTGCATTTGGAAATGTTTTGTAGAATCATATTTTCAGATGATTTTTTGCATGGACTTCCATCATAACCATCCCTCGTAACATATAGGCAGGATCTGAAAAGTTTATTATAGTATCATACTGTCCTCGATTTAATTTGATTTATTGAGAGAAACTAGTATAAACTTGTGTATAATATATTATGATTTTTTGACCGAAAATTGCATTTGGAAAAGTTTCGTAGAATCAAATTTTCAGATGATTTTTTTCATGGATTTCCATCATAACCAACCCTCGTAACATATAGGAAGGATCTTAAAAGTTTTATATCGTTTCCTACAATCCTCGATTTAATTTGATTTATTGAGCAAAACTAGTATAAACTTGTGTATAATATATTAGGATTTTTTGACCAAAAATAGAATTTGGAAACGTTTCGCAGAATCAAATTTTTAGATTATTTTTTGCATGGACTTCCATCTTAACCTTCCCTCATAAAATATATAAATTATCTGAAAAGTTTTGTAGCATTTCGAGCACTCCTCTGTTTGATTGATTTTTTTGACTGAAACTAGTATAAACTAGTGTATAATATAATATAATTTTTTGACCGAAACTTGAATTTGGAAAAGTTTCGTAGAATCTAATTTTCAGATAACTTTGTGCAAGGACTTCCATCATAACCTTCCCTCGTAACATATAAGAAGGATCTGAAAAGTTTTATATCGTTTCATATAGTCCTCGATTTAATTTGACTTTTTGAGCAAAACTATTATAAACTAGTTTATAATATATTATGATTTTTTGACAGAAACTTGCATTTGGAAATGTTTTGTAGAATCATATTTACAAATGATTTTTTGCATGGACTTCCATCATAACCATCCCTCGTAACATATAGGCAGGATCTGAAAAGTTTATTATAGTATCATACTGTCCTCGATTTAATTTGATTTATTGAGCGAAACTAGTATAAACTTGTGTATAATATATTATGATTTTTTGACCGAAACTTGCATTTGGAAAAGTTTCGCAGAATCAAATTTTCAGATGATTTTTTGCATGGACTTCCATCTTAACCTTCCCTCATAAAATATATAAATTATCTAAAACGTTTTGTAGCATTTCGAGCACTCCTCAGTTTAATTGAGTTTTTGACCGAAACTAGTATAAATTAGTGTATAATATATTATAATTTTTTGACCGAAACTTGAATTTGGAAAAGTTTCGTAGAATCTAATTTTCAGATAATTTTGTGCAAGGACTTCCAACATAACCTTCCCTCGTAACATATAGGAAGGATCTGAAAAGTTTTATATCGTTTCATATAGTCCTCAATTTAATTTGACTTTTTGAGCAAAACTATTATAAACTTGTGTATAATATATTATGATTTTTGACCGAAACTTGCATTTGGAAAAGTTTCGTAGAATCATATTTTCAGATGATTTTTTGCATGGACTTCCATCTTAACCATCCCTCGTAACATATAGGAAGGATCTGAAAAGTTTTGTATAGTTTCGTACAGTCCTCGATTTAATTTGATTTATTGAGCAAAACTAGTATGAATTTGTGTATAATATATTATGATTTTTTTTACCGAAACTTGAATTTGGAAAAGTTTCACATAATCAAATTTTCAGATGATTTTTGCATGGACTTCCATCACAACCTTCCCTCAAAAAATACATAAATTATCTGAAAAGTTTTGTAGCATTTCGAGCACTCCTCGATTGAATTGATTTTTTGACCGAAACTAGTATAAACTAGTGTATAATATATTATGATTTTTTGACAGAATCTTTAATTTAGAAAAGTTTCGTAGAATCTAATTTTAAGATAATTTTGTGCATGGACTTCCATCATAACCTTCTCTCGTAACATATAGGATGGATCTGAAAAGTTTTATATCGTTTCATAGAGTGCTCGATTTAATTTGACTTTTATAGCAAAACTATTATAAACTTGTGTATAATATATTATGATTTTTTGACCGAAACTTGCATTTGGAAAAGTTTCGTAGAATCAAATTTTCATATGATTTTTTGCATGGACTTCCATCATAATCATCCCTCGTAAAATATAGGAAGGATCTGAAAAGTTTTGTATAGTTTTGTACATTCCTCGATTTAATTTGATTTATTGAGCAAAACTTGTATAAACTTGTGTTTAATATATTATGATTTTTTGAACAAAACTTGTATTTGGAAAAATTTCGCAGAATCAAATTTTCAGATGATTTTTTGCATGGACTTCCATCATAACCTTCCCTCATAAAATATATAAAATATCTTAAAAGTTTTGTAGCATTTCGAGAACTCCTCGGTTTAATTGATTTTTTGACCGAAACTAGTATAAACTAGTGTATAATATATTATGATTTTTTGACCGAAACTTGAATTTGGTAAAGTTTCAAATAATCTAATTTTCACATAATTTTTTGCAACGATTTCCATCATAACCTTCCCTCGTAACATATAGGAAGGATCTGAAAAGTTTTATATCGTTTCATACAGTCCTCGATTTAATTTGACTTTTTGAGCAAAACTATTATAAACTTGTGTATAATATATTATGATTTTTTGACCGAAACTTGCATTCGGAAAAGTTTCATAGAATCATATTTTAAGATGATTTTTTGCATGAACTTCAATCATAACAATCCCTCGTAACATATCGGAAGGATCTGAAAAGTATTATCTATTTTCGTATAGTCCTCGATTTAATTTGATTTATTGAGCAAAACTAGTATAAATTTGTGTATAATATATTATGATTTTTTTTACCGAAACTTGAATTTGGAAAAGTTTTACAGAATCAAATTTTCAGATGATTTTTTGCATGGACTTCCATCATAACCTTCCCTCATAAAATATATAAAATATCTTAAAAGTTTTGTAGCATTTCGAGAACTCCTCGGTTTAATTGATTTTTTGACCGAAACTAGTATAAACTAGTGTATAATATATTATGATTTTTTGACCGAAACTTGAATTTGGTAAAGTTTCAAATAATCTAATTTTCACATAATTTTTTGCAACGATTTCCATCATAACCTTCCCTCGTAACATATAGGAAGGATCTGAAAAGTTTTATATCGTTTCATACAGTCCTCGATTTAATTTGACTTTTTGAGCAAAACTATTATAAACTTGTGTATAATATATTATGATTTTTTGACCGAAACTTGCATTCGGAAAAGTTTCATAGAATCATATTTTAAGATGATTTTTTGCATGAACTTCAATCATAACCTTCCCTCATAACATATAGGAAGGATCTGTAGCATTTCGAGCACTCCTCGATTTAATTGATTTTTTGACCGAAACTAGTATAAACTAGTGTATAATATATTATGATTTTTTGACCGAAACTTTAATTTGGAAAAGTTTCGTAGAATCTAATTTTAAGATTATTTTGTGCATGGACTTCCATCATAACCTTCCCTCATAACATATAGGAAGGATCTGAAAAGTTTTAAATCATTTCATAGAGTACTCGATTTAATTTGAATTTTTGAGCGAAACTAGTATAAACTTGTGTATAATATATTATGATTTTTTGACCGAAACTTGCATTTGGAAAAGTTTCGCAGAATCAAATTTTCAGATGATTTTTTGCATGGACTTCCATCTTAACCTTCCCTCATAAAATATATAAATTATCTAAAATGTTTTGTAGCATTTCGAGCACTCCTCAGTTTAATTGAGTTTTTGACCGAAACTAGTATAAATTAGTGTATAATATATTATAATTTTTTGACCGAAACTTGAATTTGGAAAAGTTTCGTAGAATCTAATTTTCAGATAATTTTGTGCAAGGACTTCCATCATAACCTTCCCTCGTAACATATAGGAAGGATCTAAAAAGTTTTATATCGTTTCATACAGTCCTCGATTTAATTTGACTTTTTGAGAAAAACTATTATAAACTTGTGTATAATATATTATGATTTTTTGTCCGAAACTTGCATTTGGAAAAGTTTCGTAGAATCATATTTTCAGATGTTTTTTTGCATGGACTTCCATCATAACCATCCCTCGTAACATATAGGAAGGATCTGAAAAGTTTTGTATAGTTTCGTACATTCCTCAATTTAATTTGATTTATTGAGCAAAACTAGTATCAATTTGTGAATAATATATTATGATTTATTTTACCGAAACTTGAATTTGGAAAAGTTTCACAAAATCAAATTTTTAGATGATTTTTTGCATGGACTTCCATCACAACCTTCCCTCAAAAAATACATAAATTATCTGAAAAGTTTTGTAGCATTTCCAGCACTCCTCGATTGAATTGATTTTTTGATCGAAACTAGTATAAACTAGTGTATAATATATTATGATTTTTTGACAGAATCTTTAATTTGGAAAAGTTTCGTAGAATCTAATTTTAAGATAATTTTGTGCATGGACTTCCATCATAACCTTCCCTCGTAACATATAGGATGGATCTGAAAAGTTTTATATCGTTTCATAGAGTGCTCGATTTAATTTGACTTTTATAGCAAAACTATTATAAACTTGTGTATAATATATTATATTTTTTGACCGAAACTTGCATTTGGAAAAGTTTCGTAGAATCAAATTTTCATATGATTTGTTGCATGGACTTTCATCATAACCATCCCTCGTAAAATATAGGAAGGATCTGAAAAGTTTTGTATAGTTTTGTACATTCCTTGATTTAATTTGATTTATTGAGCAGAACTAGTATAAACTTGTGTTTAATATATTATGATTTTTTGAACAAAACTTGCATTTGGAAAACTTTCGCAGAATCAAATTTTCAGATGAATTTTTGCATGGACTTCCATCATAACCTTCCCTCATAAAATATCTAAAATATCTTAAAAGTTTTGTAGCATTTCGAGAACTCCTCGGTTTAATTGATTTTTTGACCGAAACTAGTATAAACTAGTGTATAATATATTATGATTTTTTGACCGAAACTTGAATTTGGAAAAGTTTCGTAGAATCTAATTTTCACATAATTTTGTGCAACGATTTCCATCATAACCTTCCCTCGTAACATATAGGAAGGATTTGAAAAGTTTTATATCGTTTCATACAGTCCTCGATTTAATTTGACTTTTTGAGCAAAACTATTAGAAACTTGTGTATAATATATTATGATTTTTTGACCGAAACTTGCATTCTGAAAAGTTTCGTAGAATCATATTTTAAGATGATTTTTTGCATGAACTTCAATCATAACAATCCCTCGTAACATATCGGAAGGATCTGAAAAGTATTATCTATTTTCGTATAGTCCTCGATTTAATTTGATTTATTGAGCAAAACTAGTATAAATTTGTATATAATATATTATGATTTTTTTTACCGAAACTTGAATTTGGAAAAGTTTTGCAGAATAAAATTTTCAGATGATTTTTTGCATGGACTTCCATCACAACCTTCCCTCATAAAATATATAAATTATCTGAAAAGTTTTGTAGCATTTCGAGCACTCCTCGATTTAATTGATTTTTTGACCGAAACTAGTATAAACTAGTGTATAATATATTATGATTTTTTGACCGAAACTTTAATTTGGAAAAGTTTCGTAGAATCTAATTTTAAGATTATTTTGTGCATGGACTTCCATCATAACCTTCCCTCGTAACATATAGGAAGGATCTGAAAAGTTTTAAATCATTTCATAGAGTACTCGATTTAATTTGAATTTTTGAGCGAAACTAGTATAAACTTGTGTACAATATATTATGATTTTTTGACCGAAACTTGCATTTGGAAAAGTTTCGTAGAATCAAATTTTCAGATGATTGTTTGCATGGACTTCCATCATAACATTACCTCGTAACATATAGGAAGGATCTGAAAACTTTTGTATCGTTTCGTACAGTCCTCGATTTAATTTGATTTTTTGAGCAAAACTAGTATTAAACTTGTGTATAATATATTATGATTTTTTGACCGAAACTTGCATTTGGAAACGTTTCGCAGAATCAAATTTTCAGATGATTTTTTGCATGGACTTCCATCTTAACCTTCCCTCATAAAATATATAAATTATCTAAAACGTTTTGTAGCATTTCGAGCACTCCTCGGTTTAATTGATTTTTGACCGAAACTAGTATAAACTAGTATATAAAATATATTATGATTTTTTGTCCGAAACTTGAATTTGGAAAAATTTCATAGAATCTAATTTTCGGATAATTTTGTGCAAGGACTTCCATCATAACCTTCCCTCGTAACATATAGGAAGGATCTGAAAAGTTTTATATCGTTTCATACAGTCCTCGATTTAATTTGACTTTTTGAGCAAAACTATTATAAACTTGTGTATAATATATTATGATTTTTTGACCGAAACTTGCATTTGGAAAAGTTTCGTAGAATCATATTTTCAGATGATTTTTTGCATGGACTTCCATCATAACCATCCCTCGTAACATATAGGAAGGATCTGAAAAGTTTTGTATAGTTTCGTAGAGTCCTCGATTTAATTTGATTTATTGAGCAAAACTAGTATAAATTTGTGTATAATATATTATGATTTTTTTTACCGAAACTTGAATTTGGAAAAGTTTCACAGAATCAAATTTTCAGATGATTTTTTGCATGGACTTCCATCACAACCTTCCCTCAAAAAATACATAAATTATCTGAAATTTTTTGTAGCATTTCCAGCACTCCTCGATTGAATTGATTTTTTGACCGAAACTAGTATAAACTAGTGTATAATATATTATGATTTTTTGACAGAATCTTTAATTTGGAAAAGTTTCGTAGAATCTAATTTTAAGATAATTTTGTGCATGGACTTCCATCATAACCTTCACTCGTAACATATAGGATGGATCTGAAAAGTTTTATATCGTTTCATAGAGTGCTCGATTTAATTTGACTTTTATAGCAAAACTATTATAAACTTGTGTATAATATATTATGATTTTTTGACCGAAACTTGCATTTGGAAAAGTTTCGTAGAATCAAATTTTCATATGATTTGTTGCATGGACTTTCATCATAACCATCCCTCGTAAAATATAGGAAGGATCTGAAAAGTTTTGTATAGTTTTGTACATTCCTCGATTTAATTTGATTTATTGAGCAGAACTAGTATAAACTTGTGTTTAATATATTATGATTTTTTGAACAAAACTTGCATTTGGAAAACTTTCGCAGAATCAAATTTTCAGATGAATTTTTGCATGGACTTCCATCATAACCTTCCCTCATAAAATATCTAAAATATCTTAAAAGTTTTGTAGCATTTCGAGAACTCCTCGGTTTAATTGATTTTTTGACCGAAACTAGTATAAACTAGTGTATAATATATTATGATTTTTTTACCGAAACTTGAATTTGGAAAAGTTTTGCAGAATAAAATTTTCAGATGATTTTTTGCATGGACTTCCATCACAACCTTCCCTCATAAAATATATAAATTATCTGAAAAGTTTTGTAGCATTTCGAGCACTCCTCGATTTAATTGATTTTTTGACCGAAACTAGTATAAACTAGTGTATAATATATTATGATTTTTTGACCGAAACTTTAATTTGGAAAAGTTTCGTAGAATCTAATTTTAAGATTATTTTGTGCATGGACTTCCATCATAACCTTCCCTCGTAACATATAGGAAGGATCTGAAAAGTTTTAAATCATTTCATAGAGTACTCGATTTAATTTGAATTTTTGAGCGAAACTAGTATAAACTTGTGTACAATATATTATGATTTTTTGACCGAAACTTGCATTTGGAAAAGTTTCGTAGAATCAAATTTTCAAATGATTGTTTGCATGGACTTCCATCATAACATTACCTCGTAACATATAGGAAGGATCTGAAAACTTTTGTATCGTTTCGTACAGTCCTCGATTTAATTTGATTTTTTGAGCAACACTAGTATTAAACTTGTGTATAATATATTATGATTTTTTGACCGAAACTTGTATTTGGAAAAGTTTCGCAGAATCAAATTTTCAGATGATTTTTTGCATGGACTTCCATCTTAACCTTCCCTCATAAAATATATAAATTATCTGAAAAGTTTTGTAGCATTTCGAGCACTCCTCGGTTTAATTGATTTTTGACAGAAACTAGTATAAACTAGTGTATAATATATTATGATTTTTTGACCGAAACTTTAATTTGGAAAAGTTTCGTAGAATCTAATTTTAAGATTATTTTGTGCATGGACTTCCATCATAACCTTCCCTCGTAACATATAGGAAGGATCTGAAAAGTTTTAAATCATTTCATAGAGTACTCGATTTAATTTGAATTTTTGAGCAAAACTATTATAAACTTGTGTACAATATATTATGATTTTTTGACCGAAACTTGCATTTGGAAAAGTTTCGTAGAATCAAATTTTCAGATGATTGTTTGCATGGACTTCCATCATAACATTACCTCGTAACATATAGGAAGGATCTGAAAACTTTTGTATCGTTTCGTACAGTCCTCGATTTAATTTGATTTTTTGAGCAAAACTAGTATTAAACTTGTGTATAATATATTATGATTTTTTGACCGAAACTTGCATTTGGAAACGTTTCGCAGAATCAAATTTTCAGATGATTTTTTGCATGGACTTCCATCTTAACCTTCCCTCATAAAATATATAAATTATCTAAAACGTTTTGTAGCATTTCGAGCACTCCTCGGTTTAATTGATTTTTGACCGAAACTAGTATAAACTAGTATATAAAATATATTATGATTTTTTGTCCGAAACTTGAATTTGGAAAAATTTCATAGAATCTAATTTTCGGATAATTTTGTGCAAGGACTTCCATCATAACCTTCCCTCGTAACATATAGGAAGGATCTGAAAAGTTTTATATCGTTTCATACAGTCCTCGATTTAATTTGACTTTTTGAGCAAAACTATTATAAACTTGTGTATAATATATTATGATTTTTTGACCGAAACTTGCATTTGGAAAAGTTTCGTAGAATCATATTTTCAGATGATTTTTTGCATGGACTTCCATCATAACCATCCCTCGTAACATATAGGAAGGATCTGAAAAGTTTTGTATAGTTTCGTAGAGTCCTCGATTTAATTTGATTTATTGAGCAAAACTAGTATAAATTTGTGTATAATATATTATGATTTTTTTTACCGAAACTTGAATTTGGAAAAGTTTCACAGAATCAAATTTTCAGATGATTTTTTGCATGGACTTCCATCACAACCTTCCCTCAAAAAATACATAAATTATCTGAAAATTTTTGTAGCATTTCCAGCACTCCTCGATTGAATTGATTTTTTGACCGAAACTAGTATAAACTAGTGTATAATATATTATGATTTTTTGACAGAATCTTTAATTTGGAAAAGTTTCGTAGAATCTAATTTTAAGATAATTTTGTGCATGGACTTCCATCATAACCTTCCCTCGTAACATATAGGATGGATCTGAAAAGTTTTATATCGTTTCATAGAGTGCTCGATTTAATTTGACTTTTATAGCAAAACTATTATAAACTTGTGTATAATATATTATATTTTTTGACCGAAACTTGCATTTGGAAAAGTTTCGTAGAATCAAATTTTCATATGATTTGTTGCATGGACTTTCATCATAACCATCCCTCGTAAAATATAGGAAGGATCTGAAAAGTTTTGTATAGTTTTGTACATTCCTCGATTTAATTTGATTTATTGAGCAGAACTAGTATAAACTTGTGTTTAATATATTATGATTTTTTGAACAAAACTTGCATTTGGAAAACTTTCGCAGAATCAAATTTTCAGATGAATTTTTGCATGGACTTCCATCATAACCTTCCCTCACAAAATATCTAAAATATCTTAAAATTTTTGTAGCATTTCGAGAACTCCTCGGTTTAATTGATTTTTTGACCGAAACTAGTATAAACTAGTGTATAATATATTATGATTTTTTGACCGAAACTTGAATTTGGAAAAGTTTCGTAGAATCTAATTTTCACATAATTTTGTGCAACGATTTCCATCATAACCTTCCCTCGTAACATATAGGAAGGATTTGAAAAGTTTTATATCGTTTCATACAGTCCTCGATTTAATTTGACTTTTTGAGCAAAACTATTAGAAACTTGTGTATAATATATTATGATTTTTTGACCGAAACTTGCATTCGGAAAAGTTTCGTAGAATCATATTTTAAGATGATTTTTTGCATGAACTTCAATCATAACAATCCCTCGTAACATATCGGAAGGATCTGAAAAGTATTATCTATTTTCGTATAGTCCTCGATTTAATTTGATTTATTGAGCAAAACTAGTATAAATTTGTATATAATATATTATGATTTTTTTTACCGAAACTTGAATTTGGAAAAGTTTTGCAGAATAAAATTTTCAGATGATTTTTTGCATGGACTTCCATCACAACCTTCCCTCATAAAATATATAAATTATCTGAAAAGTTTTGTAGCATTTCGAGCACTCCTCGATTTAATTGATTTTTTGACCGAAACTAGTATAAACTAGTGTATAATATATTATGATTTTTTGACCGAAACTTTAATTTGGAAAAGTTTCGTAGAATCTAATTTTAAGATTATTTTGTGCATGGACTTCCATCATAACCTTCCCTCGTAACATATAGGAAGGATCTGAAAAGTTTTAAATCATTTCATAGAGTACTCGATTTAATTTGAATTTTTGAGCGAAACTAGTATAAACTTGTGTACAATATATTATGATTTTTTGACCGAAACTTGCATTTGGAAAAGTTTCGTAGAATCAAATTTTCAGATGATTGTTTGCATGGACTTCCATCATAACATTACCTCGTAACATATAGGAAGGATCTGAAAACTTTTGTATCGTTTCGTATAGTCCTCGATTTAATTTGATTTTTTGAGCAACACTAGTATTAAACTTGTGTATAATATATTATGATTTTTTGACCGAAACTTGCATTTGGAAAAGTTTCGCAGAATCAAATTTTCAGATGATTTTTTGCATGGACTTCCATCTTAACCTTCCCTCATAAAATATATAAATTATCTGAAAAGTTTTGTAGCATTTCGAGCACTCCTCGGTTTAATTGATTTTTGACAGAAACTAGTATAAACTAGTGTATAATATATTATGATTTTTTGACCGAAACTTTAATTTGGAAAAGTTTCGTAGAATCTAATTTTAAGATTATTTTGTGCATGGACTTCCATCATAACCTTCCCTCGTAACATATAGGAAGGATCTGAAAAGTTTTAAATCATTTCATAGAGTACTCGATTTAATTTGAATTTTTGAGCAAAACTATTATAAACTTGTGTACAATATATTATGATTTTTTGACCGAAACTTGCATTTGGAAAAGTTTCGTAGAATCAAATTTTCAGATGATTGTTTGCATGGACTTCCATCATAACATTACCTCGTAACATATAGGAAGGATCTGAAAACTTTTGTATCGTTTCGTACAGTCCTCGATTTAATTTGATTTTTTGAGCAAAACTAGTATTAAACTTGTGTATAATATATTATGATTTTTTGACCGAAACTTGCATTTGGAAACGTTTCGCATAATCAAATTTTCATATGATTTTTTGCATGGACTTCCATCTTAACCTTCCCTCATAAAATATATAAATTATCTAAAACGTTTTGTAGCATTTCGAGCACTCCTCGGTTTAATTGATTTTTGACCGAAACTAGTATAAACTAGTATATAAAATATATTATGATTTTTTGTCCGAAACTTGAATTTGGAAAAATTTCGTAGAATCTAATTTTCGGATAATTTTGTGCAAGGACTTCCATCATAACCTTCCCTCGTAACATATAGGAAGGATCTGAAAAGTTTTATATCGTTTCATACAGTCCTCGATTTAATTTGACTTTTTGAGCAAAACTATTATAAACTTGTGTATAATATATTATGATTTTTTGACCGAAACTTGCATTTGGAAAAGTTTCGTAGAATCATATTTTCAGATGATTTTTTGCATGGACTTCCATCATAACCATCCCTCGTAACATATAGGAAGGATCTGAAAAGTTTTGTATAGTTTCGTAGAGTCCTCGATTTAATTTGATTTATTGAGCAAAACTAGTATAAATTTGTGTATAATATATTATGATTTTTTTTACCGAAACTTGAATTTGGAAAAGTTTCACAGAATCAAATTTTCAGATGATTTTTTGCATGGACTTCCATCACAACCTTCCCTCAAAAAATACATAAATTATCTGAAAATTTTTGTAGCATTTCCAGCACTCCTCGATTGAATTGATTTTTTGACCGAAACTAGTATACACTAGTGTATAATATATTATGATTTTTTGACAGAATCTTTAATTTGGAAAAGTTTCGTAGAATCTAATTTTAAGATAATTTTGTGCATGGACTTCCATCATAACCTTCCCTCGTAACATATAGGATGGATCTGAAAAGTTTTATATCGTTTCATAGAGTGCTCGATTTAATTTGACTTTTATAGCAAAACTATTATAAACTTGTGTATAATATATTATATTTTTTGACCGAAACTTGCATTTGGAAAAGTTTCGTAGAATCAAATTTTCATATGATTTGTTGCATGGACTTTCATCATAACCATCCCTCGTAAAATATAGGAAGGATCTGAAAAGTTTTGTATAGTTTTGTACATTCCTCGATTTAATTTGATTTATTGAGCAGAACTAGTATAAACTTGTGTTTAATATATTATGATTTTTTGAACAAAACTTGCATTTGGAAAACTTTCGCAGAATCAAATTTTCAGATGAATTTTTGCATGGACTTCCATCATAACCTTCCCTCATAAAATATCTAAAATATCTTAAAAGTTTTGTAGCATTTCGAGAACTCCTCGGTTTAATTGATTTTTTGACCGAAACTAGTATAAACTAGTGTATAATATATTATGATTTTTTGACCGAAACTTGAATTTGGAAAAGTTTCGTAGAATCTAATTTTCACATAATTTTGTGCAACGATTTCCATCATAACCTTCCCTCGTAACATATAGGAAGGATTTGAAAAGTTTTATATCGTTTCATACAGTCCTCGATTTAATTTGACTTTTTGAGCAAAACTATTAGAAACTTGTGTATAATATATTATGATTTTTTGACCGAAACTTGCATTCGGAAAAGTTTCGTAGAATCATATTTTAAGATGATTTTTTGCATGAACTTCAATCATAACAATCCCTCGTAACATATCGGAAGGATCTGAAAAGTATTATCTATTTTCGTATAGTCCTCGATTTAATTTGATTTATTGAGCAAAACTAGTATAAATTTGTATATAATATATTATGATTTTTTTTACCGAAACTTGAATTTGGAAAAGTTTTGCAGAATAAAATTTTCAGATGATTTTTTGCATGGACTTCCATCACAACCTTCCCTCATAAAATATATAAATTATCTGAAAAGTTTTGTAGCATTTCGAGCACTCCTCGATTTAATTGATTTTTTGACCGAAACTAGTATAAACTAGTGTATAATATATTATGATTTTTTGACCGAAACTTTAATTTGGAAAAGTTTCGTAGAATCTAATTTTAAGATTATTTTGTGCATGGACTTCCATCATAACCTTCCCTCGTAACATATAGGAAGGATCTGAAAAGTTTTAAATCATTTCATAGAGTACTCGATTTAATTTGAATTTTTGAGCGAAACTAGTATAAACTTGTGTACAATATATTATGATTTTTTGACCGAAACTTGCATTTGGAAAAGTTTCGTAGAATCAAATTTTCAGATGATTGTTTGCATGGACTTCCATCATAACATTACCTCGTAACATATAGGAAGGATCTGAAAACTTTGGTATCGTTTCGTATAGTCCTCGATTTAATTTGATTTTTTGAGCAACACTAGTATTAAACTTGTGTATAATATATTATGATTTTTTGACCGAAACTTGCATTTGGAAAAGTTTCGCAGAATCAAATTTTCAGATGATTTTTTGCATGGACTTCCATCTTAACCTTCCCTCATAAAATATATAAATTATCTGAAAAGTTTTGTAGCATTTCGAGCACTCCTCGGTTTAATTGATTTTTGACAGAAACTAGTATAAACTAGTGTATAATATATTATGATTTTTTGACCGAAACTTTAATTTGGAAAAGTTTCGTAGAATCTAATTTTAAGATTATTTTGTGCATGGACTTCCATCATAACCTTCCCTCGTAACATATAGGAAGGATCTGAAAAGTTTTAAATCATTTCATAGAGTACTCGATTTAATTTGAATTTTTGAGCAAAACTATTATAAACTTGTGTACAATATATTATGATTTTTTGACCGAAACTTGCATTTGGAAAAGTTTCGTAGAATCAAATTTTCAGATGATTGTTTGCATGGACTTCCATCATAACATTACCTCGTAACATATAGGAAGGATCTGAAAACTTTTGTATCGTTTCGTACAGTCCTCGATTTAATTTGATTTTTTGAGCAAAACTAGTATTAAACTTGTGTATAATATATTATGATTTTTTGACCGAAACTTGCATTTGGAAACGTTTCGCAGAATCAAATTTTCAGATGATTTTTTGCATGGACTTCCATCTTAACCTTCCCTCATAAAATATATAAATTATCTAAAACGTTTTGTAGCATTTCGAGCACTCCTCGGTTTAATTGATTTTTGACCGAAACTAGTATAAACTAGTATATAAAATATATTATGATTTTTTGTCCGAAACTTGAATTTGGAAAAATTTCGTAGAATCTAATTTTCGGATAATTTTGTGCAAGGACTTCCATCATAACCTTCCCTCGTAACATATAGGAAGGATCTGAAAAGTTTTATATCGTTTCATACAGTCCTCGATTTAATTTGACTTTTTGAGCAAAACTATTATAAACTTGTGTATAATATATTATGATTTTTTGACCGAAACTTGCATTTGGAAAAGTTTCGTAAAATCATATTTTCAGATGATTTTTTGCATGGACTTCCATCATAACCATCCCTCGTAACATATAGGAAGGATCTGAAAAGTTTTTTATAGTTTCGTAGAGTCCTCGATTTAATTTGATTTATTGAGCAAAACTAGTATAAATTTGTGTATAATATATTATGATTTTTTTTACCGAAACTTGAATTTGGAAAAGTTTCACAGAATCAAATTTTCAGATGATTTTTTGCATGGACTTCCATCACAACCTTCCCTCAAAAAATACATAAATTATCTGAAAATTTTTGTAGCATTTCCAGCACTCCTCGATTGAATTGATTTTTTGACCGAAACTAGTATAAACTAGTGTATAATATATTATGATTTTTTGACAGAATCTTTAATTTGGAAAAGTTTCGTAGAATCTAATTTTAAGATAATTTTGTGCATGGACTTCCATCATAACCTTCCCTCGTAACATATAGGATGGATCTGAAAAGTTTTATATCGTTTCATAGAGTGCTCGATTTAATTTGACTTTTAAAGCAAAACTATTATAAACTTGAGTATAATATATTATGATTTTTTGACCGAAACTTGCATTTGGAAAAGTTTCGTAAAATCATATTTTCAGATGATTTTTTGCATGGACTTCCATCATAACCATCCCTCGTAACATATAGGAAGGATCTGAAAAGTTTTTTATAGTTTCGTAGAGTCCTCGATTTAATTTGATTTATTGAGCAAAACTAGTATAAATTTGTGTATAATATATTATGATTTTTTTTACCGAAACTTGAATTTGGAAAAGTTTCACAGAATCAAATTTTCAGATGATTTTTTGCATGGACTTCCATCACAACCTTCCCTCAAAAAATACATAAATTATCTGAAAATTTTTGTAGCATTTCCAGCACTCCTCGATTGAATTGATTTTTTGACCGAAACTAGTATAAACTAGTGTATAATATATTATGATTTTTTGACAGAATCTTTAATTTGGAAAAGTTTCGTAGAATCTAATTTTAAGATAATTTTGTGCATGGACTTCCATCATAACCTTCCCTCGTAACATATAGGATGGATCTGAAAAGTTTTATATCGTTTCATAGAGTGCTCGATTTAATTTGACTTTTAAAGCAAAACTATTATAAACTTGAGTATAATATATTATGATTTTTTGACCGAAACTTGCATTTGGAAAAGTTTCGTAGAATCAAATTTAAATATGATTTTTTGCATGGACTTCCATCATAACCATCCCTCGTAAAATATAGGAAGGATCTGAAAAGTTTTGTATAGTTTCGTACTTTCCTCGATTTAATTTGATTTATTGAGCAGAACTAGTATAAACTTGTGTTTAATATATTATGATTTTTTGAACAAAACTTGCATTTGGAAAACTTTCGCAGAATCAAATTTTCAGATGATTTTTTGCATGGACTTCCATCATAACCTTCCCTCATAAAATATATAAAATATCTTAAAAGTTTTGTAGCATTTCGAGAACTCCTCGGTTTAATTGATTTTTTGACCGAAACTAGTATAAACTAGTGTATAATATATTATGATTTTTTGACCGAAACTTGAATTTGGAAAAGTTTCGTAGAATCTAATTTTCACATAATTTTGTGCAACGATTTCCATCATAACCTTCCCTCGTAACATATAGGTAGGATCTGAAAATTTTTATATCGTTTCATACAGTCCTCGATTTAATTTGACTTTTTGAGCAAAACTATTATAAACTTGTGTATAATATATTATGATTTTTTGACCGAAACTTGCATTCGGAAAAGTTTCGTAGAATCATATTTTAAGATGATTTTTTGCATGAACTTCAATCATAACAATCCCTCGTAACATATCGGAAGGATCTGAAAAGTATTATCTATTTTCGTATATTCCTCGATTTAATTTGATTTATTGAGCAAAACTAGTATAAATTTGTGTATAATATATTATGATTTTTTTTACCGAAACTTGAATTTGGGAAAGTTTTGCAGAATAAAATTTTCAGATGATTTTTTGCATGGACTTCCATCATAACATTCCCTCATAAAATATATAAATTATCTGAAAAGTTTTGTAGCATTTCGAGCACTCCTCGATTTAATTGATTTTTTGACCGAAACTAGTATAAACTAGTGTATAATATATTATGATTTTTTGACCGAAACTTTAATTTGGAAAAGTTTCGTAGAATCTAATTTTAAGATTATTTTGTGCATGGACTTCCATCATAACCTTCCCTCGTAACATATAGGAAGGATCTGAAAAGTTTTAAATCATTTCATAGAGTACTCGATTTAATTTGAATTTTTGAGCGAAACTAGTATAAACTTGTGTACAATATATTATGATTTTTTGACCGAAACTTGCATTTGGAAAAGTTTCGTAGAATCAAATTTTCAGATGATTGTTTGCATGGACTTCCATCATAACATTACCTCGTAACATATAGGAAGGATCTGAAAACTTTTGTATCGTTTCGTATAGTCCTCGATTTAATTTGATTTTTTGAGCAACACTAGTATTAAACTTGTGTATAATATATTATGATTTTTTGACCGAAACTTGCATTTGGAAAAGTTTCGCAGAATCAAATTTTCAGATGATTTTTTGCATGGACTTCCATCTTAACCTTCCCTCATAAAATATATAAATTATCTGAAAAGTTTTGTAGCATTTCGAGCACTCCTCGGTTTAATTGATTTTTGACAGAAACTAGTATAAACTAGTGTATAATATATTATGATTTTTTGACCGAAACTTTAATTTGGAAAAGTTTCGTAGAATCTAATTTTAAGATTATTTTGTGCATGGACTTCCATCATAACCTTCCCTCGTAACATATAGGAAGGATCTGAAAAGTTTTAAATCATTTCATAGAGTACTCGATTTAATTTGAATTTTTGAGCAAAACTATTATAAACTTGTGTACAATATATTATGATTTTTTGACCGAAACTTGCATTTGGAAAAGTTTCGTAGAATCAAATTTTCAGATGATTGTTTGCATGGACTTCCATCATAACATTACCTCGTAACATATAGGAAGGATCTGAAAACTTTTGTATCGTTTCGTACAGTCCTCGATTTAATTTGATTTTTTGAGCAAAACTAGTATTAAACTTGTGTATAATATATTATGATTTTTTGACCGAAACTTGCATTTGGAAACGTTTCGCAGAATCAAATTTTCAGATGATTTTTTGCATGGACTTCCATCTTAACCTTCCCTCATAAAATATATAAATTATCTAAAACGTTTTGTAGCATTTCGAGCACTCCTCGGTTTAATTGATTTTTGACCGAAACTAGTATAAACTAGTATATAAAATATATTATGATTTTTTGTCCGAAACTTGAATTTGGAAAAATTTCGTAGAATCTAATTTTCGGATAATTTTGTGCAAGGACTTCCATCATAACCTTCCCTCGTAACATATAGGAAGGATCTGAAAAGTTTTATATCGTTTCATACAGTCCTCGATTTAATTTGACTTTTTGAGCAAAACTATTATAAACTTGTGTATAATATATTATGATTTTTTGACCGAAACTTGCATTTGGAAAAGTTTCGTAAAATCATATTTTCAGATGATTTTTTGCATGGACTTCCATCATAACCATCCCTCGTAACATATAGGAAGGATCTGAAAAGTTTTTTATAGTTTCGTAGAGTCCTCGATTTAATTTGATTTATTGAGCAAAACTAGTATAAATTTGTGTATAATATATTATGATTTTTTTTACCGAAACTTGAATTTGGAAAAGTTTCACAGAATCAAATTTTCAGATGATTTTTTGCATGGACTTCCATCACAACCTTCCCTCAAAAAATACATAAATTATCTGAAAATTTTTGTAGCATTTCCAGCACTCCTCGATTGAATTGATTTTTTGACCGAAACTAGTATAAACTAGTGTATAATATATTATGATTTTTTGACAGAATCTTTAATTTGGAAAAGTTTCGTAGAATCTAATTTTAAGATAATTTTGTGCATGGACTTCCATCATAACCTTCCCTCGTAACATATAGGATGGATCTGAAAAGTTTTATATCGTTTCATAGAGTGCTCGATTTAATTTGACTTTTAAAGCAAAACTATTATAAACTTGAGTATAATATATTATGATTTTTTGACCGAAACTTGCATTTGGAAAAGTTTCGTAGAATCAAATTTAAATATGATTTTTTGCATGGACTTCCATCATAACCATCCCTCGTAAAATATAGGAAGGATCTGAAAAGTTTTGTATAGTTTCGCACTTTCCTCGATTTAATTTGATTTATTGAGCAGAACTAGTATAAACTTGTGTTTAATATATTATGATTTTTTGAACAAAACTTGCATTTGGAAAACTTTCGCAGAATCAAATTTTCAGATGATTTTTTGCATGGACTTCCATCATAACCTTCCCTCATAAAATATATAAAATATCTTAAAAGTTTTGTAGCATTTCGAGAACTCCTCGGTTTAATTGATTTTTTGACCGAAACTAGTATAAACTAGTGTATAATATATTATGATTTTTTGACCGAAACTTGAATTTGGAAAAGTTTCGTAGAATCTAATTTTCACATAATTTTGTGCAACGATTTCCATCATAACCTTCCCTCGTAACATATAGGTAGGATCTGAAAATTTTTATATCGTTTCATACAGTCCTCGATTTAATTTGACTTTTTGAGCAAAACTATTATAAACTTGTGTATAATATATTATGATTTTTTGACCGAAACTTGCATTCGGAAAAGTTTCGTAGAATCATATTTTAAGATGATTTTTTGCATGAACTTCAATCATAACAATCCCTCGTAACATATCGGAAGGATCTGAAAAGTATTATCTATTTTCGTATAGTCCTCGATTTAATTTGATTTATTGAGCAAAACTAGTATAAATTTGTGTATAATATATTATGATTTTTTTTACCGAAACTTGAATTTGGGAAAGTTTTGCAGAATAAAATTTTCAGATGATTTTTTGCATGGACTTCCATCATAACATTCCCTCATAAAATATATAAATTATCTGAAAAGTTTTGTAGCATTTCGAGCACTCCTCGATTTAATTGATTTTTTGACCGAAACTAGTATAAACTAGTGGATAATATATTATGATTTTTTGACCGAAACTTTAATTTGGAAAAGTTTCGTTGAATCTAATTTTAAGATTATTTTGTGCTTGGACTTCCATCATAACCTTCCCTCGTAACATATAGGAAGGATCTGAAAAGTTTTAAATCATTTCATAGATTACTCGATTTAATTTGAATTTTTGAGTAAAACTATTATAAACTTTTGTACAATATATTATGATTTTTTGACCGAAACTTGCATTTGGAAAAGTTTCGCAGAATCAAATTTTCAGATGATTTTTTGCATGGACTTCCATCTTAACCTTCCCTCGTAACATATAGGAAAGATCTGAAAAGTTTTATATCGTTTCATACAGTCCTCGATTTAATTTGGATTTTTGAGCACAACTATTATAAACTTGTGTATTATATGTAATGATTTTTTGAACGAAACTTTCGTTTGGAAAAGTTTCGCAGAATAAAATTTTCAGATGATTTTTTGCATGGACTTCCATCATAACCTTCCCTCATAAAATATATAAAATATCTTAAAAGTTTTGTAGCATTTCGAGAACTCCTCGGTTTAATTGATTTTTTGACCGAAACTAGTATAAACTAGTTAATAATATATTATGATTTTTTTACCGAAACTTGAATTTGGAAAAGTTTCGTAGAATCTAATTTTCAGAAAATTTTGTGCAACGATTTCCATCATAACCTTCCCTCGTAACATATAGGAAGGATCTGAAAAGTTTTATATCGTTTCATACAGTCCTCGATTTAATTTGACTTTTTGAGCAAAACTATTATAAACTTGTGTACAATATATTATGATTTTTTGACCGAAACTTGAATTTGGAAAAGTTTCGTAGAATCTAATTTTCAGATAATTTTGTGAAAGGACTCCATCATAACCTTCCCTCGTAACATATAGGAAGGATCTGAAAAGTTTTATATCGTTTCATACAGTCCTCGATTTAATTTACTTTTTGAGCAAAATTATTATAAACTAGTGTATAATATATTATGATTTTTTGATCGAAACTTGCATTTGGAAAGGTTTTGTAGAATCATATTTTCAGATGATTTTTTGCCTGGACTTCCATCATAACCATCCCTCGTAACATATAGGATGGATCTGTAAAGTTTAATATAGTTTCGTACTGTCCTCGATTTAATTTGATTTATTGAGCAAAACTAGTATAAACTTGTGTATAATATATTATGATTTTTTGACCGAAAGTTGCATTTGGGAAAGTTTCGCAGAATCAAATTTTCAGATGTTTTTTAGCATGGAATTCCATCATTACCTTCTTTCATAAAATATATAAATTATTTGAAAAGTTTTATAGCATTTCGAGCACTCCTCAGTTTAATTGATTTTTGACCGAAACTAGTATAAACTAGTGTATAATATATTATGATTTTTTGTCCGAAACTTGAATTTGGAAAAATTTCGTAGAATCTAATTTTCGGATAATTTTGTGCAAGGACTTCCATCATAACCTTCCCTCGTAACATATAGGAAGGATCTGAAAAGTTTTATATCGTTTCATACAGTCCTCGATTTAATTTGACTTTTTGAGTAAAACTATTATAAACTTGTGTATAATATATAATGATTTTTTGACCGAAACTTGCATTTGGAAAAGTTTCGTAGAATCATATTTTCAGATGATTTTTTGCATGGACTTCCATCATAACCATCCCTCGTAACATATAGGAAGGATCTGAAAAGTTTTGTATAGTTTCGTACAGTCCTCGATTTAATTTGATTTATTGAGCAAAACTAGTATAAATTTGTGTATAATATATTATGATTTTTTGACCGAAACTTGAATTTGGAAAAGTTTCACAGAATCAAATTTTCAGATGATTTTTTGCATGGACTTCCATCATAACCTTCCCTCGTAACATATAGGAAGGATCTGAAAAGTTTTAAATCAATTCATAGAGTACTCGATTTAATTTGAATTTTTGAGCAAAACTATTATAAACTTGTGTACAATATATTATGATTTTTTGACCGAAACTTGCATTTGGAAAAGTTTCGTAGAATCAAATTTTCAGATGATTGTTTGCATGGACTTCCATCATAACATTACCTCGTAACATATAGGAAGGATCTGAAAACTTTTGTATCGTTTCGTACAGTCCTCGATTTAATTTGATTTTTTGAGCAAAACTAGTATTAAACTTGTGTATAATATATTATGATTTTTTGACCGAAACTTGCATTTGGAAAAGTTTTTCAGAATCAAATTTTCAGATGATTTTTTGCATGGACTTCCATCTTAACCTTCCCTCGTTAAATATAGGAAGGATCTGAAAAGTTTTGTAGCATTTCGAGCACTCCTCTGTTTAATTGAGTTTTTGACCGAAACTAGTATAAACTAGTGTATAATATATTATAATTTTTTGACCTAAACTTGAATTTGGAAAATTTTCGTAGAATCTAATTTTCAGATAATTTTGTGCAAGGACTTCCATCATAACCTTCCCTCGTAACATATAGGAAAGATCTGAAAAGTTTTATATCGTTTCATACAGTCCTCGATTTAATTTGACTTTTTGAGCACAACTATTATAAACTTGTGTATAATATGTTATGATTTTTTAACCGAAACTTGCATTTGGAAAAGTTTCGTAGAATCAAATTTTCATATGATTTTTTGCATGGACTTCCATCATAACCATCCGTCGTTAAATATAGGAAGGATCTGAAAAGTTTTGTATAGTTTCGTACTTTCCTTGATTTAATTTGATTTATTGAGCAGAACTAGTATAAACTTGTGTTTAATATATTATGATTTTTTGAACGAAACTTGCGTTTGGAAAAGTTTCGCAGAATCAAATTTTCAGATGATTTTTTGCATGGACTTCCATCATAACCTTCCCTCATAAAATATATAAAATATCTTAAAAGTTTTGTAGCATTTCGAGAACTCCTCGGTTTAATTGATTTTTTGACCGAAACTAGTATAAACTAGTGTATAATATATTATGATTTTTTTACCGAAACTTGAATTTGGAAAAGTTTCGTAGAATCTAATTTTCAGAAAATTTTGTGCAACGATTTCCATCATAACCTTCCCTCGTAACATATAGGAAGGATCTGAAATGTTTTATATCGTTTCATACAGTCCTCGATTTAATTTGACTTTTTGAGCAAAACTATTATAAACTTGTGTATAATATATTATGATTTTTTGACCGAAACATGAATTTGGAAAAGTTTCGTAGAATCTAATTTTCAGATAATTTTGTGAAAGGACTTCCATCATAACCTTCCCTCGTAACATATAGGAAGGATCTGAAAAGTTTTATATCGTTTCATAGAGTGCTCGATTTAATTTGACTTTTTGAGCAAAACTATTATAAACTAGTGTATAATATATTATGATTTTTTGACCGAAACTTGCATTTGGAAAAGTTTTGTAGAATCATATTTTCGGATGATATTTTGCATGGACTTCCATCATAACCATCCCTCGTAACATATAGGATGGATCTGAAAAGTTTAATATAGTTTCGTACTGTCCTCGATTTAATTTGACTTTTTGAGCAAAACTATTATAAACTTGTGTATAATATATTATGATTTTTGACCGAAAATTGCATTTGGAAAAGTTTCGTAGAATCAAATTTTCAGATGATTTTTTGCATGGACTTCCATCATAACCAACCATCGTAACATATAGGAAGGATCTTAAAAGTTTTATATCGTTTCCTACAGTCCTCGATTTAATTTGATTTATTGAGCAAAACTAGTATAAACTTGTGTAAAATATATTATGATTTTTTGACCGAAAGTTGCATTTGGAAAAGTTTCGCAGAATCAAATTTTCAGATGTTTTTTAGCATGGACTTCCATCATAACCTATCTTCATAAAATATATAAATTATTTGAAAAGTTTTATAGCATTTCGAGCACTCCTCTGTTTAATTGATTTTTTGACTTAAACTAGTATAAACTAGTGTATAATATATTATGATTTTTTGACCGAAACTTGAATTTGGAAAAATTTCGTAGAATCTAATTTTCAGATAATTTTGTGCAACGACTTCCATCATAACCTTCCCTCGTAACATATTGGAAGATCTGAAAAGTTTTATATCGTTTCATACAGTCCTCGATTTAATTTGACTTTTTGAGCAAAATTATTATAAACTTGTTTATAAAATATTATGATTTTTTGACCGAAACTTGCATTAGGAAAAGTTTCGTAGAATCATATTTTAAGAAGATTATTTGCATGGACTTCCATCATAACCATCCCCCGTAACATATCGGAAGGATCTGAAAAGTTTTATCTATTCTCGTACAGTCCTCGATTTAATTTGATTTATTGAGAAAAACTAGTATAAATTTGTGTATAATATATTATGATTTTTTTTTACCAAAACTTGAATTTGGAAAAGTTGCGCAGAAGCAAATTGTCAGATGATTTTTTTGCATGGACTTCCATCATAACCTTCCCTCATAAAATATATAAATTATCTGAAAAGTTTTGTAGCATTTCGAGCCCTCCTCGGTTTAATTGATTTTTTGACTGAAACTAGTATAAACTAGTGTATAATATATTATGATTTTTTGACCGAAACTTTAATTTGGAAATGTTTCGTAGAATATAATTTGAAGATAATTTTTTGCAAGGACTTCCAAGATAACCTTCCCTCGTAACATATAGGAAGGATCTGAAAAGTTTTATATCGTTTCATAGAGTGCTCGATTTAATTTAACTTTTTGAGAAAAACTATTATAAACTTGTTTATATTATATTATGATTTTTTGACCGAAACTTGCATTTGGAAAAGTTTCGTAGAATCATATTTTCAGATGATTTTTTGCATGGACTTCCATTATAACCAGCCCTCGTAACATATAGGAAGGATCTAAAAAGTTTTGTATCGTTTCGTACAGTCCTCAATTTAATTTGATTTATTGAGCAAAACTAGTATATATTTGTGTATAATATATTATAATTTTTTTTTACCAAAACTTGAATTTGGAAAAGTTTCGCAGAAGCAAATTTTCAGATGATTTTTTGCAAGGACTTCCATCATAACCTTCCCTCATAAAATATATAAATTATCTGAAAAGTTTTGTAGCATTTCGAACACTCCTCGATTTAATTGATTTTTTGACCGAAACTAGTATAAACTATTGTATAATATATTATGATTTTTTGACCGAATCTTTAATTTGGAAAAGTTTCGTAGAATCTAATTTTAAGATAATTTTGTGCATGGACGTCCAACATAACCTTCCCTCGTAACATATAGGAAGGATCTGAAACGTTTTATATCGTTTCATAGAGTGCTTGATTTAATTTGACTTTTTGAGCAAAACTATTATAAACTTGTGTATAATATATTATGATTTTTTGACCGAAACATGTATTTGGAAAAGTTTCGTAGAATCAAATTTTCATATGATTTTTTGCATGGACTTCCATCATAACCATCCCTCGTAACATATAGAATGGATCTGAAAAGTTTTGTATAGTTTCGTAATGTCCTCGATTTAATTTGATTTATTCAGCAGAACTAGTATAAACTTGTGTTTAATATATTATGATTTTTTGACCGAAACTTGCATTTGGAAAAGTTTCGCCGAATCAAATTTTCAGATGATTTTTTGCATGGACTTCCATCATAACCTTCCCTCATAAAATATATAAAATATCTTAAAAGGTTTGTAACATTTCGAGAACTCCCCGGTTTAATTGATTTTTTGAACGAAACTAGTATAAACTAGTGTATAATATATTATGATTTTTTCACCGAAACTTGAATTTGGAAACGTTTCGTAGAATCTAATTTTCAGATAATTTTGTGCAACGAATTCCATCATAACCTTCCCTCGTAACATATAGGAAGGATATGAAAAGTTTTATATCGTTTCATAGAGTGCTCGATTTAATTTGAATTTTTGAGCAAAACTATTATAAACTTGTGTACAATATATTATGATTTTTTGACCGAAACTTGCATTTGGAAAAGTTTCGTAGAATCAAATTTTCAAATTATTTTTTGCATGGACTTCCATCATAACCATCCCTCGTAACATATAGGCAGGATCTGAAAAGTTTTGTATCGTTTCGTACAGTCCTCGATTTAATTTGATTTTTTGAGCAAAACTAGTATAAACTTGTGTATAATATTTTATGATTTTTTGACCAAAACTTGCATTTGGAAAAGATTCGCAGAATCAAATTTTCAGATGATTTTTTGCATGGACTTCCATCTTAACCTTCCCTCATAAAATATATAAATTATCTGAAAAGTTTTGTAGCATATCAAGCACTCCTCTATTTAATTGAGCTTTTGACCGAAACTAGTATAAACTAGGGTATAATATATTATAATTTTTTGACCGAAACTTGAATTCGGAAAATATTCGTAGAATCTAATTTTCAGATAATTTTGTGCAAGGACTTCCATCATAACCTTCCCTTGTAACAAATAGGAAGGATCTTAAAAGTTTTATATCATTTCATACAGTCCTCGATTTAATTTACTTTTTGAGCAAAACTATTATAAACTAGTGTATAATATATTATGATTTTTTGACCGAAACTTGCATTTGGTAACGTTTTGTAGAATCATATTTTCAGATTTTTTTTAGCATGGACTTCCATCATAACCATCCCTCGTAACATATAGGATGGATCTGAAAAGTTTTATATCATTTCATAGAGTGCTCGATTTAATTTGAATTTTTGAGCAAAACTATTACAAACTTGTGTACAATAATATATTATGATTTTTTGACCGAAACTTGCATTTGGAAAAGTTTCGTAGAATCAAATTTTCAAATTATTTTTTGCATGGACTTCCATCATAACCATCCCTCGTAACATATAGGCAGGATCTGAAAAGTTTTGTATTGTTTCGTACAGTCCTCGATTTAATTTGATTTTTTGAGCAAAACTAGTATAAACTTGTGTATAATATTTTATGATTTTTTGACCAAAACTTGCATTTGGAAAAGATTCGCAGAATCAAATTTTCAGATGATTTTTTGCATGGACTTCCATCTTAACCTTCCCTCATAAAATATATAAATTATCTGAAAAGTTTTGTAGCATATCAAGCACTCCTCTATTTAATTGAGCTTTTGACCGAAACTAGTATAAACTAGGGTATAATATATTATAATTTTTTGACCGAAACTTGAATTCGGAAAATATTCGTAGAATCTAATTTTCAGATAATTTTGTGCAAGGACTTCCATCATAACCTTCCCTTGTAACAAATAGGAAGGATCTTAAAAGTTTTATATCATTTCATACAGTCCTCGATTTAATTTACTTTTTGAGCAAAACTATTATAAACTAGTGTATAATATATTATGATTTTTTGACCGAAACTTGCATTTGGTAACGTTTTGTAGAATCATATTTTCAGATTTTTTTTAGCATGGACTTCCATCATAACCATCCCTCGTAACATATAGGATGGATCTGAAAAGTTTTATATCATTTCATAGAGTGCTCGATTTAATTTGAATTTTTGAGCAAAACTATTACAAACTTGTGTACAATAATATATTATGATTTTTTGACCGAAACTTGCATTTGGAAAAGTTTCGTAGAATCAAATTTTCAGATGATTTTTTGCATGGACTTCCATCATAACCATCCCTCGTAACATATAGGAAGGATCTGAAAAGTTTTGTATCGTTTCGTACAGTCCTCGATTTAATTTGATTTATTGAGCAAAACTAGTATAAACTTGTGTATAATATATTATGATTTTTTTACCGAAAGTTGCATTTGGAAAAGTTTCACAGAATCACATTTTCAGATGTTTTTTAGCATGGACTTCCATGATAACCTTCCCTCGTAAAATATATAAATTATTTGAAAAGTTTTATAGCATTTCGAGCACTCCTCGGTTTAATTGATTTTTTGTCTGAAACTAGTATAAACTAGTGTATAATATATTATGATTTTTTTACCGAAACTTGAATTTGGAAAAGTTTCGTAGAATCTAATTTTCAGATAATTTTGTGCAAGGACTTCCATCATAACCTTCCCTCGTAACATATAGGAAGGATCTGAAAAGTTTTATATCGTTTCATAGAGTGCTCGATTTAATTTGAATTTTTGAGCGAAACTATTATAAACTTGTGTACAATATATTATGATTTTTTGACCGAAACTTGCATTTGGAAAAGTTTCGTAGAATCAAATTTTCAGATGATTTTTTGCATGGACTTCCATCATAACCATCCCTCGTAACATATAGGAAGGATCTGAAAAGTTTTGTATCGTTTCGTACAGTCCTCGATTTAATTTGATTTATTGAGCAAAACTAGTATAAACTTGTGTATAATATATTATGATTTTTTTACCGAAAGTTGCATTTGGAAAAGTTTCACAGAATCACATTTTCAGATGTTTTTTAGCATGGACTTCCATGATAACCTTCCCTCGTAAAATATATAAATTATTTGAAAAGTTTTATAGCATTTCGAGCACTCCTCGGTTTAATTGATTTTTTGACTGAAACTAGTATAAACTAGTGTATAATATATTATGATTTTTTGACCGAAACTTTAATTTGGAAATGTTTCGTAGAATATAATTTGAAGATAATTTTTTGCAAGGACTTCCAAGATAACCTTCCCTCGTAACATATAGGAAGGATCTGAAAAGTTTTATATCGTTTCATAGAGTGCTCGATTTAATTTAACTTTTTGAGAAAAACTATTATAAACTTGTTTATATTATATTATGATTTTTTGACCGAAACTTGCATTTGGAAAAGTTTCGTAGAATCATATTTTCAGATGATTTTTTGCATGGACTTCCATTATAACCAGCCCTCGTAACATATAGGAAGGATCTAAAAAGTTTTGTATCGTTTCGTACAGTCCTCAATTTAATTTGATTTATTGAGCAAAACTAGTATATATTTGTGTATAATATATTATAATTTTTTTTTACCAAAACTTGAATTTGGAAAAGTTTCGCAGAAGCAAATTTTCAGATGATTTTTTGCAAGGACTTCCATCATAACCTTCCCTCATAAAATATATAAATTATCTGAAAAGTTTTGTAGCATTTCGAACACTCCTCGATTTAATTGATTTTTTGACCGAAACTAGTATAAACTATTGTATAATATATTATGATTTTTTGACCGAATCTTTAATTTGGAAAAGTTTCGTAGAATCTAATTTTAAGATAATTTTGTGCATGGACGTCCAACATAACCTTCCCTCGTAACATATAGGAAGGATCTGAAACGTTTTATATCGTTTCAT
This sequence comes from Lathyrus aphaca, assembly GCA_963966055.1. Classification (NCBI taxonomy): domain Eukaryota; kingdom Viridiplantae; phylum Streptophyta; class Magnoliopsida; order Fabales; family Fabaceae; genus Lathyrus; species Lathyrus aphaca. The sequence goes on along the minus strand of OZ014520.1, from coordinate 594,931,817 downwards.
AGAGTGCTCGATTTAATTTGAATTTTTGAGCGAAACTATTATAAACTTGTGTACAATATATTATGATTTTTTGACCGAAACTTGCATTTGGAAAAGTTTCGTAGAATCAAATTTTCAGATGATTTTTTGCATGGACTTCCATCATAACCATCCCTCGTAACATATAGGAAGGATCTGAAAAGTTTTGTATCGTTTCGTACAGTCCTCGATTTAATTTGATTTATTGAGCAAAACTAGTATAAACTTGTGTATAATATATTATGATTTTTTTACCGAAAGTTGCATTTGGAAAAGTTTCACAGAATCACATTTTCAGATGTTTTTTAGCATGGACTTCCATGATAACCTTCCCTCGTAAAATATATAAATTATTTGAAAAGTTTTATAGCATTTCGAGCACTCCTCGGTTTAATTGATTTTTTGACTGAAACTAGTATAAACTAGTGTATAATATATTATGATTTTTTTACCGAAACTTTAATTTGGAAATGTTTCGTAGAATATAATTTGAAGATAATTTTTTGCAAGGACTTCCAAGATAACCTTCCCTCGTAACATATAGGAAGGATCTGAAAAGTTTTATATCGTTTCATAGAGTGCTCGATTTAATTTAACTTTTTGAGAAAAACTATTATAAACTTGTTTATATTATATTATGATTTTTTGACCGAAACTTGCATTTGGAAAAGTTTCGTAGAATCATATTTTCAGATGATTTTTTGCATGGACTTCCATTATAACCAGCCCTCGTAACATATAGGAAGGATCTAAAAAGTTTTGTATCGTTTCGTACAGTCCTCAATTTAATTTGATTTATTGAGCAAAACTAGTATATATTTGTGTATAATATATTATAATTTTTTTTTACCAAAACTTGAATTTGGAAAAGTTTCGCAGAAGCAAATTTTCAGATGATTTTTTGCAAGGACTTCCATCATAACCTTCCCTCATAAAATATATAAATTATCTGAAAAGTTTTGTAGCATTTCGAACACTCCTCGATTTAATTGATTTTTTGACCGAAACTAGTATAAACTATTGTATAATATATTATGATTTTTTGACCGAATCTTTAATTTGGAAAAGTTTCGTAGAATCTAATTTTAAGATAATTTTGTGCATGGACGTCCAACATAACCTTCCCTCGTAACATATAGGAAGGATCTGAAACGTTTTATATCGTTTCATAGAGTGCTTGATTTAATTTGACTTTTTGAGCAAAACTATTATAAACTTGTGTATAATATATTATGATTTTTTGACCGAAACATGTATTTGGAAAAGTTTCGTAGAATCAAATTTTCATATGATTTTTTGCATGGACTTCCATCATAACCATCCCTCGTAACATATAGAATGGATCTGAAAAGTTTTGTATAGTTTCGTAATGTCCTCGATTTAATTTGATTTATTCAGCAGAACTAGTATAAACTTGTGTTTAATATATTATGATTTTTTGACCGAAACTTGCATTTGGAAAAGTTTCGCCGAATCAAATTTTCAGATGATTTTTTGCATGGACTTCCATCATAACCTTCCCTCATAAAATATATAAAATATCTTAAAAGGTTTGTAACATTTCGAGAACTCCCCGGTTTAATTGATTTTTTGAACGAAACTAGTATAAACTAGTGTATAATATATTATGATTTTTTCACCGAAACTTGAATTTGGAAACGTTTCGTAGAATCTAATTTTCAGATAATTTTGTGCAACGAATTCCATCATAACCTTCCCTCGTAACATATAGGAAGGATATGAAAAGTTTTATATCGTTTCATAGAGTGCTCGATTTAATTTGAATTTTTGAGCAAAACTATTATAAACTTGTGTACAATATATTATGATTTTTTGACCGAAACTTGCATTTGGAAAAGTTTCGTAGAATCAAATTTTCAAATTATTTTTTGCATGGACTTCCATCATAACCATCCCTCGTAACATATAGGCAGGATCTGAAAAGTTTTGTATCGTTTCGTACAGTCCTCGATTTAATTTGATTTTTTGAGCAAAACTAGTATAAACTTGTGTATAATATTTTATGATTTTTTGACCAAAACTTGCATTTGGAAAAGATTCGCAGAATCAAATTTTCAGATGATTTTTTGCATGGACTTCCATCTTAACCTTCCCTCATAAAATATATAAATTATCTGAAAAGTTTTGTAGCATATCAAGCACTCCTCTATTTAATTGAGCTTTTGACCGAAACTAGTATAAACTAGGGTATAATATATTATAATTTTTTGACCGAAACTTGAATTCGGAAAATATTCGTAGAATCTAATTTTCAGATAATTTTGTGCAAGGACTTCCATCATAACCTTCCCTTGTAACAAATAGGAAGGATCTTAAAAGTTTTATATCATTTCATACAGTCCTCGATTTAATTTACTTTTTGAGCAAAACTATTATAAACTAGTGTATAATATATTATGATTTTTTGACCGAAACTTGCATTTGGTAACGTTTTGTAGAATCATATTTTCAGATTTTTTTTAGCATGGACTTCCATCATAACCATCCCTCGTAACATATAGGATGGATCTGAAAAGTTTTATATCATTTCATAGAGTGCTCGATTTAATTTGAATTTTTGAGCAAAACTATTACAAACTTGTGTACAATAATATATTATGATTTTTTGACCGAAACTTGCATTTGGAAAAGTTTCGTAGAATCAAATTTTCAAATTATTTTTTGCATGGACTTCCATCATAACCATCCCTCGTAACATATAGGCAGGATCTGAAAAGTTTTGTATTGTTTCGTACAGTCCTCGATTTAATTTGATTTTTTGAGCAAAACTAGTATAAACTTGTGTATAATATTTTATGATTTTTTGACCAAAACTTGCATTTGGAAAAGATTCGCAGAATCAAATTTTCAGATGATTTTTTGCATGGACTTCCATCTTAACCTTCCCTCATAAAATATATAAATTATCTGAAAAGTTTTGTAGCATATCAAGCACTCCTCTATTTAATTGAGCTTTTGACCGAAACTAGTATAAACTAGGGTATAATATATTATAATTTTTTGACCGAAACTTGAATTCGGAAAATATTCGTAGAATCTAATTTTCAGATAATTTTGTGCAAGGACTTCCATCATAACCTTCCCTTGTAACAAATAGGAAGGATCTTAAAAGTTTTATATCATTTCATACAGTCCTCGATTTAATTTACTTTTTGAGCAAAACTATTATAAACTAGTGTATAATATATTATGATTTTTTGACCGAAACTTGCATTTGGTAACGTTTTGTAGAATCATATTTTCAGATTTTTTTTAGCATGGACTTCCATCATAACCATCCCTCGTAACATATAGGATGGATCTGAAAAGTTTTATATCATTTCATAGAGTGCTCGATTTAATTTGAATTTTTGAGCAAAACTATTACAAACTTGTGTACAATAATATATTATGATTTTTTGACCGAAACTTGCATTTGGAAAAGTTTCGTAGAATCAAATTTTCAGATGATTTTTTGCATGGACTTCCATCATAACCATCCCTCGTAACATATAGGAAGGATCTGAAAAGTTTTGTATCGTTTCGTACAGTCCTCGATTTAATTTGATTTATTGAGCAAAACTAGTATAAACTTGTGTATAATATATTATGATTTTTTTACCCAAAGTTGCATTTGGAAAAGTTTCACAGAATCACATTTTCAGATGTTTTTTAGCATGGACTTCCATGATAACCTTCCCTCGTAAAATATATAAATTATTTGAAAAGTTTTATAGCATTTCGAGCACTCCTCGGTTTAATTGATTTTTTGTCTGAAACTAGTATAAACTAATGTATAATATATTATGATTTTTTTACCGAAACTTGAATTTGGAAAAGTTTCGTAGAATCTAATTTTCAGATAATTTTGTGCAAGGACTTCCATCATAACCTTCCCTCGTAACATATAGGAAGGATCTGAAAAGTTTTATATCGTTTCATAGAGTGCTCGATTTAATTTGAATTTTTGAGCGAAACTATTATAAACTTGTGTACAATATATTATGATTTTTTGACCGAAACTTGCATTTGGAAAAGTTTCGTAGAATCAAATTTTCAGATGATTTTTTGCATGGACTTCCATCATAACCGTCCCTCGTAACATATAGGAAGGATCTGAAAAGTTTTGTATTGTTTCGTACAGTCCTCGATTTAATTTGATTTTTTGAGAAAAACTAGTATAAACTTATGTATAATATATTATGATTTTTTGACCGAAACTTGCATTTGGAAAAGATTCGCAAAATCAAATTTTCACATGATGTTTTGCATGGACTTCCATCTTAACCTTCCCTCATAAAATATATAAATTATCTGAAAAGTTTTGTAGCATATCGAGCACTCCTCTGTTTAATTGAGTTTTTGACCGAAACTAGTATAAACTAGGGTATAATATATTATAATTTTTTGACCGAAACTTGAATTTGTAAAAGTTTCATAGAATCTAATTTTCAGATAATTTTTTACAAGGACTTCCATCATAACCTTCCCTTGTAACAAATAGGAAGGATCTTAAAAGTTTTATATCATTTCATACAGTCCTCGATTTAATTTACTTTTTGAGCAAAACTATTATAAACTAGTGTATAATATATTATGATTTTTTGACCGAAACTTGCATTTGGTAACGTTTTGTAGAATCATATTTTCAGATTATTTTTAGCATGGACTTCCATCATAACCATCCCTCGTAACATATAGAATGGATCTGAAAAGTTTTATATCATTTCATAGAGTGCTCGATTTAATTTGAATTTTTGAGCAAAACTATTACAAACTTGTTTACAATAATATATTATGATTTTTTGACCGAAACTTGCATTTGGAAAAGTTTCGTAGAATCAAATTTTCAGATGATTTTTTGCATGGACTTCCATCATAACCATCCCTCGTAACATATAGGAAGGATCTGAAAAGTTTTGTATCGTTTCGTACAGTCCTCGATTTAATTTGATTTATTGAGCAAAACTATTATAAACTTGTGTATAATATATTATGATTTTTTTACCGAAAGTTGCATTTGGAAAAGTTTCACAGAATCACATTTTCAGATGTTTTTTAGCATGGACTTCCATGATAACCTTCCCTCGTAAAATATATAAATTATTTGAAAAGTTTTATAGCATTTCGAGCACTCCTCGGTTTAATTGATTTTTTGTATGAAACTAGTATAAACTAGTGTATAATATATTATGATTTTTTTACCGAAACTTGAATTTGGAAAAGTTTCGTAGAATCTAATTTTCAGATAATTTTGTGCAAGGACTTCCATCATAACCTTCCCTCGTAACATATAGGAAGGATCTGAAAAGTTTTATATCGTTTCATAGAGTGCTCGATTTAATTTGAATTTTTGAGCGAAACTATTATAAACTTGTGTACAATATATTATGATTTTTTGACCGAAACTTGCATTTGGAAAAGTTTCGTAGAATCAAATTTTCAGATGATTTTTTGCATGGACTTCCATCATAACCGTCCCTCGTAACATATAGGAAGGATCTGAAAAGTTTTGTATTGTTTCGTACAGTCCTCGATTTAATTTGATTTTTTGAGCAAAACTAGTATAAACTTATGTATAATATATTATGATTTTTTGACCGAAACTTGCATTTGGAAAAGATTCGCAAAATCAAATTTTCACATGATTTTTTGCATGGACTTCCATCTTAACCTTCCCTCATAAAATATATAAATTATCTGAAAAGTTTTGTAGCATATCGAGCACTCCTCTGTTTAATTGAGTTTTTGACCGAAACTAGTATAAACTAGGGTATAATATATTATAATTTTTTGACCGAAACTTGAATTTGTAAAAGTTTCATAGAATCTAATTTTCAGATAATTTATTACAAGGACTTCCATCATAACCTTCCCTTGTAACAAATAGGAAGGATCTTAAAAGTTTTATATCATTTCATACAGTCCTCGATTTAATTTACTTTTTGAGCAAAACTATTATAAACTAGTGTATAATATTTATGATTTTTTGACCGAAACTTGCATTTGGTAACGTTTTGTAGAATCATATTTTCAGATTATTTTTAGCATGGACTTCCATCATAACCATCCCTCGTAACATATAGGATGGATCTGAAAAGTTTTATATCATTTCATAGAGTGCTCGATTTAATTTGAATTTTTGAGCAAAACTATTACAAACTTGTGTACAATAATATATTATGATTTTTTGACCGAAACTTGCATTTGGAAAAGTTTCGTAGAATCAAATTTTCAGATGATTTTTTGCATGGACTTCCATCATAACCATCCCTCGTAACATATAGGAATGATCTGAAAAGTTTTGTATCGTTTCGTACAGTCCTCGATTTAATTTGATTTATTGAGCAAAACTAGTATAAACTTGTGTATAATATATTATGATTTTTTTACCGAAAGTTGCATTTGGAAAAGTTTCACAGAATCACATTTTCAGATGTTTTTTAGCATGGACTTCCATGATAACCTTCCCTCTCAAAATATATAAATTATTTGAAAAGTTTTATAGCATTTCGAGCACTCCTCGGTTTAATTGATTTTTTGTCTGAAACTAGTATAAACTAGTGTATAATATATTATGATTTTTTGACCGAAACTTGAATTTGGACAAGTTTCATAGAATCTAATTTTCAGATAATTTTGTGCAAGGACTTCCATCATAACCTTCCCTCGTAACATATAGGAAGGATCTGAAAAGTTTTATATCGTTTCATAGAGTGCTCGATTTAATTTGAATTTTTGAGCGAAACTATTATAAACTTGTGTACAATATATTATGATTTTTTGACCGAAACTTGCATTTGGAAAATTTTCGTAGAATCAAATTTTCAGATGATTTTTTGCATGGACTTCCATCATAACCGTCCCTCGTAACATATAGGAAGGATCTGAAAAGTTTTGTATTGTTTCGTACAGTCCTCGATTTACTTTGAGTTTTTGAGCAAAACTAGTATAAACTTATGTATAATATATTATGATTTTTTGACCGAAACTTGCATTTGGAAAAGATTCGCAAAATCAAATTTTCACATGATTTTTTGCATGGACTTCCATCTTAACCTTCCCTCATAAAATATATAAATTATCTGAAAAGTTTTGTAGCATATCGAGCACTCCTCTGTTTAATTGAGTTTTTGACCGAAACTAGTATAAACTAGGGTATAATATATTATAATTTTTTGACCGAAACTTGAATTTGTAAAAGTTTCATAGAATCTAATTTTCAGATAATTTTTTACAAGGACTTCCATCATAACCTTCCCTTGTAACAAATAGGAAGGATCTTAAAAGTTTTATATCATTTCATACAGTCCTCGATTTAATTTACTTTTTGAGCAAAACTATTATAAACTAGTGTATAATATATTATGATTTTTTGACCGAAACTTGCATTTGGTAACGTTTTGTAGAATCATATTTTCAGATTATTTTTAGCATGGACTTCCATCATAACCATCCCTCGTAACATATAGGATGGATCTGAAAAGTTTTATATCATTTCATAGAGTGCTCGATTTAATTTGAATTTTTGAGCAAAACTATTACAAACTTGTGTACAATAATATATTATGATTTTTTGACCGAAACTTGCATTTGGAAAAGTTTCGTAGAATCAAATTTTCAGATGATTTTTTGCATGGACTTCCATCATAACCATCCCTCGTAACATATAGGAAGGATCTGAAAAGTTTTGTATCGTTTAGTACAGTCCTCGATTTAATTTGATTTATTGAGCAAAACTAGTATAAACTTGTGTATAATATATTATGATTTTTTTACCGAAAGTTGCATTTGGAAAAGTTTCACAGAATCACATTTTCAGATGTTTTTTAGCATGGACTTCCATGATAACCTTCCCTCGTAAAATATATAAATTATTTGAAAAGTTTTATAGCATTTCGAGCACTCCTCGGTTTAATTGATTTTTTGTCTGAAACTAGTATAAACTAGTGTATAATATATTATGATTTTTTGACCGAAACTTGAATTTGGAAAAGTTTCGTAGAATCTAATTTTCAGATAATTTTGTGCAAGGACTTCCATCATAACCTTCCCTCGTAACATATAGGAAGGATCTGAAATGTTTTATATCGTTTCATAGAGTGCTCGATTTAATTTGAATTTTTGAGCGAAACTATTATAAACTTGTGTACAATATATTATGATTTTTTGACCGAAACTTGCATTTGGAAAAGTTTCGTAGAATCAAATTTTCAGATGATTTTTTGCATGGACTTCCATCATAACCGTCCCTCGTAACATATAGGAAGGATCTGAAAAGTTTTGTATTGTTTCGTACAGTCCTCGATTTAATTTGATTTTTTGAGCAAAACTAGTATAAACTTATGTATAATATATTATGATTTTTTGACCGAAACTTGCATTTGGAAAAGATTCGCAAAATCAAATTTTCACATGATTTTTTGCATGGACTTCCATCTTAACCTTCCCTCATAAAATATATAAATTATCTGAAAAGTTTTGTAGCATATCGAGCACTCCTCTGTTTAATTGAGTTTTTGACCGAAACTAGTATAAACTAGGGTATAATATATTATAATTTTTTGACCGAAACTTGAATTTGTAAAAGTTTCATAGAATCTAATTTTCAGATAATTTTTTACAAGGACTTCCATCATAACCTTCCCATGTAACAAATAGGAAGGATCTTAAAAGTTTTATATCATTTCATACAGTCCTCGATTTAATTTACTTTTTGAGCAAAACTATTATAAACTAGTGTATAATATATTATGATTTTTTGACCGAAACTTGCATTTGGTAACGTTTTGTAGAATCATATTTTCAGATTATTTTTAGCATGGACTTCCATCATAACCATCCCTCGTAACATATAGGATGGATCTGAAAATTTTTATATCATTTCATAGAGTGCTCGATTTAATTTGAATTTTTGAGCAAAACTATTACAAACTTGTGTACAATAATATATTATGATTTTTTGACCGAAACTTGCATTTGGAAAAGTTTCGTAGAATCAAATTTTCAGATGATTTTTTGCATGGACTTCCATCATAACCATCCCTCGTAACATATAGGAAGGATCTGAAAAGTTTTGTATCGTTTAGTACAGTCCTCGATTTAATTTGATTTATTGAGCAAAACTAGTATAAACTTGTGTATAATATATTATGATTTTTTTACCGAAAGTTGCATTTGGAAAAGTTTCACAGAATCACATTTTCAGATGTTTTTTAGCATGGACTTCCATGATAACCTTCCCTCGTAAAATATATAAATTATTTGAAAAGTTTTATAGCATTTCGAGCACTCCTCGGTTTAATTGATTTTTTGTCTGAAACTAGTATAAACTAGTGTATAATATATTATGATTTTTTGACCGAAACTTGAATTTGGAAAAGTTTCGTAGAATCTAATTTTCAGATAATTTTGTGCAAGGACTTCCATCATAACCTTCCCTCGTAACATATAGGAAGGATCTGAAAAGTTTTATATCGTTTCATAGAGTGCTCGATTTAATTTGAATTTTTGAGCGAAACTATTATAAACTTGTGTACAATATATTATGATTTTTTGACCGAAACTTGCATTTGGAAAAGTTTCGTAGAATCAAATTTTCAGATGATTTTTTGCATGGACTTCCATCATAACCGTCCCTCGTAACATATAGGAAGGATCTGAAAAGTTTTGTATTGTTTCGTACAGTCCTCGATTTAATTTGATTTTTTGAGCAAAACTAGTATAAACTTATGTATAATATATTATGATTTTTTGACCGAAACTTGCATTTGGAAAAGATTCGCAAAATCAAATTTTCACATGATTTTTTGCATGGACTTCCATCTTAACCTTCCCTCATAAAATATATAAATTATCTGAAAAGTTTTGTAGCATATCGAGCACTCCTCTGTTTAATTGAGTTTTTGACCGAAACTAGTATAAACTAGGGTATAATATATTATAATTTTTTGACCGAAACTTGAATTTGTAAAAGTTTCATAGAATCTAATTTTCAGATAAGTTTTTTACAAGGACTTCCATCATAACCTTCCCTTGTAACAAATAGGAAGGATCTTAAAAGTTTTATATCATTTCATACAGTCCTCGATTTAATTTACTTTTTGAGCAAAACTATTATAAACTAGTGTATAATATATTATGATTTTTTGACCGAAACTTGCATTTGGTAACGTTTTGTAGAATCATATTTTCAGATTATTTTTAGCATGGACTTCCATCATAACCATCCCTCGTAACATATAGGATGGATCTGAAAATTTTTATATCATTTCATAGAGTGCTCGATTTAATTTGAATTTTTGAGCAAAACTATTACAAACTTGTGTACAATAATATATTATGATTTTTTGACCGAAACTTGCATTTGGAAAAGTTTCGTAGAATCAAATTTTCAGATGATTTTTTGCATGGACTTCCATCATAACCATCCCTCGTAACATATAGGAAGGATCTGAAAAGTTTTGTATCGTTTAGTACAGTCCTCGATTTAATTTGATTTATTGAGCAAAACTAGTATAAACTTGTGTATAATATATTATGATTTTTTTACCGAAAGTTGCATTTGGAAAAGTTTCACAGAATCACATTTTCAGATGTTTTTTAGCATGGACTTCCATGATAACCTTCCCTCGTAAAATATATAAATTATTTGAAAAGTTTTATAGCATTTCGAGCACTCCTCGGTTTAATTGATTTTTTGTCTGAAACTAGTATAAACTAGTGTATAATATATTATGATTTTTTGACCGAAACTTGAATTTGGAAAAGTTTCGTAGAATCTAATTTTCAGATAATTTTGTGCAAGGACTTCCATCATAACCTTCCCTCGTAACATATAGGAAGGATCTGAAAAGTTTTATATCGTTTCATAGAGTGCTCGATTTAATTTGAATTTTTGAGCGAAACTATTATAAACTTGTGTACAATATATTATGATTTTTTGACCGAAACTTGCATTTGGAAAAGTTTCGTAGAATCAAATTTTCAGATGATTTTTTGCATGGACTTCCATCATAACCGTCCCTCGTAACATATAGGAAGGATCTGAAAAGTTTTGTATTGTTTCGTACAGTCCTCGATTTAATTTGATTTTTTGAGCAAAACTAGTATAAACTTATGTATAATATATTATGATTTTTTGACCGAAACTTGCATTTGGAAAAGATTCGCAAAATCAAATTTTCACATGATTTTTTGCATGGACTTCCATCTTAACCTTCCCTCATAAAATATATAAATTATCTGAAAAGTTTTGTAGCATATCGAGCACTCCTCTGTTTAATTGAGTTTTTGACCGAAACTAGTATAAACTAGGGTATAATATATTATAATTTTTTGACCGAAACTTGAATTTGTAAAAGTTTCATAGAATCTAATTTTCAGATAATTTTTTACAAGGACTTCCATCATAACCTTCCCTTGTAACAAATAGGAAGGATCTTAAAAGTTTTATATCATTTCATACAGTCCTCGATTTAATTTACTTTTTGAGCAAAACTATTATAAACTAGTGTATAATATATTATGATTTTTTGACCGAAACTTGCATTTGGTAACGTTTTGTAGAATCATATTTTCAGATTATTTTTAGCATGGACTTCCATCATAACCATCCCTCGTAACATATAGGATGGATCTGAAATTTTTTATATCATTTCATAGAGTGCTCGATTTAATTTGAATTTTTGAGCAAAACTATTACAAACTTGTGTACAATAATATATTATGATTTTTTGACCGAAACTTGCATTTGGAAAAGTTTCGTAGAATCAAATTTTCAGATGATTTTTTGCATGGACTTCCATCATAACCATCCCTCGTAACATATAGGAAGGATCTGAAAAGTTTTGTATCGTTTCGTACAGTCCTCGATTTAATTTGATTTATTGAGCAAAACTAGTATAAACTTGTGTATAATATATTATGATTTTTTTACCGAAAGTTGCATTTGGAAAAGTTTCACAGAATCACATTTTCAGATGTTTTTTAGCATGGACTTCCATGATAACCTTCCCTCGTAAAATATATAAATTATTTGAAATGTTTTATAGCATTTCGAGCACTCCTCGGTTTAATTGATTTTTTGTCTGAAACTAGTATAAACTAGTGTATAATATATTATGATTTTTTGACCGAAACATGAATTTGGAAAAGTTTCGTAGAATCTAATTTTCAGATAATTTTGTGCAAGGACTTCCATCATAACCTTCCCTCGTAACATATAGGAAGGATCTGAAAAGTTTTATATCGTTTCATAGAGTGCTCGATTTATTTTGAATTTTTGAGCGAAACTATTATAAACTTGTGTACAATATATTATGATTTTTTGACCGAAACTTGCATTTGGAAAAGTTTCGTAGAATCAAATTTTCAGATGATTTTTTGCATGGACTTCCATCATAACCGTCCCTCGTAACATATAGGAAGGATCTGAAAAGTTTTGTAAAATTTCGTACAGTCCTCGATTTAATTTGATTTTTTGAGCAAAACTAGTATAAACTTATGTATAATATAATATGATTTTTTGACCGAAACTTGCATTTGGAAAAGATTCGCAAAATCAAATTTTCACATGATTTTTTGCATGGACTTCCATCTTAACCTTCCCTCATAAAATATATAAATTATCTGAAACGTTTTGTAGCATATCGAGCACTCCTCTGTTTAATTGAGTTTTTGACCGAAACTAGTATAAACTAGGGTATAATATATTATAATTTTTTGACCGAAACTTGAATTTGTAAAAGTTTCATAGAATCTAATTTTTAGATAATTTTTTACAAGGACTTCCATCATAACCTTCCCTTGTAACAAATAGGAAGGATCTTAAAAGTTTTATATCATTTCATACAGTCCTCGATTTAATTTACTTTTTGAGCAAAACTATTATAAACTAGTGTATAATATATTATGATTTTTTGGCCGAAACTTGCATTTGGTAACGTTTTGTAGAATCATATTTTCAGATTATTTTTAGCATGGACTTCCATCATAACCATCCCTCGTAACATATAGGATGGATCTGAAAATTTTTATATCATTTCATAGAGTGCTCGATTTAATTTGAATTTTTGAGCAAAACTATTACAAACTTGTGTACAATAATATATTATGATTTTTTGACCGAAACTTGCATTTGGAAAAGTTTCGTAGAATCAAATTTTCAGATGATTTTTTGCATGGACTTCCATCATAACCATCCCTCGTAACATATAGGAAGGATCTGAAAAGTTTTGTATCGTTTCGTACAGTCCTCGATTTAATTTGATTTATTGAGCAAAACATGTATAAACTTGTGTATAATATATTATGATTTTTTTACCGAAAGTTGCATTTGGAAAAGTTTCACAGAATCACATTTTCAGATGTTTTTTAGCATGGACTTCCATGATAACCTTCCCTCGTAAAATATATAAATTATTTGAAAATTTTTATAGCATTTCGAGCACTCCTCGGTTTAATTGATTTTTTGTCTGAAACTAGTATAAACTAGTGTATAATATATTATGATTTTTTGACCGAAACTTGAATTTGGAAAAGTTTCGTAGAATCTAATTTTCAGATAATTTTGTGCAAGGACTTCCATCATAACCTTCCCTCGTAACATATAGGAAGGATCTGAAAAGTTTTATATCGTTTCATAGAGTGCTCGATTTATTTTGAATTTTTGAGCGAAACTATTATAAACTTGTGTACAATATATTATGATTTTTTGACCGAAACTTGCATTTGGAAAAGTTTCGTAGAATCAAATTTTCAGATGATTTTTTGCATGGACTTCCATCATAACCGTCCCTCGTAACATATAGGAAGGATCTGAAAAGTTTTGTAAAATTTCGTACAGTCCTCGATTTAATTTGATTTTTTGAGCAAAACTAGTATAAACTTATGTATAATATAATATGATTTTTTGACCGAAACTTGCATTTGGAAAAGATTCGCAAAATCAAATTTTCACATGATTTTTTGCATGGACTTCCATCTTAACCTTCCCTCATAAAATATATAAATTATCTGAAAAGTTTTGTAGCATATCGAGCACTCCTCTGTTTAATTGAGTTTTTGACCGAAACTAGTATAAACTAGGGTATAATATATTATAATTTTTTGACCGAAACTTGAATTTGTAAAAGTTTCATATAATCTAATTTTCAGATAAGTTTTTACAAGGACTTCCATTATAACCTTCCCTTGTAACAAATAGGAAGGATCTTAAAAGTTTTATATCATTTCATACAGTCCTCGATTTAATTTACTTTTTGAGCAAAACTATTATAAACTAGTGTATAATATATTATGATTTTTTGACCGAAACTTGCATTTGGAAACGTTTTGTAGAATCATATTTTCAGATTATTTTTAGCATGGACTTCCATCATAACCATCCCTCGTAACATATAGGATGGATCTGAAAAGTTTTATATCATTTCATAGAGTGCTCGATTTAATTTGAATTTTTGAGCAAAACTATTACAAACTTGTGTACAATAATATATTATGATTTTTTGACCGAAACTTGCATTTGGAAAAGTTTCGTAGAATCAAATTTTCAGATGATTTTTTGCATGGACTTCCATCATAACCATCCCTCGTAACATATAGGAAGGATCTGAAAAGTTTTGTATCGTTTCGTACAGTCCTCGATTTAATTTGATTTATTGAGCAAAACTAGTATAAACTTGTGTATAATATATTATGATTTTTTGACCGAAAGTTGCATTTGGAAAAGTTTCGCAGAATCACATTTTCAGATGTTTTTTAGCATGGACTTCCATCATAACCTTCCCTCATAAAATATATAAATTATTTGAAAAGTTTTATAGCATTTCAAGCAATCCTCGGTTTTATTGATTTTTTGTCCGAAACTAGTATAAACTAGTGTATAATATATTATGATTTTTTGACCGAAACTTGAATTTGGAAAGTTTGTAGAATCAAATTTTCAGATAAATTTGTGCAAGGACTTCCATCATAACCTTCCCTCGGAACATATAGGAAGGATCTGAAAAGTTTTATATCATTTCATAGAGTGCTCGATTTAATTTGAATTTTTGAGCGAAACTATTATAAACTTGTGTACAATATATTATGATTTTTTGACCGAAACTTGCATTTGGAAAAGTTTCGTAGAATCAAATTTTCAGATGATTTTTTGCATGGACTTCCATCATAACCGTCCCTCGTAACATATAGGAAGGATCTGAAAAGTTTTGTATTGTTTCGTACAGTCCTCGATTGAATTTGATTTTTTTTAGCAAAACTAGTATAAACTTGTGTATAATATATTATGATTTTTTGACCGAAACTTGCATTTGGAAAAGATTCGCAGAATCAAATTTTCACATGATTTTTTGCATGGACTTCCATCTTAACCTTCCCTCATAAAATATATAAATTATCTGAAAAGTTTTGTAGCATATCGAGCACTCCTCTGTTTAATTGAGTTTTTGACCGAAACTAGTATAAACTAGGGTATAATATATTATAATTTTTTGAGCGAAACTTGAATTTGGAAAACTTTCATAGAATCTAATTTTCAGATAATTTTTTGCAAGGACTTCCATAATAACCTTCCCTTGTAACATATAGGAAGGATCTTAAAAGTTTTATATCATTTCATACTGTCCTCGATTTAATTTACTTTTTGAGCAAAACTATTATAAACTAGTGTATAATATATTATGATTTTTTGACCGAAACTTGCATTTGGAAACGTTTTGTAGAATCATATTTTCAGATTATTTTTAGCATGGACTTCCATCATAACCATCCCTCGTAACATATAGGATGGATCTGAAAAGTTTTATATCATTTCATAGAGTGCTCGATTTAATTTGAATTTTTGAGCAAAACTATTACAAACTTGTGTACAATAATATATTATGATTTTTTGACCGAAACTTGCATTTGGAAAAGTTTCGTAGAATCAAATTTTCAGATGATTTTTTGCATGGACTTCCATCATAACCATCCCTCGTAACATATAGGAAGGATCTGAAAAGTTTTGTATCGTTTCGTACAGTCCTCGATTTAATTTGATTTATTGAGCAAAACTAGTATAAACTTGTGTATAATATATTATGATTTTTTGACCGAAAGTTGCATTTGGAAAAGTTTTGCAGAATCACATTTTCAGATGTTTTTTAGCATGGACTTCCATCATAACCTTCCCTCATAAAATATATAAATTATTTGAAAAGTTTTATAGCATTTCAAGCAATCCTCGGTTTTATTGATTTTTTGTCCGAAACTAGTATAAACTAGTGTATAATATATTATGATTTTTTGACCGAAACTTGAATTTGGAAAAGTTTGTAGAATCAAATTTTCAGATAAATTTGTGCAAGGACTTCCATCATAACCTTCCCTCGTAACATATAGGAAGGATCTGAAAAGTTTTATATCGTTTCATAGAGTGCTCGATTTAATTTGAATTTTTGAGCAAAACTATTATAAACTTGTGTACAATATATTATGATTTTTTGACCGAAACTTGCATTTGGAAAAGTTTCGTAGAATCAAATTTTCAGA
Organism: Lathyrus aphaca; assembly: GCA_963966055.1. Taxonomy (NCBI): domain Eukaryota; kingdom Viridiplantae; phylum Streptophyta; class Magnoliopsida; order Fabales; family Fabaceae; genus Lathyrus; species Lathyrus aphaca. The sequence goes on along the minus strand of OZ014520.1, from coordinate 594,915,266 downwards.
TGATTTTTTGCATGGACTTCCATCATAACCGTCCCTCGTAACATATAGGAAGGATCTGAAAAGTTTTGTATTGTTTCGTACAGTCCTCGATTGAATTTGATTTTTTTTAGCAAAACTAGTATAAACTTGTGTATAATATATTATGATTTTTTGACCGAAACTTGCATTTGGAAAAGATTCGCAGAATCAAATTTTCACATGATTTTTTGCATGGACTTCCATCTTAACCTTCCCTCATAAAATATATAAATTATCTGAAAAGTTTTGTAGCATATCGAGCACTCCTCTGTTTAATTGAGTTTTTGACCGAAAGTAGTATAAACTAGGGTATAATATATTATAATTTTTTGACCGAAACTTGAATTTGGAAAACTTTCATAGAATCTAATTTTCAGATAATTTTTTGCAAGGACTTCCATAATAACCTTCCCTTGTAACATATAGGAAGGATCTTAAAAGTTTTATATCATTTCATACTGTCCTCGATTTAATTTACTTTTTGAGCAAAACTATTATAAACTAGTGTATAATATATTATGATTTTTTGACCGAAACTTGCATTTGGAAACGTTTTGTAGAATCATATTTTCAGATTATTTTTCGCATGGACTTCCATCATAACCATCCCTCGTAACATATAGGATGGATCTGAGAAGTTTTATATCATTTCATAGAGTGCTCGATTTAATTTGAATTTTTGAGCAAAACTATTATAAACTTGTGTACAATAATATATTATGATTTTTTGACTGAAACTTGCATTTGGAAAAGTTTCGTAGAATCAAATTTTCAGATGTTTTTTTGCATGGACTTCCATCATAACCATCCCTCGTAACATATGGGAAGGATCTGAAAAGTTTTGTATCGTTTCATACAGTCCTCGATTTAATTTGATTTATTGAGCAAAACTAGTATAAACTTGTGTATAATATATTATGATTTTTTGACCGAAAGTTGCATTTGGAAAAGTTTCGCAGAATCACATTTTCAGATTTTTTTTAGCATGGACTTCCATCATAACCTTCCCTCATAAAATATATAAAGTATTTGAAAAGTTTTATAGCATTTCAAGAAGTGCTCGGTTTTTTTGATTTTTTGTCCGAAACTAGTATAAACTAGTGTATAATATATTATGATTTTTTGACCGAAACTTGAATTTGGAAAAGTTTGTAGAATCGAATTTTCAGATAATTATGTGCAAGGACTTCCATCATAACCTTCCCTCGTAACATATAGGAAGGATCTGAAAAGTATTATATCGTTTCATAGAGTGCTTGATTTAATTTGAATTTTTGAGCAAAACTATTATAAACTTGTGTACAATATATTATGATTTTTTGACCGAAACTTGCATTTGGAAAAGTTTCGTATAATCAAATTTTCAGATTATTTTTTGCATGGACTTCCATCATAACCATCCCCCGTAACATATAGGAAGGATCTGAAAAGTTTTGTATCGTTTCGTACAATCCTAGATTTAATTTGATTTTTTGAGCAAAACTAGTATAAACTGGTGTATACTATATTATGATTTTTTGACCGAAACTTTCATTTGGAAAAGATTCGCAGAATCAAATTTTCAGATGATTTTTTGCATGGACTTCCATCTTAACCTTCCCTCATAAAATATATAAATTATCTGAAGAGTTTTGTAGCATATCGAGCACTCCTCTGTTTAATTTAGTTTTTGACCAAAACTAGTATAAACTAGTGTATAATATATTATAATTTTTTGACCGAAACTTGAATTTGGAAAAGTTTCGTAGAATCTAATTTTCAGATAATTTTGTGCAAGCACTTCCATCATAACCTTCCCTCGTAACATATAGGAAGGATCTGAAAAGTTTTATATCGTTTCATACAGTCTTCGATTTAATTTACTTTTTGAGCAAAACTATTATAAACTAGTGTATAATATATTATGATTTTTCGACCGAAACTTGCATTTGGAAACGTTTTGTAGAATCATATTTTCAGATTAAATTTTTGCATGGACTTCCATCATAACCACCCTCGTAACATATAGGATGGATCTGAAAAGTTTTATATCATTTCATAGAGTTCTCGATTTAATTTGAATTTTTGAGCAAAACTATTATAAACTTGTGTACAATAAAATATTATGATTTTTTGACCGAAACTTGCATTTGGAAAAGTTTCGTAGAATCAAATTTTCAGATGATTTTTTGCATGGACTTCCATCATAACCATCCCTCGTAACATATAGTAAGGATCTGAAAAGTTTTGTATCGTTTCGTACAGTCCTCGATTTAATTTGATTTTTTGAGCAAAACTAGTTTAAACTTGTGTATAATTTATTATGATTTTTTGACCGAAACTTGCATTTGGAAAAGATTCGCAGAATCAAATTTTCAGATGATTTTTTGCATGGACTTCCATCTTAACCTTCCCTCATAAAATATATAAAGTATCTGAAAAGTTTTGTAGCATATCGAGCACTCCTCTGTTTAATTGAGTTTTGGTCCGAAACTAGTATAAATTAGTGTATAATATATTATAATTTTTTGACCGAAACTTGAATTTGGAAAAGTTTCGTAGAATCTAATTTTCAGATAATTTTGTGCAAGGACTTCCATCATAACCTTCCCTCGTAACATATAGGAAGGATCTGAAATGTTTTATATCGTTTCATACAATCCTCGATTTAATTTACTTTTTGAGCAAAACTATTATAAACTAGTGTATAATATAGTATGATTTTTTGACCGAAACTTGCATTTGGAAAAGTTTTGTAGAATCAAATTTTCAGATGATTTTTTGCATGGATTTCCATCATAACCATCCCTCGTAACATATAGGATGGATCTGAAAAGTTTTATATCATTTCATAGAGTGCTCGATTTAATTTGAATTTTTGAGCAAAACTATTATAAACTTGTGTACAATATATTATGATTTTTTGACCAAAACATGCATTTCGAAAAGTTTCGTAGAATCAAATTTTCAGATGATTTTTTGCATGGACTTCCATCATAACCATCCCTCGTAACATATAGGAAGGATCTGAAAAGTTTTGTATCGTTTCGTACAGTCCTCGATTTAATTTGATTTATTGAACAAAACTAGTATAAACTTGTGTATAATATATTATGATTTTATGACCGAAAGTTGCATTTGGAAAAGTTTCGCAGAATCACATTTTCAAATGTTTTTTAGCATGGACTTCCATCATAACCTTCCCTCAAAAACTAGTGAAGAATATATTATGATTTTCAAGCACTCCTCGGTTTAATTGATTTTTTATCCGAAACTAGTATAAACTAGTGAAGAATATATTATGATTTTTTGACCGAAACTTGAATTTGGAAAAATTTCGTAGAATCTAATTTTCAGATAATTTTGTGCAAGGACTTCCATCATAACCTTCCCTCGTAACATATAGGAAGGATCTGGAAATTTTTATATCGTTTCATAGAGTGCTCGATTTAATTTGAATTTTTGAGAAAAACTATTATAAACTTGTGTACAATATATTATGATTTTTTGACCGAAACTTGCATTTGGAAAAGTTTCGTAGAATCAAATTTTCAGATGAGTTTTTGCATGGACTTCCATCATAACCATCCCTCGTAACATATAGGAAGGATATGAAAAATTTTGTATCGTTTCGTACTGTCCTCGATTTAGTTTGATTTTTTGAGCAAAACTAGTATAAACTTGTGTATAATATATTATGATTTTTTGACCGAAACTTGCATTTGGAAAAGATTCGCAGAATCAAATTTTCTGATGATTTTTTGCATGGACTTCCATCTTAACCTTCCCTCATAAAATATATAAATTATCTGAAAAGTTTTGTAGCATATCGAGCACTCCTCTGTTTAATTGAGTTTTGGACAGAAACTAGTATAAACTAGTGTATAATATATTATAATTTTTTGACAAAAACTTGAATTTGGAAAATTTTCGTAGAATCTAATTTTCAGATAATTTTGTGCAAGGACTTCCATCATAACCTTCCCTCGTAACATATAGGAAGGATCTGAAAAGTTTTATATCGTTTAATACAGTCCTCGATTTAATTTACTTTTTAAGCAAAACTATTATAAACTAGTGTATAATATATTATGATTTTTTGACCGAAAATTGCATTTGGAAAAGTTTTGTAGAATCATATTTTCAGATGATTTTTTGCATGTACTTCCATCATAACCATCCCTCGTAACATATAGGATGGATCTGAAAAGTTTTATATCATTTCATAGAGTGCTCGATTTAATTTGAAATTTTGAGCAAAACTATTATAAACTTGTGTACAATATATTATGATTTTATTGACTGAAACTTGCATTTGGAAAAGTTTCGTAGAATCAAATTTTCAGATGATTTTTTGCATGGACTTCCATCATAACCATCCCTCGTAACATATAGGAAGGATCTAAAAAGTTTTGTATCGTTTCGTATAGTCCTCGATTTAATTTGATTTTTTGAGCAAAACTAGTATAAACATGTGTATAATATTATGATTTTTTGACCGAAAGTTGCATTTGGAAAAGTTTCGCAGAATCACATTTTCAAAAGTATTTTTGCATGGACTTCCATCATAACCTTCCCTCATAAAATATATAAATTATTTGAAAAATTTTATAGCATTTCGAGCACTCCTCAATTTAATTGATTTTTTGTCCGAAACTAGTATAAACTAGTGTATAATATATTATGATTTTTTGACCGAAACTTGAATTTGGAAAAGTTTCGTAGAATCTAATTTTCAGATAATTTTGTGCAAGGACTTCCATCATAACCTTCCCTCGTAACATATAGGAAGGATCTGAAAAGTTTTATATCGTTTCATAGAGTGCTAGATTTTATTTGAATTTTTGAGCATAACTATTATAAACATGAGTACAATATATTATGATTTTTTGACCGAAACTTGCATTTGGAAATGTTTCGTAGAATCAAATTTTCAGATGATTTTTTGCATGGACTTCCATCATAACCGTCCCTCGTAACATATAGGAAGGATCTGAAAAGTTTTGTATCGTTTCGTACAGTCCTCGATTTAATTTTATTTTTTGAGCAAAACTAGTATAAACTTATGTATAATATATTATGATTTTTTGACCGAAACTTGCATTTGGAAAAGATTCGCAGAATCAAATTTTCAGATGATTTTTTGCATGGACTTCCATCTTAACCTTCCCTCATAAAATATATAAATTATCTGAAAAGTTTTGTAGTATATCGAGCACTCCTCTGTTTTATTGAGTTTTGGACAAAAACTAGTATAAACTAGTTTATAATATATTATAATTTTTTGACAGAAACTTGAATTTGGAAAAGTTTCGTAGAATCTAATTTTCAGATAATTTTGTGCAAGGACTTCCATCATAACCTACCCTCGTAACATATAGGAAGGATCTGAAAAGTTTTATATCGTTTCATACAGTCCTCGATTTAATTTACTTTTTGAGGAAATCTATTATAAACTAGTGTATAATATATTATGATTTTTTGACCGAAACTTGCATTCGGAAAAGTTTTGTAGAATCATATTTTCAGATGATTTTTTGCATGGACTTCCATCATAACCATCCCTCGTAACATATAGAATGGATCTGAAAAGTTTTATATCATTTCATAGTGTGCTCGATTTAATTTGAATTTTTGAGCAAAACTATTATAAACTAGTGTATAATATATTATGATTTTTTGACCGAAACTTGCATTCGGAAAAGTTTTGTAGAATCAAATTTTCAGATGATTTTTTGCATGGACTTCCATCATAACCATCCCTCGTAACATATGGGAAGGATCTGAAAAGTTTTGTATCGTTTCGTACACTCCTCGATTTAATTTGATTTATTGAGCAAAACTTGTATAAACTTGTGTATAGTATATTATGATTTTTTGACCGAAAGTTGCATTTGGAAAAGTTTCGCAGAATCACATTTTCAAATGTTTTTTAGCATGGACTTCCATCATAAACTTCCCTCATAAAATATATAAATTATTTGGAAAGTTTTATAGCATTTCGAGCATTCCTCAGTTTTATTGATTTTTTTTCCGAAACTAGTATAAACTAGTGTATAATATATTATGATTTTTTGACCGAAACTTGAATTTGGAAAATTTTCGTAGAATCTAATTTTCAGATAATTTTGTGCAAGGACTTCCATCATAACCTTCCCTCGTTACATATAGGAAGGATCTGAAAAGTTTTATATCATTTCATACAGTCCCTGATTTAATTTGACTTTTTGAGCAAAACTAGAATAAACTTGTGTATAATATATTATCATTTTTTGACCGAAACTTCCATTTGGAAAAGTTTCGTAGAATCATATTTTCAGATGATTTTTTGCATGGACTTCCATCATAACCATCCCTCATAACATATAGGAAGGATCTGAAAAGTTTTGTATCGTTTCATACAGTCCTCGATTTAATTTGATTTTTTGAGCAAAACTAATATAAACTTGTGTATAATATATTATGATTTTTTGAACGAAACTTGCATTTGGAAAAGTTTCGCAGAATCAAATTTTCAGATGATTTTTTGCATGGACTTCCATCTTAACCTTCCATCATAAAATATATAAATTATCTGAAAAGTTTTGTAGCATATCGAGCACTCCTTTGTTTAATTGAGTTTTTGACCGAAACTAGTATAAACTAGTGTATAATATATTATAATTTTTTGACCGAAACTTGAATTTGGAAAAGTTTCATAGAATCTAATTTTGAAATAATTTTGTGCAAGGACTACCATCATAACCTTCTTTCGTAACATATAGGGAGGATCTGAAAAGTATTATATCGTTTCATACAGTCCTCGATTTAATTTGACTTTTTTTTGCATTACTATTATAAACTTGTGTATAATATATTATGATTTTTTGACCGAAACTTGCATTTGGAAAAGTTTTGTAGAATCATATTTTCAGATGATTTTTTGCATGGACTTCCATCATAACCATCCCTCGTAACATATAGGAAGGATCTGAAATGTTTTGTATAGTTTCGTATTGTCCTCGATTTAATTTGATTTTTGGAGCCAAATTAGTATAAACTTGTGTATAATATATTATGATTTTTTGACCGAAACTTGCATTTGGAAAAGTTTCGCAGAATCAAATTTTCAGATGATTTTTTGCATGGACTTCCATCTTAACCTTCCCTCATAAAATATATAAATTATCTGAAAATTTTTGTAGCATATCGAGCACTCCTCTGTTTAATTGAGTTTTTGAACGAAACTAGTATAAACTAGTGTATAATACATTATAATTTTTTGACCGAAACTTGAATTTGGAAAAGTTTCGTAGAATCTAATTTTCAGATAATTTTGTGCAAGGACTTCCTTCATAACCTTCCCTCGTAACATATAGGAAGGATCTGAAAAGTTTTATATAGTTTCATACAGTCCTCGATTTAATTTACTTTTTGAGCAAAACTATTATAAACTAGTGTATAATATATTATGATTTTTTGACCGAAAGTTGCATTAGGAAAAGTTTCGCAGAATCACATATTCAGATGTTTTTTAGCATGGACTTCCATCATAACCTTCCGTCATAAAATATATAAATTATTTGAAAAGTTTTATAGCATTTCGAGCACTCCTCGGTTTAATTGAATTTTTTTCCGAAACTAGTATAAACTAGTGTATAATATATTATGATTTTTTGACCGAAACTTGAATTTGGAAAATTTTCGTAGAATCTAATTTTCAGATAATTTTGTGCAAGGACTTCCATCATAACCTTCCCTTGTAACATATAGGAAGGATCTGAAAAGTTTTATATCATTTCATACTGTCCCTGATTTAATTTGACTTTTTGAGCAAAACTAGTATAAACTTGTGTATAATATATTATGATTTTTTGACCGAAACTTGCATTTGGAAAAGTTTCGTAGAATCATATTTTCAGATGATTTTTTGCATGGACTTCCATCATAACCATCCCTCGTAACATATAGGAAGGATCTGAAAAGTTTTGTATCGTTTCATACAGTCCTCGATTTAATTTACTTTTTGAGCAAAACTATTATAAACTTGTGTATAATATATTATGATTTATTGACCGAAACTTGCATTTGGAAATGTTTCGTAGAATCAAATTTTCAGATGATTTTTTGCATGGACTTCCATCATAACCATCCCTCGTAACATATAGGAAGGATCTGAAAAGTTTTGTATCGTTTCGTACAATCCTCGATTTAATTTGATTTTTTGAGCAAAATTAGTATAAACTTGTGTATAATATATTATGATTTTTTGACCGAAACTTGCATTTGGAAAAGATTCGCAGAATCAAATTTTCAGATGATTTTTTGCATGGACTTCCATCTTAACCTTTCCTCATAAAATATATAAATTATCTGAAAAGTTTTGTAGTATATCGAGCACTCCTCTGTTTTATTGAGTTTTGGACAGAAACTAGTATAAACTAGTTTATAATATATTATAATTTTTTGACAGAAACTTGAATTTGGAAAAGTTTCGTAGAATCTAATTTTCAGATAATTTTGTGCAAGGACTTCCATCATAACCTACCCTCGTAACATATAGGAAGGATCTGAAAAGTTTTATATCGTTTCATACAGTCCTCGATTTAATTTACTTTTTGAGGAAATCTATTATAAACTAGTGTATAATATATTATGATTTTTTGACCGAAACTTGCATTCGGAAAAGTTTTGTAGAATCATATTTTCAGATGATTTTTTGCATGGACTTCCATCATAACCATCCCTCGTAACATATAGAATGGATCTGAAAAGTTTTATATCATTTCATAGTGTGCTCGATTTAATTTGAATTTTTGAGCAAAACTATTATAAACTAGTGTATAATATATTATGATTTTTTGACCGAAACTTGCATTAGGAAAAGTTTTGTAGAATCAAATTTTCAGATGATTTTTTGCATGGACTTCCATCATAACCATCCCTCGTAACATATGGGAAGGATCTGAAAAGTTTTGTATCGTTTCGTACACTCCTCGATTTAATTTGATTTCTTGAGCAAAACTAGTATAAACTTGTGTATAGTATATTATGATTTTTTGACCGAAAGTTGCATTTGGAAAAGTTTCGCAGAATCACATTTTCAAATGTTTTTTAGCATGGACTTCCATCATAACCTTCCCTCATAAAATATATAAATTATTTGAAAAGTTTTATAGCATTTCGAGCACTCCTCGGTTTAATTGATTTTTTTTTAGAAACTAGTATAAACTAGTGTATAATATATTATGATTTTTTGACCGAAACTTGAATTTGGAAAATTTTCGTAGAATCTAATTTTCAGATAATTTTGTGCAAGGACTTCCATCATAACCTTCCCTCGTAACATATAGGAAGGATCTGAAAAGTTTTATATCATTTCATACATTCCCTGATTTAATTTGACTTTTTGAGCAAAACTAGTATAAACTTGTGTATAATATATTATGATTTTTTGACCGAAACTTGCATTTGGAAAAGTTTCGTAGAATCATATTTTCAGATGATTTTTTGCATGGACTTCCATCATAACCATCCCTCGTAACATATAGGAATGATCTGAAAAGTTTTGTATCGTTTCATACAGTCCTCGATTTAATTTGATTTTTTGAGCAAAACTAGTATAAACTTGTGTATAATATATTATGATTTTTTGAACGAAACATGCATTTGGAAAAGTTTCGCAGAATCAAATTTTCAGATGATTTTTTGCATGGACTTCCATCTTAAGCTTACCTCATAAAATATATAAATTATCTGAAAAGTTTTGTAGCATATCGAGCACTCCTCTGTTTAATTGAGTTTTTGAACGAAACAAGTATAAACTAGTGTATAATATATTATAATTTTTTGACCGAAACTTGAATTTGGAAAAGTTTCGTAGAATCTAATTTTCAGATAATTTTGTGCAAGGACTTCCATCATAACCTTCCCTCGTAACATATAGGAAGGATCTAAAAAAGTTTTATATCGTTTCATACAGTCCTCGATTTAATTTACTTTTTGTCCAAAACTATTATAAACTAGTGTATAATATATTATGCTTTTTTGACCGAAACTTGCATTCGGAAAAGTTTTGTAGAATCAAATTTTCAGATGATTTTTTGCATGGACTTCCATCATAACAATCCCTCGTAACATATGGGAAGGATCTGAAAAGTTTTGTATCGTTTCGTACAATCCTCGATTTAATTTGATTTATTGAGCAAAACTAGTATATACTTGTGTATAATATATTATGATTTTTTGACCGAAAGTTGCATTAGGAAAAGTTTCGCAGAATCACATATTCAGATGTTTTTTAGCATGGACTTCCATCATAACCTTCCGTCATAAAATATATAAATTATTTGAAATGTTTTATAGCATTTCGAGCACTCCTCGGTTTAATTGAATTTTTTTCCGAAACTAGTATAAACTAGTGTATAATATATTATGATTTTTTGACCGAAACTTGAATTTGGAAAATTTTCGTAGAATCTAATTTTCAGATAATTTTGTGCAAGGACTTCCATCATAACCTTCCCTTGTAACATATAGGAAGGATCTGAAAAGTTTTATATCATTTCATACTGTCCCTGATTTAATTTGACTTTTTGAGCAAAACTAGTATAAACTTGTGTATAATATATTATGATTTTTTGACCGAAACTTGCATTTGGAAAAGTTTCGTAGAATCATATTTTCAGATGATTTTTTGCATGGACTTCCATCATAACCATCCCTCGTAACATATAGGAAGGATCTGAAAAGTTTTGTATCGTTTCATACAGTCCTCGATTTAATTTACTTTTTGAGCAAAACTATTATAAACTTGTGTATAATATATTATGATTTATTGACCGAAACTTGCATTTGGAAATGTTTCGTAGAATCAAATTTTCAGATGATTTTTTGCATGGACTTCCATCATAACCATCCCTCGTAACATATAGGAAGGATCTGAAAAGTTTTGTATCGTTTCGTACAATCCTCGATTTAATTTGATTTTTTGAGCAAAATTAGTATAAACTTGTGTATAATATATTATGATTTTTTGACCGAAACTTGCATTTGGAAAAGATTCGCAGAATCAAATTTTCAGATGATTTTTTGCATGGACTTCCATCTTAACCTTCCCTCATAAAATATATAAATTATCTGAAAAGTTTTGTAGTATATCGAGCACTCCTCTGTTTTATTGAGTTTTGGACAGAAACTAGTATAAACTAGTTTATAATATATTATAATTTTTTGACAGAAACTTGAATTTGGAAAAGTTTCGTAGAATCTAATTTTCAGATAATTTTGTGCAAGGACTTCCATCATAACCTACCCTCGTAACATATAGGAAGGATCTGAAAAGTTTTATATCGTTTCATACAGTCCTCGATTTAATTTACTTTTTGAGGAAATCTATTATAAACTAGTGTATAATATATTATGATTTTTTGACCGAAACTTGCATTCGGAAAAGTTTTGTAGAATCATATTTTCAGATGATTTTTTGCATGGACTTCCATCATAACCATCCCTCGTAACATATAGAATGGATCTGAAAAGTTTTATATCATTTCATAGTGTGCTCGATTTAATTTGAATTTTTGAGCAAAACTATTATAAACTAGTGTATAATATATTATGATTTTTTGACCGAAACTTGCATTAGGAAAAGTTTTGTAGAATCAAATTTTCAGATGATTTTTTGCATGGACTTCCATCATAACCATCCCTCGTAACATATGGGAAGGATCTGAAAAGTTTTGTATCGTTTCGTACACTCCTCGATTTAATTTGATTTCTTGAGCAAAACTAGTATAAACATGTGTATAGTATATTATGATTTTTTGACCGAAAGTTGCATTTGGAAAAGTTTCGCAGAATCACATTTTCAAATGTTTTTTAGCATGGACTTCCATCATAACCTTCCCTCATAAAATATATAAATTATTTGAAAAGTTTTATAGCATTTCGAGCACTCCTCAGTTTAATTGATTTTTTTTTAGAAACTAGTATAAACTAGTGTATAATATATTATGATTTTTTGACCGAAACTTGAATTTGGAAAATTTTCGTAGAATCTAATTTTCAGATAATTTTGTGCAAGGACTTCCATCATAACCTTCCCTCGTAACATATAGGAAGGATCTGAAAAGTTTTATATCATTTCATACATTCCCTGATTTAATTTGACTTTTTGAGCAAAACTAGTATAAACTTGTGTATAATATATTATGATTTTTTGACCGAAACTTGCATTTGGAAAAGTTTCGTAGAATCATATTTTCAGATGATTTTTTGCATGGACTTCCATCATAACCATCTCTCGTAACATATAGGAATGATCTGAAAAGTTTTGTATCGTTTCATACAGTCCTCGATTTAATTTGATTTTTTGAGCAAAACTAGTATAAACTTGTGTATAATATATTATGATTTTTTGAACGAAACATGCATTTGGAAAAGTTTCGCAGAATCAAATTTTCAGATGATTTTTTGCATGGACTTCCATCTTAAGCTTACCTCATAAAATATATAAATTATCTGAAAAGTTTTGTAGCATATCGAGCACTCCTCTGTTTAATTGAGTTTTTGAACGAAACTAGTATAAACTAGTGTATAATATATTATAATTTTTTGACCGAAACTTGAATTTGGAAAAGTTTCGTAGAATCTAATTTTCAGATAATTTTGTGCAAGGACTTCCATCATAACCTTCCCTCGTAACATATAGGAAGGATCTAAAAAAGTTTTATATCGTTTCATACAGTCCTCGATTTAATTTACTTTTTGTCCAAAACTATTATAAACTAGTGTATAATATATTATGCTTTTTTGACCGAAACTTGCATTCGGAAAACTTTTGTAGAATCAAATTTTCAGATGATTTTTTGCATGGACTTCCATCATAACCATCCCTCGTAACATATGGGAAGGATCTGAAAAGTTTTGTATCGTTTCGTACAATCCTCGATTTAATTTGATTTATTGAGCAAAACTAGTATATACTTGTGTATAATATATTATGATTTTTTGACCGAAAGTTGCATTAGGAAAAGTTTCGCAGAATCACATATTCAGATGTTTTTTAGCATGGACTTCCATCATAACCTTCCGTCATAAAATATATAAATTATTTGAAAAGTTTTATAGCATTTCGAGCACTCCTCGGTTTAATTGAATTTTTATCCGAAACTAGTATAAACTAGTGTATAATATATTATGATTTTTTGACCGAAACTTGAATTTGGAAAATTTTCGTAGAATCTAATTTTCAGATAATTTTGTGCAAGGACTTCCATCATAACCTTCCCTTGTAACATATAGGAAGGATCTGAAAAGTTTTATATCATTTCATACTGTCCCTGATTTAATTTGACTTTTTGAGCAAAACTAGTATAAACTTGTGTATAATATATTATGATTTTTTGACCGAAACTTGCATTTGGAAAAGTTTCGTAGTATCATATTTTCAGATGATTTTTTGCATGGACTTCCATCATAACCATCCCTCGTAACATATAGGAAGGATCTGAAAAGTTTTGTATCGTTTCATACAGTCCTCGATTTAATTTGATTTTTTGAGCAAAACTAGTATAAACTTGTGTATAATATATTATGATTTATTGACCAAAACTTGCATTTGGAAAAGTTTCGCAGAATCAAATTTTCAGATGATTTTTTGCATGGACTTCCATCTTAACCTTCCCTAATAAAATATATAAATTATCTTAAAAGTTTTGTAGCATATCGAGAACTCCTCTGTTTAATTGAGTTTTTGACCGAAACTAGTATAAACTAGTGTATAATATATTATAATTTTTTGACCGAAACTTGAATTTGGAAAAGTTTCGTAGAATCTAATTTTCAGATAATTTTGTGCAAGGACTTCCATCATAACCTTCCTTCGTAACATATAGGAAGGATCTGAAAAGTTTTATATCGTTTCATACAGTCCTCGATTTAATTTGACTTTTTTTTACATTACTATTATAAACTTGTGTATAATATATTATGATTTTTTGACCGAAACTTGCATTTGGAAAAGTTTTGTAGAATCATATTTTCAGATGATTTTTTGCATGGACTTCCATCATAACCATCCCTCGTAACATATAGGAAGGATCTGAAATGTTTTGTATCGTTTCGTTTAGTCCTCGATTTAATTTTATTTTTTGAGCCAAATTAGTATAAACTTGTGTATAATATATTATGATTTTTTGACCGAAACTTGCATTTGGAAAAGTTTCGCAGAATAAAATTTTCAGATGATTTTTTGCATGGACTTCCATCTTAACCTTCCCTCATAAAATATATAAATTATCTGAAAAGTTTTGTAGCATATCGAGCACTCCTCTGTTTAATTGAGTTTTTGAACGAAACTAATATAAACTAGTGTATAATATATTATGATTTTTTGACCGAAACATGAATTTGGAAAATTTTCGTAGAATCTAATTTTCAGATAAATTTGTGCAAGGACTTCCATCATAACCTTCCCTTGTAACATATAGGAAGGATCTGAAAAGTTTTATATCATTTCATACTGTCCCTGATTTAATTTGACTTTTTGAGCACATCTAGTATAAACTTGTGTATAATATATTATGATTTTTTGACCGAAACTTGCATTTGGAAAAGTTTCGTAGAATCATATTTTCAGATGATTTTTTGCATGGACTTCCATCATAACCATCCCTCGTAACATATAGGAAGGATCTGAAAAGTTTTGTATCGTTTCGTACAATCCTCGATTTAATTTGATTTTTTGAGCAAAACTAGTATAAACTTGTGTATAATATATTATGATTTATTGACCAAAACTTGCATTTGGAAAAGTTTCGCAGAATCAAATTTTCAGATGATTTTTTGGATGGACTTCCATCTTAACCTTCCCTCATAAAATATATAAATTATCTTAAAAGTTTTGTAGCATATCGAGAACTCCTCTGTTTAATTGAGTTTTTGACCGAAACTAGTATAAACTAGTGTATAATATATTATAATTTTTTGACCGAAACTTGAATTTGGAAAAGTTTCGTAGAATCTAATTTTCAGATAATTTTGTGCAAGGACTTCCATCATAACCTTCCTTCGTAACATATAGGAAGGATCTGAAAAGTTTTATATCGTTTCATACAGTCCTCGATTTAATTTGACTTTTTTTTTACATTACTATTATAAACTTGTGTATAATATATTATGATTTTTTGACCGAAACTTGCATTTGGAAAAGTTTTGTAGAATCATATTTTCAGATGATTTTTTGCATGGACTTCCATCATAACCATCCCTCGTAACATATGGGAAGGATCTGAAAAATTTTGTATCGTTTCGTACAGTCCTCGATTTAATTTGATTTATTGAGCAAAACTAGTATATACTTGTGTATAATATATTATGATTTTTTGACCGAAACTTGCATCTGGAAAAGTTTCGCAGAATCAAATTTTCAGATGATTTTTTGCATGGACTTCCATCTTAACCTTCCCTCATAAAATATATAAATTATCTTAAAAGTTTTGTAGCATATCGAGAACTCCTCTGTTTAATTGAGTTTTTGACCGAAACTAGTATAAACTAGTGTATAATATATTATAATTTTTTGACCGAAACTTGAATTTGGAAAAGTTTCGTAGAATCTAATTTTCAGATAATTTTGTGCAAGGACTTCCATCATAACCTTCCTTCGTAACATATAGGAAGGATCTGAAAAGTTTTATATCGTTTCATACAGTCCTCGATTTAATTTGACTTTTTTTTTACATTACTATTATAAACTTGTGTATAATATATTATGATTTTTTGACCGAAACTTGCATTTGGAAAAGTTTTGTAGAATCATATTTTCAGATGATTTTTTGCATGGACTTCCATCATAACCATCCCTCGTAACATATGGGAAGGATCTGAAAAATTTTGTATCGTTTCGTACAGTCCTCGATTTAATTTGATTTATTGAGCAAAACTAGTATATACTTGTGTATAATATATTATGATTTTTTGACCGAAACTTGCATCTGGAAAAGTTTCGCAGAATCAAATTTTCAGATGATTTTTTGCATGGACTTCCATCTTAACCTTCCCTCATAAAATATATAAATTATCTTAAAAGTTTTGTAGCATATCGAGAACTCCTCTGTTTAATTGAGTTTTTGACCGAAACTAGTATAAACTAGTGTATAATATATTATAATTTTTTGACCGAAACTTGAATTTGGAAAAGTTTCGTAGAATCTAATTTTCAGATAATTTTGTGCAAGGACTTCCATCATAACCTTCCTTCGTAACATATAGGAAGGATCTGAAAAGTTTTATATCGTTTCATACAGTCCTCGATTTAATTTGACTTTTTTTTTACATTACTATTATAAACTTGTGTATAATATATTATGATTTTTTGACCGAAACTTGCATTTGGAAAAGTTTTGTAGAATCATATTTTCAGATGATTTTTTGCATGGACTTCCATCATAACCATCCCTCGTAACATATGGGAAGGATCTGAAAAATTTTGTATCGTTTCGTACAGTCCTCGATTTAATTTGATTTATTGAGCAAAACTAGTATATACTTGTGTATAATATATTATGATTTTTTGACCGAAACATGCATCTGGAAAAGTTTCGCAGAATCAAATTTTCAGATGATTTTTTGCATGGACTTCCATCTTAACCTTCCCTCATAAAATATATAAATTATCTGAAAAGTTTTGTAGCATATCGAGCACTCTGTTTAATTGAGTTTTTGACCGAAACTTGAATTTGGAAAAGTTTCGTAGATTCTAATTTTCAGATAATTTTGTGCAAGGACTTCCATCATAACCTTCCCTTGTAACATATAGGAAGGATCTGAAAAGTTTTTTATCGTTTCATACAGTCCTCGATTTAATTTGATTTTTGAGCAAAACTAGTATAAACTTGTGTATAATATATTATAATTTTTTGAGCGAAACTTGCATTTGGAAAAGTTTCGCAGAATCAAATTTTCAGATGATTTTTTGCATGGACTTCCATCTTAACCTCCCCTCATAAAATATATAAATTATCTGAAATGTTTTGTAGCATATCGAGCACTCCTCTGTTTAATATATATTTTGACCGAAACTAGTATAAACTAGTTTATAATATATTATTATTTTTTGACCGAAACTTGAATTTGGAAAAGTTTCGTAGAATCTAATTTTCATATAATTTTGTGCAAGGACATCCATCATAACCTTCCTTCGTAACATATAGGAAGGATCTGAAAAGTTTTATATCGTTTCATACAGTCCTAGATTTAATTTGACTTTTTTTTTACATTACTATTATAAACTTGTGTATAATATATTATGATTTTTTGACCGAAACTTGCATTTGGAAAAGTTTTGTAGAATCATATTTTCAGATGATTTTTTGCATGGACTTCCATCATAACCCTCCCTCGTAACATATAGGAAGGATCTGAAATGTTTTGTATTGTTTCGTATAGTCCTCTATTTAATTTTATTTTTTGAGCCAAATTAGTATAAACTTGTGTATAATATATTATGATTTTTTGACCAAAAGTTGCATTTGGAAAAGTTTCGCAGAATCAAATTTTCAGATGATTTTTTGCATGGACTTCCATCTTAACCTTCCCTCATAAAATATATAAATTATCTGAAAAGTTTTGTAGCATATCGAGCACTCCTCTGTTTAATTGAGTTTTTGAACGAAACTAGTATAAACTAGTGTATAATATATTATAATTTTTTGACCGAAACTTGAATTTGGAAAAGTTTCGTAGAATCTAATTTTCAGATAATTTTGTGCAAGGACTTCCATCATAACCTTCCCTCGTAACATATAGGAAGGATCTGAAAAGTTTTATATCGTTTCATACAGTCCTCGATTTAATTTACTTTTTGAGCAAAACTATTATAAACTAGTGTATAATATATTATGATTTTTTGACCGAAACTTGCATTTGGAAAAGTTTTGTAGAATCATATTTTCAGATGATTTTTTGCATGGACTTCAATCATAACCATCCCTCGTAATATATAGGATGGATCTGAAAAGTTTTATATCATTTCATAGAGTGCTCGATTTAATTTGAATTTTTGAGGAAAACTATTATAAACTTGTGTACAATATATTATGATTTTTTGACCCGAGCTTGCATTTGGAAAAGTTTCGTAGAATCAAATTTTCAGATGATTTTTTGCACGGACTTCCTTCATAACCATCCCTCGTAACATATAGGAAGGATTTGAAAAGTTTTGTATCGTTTCGTACAGTCCTCAATTTAATTTGATTTATTGAGAAAAACTAGTATAAACTTGTGTATAGTATATTATGATTTTTTGACCGAAAGTTGCATTTGGAAAAGTTTCGCAGAATCACATTTTCAAATGTTTTTTAGCATGGACTTCCATCATAACCTTCCCTCATAATATATATAAATTATTTGAAAAGTTTTATAGTATTTCGAGCACTCCTCGGTTTAATTGATTTTTTGTCCGAAACTAGTATAAACTAGTGTATAATATATTATGATTTTTTGTCAGAAACTTGAATTTGGAAAAGTTTCGTAGAATCTAATTTTCAGATAATTTTGTGCAAGGACTTCCATCATAACCTTCCCTCGTAACATATAGGAAGGATCTGGAATGTTTTATATCGTTTCATACAGTCCTCGATTTAATTTACTTTTTGAGCAAAACTATTATAAACTAGTGTATAATATATTATGATTTTTTGACCGAAACTTGCATTCGGAAAAGTTTTGTAGAATCATATTTTCAGATGATTTTTTGCATGGACTTCCATCATAACCATCCCTCGTAACATATAGGATGGATCTGAAAAGTTTTATATCATTTCATAGAGTGCTCGATTTAATTTGAATTTTTGAGTAAAACTATTATAAACATGTGTACAATATATTATGATTTTTTGACCGAAACTTGCATTTGGAAAAGTTTCGTAGATTAAAATTTTCAGATGATTTTTTGCATGGACTTCCATCATAACCATCCCTCGTAACATATGGGAAGGATCTGAAAAATTTTGTATCGTTTCGTACAGTCCTCGATTTAATTTGATTTATTGAGCAAAACTAGTATATACTTGTGTATAATATATTATGATTTTTTGACCGAAAATTGCATCTGGAAAAGTTTCGCAGAATCAAATTTTCAGATGATTTTTTGCATGGACTTCCATCTTAACCTTCCCTCATAAAATATATAAATTATCTGAAAAGTTTTGTAGCATATCGAGCACTCCTCTGTTTAATTGAGTTTTTGACCGAAACTTGAATTTGGAAAAGTTTCGTAGATTCTAATTTTCAGATAATTTTGTGCAAGGACTTCCATCATAACCTTCCCTTGTAACATATAGGAAGGATCTGAAAAGTTTTTTATCGTTTCATACAATCCTCGATTTCATTTGATTTTTGAGCAAAACTAGTATAAACTTGTGTATAATATATTATAATTTTTTGAGCGAAACTTGCATTTGGAAAAGTTTCGCAGAATCAAATTTTCAGATGATTTTTTGCATGGACTTCCATCTTAACCTCCTCTCATAAAATATATAAATTATCTGAAATGTTTTGTAGCATATCGAGCACTCCTCTGTTTAATATATATTTTGACCGAAACTAGTATAAACTAGTTTATAATATATTATTATTTTTTGACCGAAACTTGAATTTGGAAAAGTTTCGTAGAATCTAATTTTCAGATAATTTTGTGCAAGGACTTCCATCATAACCTTCCTTCGTAAAATATAGGAAGGATCTGAAAAGTTTTATATCGTTTCATACAGTCTTCGATTTAATTTGACTTTTTTTTTACATTACTATTATAAACTTGTGTATAATATATTATGATTTTTTGACCGAAACTTGCATTTGGAAAAGTTTTGTAGAATCATATTTTCAGATGATTTTTTGCATGGACTTCCATCATAACCATCCCTCGTAACATATAGGAAGGATCTGAAATGTTTTGTATCGTTTCGTATAGTCCTCGATTTAATTTTATTTTTTGAGCCAAATTAGTATAAACTTGTGTATAATATATTATGATTTTTTGACCGAAAGTTGCATTTGGAAAAGTTTCGCAGAATCAAATTTTCAGATGATTTTTTGCATGGACTTCCATCTTAACCTTCCCTCATAAAATATATAAATTATCTGAAAAGTTTTGTAGCATATCGAGCACTCCTCTGTTTAATTGAGTTTTTGAACGAAACTAGTATAAACTAGTGTATAATATATTATAATTTTTTGACCGAAACTTGAATTTGGAAATGTTTCGTAGAATCTAATTTTCAGATAATTTTGTGCAAGGTCTTCCATCATAACCTTCCCTCGTAACATATAGGAAGGATCTGAAAAGTTTTATATCGTTTCATACAGTCCTCAATTTAATTTACTTTTTGAGCAATACTATTATAAACTAGTGTATAATATATTATGATTTTTTGACCGAAACTTGCATTCGGAAAAGTTTTGTAGAATCATATTTTCAGATGATTTTTTGCATGGACTTCCATCATAACCATCCCTCGTAACATATAGGATGGATCTGAAAAGTTTTATATCATTTCATAGAGTGCTCGATTT
The DNA here is from genome assembly GCA_963966055.1 of Lathyrus aphaca. Classification (NCBI taxonomy): domain Eukaryota; kingdom Viridiplantae; phylum Streptophyta; class Magnoliopsida; order Fabales; family Fabaceae; genus Lathyrus; species Lathyrus aphaca. The sequence goes on along the minus strand of OZ014520.1, from coordinate 594,894,713 downwards.
AATTTGAAATTTTGAGTAAAACTATTATAAACATGTGTACAATATATTATGATTTTTTGACCGAAACTTGCATTTGGAAAAGTTTCGTAGATTAAAATTTTCAGATGATTTTTTGCATGGACTTCCATCATAACCATCCCTCGTAACATATGGGAAGGATCTGAAAAGTTTTGTATCGTTTCGTACAGTCCTCGATTTAATTTGATTTATTGAGCAAAACTAGTATATACTTGTGTATAATATATTATGATTTTTTGACCGAAACTTGCATCTGGAAAAGTTTCGCATAATCAAATTTTCAGATGATTTTTTGCATTGACTTCCATCTTAACCTTCCCTCATAAAATATATAAATTATCTGAAAAATTTTGTAGCATATCGAGCACTCCTCTGTTTAATTGAGTTTTTGACCGAAACTTGAATTTGGAAAAGTTTCGTAGATTCTAATTTTCAGATAATTTTGTGCAAGGACTTCCATCATAACCTTCCCTTGTAACATATAGGAAGGATCTGAAAAGTTTTTTATCGTTTCATACAGTCCTCAATTTAATTTGATTTTTGAGCAAAACTAGTATAAACTTGTGTATAATATATTATAATTTTTTGAGCGAAACTTGCATTTGGAAAAGTTTCGCAGAATCAAATTTTCAGATGATTTTTTGCATGGACTTCCATCTTAACCTCCCCTCATAAAATATATAAATTATCTGAAATGTTTTGTAGCATATCGAGCACTCCTCTGTTTAATATATATTTTGACCGAAACTAGTATAAACTAGTTTATAATATATTATTATTTTTTGACCGAAACTTGAATTTGGAAAAGTTTCGTAGAATCTAATTTTCATATAATTTTGTGCAAGGACTTCCATCATAACCTTCCTTCGTAACATATAGGAAGGATCTGAAAAGTTTTATATCGTTTCATACAGTCCTCGATTTAATTTGACTTTTTTTTACATTACTATTATAAACTTGTGTATAATATATTGATTTTTTGACCGAAACTTGCATTTGGAAAAGTTTTGTAGAATCATATTTTCAGATGATTTTTTGCATGGACTTCCATCATAACCATCCCTCGTAACATATAGGAAGGATCTGAAATGTTTTGTATCGTTTCGTATAGTCCTCGATTTAATTTTATTTTTTGAGCCAAATTAGTATAAACTTGTGTATAATATATTATGATTTTTTGACCGAAAGTTGCATTTGGAAAAGTTTCGCAGAATCAAATTTTCAGATGATTTTTTGCATGGACTTCCATCTTAACCTTCCCTCATAAAATATATAAATTATCTTAAAAGTTTTGTAGCATATCGAGCACTCCTCTGTTTGATTGAGTTTTTGAACGAAACTAGTATAAACTAGTGTATAATATATTATAATTTTTTGACCGAAACTTGAATTTGGAAAAGTTTCGTAGAATCTAATTTTCAGATAATTTTGTGCAAGGTCTTCCATCATAACCTTCCCTCGTAACATATAGGAAGGATCAAAAAAGTTTTATATCGTTTCATACAGTCCTCGATTTAATTTACTTTTTGAGCAATACTATTATAAACTAGTGTATAATATATTATGATTTTTTGACCGAAACTTGCATTCGGAAAAGTTTTGTAGAATCATATTTTCAGATGATTTTTTGCATGGACTTCCATCATAACCATCCCTCGTAACATATAGGATGGATCTGAAAAGTTTTATATCATTTCATAGAGTGCTCGATTTAATTTGAAATTTTGAGTAAAACTATTATAAACATGTGTACAATATATTATGATTTTTTGACCGAAACTTGCATTTGGAGAAGTTTCGTAGATTAAAATTTTCAGATGATTTTTTGCATGGACTTCCATCATAACCATCCCTCGTAACATATGGGAAGGATCTGAAAAGTTTTGTATCGTTTCGTACAGTCCTCGATTTAATTTGATTTATTGAGCAAAACTAGTATATACTTGTGTATAATATATTATGATTTTTTGACCGAAACTTGCATCTGGAAAAGTTTCGCAGAATCAAATTTTCAGATGATTTTTTGCATGGACTTCCATCTTAACCTTCCCTCATAAAATATATAAATTATCTGAAAAGTTTTGTAGCATATCGAGCACTCCTCTGTTTAATTGAGTTTTTGACCGAAACTTGAATTTGGAAAAGTTTCGTAGATTCTAATTTTCAGATAATTTTGTGCAAGGACTTCCATCATAACATTCCCTTGTAACATATAGGAAGGATCTGAAAAGTTTTTTATCGTTTCATACAGTCCTCGATTTAATTTGATTTTTGAGCAAAACTAGTATAAACTTGTGTATAATATATTATAATTTTTTGAGCGAAACTTGCATTTGGAAAAGTTTCGCAGAATCAAATTTTCAGATGATTTTTTGCATGGACTTCCATCTTAACCTCCCCTCATAAAATATATAAATTATCTGAAATGTTTTGTAGCATATCGAGCACTCCTCTGTTTAATATATATTTTGACCGAAACTAGTATAAACTAGTTAATAATATATTATTATTTTTTGACCGAAACTTGAATTTGGAAAAGTTTCGTAGAATCTAATTTTCAGATAATTTTGTGCAAGGAATTCCATCATAACCTTCCCTTGTAACATATAGGAAGGATCTGAAAAGTTTTATATCATTTCATACAGTCCTCGATTTAATTTGACTTTTTTTTTTACATTACTATTATAAACTTGTGTATAATATATTATGATTTTTTGACCGAAACTTGCATTTGGAAAAGTTTTGTAGAATCATATTTTCAGATGATTTTTTGCATGGACTTCCATCATAACCATCCCTCGTAACATATAGGAAGGATCTGAAATGTTTTGTATTGTTTCGTATAGTCCTCTATTTAATTTTATTTTTTGAGCCAAATTAGTATAAACTTGTGTATAATATATTATGATTTTTTGACCGAAAGTTGCATTTGGAAAAGTCTCGCAGAATCAAATTTTCAGATGATTTTTTGCATGGACTTCCATCTTAACCTTCCCTCATAAAATATATAAATTATCTTAAAAGTTTTGTAGCATATCGAGCACTCCTCTGTTTAATTGAGTTTTTGAACGAAACTAGTATAAACTAGTGTATAATATATTATAATTTTTTGACCGAAACTTGAATTTGGAAAAGTTTCGTAGAATCTAATTTTCAGATAATTTTGTGCAAGGACTTCCATCATAACCTTCCCTCGTAACATATAGGATGGATCTGAAAAGTTTTATATCATTTCATAGAGTGCTCGATTTAATTTGAATTTTTGAGGAAAACTATTATAAACTTGTGTACAATATATTATGATTTTTTGACCCGAACTTGCATTTGGAAAAGTTTCGTAGAATCAAATTTTCAGATGATTTTTTGCACGGACTTCCTTCATAACCATCCCTCGTAACATATAGGAAGGATTTGAAATGTTTTGTATCGTTTCGTACAGTCCTCAATTTAATTTGATTTATTGAGCAAAACTAGTATAAACTTGTGTATAGTATATTATGATTTTTTGACCGAAAGTTGCATTTGGAAAAGTATCGCAGAATCACATTTTCAAATGTTTTTTAGCATGGACTTCCATCATAACCTTCCCTCATAATATATATAAATTATTTGAAAAGTTTTATAGTATTTCGAGCACTCCTCGGTTTAATTGATTTTTTGTCCGAAACTAGTATAAACTAGTGTATAATATATTATGATTTTTTGTCAGAAACTTGAATTTGGAAAAGTTTCGTAGAATCTAATTTTCAGATAATTTTGTGCAAGGACTTCCATCATAACCTTCCCTCGTAACATATAGGAAGGATCTGGAATGTTTTATATCGTTTCATACAGTCCTCGATTTAATTTACTTTTTGAGCAAAACTATTATAAACTAGTGTATAATATATTATGATTTTTTGACCGAAACTTGCATTCGGAAAAGTTTTGTAGAATCATATTTTCAGATGATTTTTTGCATGGACTTCCATCATAACCATCCCTCGTAACATATAGGATGGATCTGAAAAGTTTTATATCATTTCATAGAGTGCTCGATTTAATTTGAATTTTTGAGTAAAACTATTATAAACATGTGTACTATATATTATGATTTTTTGACCGAAACTTGAATTTGGAAAAGTTTCGTAGATTAAAATTTTCAGATGATTTTTTGCATGGACTTCCATCATAACCATCCCTCGTAACATATGGGAAGGATCTGAAAAATTTTGTATCGTTTCGTACAGTCCTCGATTTAATTTGATTTATTGAGCAAAACTAGTATATACTTGTGTATAATATATTATGATTTTTTGACCGAAACTTGCATTTGGAAAAGTTTCGCAGAATCAAATTTTCAGATGATTTTTTGCATGGACTTCCATCTTAACCTCCCCTCATAAAATATATAAATTATCTGAAATGTTTTGTAGCATATCGAGCACTCCTCTGTTTAATATATATTTTGACCGAAACTAGTATAAACTAGTTTATAATATATTATTATTTTTTGACCGAAACTTGAATTTGGAAAAGTTTCGTAGAATCTAATTTTCAGATAATTTTGTGCAAGGACTTCCATCATAACCTTCCTTCGTAACATATAGGAAGGATCTGAAAAGTTTTATATCGTTTCATACAGTCCTCGATTTAAAAAGTTTTGTAGCATTTCGAGCAATCCTCTTTTTAATTGAATTTTTGACCGAAACAAGTATAAACTAGTGTAGAATGTATAATAATTTTTTGACCGAAACTTGAATTTGGTAAAGTTTCGTAGAATCTAATTTTCAGATAATTTTGTGCAAGGACTTCCATCATAACCTTCCCTCATAACATATAGGAAGGATCTGAAAAGTTTTATATCGTTTCATACAGTCCTCGATTTAGTTTGACTTTTTGAGCAAAACTATTATAAACTAGTGTATAATATATTATGATTTTTTGACCGAAACTTGCATTTGGAAAAGTTTTGTAGAATCATATTTTTAGATGATTTTTTGCATGGTCTTCCATCATAACCATCCCTCGTAACATATAGGAAGGATCTGAAAAGTTTATTATAGTTTCGTACTGTCCTCGATTTAATTTGATTTATTGAGCAAAATTTGTATAAACTTGTCTATAATATATTATGATTTTTTGACCGAAACTTGCATTTGGAAAAGTTTCGCAGAATCAAATTTTCAGATGTTTTTTGTCATGGACTTCCATAATAACCTTCCCTCATAAAATATATAAATTATTTGAAAAGTTTTAGAGCATTTCGAGCACTCCTCGGTTTAATTGATTTTTTTGACCGAAATTAGTATAAACTAGCGTATAATATATTATGATTTTTTGACCGAAACTTGAATTTGGAAAAGTTTCGTAGAATCTAATTTTAAAATAATTTTGTGCAAGGACTTCCATCATAACCTTCCCTCGTAACATATAGGAAGGATCTAAAAAGTTTTATATCGTTTCATAGAGTGCTCGATTTAATTTGACTTTTTGAGCAAAACTATTATAAACTTGTATATAATATATTATGATTTTTTGACCGAAACTTGCTTTTGGAAAAGTTTCGTAGAATCATATTTTCAGATGATTTTTTGCATGGACTTCCATCATAACCATCCCTCGTAATATATAGGAAAGATCTGATAAGTTTTGTATAGTTTCGTACAGTCCTCGATTTAATTTGATTTATTGAGCAAAACTAGTATAAATTTGTGTATAATATATTATGATTTTTTTTACCGAAACTAGAATTTGGAAACGTTTCGCAGAATCTAATTTTCAGATGATTTTTTGCATGGACATCCATCATAATCTTCCCTCATAAAATATATAAAATATTTGAAAATTTTTGTAGAATTTCGAGAACTATTTGGTTTAATTGATTTTTTGACCGAAACTAGTATAAACTAGTGTATAATATATTATGATTTTTTGACCGAAACTTGAATTTGGAAAAGTTTCGTAGAATCTAATTTTCAGATAATTTTGTGCAAGGACTTCCATCATAACCTTCCCTCGTAACATATAGGAAGGATCTGAAAAGTTTATATTGTTTCATATCATCCTCGATTTAATTTGACTTTTTGAGCAAAACTATTATAAACTTGTGTATAATATATTATGATTTTTTGACCGAAACTTGCATTTGGAAAAGTTTCGTAGAATCATATTTTAAAATGATTTTGTGCATGGACTTCCATCATAACCATCCCTCGTAACATATAGGAAGGATCTGAAAAGTTTTGTATAGTATCGTACAGTCCTCGATTTAATTTGATTTTTTGAGCAAAACTAGTTTAAATTTGTATATAATATATTAGGATTTTTTTAACCGAAACTTGAATTTGGAAAAGTTTCGCAGAATCAAATTTTCAGATTATTTTTTGCATGGACTTCCATCATAACCATCCCTCGTAACATATAGGAAGGATCTGAAAAGTTTTGTATAGTATCGTACAGTCCTCGATTTAATTTGATTTATTGAGAAAAACTAGTAAAAATTTGTGTATAATATATTATGAGTTTTTGACCGAAACTTGCATTTGGAAAAGTTTCGCAAAATCAAATTTTCAGATGATTTTTTGCATGGACATCCATCATAATATTCCCTCATAAAATATATAAAATATTTGAAAATTTTTGTAGAATTTCGAGAACTCTTTGGTTTAATTGATTTTTTGACCGAAACTAGTATAAACTAGTGTATAATATATTATGATTTTTTGACCGAAACTTGAATTTGGAAAAGTTTCGTAGAATCTAATTTTCAGATAATTTTGTGCAAGGACTTCCATCATAACCTTCCCTCGTAACATATAGTAAGGATCTGAAAAGTTTATATTGTTTCATACAATCCTCGATTTAATTTGACTTTTTGAGCAAAACTATTATAAACTTGTGTATAATATATTATGATTTTTTGACCGAAACTTGCATTTGGAAAAGTTTCGTAGAATCATATTTTAAGATGATTTTGTGCATGGACTTCCATCATAACCATCCCTCGTAACATATAGGAAGGATCTGAAAAGTTTTGTATAGTTTCGTACAGTCCTCGATTTAATTGAGCAAAACTAGTTTAAATTTGTATATAATATATTAGGATTTTTTTAACCGAAACTTGAATTTGGAAAAGTTTCGCAGAATCAAATTTTCAGATGATTTTTTGAATGGACATCCTTGGTTTAATTGATTTTTTGACCGAAACTAGTATAAACTAGTGTATAATATATTATGATTTTTTGACCGAAACTTGAATTTGGAAAAGTTTCGTAGAATCTAATTTTCAGATAATTTTGTGCAAGGGCTCCATCATAACCTTCCCTCGTAATATATAGGAAGGATCTGAAAAGTTTTATATCGTTTCATACATTCCTCGATTTAATTTGACTTTTTGAGCTAAATAATTATAGACTTGTGTATAATATATTATTTTCAGATGATTTTTTGCAAGGAGTTCCATCATAAACATCCCTCGTAACATATAGGAGGGATCTGGAAAGTTTTGTATAGTTTCGCACTGTCCTCGATTTAATTTGATTTATTGAGCAAAACTAGTATAAACTTGTGTATAATATATTATGATTTTTTGACCGAAACTTGCATTTGGAAAAGTTTCGCAGAATCAAATTTTCAGATGTTTTTTTGCATGGACTTCCATCATAACCTTCCCTCATAAAATATATAAATTATCTGAAAATATTTATAGCATTTTGTGCATTCCTCGGTTTAATTGATTTTTTGACCGAAACTAGTATAAACTAGTGTATAATATATTATGATTTTTTGACCGAAACATGAATTTGTAAAATTTTCGTAGAATCTAATTTTCAGATAATTTTGTGCAAGGACTTCCATCATAACCTTCCCTCATAACATATAGGAAGGATCTGAAAAGTTTCATATCGTTTCATACAGTCCTCGATTTAATTTTACTTTTTGAGCAAAACTATTATAAACTTGTATATAATAAATTATGATTTTTTGACCGAAACTTGCATTTGGAAAAGTTTCATAGAATCTTATTTTCAGATGATTTTTTGCATGGACTTCCATCATAACCATCCCTCGAAATATATAGGAAGGATCTGAGAAGTTTTGTATAGTTTCGTAAAGTCCTCGATTTAATTTGATTTATTGAGCAAAACTAGTTTAAATTTGTGTATAATATATTATGATTTTTTTTTACCTAAACTAGAATTTGGAAAAGTTTCGTAGAATCAAATTTTCAGATGATTTTTTGCATGGACTTCCATCATAACCTTCGCTCATAAAATATATAAATTATCTGAAAAGTTATGTAGCATTTCGAGCACTCCTCGATTTAATTGATTTTTTGACCGAAACTAGTATAAACTAGTGTATAATATATTATGATTTTTTGACCAAAACTTTAATTTAGAAAAGTTTCGTAGAATCTAATTTTAAGATAATTTTGTGCATGGACTTCCATCATAACCTTCCCTCGTAATATATAGGAAGGATCTGAAATGTTTTATATCGTTTCATAGAGTGCTCGATTTAGTTTGACTTTTTGAGCAAAACTATTATAAACTTGTGTATAATATATTATGATTTTTGACCGAAACTTGCATTTGGAAAAGATTCGTAGAATCAAATTTTCAGATGATTTTTTGCATGGATTTCCATCATAACCATACCTAGTAACATATAGGAAGGATCTGAAATGTTTTGTATAGTTACGTACAGTCCTCGATTTAATTTGATTTTTTGAGCAAAACTAGTATAAATTTGTGTATAATATATTAGGATTTTTTTTACCGAAACTTGAATTTGGAAAAGTTTCGCAAAATCAAATTTTCAGATGATTTTTTGCATGGACATCCATCATAATCTTCCCTCATAATATATATAAAATTTTTGAAAATTTTTGTAGCATTTCGAGAACTCCTTGGTTTAATTGATTTTTTGACCGAAACTAGTATAAACTAGTGTATAATATATTATGATTTTTTGACCGAAACTTGAATTTGGAAAAGTTTCGTAGAATCTAATTTTCAGATAATTTTGTGCAAGGGCTTCCATCATAACCTTCCCTCGTAATATATAGGAAGGATCTGAAAAGTTTTATATCGTTTCATACAGTCCTCGATTTAATTTGACTTTTTGAGCAAAACTATTATAAACTTGTGTATAATATATTATGATTTTTTGACCGAAACTTGCATTTGGAAATGTTTCGTAGAATCATATTTTAAGATGATTTTTTGCATGGACTTCCATCATAACCATCCCTCGTAACATATAGGAAGTATCTGAAATGTTTTGTATAGTTACGTACAGTCCTCGATTTAATTTGATTTTTTGAGCAAAACTAGTATAAATTTGTGTATAATATATTAGGATTTTTTTTACCGAAACTTGAATTAGGAAAAGTTTCGCAGAATCAAATTTCAGATGATTTTTTGCATGGACTTCCATCATAACCTTCCCTCATAAAATATATAAAATATCTGAAAAGTTTTGTAGTATTTCGAGCACTCCTCGATTTAATTGATTTTTTGACCGAAACTAGTATAAACTAGTGTATAATATATTATGATTTTTTGACCGAAACTTGAATTTGGAAAAGTTTTGTAGAATCTAATTTTAAGATAATTTTTTGCATGGACTTCCATCATAACCTTCCCTTGTAACATATAGGAAGGATCTAAAAAGTTTTATATTAATTCATAGATTGCTCGATTTAATTTGATTTTTGAGAAAAATTATTATAAACTTGTGTACAATATATTATGATTTTTTGATCGAAACTTGCATTTGGAAACGTTTCGCAGAATCAAATTTTCAGATGATTTTTTGCATGGACTTCCATCATAACCTTCCTTCATAAAATATATAAATTATCTGAAAAGTTTTATAGCATTTCGAGCACTCCTATATTTAATTGATTTTTTGACCGAAACTAGTATAAACTAGTGTATAATATATTATGATTTTTTGACCGAAACTTGAATTTGGAAAAGTTTCGTAGAATCTAATTTTCAGATAATTTTGTGCAAGGACTTCCATCATAACCTTCCCTCGTAACATATAGGAAGGATCTGAAAAGGTTTTATATCGTTTCATACAGTCCTCGATTTAATTTGACTTTTTGAGCAAAACTATTATAAACTAGTGTATAAAATATTATGATTTTTTGACCGAAACTTGCATTTGGAAAAGTTTTGTAGAATTATATTTTCAGATGATTTTTTGCATGGACTTCCATCATAACCTTCCCTCGTAACATATAGGAAGGATCTGAAAATTTTATTATAGTTTCGCACTGTCCTCGATTTAATTTGATTTATTGAGCAAAACTAGTATAAACTTGTGTATAATATATTATGATTTTTTGACCGAAACTTGCATTTGGAAAAGTTTCGCAGAATCAAATTTTCAGATGTTTTTTTGCATGGACTTCCATCATAACCTTCCCTCATAAAATATATAAATTATCTGAAAATATTTATAGCATTTCGTGCATTCCTCGGTTTAATTGATTTTTTGACCGAAACTAGTATAAACTAGTGTATAATATATTATGATTTTTTGACCGAAACTTGAATTTGGAAAAGTTTCGTAGAATCTAATTTTCAGATAATTTTGTGCAAGGGCTTCCATCATAACCTTCCCTCGTAATATATAGGAAGGATCTGAAAAGTTTTATATCGTTTCATACAGTCCTCGATTTAATTTGACTTTTTGAGCAAAACTATTATAAACTTGTGTATAATATATTATGATTTTTTGACCGAAACTTGCATTTGGAAATGTTTCGTAGAATCATATTTTAAGATGATTTTTTTCATGGACTTCCATCATAACCATCCCTCGTAACATATAGGAAGTATCTGAAAAGTTTTGTATAGTTACGTACAGTCCTCGATTTAATTTGATTTTTTGAGCAAAACTAGTATAAATTTGTGTATAATATATTAGGATTTTTTTTACCGAAACTTGAATTTGGAAAAGTTTCGCAGAATCAAATTTCAGATGATTTTTTGCATGGACTTCCATCATAACCTTCGCTCATAAAATATATAAATTATCTGAAAAGTTATGTAGCATTTCGAGCACTCCTCGATTTAATTGATTTTTTGACCGAAACTAGTATAAACTAGTGTATTATATATTATGATTTTTTGACCAAAACTTTAATTTAGAAAAGTTTCGTAGAATCTAATTTTAAGATAATTTTGTGCATGGACTTCCATCATAACCTTCCCTCGTAACATATAGGAAGGATCTGAAATGTTTTATATCGTTTCATAGAGTGCTCGATTTAATTTGACTTTTTGAGCAAAACTATTATAAACTTGTGTATAATATATTATGATTTTTTGACCGAAACTTGCATTTGGAAAAGATTCGCAGAATCAAATTTTCAGATGATTTTTTGCATGGACTTCCATCATAACCTTCCCTCATAAAATATATAAATTATCTGAAAATATTTATAGCATTTCGTGCATTCCTCGGTTTAATTGATTTTTTGATCGAAACTAGTATAAACTAGTGTATAATATATTATGATTTTTTGACCGAAACATGAATTTGTAAAAGTTTCGTAGAATCTAATTTTCAGATAAATTTTGTGCAAGGACTTCCATCATAACCTTCCCTCATAACATATAGGAAGGATCTGAAAAGTTTCATATCGTTTCATACAGTCCTCGATTTAATTTTACTTTTTGAGCAAAACTATTATAAACTTGTATATAATAAATTATGATTTTTTGACCGAAACTTGCATTTGGAAAAGTTTCATATAATCATATTTTCAGATGATTTTTTGCATGGACTTCCATCATAACCATCCCTCGTAATATATAGGAAGGATCTGAGAAGTTTTGTATAGTTTCGTACAGTCCTCGATTTAATTTGATTTATTGAGCAAAATTAGTTTAAATTTGTGTATAATATATTATGATTTTTTTTACCGAATCTAGAATTTGGAAAAGTTTCGTAGAATCAAATTTTCAGATGATTTTTTGCATGGACTTCCATCATAACCTTCGCTCATAAAATATATAAATTATCTGAAAAGATTTGTAGCATTTCGAGCACTCCTCGATTTAATTGATTTTTTGACCGAAACTAGTATAAACTAGTGTATAATATATTATGATTTTTTGACCAAAACTTTAATTTAGAAAAGTTTCGTAGAATCTAATTTTAAGATAATTTTGTGCATGGACTTCCATCATAACCTTCCCTCGTAACATATAGGAAGGATCTGAAATGTTTTATATCGTTTCATAGAGTGCTCGATTTAATTTGACTTTTTGAGAAAAACTATTATAAACTTGTATATAATATATTATGGTTTTTGACTGAAACTTGCATTTGAAAAAGATTCGTAGAATCAAATTTTCAGATGATTTTTTGCATGGACTTCCATCATAACCATACCTAGTAACATATAGGAAGGATCTGAAATGTTTTGTATAGTTTCAAATTGTCCTCGATTCAATTTGATTTATTGAGCAAAACTAATATAAACTTGTGTATAATATATTATGATTTTTTGACCGAAACTTGCATTTGGAAAAGTTTCGCAAAATCAAATTTTCAGATGATTTTTTGCATGGACATCCATCATAATCTTCCCTCATAAAATATATAAAATTTTTGAAAATTTTTGTAGAATTTCGAGAACTCTTTGGTTTAATTGATTTTTTGACCGAAACTAGTATAAACTAGTGTATAATATATTATGATTTTTTGACCGAAACTTGAATTTGGAAAAGTTTCGTAGAATCTAATTTTCAGATAATTTTGTGCAAGGACTTCCATCATAACCTTCCCTCGTAACATATAGGAAGGATCTGAAAAGTTTATATTGTTTCATATAATCCTCGATTTAATTTGACTTTTTGAGCAAAACTATTATAAACTTGTGTATAATATATTATGATTTTTTGACCGAAACTTGCATTTGTAAAAGTTTCGTAGAATCATATTTTAAAATGATTTTGTGCATGGACTTCCATCATAACCATCCCTCGTAACATATAGGAAGGATCTGAAAAGTTTTGTATAGTATCGTACAGTCCTCGATTTAATTTGATTTTTTGAGCAAAACTAGTTTAAATTTGTATATAATATATTAGGATTTTTTTAACCGAAACTTGAATTTGGAAGAGTTTCGCAGAATCAAATTTTCAGATGATTTTTTGCATGGACTTCCATCATAACCATCCCTCGTAACATATAGGAAGGATCTGAAAAATTTTGTATAGTATCGTACAGTCCTCGATTTAATTTGATTTATTGAGAAAAACTAGTATAAATTTGTGTATAATATATTATGATTTTTTGACCGAAACTTGCATTTGGAAAAGTTTCGCAAAATCAAATTTTCAGATGATTTTTTGCATGGACATCCATCATAATATTCCCTCATAAAATATATATTAAATATTTGAAAATTTTTGTAGAATTTCAAGAACTCTTTGGTTTAATTGATTTTTTGACCGAAACTAGTATAAACTAGTGTATAATATATTATGATTTTTTGACCGAAACTTGAATTTGGAAAAGTTTCGTAGAATCTAATTTTCAGATAATTTTGTGCAAGGACTTCCATCATAACCTTCCCTCGTAACATATAGGAAGGATCTGAAAAGTTTATATTGTTTCATACAATCCTCGATTTAATTTGACTTTTTGAGCAAAACTAGTATAAACTTGTGTATAATATATTATGATTTTTTGACCGAAACTTGCATTTGGAAAAGTTTCGTAGAATCATATTTTAAGATGATTTTGTGCATGGACTTCCATCATAACCATCCCTCGTAACATATAGGAAGGATCTGAAAAGTTTTGTATAGTTTCGTACAGTCCTCGATTTAATTTGATTTTTTGAGCAAAACTAGTTTAAATTTGTATATAATATATTAGGATTTTTTTAACCGAAACTTGAATTTGGAAAAGTTTCGCAGAATCAAATTTTCAGATGATTTTTTGAATGGACATCCATCATAATCTTCCCTCATAAAATATATAAAATATTTGAAAATTTTTGTAGCATTTCGAGAACTCCTTGGTTTAATTGATTTTTTGACCGAAACTAGTATAAACTAGTGTATAATATATTATGATTTTTTGACCGAAACTTGAATTTGGAAAAGTTTCGTAGAATCTAATTTTCAGATAATTTTGTGCAAGGGCTCCATCATAGCCTTCCCTTGTAATATATAGGAAGGATCTGAAAAGTTTTATATTGTTTCATACAGTCCTCGATTTAATTTGACTTTTTGAGCAAAACTATTATAAACTTGTGTATAATATATTATTATTTATTGACCGAAACTTACATTTGGAAAAGTTTCATAGAATAATATTTTCAGATGATTTTTTGCAAGGAGTTCCATCATAAACATCCCTCGTAACATATAGGAGGGATCTGGAAAGTTTTGTATAGTTTCGCACTGTCCTCGATTTAATTTGATTTATTGAGCAAAACTAGTATAAACTTGTGTATAATATATTATGATTTTTTGACCGAAACTTGCATTTGGAAAAGTTTCGCAGAATCAAATTTTCAGATGTTTTTTTGCATGGACTTCCATCATAACCTTCCCTCATAAAATATATAAATTATCTGAAAATATTTATAGCATTTCGTGCATTCCTCGGTTTAATTGATTTTTTGACCGAAACTAGTATAAACTAGTGTATAATATATTATGATTTTTTGACCGAAACTTGAATTTGGAAAAGTTTCGTAGAATCTAATTTTCAGATAATTTTGTGCAAGGACTTCCATCATAACCTTCCCTCGTAACATATAGGAAGGATGTGAAAAGGTTTTATATCGTTTCATACAGTCCTCGATTTAATTTGACTTTTTGAGCAAAACTATTATAAACTAGTGTATAAAATATTATGATTTTTTAACCGAAACTTGCATTTGGAAAAGTTTTGTAGAATTATATTTTCAGATGATTTTTTGCATGGACTTCCATCATAACCTTCCCTCGTAACATATAGGAAGGATCTGAAAATTTTATTATAGTTTCGCATTGTCCTCGATTTAATTTGATTTATTGAGCAAAACTAGTATAAACTTGTGTATAATATATTATGATTTTTTGACCGAAACTTGCATTTGGAAAAGTTTCGCAGAATCAAATTTTCAGATGTTTTTTTGCATGGACTTCCATCATAACCTTCCCTCATAAAATATATAAATTATCTGAAAATATTTATAGCATTTCGTGCATTCCTCGGTTTAATTGATTTTTTGACCGAAACTAGTATAAACTAGTGTATAATATATTATGATTTTTTGACCGAAACTTAAATTTGGAAAAGTTTCGTAGAATCTAATTTTCAGATAATTTTGTGCAAGGGCTTCCATCATAACCTTCCCTCGTAATATATAGGAAGGATCTGAAAAGTTTTATATCGTTTCATACAGTCCTCGATTTAATTTGACTTTTTGAGCAAAACTATTATAAACTTGTGTATAATATATTATGATTTTTTGACCGAAACTTGCATTTGGAAATGTTTCGTAGAATCATATTTTAAGATGATTTTTTGCATGGACTTCCATCATAACCATCCCTCGTAACATATAGGAAGTATCTGAAAAGTTTTGTATAGTTACGTACAGTCCTCGATTTAATTTGATTTTTTGAGCAAAACTAGTATAAATTTGTGTATAATATATTAGGATTTTTTTTACCGAAACTTGAATTTGGAAAAGTTTCGCAGAATCAAATTTCAGATGATTTTTTGCATGGACTTCCATCATAACCTTCCCTTATAAAATATATAAAATATCTGAAAAGTTTTGTAGTATTTCGAGCACTCCTCGATTTAATTGATTTTTTGACCGAAACTAGTATAAACTAGTGTATAATATATTATGATTTTTTGACCGAAACTTGAATTTGGAAAAGTTTTGTAGAATCTAATTTTAAGATAATTTTTTGCATGGACTTCCATCATAACTTTCCCTCGTAACATATAGGAAGGATCTAAAAAGTTTTATATTAATTCATAGATTGCTCGATTTAATTTGATTTTTGAGAAAAATTATTATAAACTTGTGTACAATATATTATGATTTTTTGATCGAAACTTGCATTTGGAAACGTTTCTAAGAATCAAATTTTCAGATGATTTTTTGCATGGACTTCCATCATAACCTTCCTTCATAAAATATATAAATTATCTGAAAAGTTTTATAGCATTTCGAGCACTCCTATATTTAATTGATTTTTTGACCGAAACTAGTATAAACTAGTGTATAATATATTATGATTTTTTGACCGAAACTTGAATTTGGAAAAGTTTCGTAGAATCTAATTTTCAGATAATTTTGTGCAAGGACTTCCATCATAACCTTCCCTCGTAACATATAGGAAGGATGTGAAAAGGTTTTATATCGTTTCATACAGTCCTCGATTTAATTTGACTTTTTGAGCAAAACTATTATAAACTAGTGTATAAAATATTATGATTTTTTAACCGAAACTTGCATTTGGAAAAGTTTTGTAGAATTATATTTTCAGATGATTTTTTGCATGGACTTCCATCATAACCTTCCCTCGTAACATATAGGAAGGATCTGAAAATTTTATTATAGTTTCGCACTGTCCTCGATTTAATTTGATTTATTGAGCAAAACTAGTATAAACTTGTGTATAATATATTATGATTTTTTGACCGAAACTTGCATTTGGAAAAGTTTCGCAGAATCAAATTTTCAGATGTTTTTTTGCATGGACTTCCATCATAACCTTCCCTCATAAAATATATAAATTATCTGAAAATATTTATAGCATTTCGTGCATTCCTCGGTTTAATTGATTTTTTGACCGAAACTAGTATAAACTAGTGTATAATATATTATGATTTTTTGACCGAAACTTGAATTTGGAAAAGTTTCGTAGAATCTAATTTTCAGATAATTTTGTGCAAGGGCTTCCATCATAACCTTCCCTCGTAATATATAGGAAGGATCTGAAAAGTTTTATATCGTTTCATACAGTCCTCGATTTAATTTGACTTTTTGAGCAAAACTATTATAAACTTGTGTATAATATATTATGATTTTTTGACCGAAACTTGCATTTGGAAATGTTTCGTAGAATCATATTTTAAGATGATTTTTTGCATGGACTTCCATCATAACCATCCCTCGTAACATATAGGAAGTATCTGAAAAGTTTTGTATAGTTACGTACAGTCCTCGATTTAATTTGATTTTTTGAGCAAAACTAGTATAAATTTGTGTATAATATATTAGGATTTTTTTTACCGAAACTTGAATTTGGAAAAGTTTCGCAGAATCAAAGTTCAGATGATTTTTTGCATGGACTTCCATCATAACCTTCCCTCATAAAATATATAAAATATCTGAAAAGTTTTGTAGTATTTCGAGCACTCCTCGATTTAATTGATTTTTTGACCGAAACTAGTATAAACTAGTGTATAATATATTATGATTTTTTGACCGAAACTTGAATTTGGAAAAGTTTTGTAGAATCTAATTTTAAGATAATTTTTTGCATGGACTTCCATCATAACCTTCCCTCGTAACATATAGGAAGGATCTAAAAAGTTTTATATTAATTCATAGATTACTCGATTTAATTTGATTTTTGAGAAAAATTATTATAAACTTGTGTACAATATATTATGATTTTTTGATCGAAACTTGCATTTGGAAACGTTTCGCAGAATCAAATTTTCAGATGATTTTTTGCATGGACTTCCATCATAACCTTCCTTCATAAAATATATAAATTATCTGAAAAGTTTTATAGCATTTCGAGCACTCCTATATTTAATTGATTTTTGACCGAAACTAGTATAAACTAGTGTATAATATATTATGATTTTTTGACCGAAACTTGAATTTGGAAAAGTTTCGTAGAATCTAATTTTCAGATAATTTTGTGCAAGGACTTCCATCATAACCTTCCCTCGTAACATATAGGAAGGATCTGAAAAGGTTTTATAACTTTTCATACAGTCCTCGATTTAATTTGACTTTTTGAGCAAAACTATTATAAACTAGTGTATAAAATATTATGATTTTTTAACCGAAACTTGCATTTGGAAAAGTTTTGTAGAATTATATTTTCAGATGATTTTTTGCATGGACTTCCATCATAACCTTCCCTCGTAACATATAGGAAGGATCTGAAAATTTTATTATAGTTTCGCACTGTCCTCGATTTAATTTGATTTATTGAGCAAAACTAGTATAAACTTGTGTATAATATATTATGATTTTTTGACCGAAACTTGCATTTGGAAAAGTTTCGCAGAATCAAATTTTCAGATGTTTTTTTGCATGGACTTCCATCATAACCTTCCCTCATAAAATATATAAATTATCTGAAAATATTTATAGCATTTCGTGCATTCCTCGGTTTAATTGATTTTTTGACCGAAACTAGTATAAACTAGTGTATAATATATTATGATTTTTTGACCGAAACTTGAATTTGGAAAAGTTTTGTAGAATCTAATTTTCAGATAATTTTGTGCAAGGGCTTCCATCATAACCTTCCCTCGTAATATATAGGAAGGATCTGAAAAGTTTTATATCGTTTCATACAGTCCTCGATTTAATTTGACTTTTTGAGCAAAACTATTATAAACTTGTGTATAATATATTATGATTTTTTGACCGAAACTTGCATTTGGAAATGTTTCGTAGAATCATATTTTAAGATGATTTTTTGCATGGACTTCCATCATAACCATCCCTCGTAACATATAGGAAGTATCTGAAAAGTTTTGTATAGTTACGTACAGTCCTCGATTTGATTTGATTTTTTGAGCAAAACTAGTATAAATTTGTGTATAATATATTAGGATTTTTTTTACCGAAACTTGAATTTGGAAAAGTTTCGCAGAATCAAAGTTCAGATGATTTTTTGCATGGACTTCCATCATAACCTTCCCTCATAAAATATATAAAATATCTGAAAAGTTTTGTAGTATTTCGAGCACTCCTCGATTTAATTGATTTTTTGACCGAAACTAGTATAAACTAGTGTATAATATATTATGATTTTTTGACCGAAACTTGAATTTGGAAAAGTTTTGTAGAATCTAATTTTAAGATAATTTTTTGCATGGACTTCCATCATAACCTTCCCTCGTAACATATAGGAAGGATCTAAAAAGTTTTATATTAATTCATAGATTACTCGATTTAATTTGATTTTTGAGAAAAATTATTATAAACTTGTGTACAATATATTATGATTTTTTGATCGAAACTTGCATTTGGAAACGTTTCGCAGAATCAAATTTTCAGATGATTTTTTGCATGGACTTCCATCATAACCTTCCTTCATAAAATATATAAATTATCTGAAAAGTTTTATAGCATTTCGAGCACTCCTATATTTAATTGATTTTTGACCGAAACTAGTATAAACTAGTGTATAATATATTATGATTTTTTGACCGAAACTTGAATTTGGAAAAGTTTCGTAGAATCTAATTTTCAGATAATTTTGTGCAAGGACTTCCATCATAACCTTCCCTCGTAACATATAGGAAGGATCTGAAAAGGTTTTATAACTTTTCATACAGTCCTCGATTTAATTTGACTTTTTGAGCAAAACTAATATAAACTAGTGTATAAAATATTATGATTTTTTGACCGAAACTTGCATTTGGAAAAGTTTCGCAGAATCAAATTTTCAGATGTTTTTTTGCATGGACTTCCATCATAACCTTCCCTCATAAAATATATAAATTATCTGAAAATATTTATAGCATTTCGTGCATTCCTCGGTTTAATTGATTTTTTGACCGAAACTAGTATAAACTAGTGTATAATATATTATGATTTTTTGACCGAAACATGAATTTGGAAAAGTTTCGTAGAATCTAATTTTCAGATAATTTTGTGCAAGGACTTCCATCATAACCTTCCCTCATAACATATAGGAAGGATCTTAAAAGTTTCATATCGTTTCATACAGTCCTCGATTTAATTTGACTTTTTGAGCAAAACTATTATAAACTTGTGTATAATATATTATGATTTTTTGACCGAAACTTGCATTTGGAAATGTTTCGTAGAATCATATTTTAAGATGATTTTTTGCATGGACTTCCATCATAACCATCCCTCGTAACATATAGGAAGTATCTGAAAAGTTTTGTATAGTTACGTACAGTCCTCGATTTAATTTGATTTTTTGAGCAAAACTAGTATAAATTTGTGTATAATATATTAGGATTTTTTTTACCGAAACTTGAATTTGGAAAAGTTTCGCAGAATCAAATTTCAGATGATTTTTTGCATGGACTTCCATCATAACCTTCGCTCATAAAATATATAAATTATCTGAAAAGTTATGTAGCATTTCGAGCACTCCTCGATTTAATTGATTTTTTGACCGAAACTAGTATAAACTAGTGTATTATATATTATGATTTTTTGACCAAAACTTTAATTTAGAAAAGTTTCGTAGAATCTAATTTTAAGATAATTTTGTGCATGGACTTCCATCACAACCTTCCCTCGTAACATATAGGAAGGATCTGAAATGTTTTATATCGTTTCATAGAGTGCTCGATTTAGTTTGACTTTTTGAGCAAAACTATTATAAACTTGTGTATAATATATTATGATTTTTGACCGAAACTTGCATTTGGAAAAGATTCGTAGAATCAAATTTTCAGATGATTTTTTGCATGGACTTCCATCATAACCATACCTAGTAACATATAGGAAGGATCTGAAATGTTTTGTATAGTTTCATATTGTCCTCGATTTAATTTGATTTATTGAGCAAAACTAGTATAAACTTGTGTATAATATATTATGATTTTTTGACCGAAACTTGCATTTGGATACGTTTCGCAGAATCAAATTTTCAGATGATTTTTTGCATGGACTTCCATCATAACCCTCCTTCATAAAATATATAAATTATCTGAAAATTTTTGTAGCATTTCGAGAACTCCTTGGTTTAATTGATTTTTTGACCGAAACTAGTATAAACTAGTGTATAATATATTATGATTTTTTGACCGAAACTTGAATTTGGAAAAGTTTCGTAGAATCTAATTTTCAGATAATTTTGTGCAAGGGCTTCCATCATAACCTTCCCTCGTAATATATAGGAAGGATCTGAAAAGTTTTATATCGTTTCATACAGTCCTCGATTTAATTTGACTTTTTGAGCAAAACTATTATAAACTAGTGTATAAAATATTATGATTTTTTGACCGAAACTTGCATTTGGAAAAGTTTTGTAGAATTATATTTTCAGATGATTTTTTGCATGGACTTCCATCATAACCTTCCCTCGTAACATATAGGAAGGATCTGAAAAAAAATTTATAGTTTCGCACTGTCCTCGATTTAATTTGATTTATTGAGCAAAACTAGTATAAACTTGTGTATAATATATTATGATTTTTTGACCGAAACTTGCATTTGGAAAAGTTTCTCAGAATCAAATTTTCAGATGTTTTTTTGCATGGACTTCCATCATAACCTTCCCTCATAAAATATATAAATTATCTGAAAATATTTATAGCATTTCGTGCAATCCTCGGTTTAAATATTTTTTGACCGAAACTAGTATAAACTAGTGTATAATATATTATGATTTTTTGACCGAAACATTAATTTGTAAAAGTTTCGTAGAATCTAATTTTCAGATAATTTTGTGCAAGGACTTCCATCATAACCTTCCCTCATAACATATAGGAAGGATCTGAAAAGTTTCATATCGTTTCATACAGTCCTCGATTTAATTGTACTTTTTGAGCAAAACTATTATAAACTTGTATATAATAAATTATGATTTTTTGACGGAAACTTGCATTTGGAAAAGTTTCATAGAATCATATTTTCAGATGATTTTTTGCATGGACTTCCATCATAACCATCCCTCGTAATATATAGGAAGGATCTGAGAAGTTTTGTATAGTTTCGTACAGTCCTCGATTTAATTTGATTTATTGAGCAAAATTAGTTTAAATTTGTGTATAATATATTATGATTTTTTTTACCGAATCTAGAATTTGGAAAAGTTTCGCAGAATCAAATTTTCAGATGATTTTTTGCATGGACTTCCATCATAACCTTCGCTCATAAAATATATAAATTATCTGAAAAGTTATGTAGCATTTCGAGCACTCCTCGATTTAATTGATTTTTTGACCGAAACTAGTATAAACTAGTGTATTATATATTATGATTTTTTGACCAAAACTTTAATTTTGAAAAGTTTCGTAGAATCTAATTTTAAGATAATTTTGTGCATGGACTTCCATCACAACCTTCCCTCGTAACATATAGGAAGGATCTGAAATGTTTTATATCGTTTCATAGAGTGCTCGATTTAGTTTGACTTTTTGAGCAAAACTATTATAAACTTGTGTATAATATATTATGATTTATGACCGAAACTTGCATTTGGAAAAGATTCGTAGAATCAAATTTTCAGATGATTTTTTGCATGGACTTCCATCATAACCATACCTAGTAACATATAGGAAGGATCTGAAATGTTTTGTATAGTTTCATATTGTCCTCGATTTAATTTGATTTATTGAGCAAAACTAGTATAAACTTGTGTATAATATATTATGATTTTTTGACCGAAACTTGCATTTGGATACGTTTCGCAGAATCAAATTTTCAGATGATTTTTTGCATGGACTTCCATCATAACCCTCCTTCATAAAATATATAAATTATCTGAAATTTTTTGTAGCATTTCGAGAACTCCTTGGTTTAATTGATTTTTTGACCGAAACTAGTATAAACTAGTGTATAATATATTATGATTTTTTGACCGAAACTTGAATTTGGAAAAGTTTCGTAGAATCTAATTTTCAGATAATTTTGTGCAAGGGCTTCCATCATAACCTTCCCTCGTAATATATAGGAAGGATCTGAAAAGTTTTATATCGTTTCATACAGTCCTCGATTTAATTTGACTTTTTGAGCAAAACTATTATAAACTTGTGTATAATATATTATGATTTTTTGACCGAAATTTGCATTTGGAAATGTTTCGTAGAATCATATTTTAAGATGATTTTTTGCATGGACTTCCATCATAACCATCCCTCGTAACATATAGGAAGTATCTGAAATGTTTTGTATAGTTACGTACAGTCCTCGATTTAATTTGATTTTTTGAGCAAAACTAGTATAAATTTGTGTATAATATATTAGGATTTTTTTTACCGAAACTTGAATTTGGAAAAGTTTCGCAGAATCAAATTCCAGATGATTTTTTGCATGGACTTCCATCATAACCTTCCCTCATAAAATATATAAAATATCTGAAAAGTTTTGTAGTATTTCGAGCAATCCTCGATTTAATTGATTTTTTGACCGAAACTAGTATAAACTAGTGTATAATATATTATGATTTTTTGACCGAAACTTGAATTTGGAAAAGTTTTGTAGAATCTAATTTTAAGATAATTTTTTGCATGGACTTCCATCATAACCTTCCCTCGTAACATATTGGAAGGATCTGAAAAGTTTTATATTAATTCATAGATTGCTCGATTTAATTTGATTTTTGAGAAAAATTATTATAAACTTGTGTACAATATATTATGATTTTTTGATCGAAACTTGCATTTGGAAACGTTTCGCAGAAACAAATTTTCAGATGATTTTTTGCATGGACTTCCATCATAACCTTCCTTCATAAAATATATAAATTATCTGAAAAGTTTTGTAGCATTTCGAGCACTCCTATATTTAATTGATTTTTTGACCGAAACTAGTATAAACTAGTGTATAATATATTATGATTTTTTGACCGAAACTTGAATTTGGAAAAGTTTCGTAGAATCTAATTTTCAGATAATTTTGTGCAAGGACTTCCATCATAACCTTCCCTCGTAACATATAGGAAGGATCTGAATAGGTTTTATATCGTTTCATACAGTCCTCAATTTAATTTGACTTTTTGAGCAAAACTATTATAAACTAGTGTATAAAATATTATGATTTTTTGACCGAAACTTGCATTTGGAAAAGTTTTGTAGAATTATATTTTCAGATGATTTTTTGCATGGACTTCCATCATAACCTTCCCTCGTAACATATAGGAAGGATCTGAAAAAAAATTTATAGTTTCGCACTGTCCTCGATTTAATTTGATTTATTGAGCAAAACTAGTATAAACTTGTGTATAATATATTATGATTTTTTTACCGAAACTTGCATTTGGAAAAGTTTCTCAGAATCAAATTTTCAGATGTTTTTTTGCATGGACTTCCATCATAACCTTCCCTCATAAAATATATAAATTATCTGAAAATATTTATAGCATTTCGTGCAATCCTCGGTTTAAATGATTTTTTGACCGAAACTAGTATAAACTAGTGTATAATATATTATGATTTTTTGACCGAAACATTAATTTGTAAAAGTTTCGTAGAATCTAATTTTCAGATAATTTTGTGCAAGGACTTCCATCATAACCTTCCCTCATAACATATAGGAAGGATCTGAAAAGTTTCATATCGTTTCATACAGTCCTCGATTTAATTGTACTTTTTGAGCAAAACTATTATAAACTTGTATATAATAAATTATGATTTTTTGACGGAAACTTGCATTTGGAAAAGTTTCATAGAATCATATTTTCAGATGATTTTTTGCATGGACTTCCATCATAACCATCCCTCGTAATATATAGGAAGGATCTGAGAAGTTTTGTATAGTTTCGTACAGTCCTCAATTTAATTTGATTTATTGAGCAAAATTAGTTTAAATTTGTGTATAATATATTATGATTTTTTTTACCGAATCTAGAATTTGGAAAAGTTTCGCAGAATCAAATTTTCAGATGATTTTTTGCATGGACTTCCATCATAACCTTCGCTCATAAAATATATAAATTATCTTAAAAGTTATGTAGCATTTCGAGCACTCCTCGATTTAATTGATTTTTTGACCGAAACTAGTATAAACTAGTGTATTATATATTATGATTTTTTGACCAAAACTTTAATTTAGAAAAGTTTCGTAGAATCTAATTTTAAGATAATTTTGTGCATGGACTTCCATCATAACCTTCCCTCGTAACATATAGGAAGGATCTGAAATGTTTTATATCGTTTCATAGAGTGCTCGATTTAGTTTGACTTTTTGAGCAAAACTATTATAAACTTGTGTATAATATATT
This sequence comes from Lathyrus aphaca, assembly GCA_963966055.1. NCBI lineage: Eukaryota > Viridiplantae > Streptophyta > Magnoliopsida > Fabales > Fabaceae > Lathyrus > Lathyrus aphaca. Next base: position 594,869,541 of record OZ014520.1, on the reverse strand, counting down.
ATGATTTATGACCGAAACTTGCATTTGGAAAAGATTCGTAGAATCAAATTTTCAGATGATTTTTTGCATGGACTTCCATCATAACCATACCTAGTAACATATAGGAAGGATCTGAAATGTTTTGTATAGTTTCATATTGTCCTCGATTTAATTTGATTTATTGAGCAAAACTAGTATAAACTTGTGTATAATATATAATGATTTTTTGACCGAAACTTGCATTTGGAAACGTTTCGCAGAATCAAATTTTCAGATGATTTTTTGCATGGACTTCCATCATAACCGTCCTTCATAAAATATATAAATTATCTGAAAATTTTTGTAGCATTTCGAGAACTCCTTGGTTTAATTGATTTTTTGACCGAAACTAGTATAAACTAGTGTATAATATATTATGATTTTTTGACCGAAACTTGAATTTGGAAAAGTTTTGTAGAATCTAATTTTCAGATAATTTTGTGCAAGGGCTTCCATCATAACCTTCCCTCGTAATATATAGGAAGGATCTGAAAAGTTTTATATCGTTTCATACAATCCTCGATTTAATTTGACTTTTTGAGCAAAACTATTATAAACTTGTGTATAATATATTATGATTTTTTGACCGAAATTTGCATTTGGAAATGTTTCGTAGAATCATATTTTAAGATGATTTTTTGCATGGACTTCCATCATAACCATCCCTCGTAACATATAGGAAGTATCTGAAAAGTTTTGTATAGTTACGTACAGTCCTCGATTTAATTTGATTTTTTGAGCAAAACTAGTATAAATTTGTGTATAATATATTAGGATTTTTTTTACCGAAACTTGAATTTGGAAAAGTTTCGCAGAATCAAATTCCAGATGATTTTTTGCATGGACTTCCATCATAACCTTCCCTCATAAAATATATAAAATATCTGAAAAGTTTTGTAGTATTTCGAGCAATCCTCGATTTAATTGATTTTTTTACCGAAACTAGTATAAACTAGTGTATAATATATTATGATTTTTTGACCGAAACTTGAATTTGGAAAAGTTTTGTAGAATCTAATTTTAAGATAATTTTTTGCATGGACTTCCATCATAACCTTCCCTCGTAACATATAGGAAGGATCTGAAAAGTTTTATATTAATTCAAAGATTGCTCGATTTAATTTGATTTTTGAGAAAAATTATTATAAACTTGTGTACAATATATTATGATTTTTTGATCGAAACTTGCATTTGGAAACGTTTCGCAGAAACAAATTTTCAGATGATTTTTTGCATGGACTTCCATCATAACCTTCCTTCATAAAATATATAAATTATCTGAAAAGTTTTGTAGAATTTCGAGCACTCCTATATTTAATTGATTTTTTGACCGAAACTAGTATAAACTAGTGTATAATATATTATGATTTTTTGACCGAAACTTGAATTTGGAAAAGTTTCGTAGAATCTAATTTTCAGATAATTTTGTGCAAGGACTTCCATCATAACCTTCCCTCGTAACATATAGGAAGGATCTGAATAGGTTTTATATCGTTTCATACAGTCCTCGATTTAATTTGACTTTTTGAGCAAAACTATTATAAACTAGTGTATAAAATATTATGATTTTTTGACCGAAACTTGCATTTGGAAAAGTTTTGTAGAATTATATTTTCAGATGATTTTTTGCATGGACTTCCATCATAACCTTCCCTCGTAACATATAGGAAGGATCTGAAAAAAAATTTATAGTTTCGCACTGTCCTCGATTTAATTTTATTTATTGAGCAAAACTAGTATAATCTTGTGTATAATATATTATGATTTTTTGACCGAAACTTGCATTTGGAAAAGTTTCTCAGAATCAAATTTTCATATGTTTTTTTGCATGGACTTCCATCATAACCTTCCCTCATAAAATATATAAATTATCTGAAAATATTTATAGCATTTCGTGCAATCCTCGGTTTAATTGATTTTTTGACCGAAACTAGTATAAACTAGTGTATAATATATTATGATTTTTTGACCGAAACATTAATTTGTAAAAGTTTCGTAGAATCTAATTTTCAGATAATTTTGTGCAAGGACTTCCATCATAACCTTCCCTCATAACATATAGGAAGGATCTGAAAAGTTTCATATCGTTTCATACAGTCCTCGATTTAATTGTACTTTTTGAGCAAAACTATTATAAACTTGTATATAATAAATTATGATTTTTTGACCGAAACTTGCATTTGGAAAAGTTTCATAGAATCATATTTTCAGATGATTTTTTGCATGGACTTCCATCATAACCATCCCTCGTAATATATAGGAAGGATCTGAGAAGTTTTGTATAGTTTCGTACAGTCCACGATTTAATTTGATTTATTGAGCAAAATTAGTTTAAATTTGTGTATAATATATTATGATTTTTTTTACCGAATCTAGAATTTGGAAAAGTTTCGTAGAATCAAATTTTCAGATTATTTTTTGCATGGACTTCCATCATAACCTTCGCTCATAAAATATATAAATTATCTGAAAAGTTATGTAGCATTTCGAGCACTCCTCGATTTAATTGATTTTTTGACCGAAACTAGTATAAACTAGTGTATAATATATTATGATTTTTTGACCAAAACTTTAATTTAGAAAAGTTTCGTAGAATCTAATTTTCAGATAATTTTGTGCAAGGGCTTCCATCATAACCTTCCCTCGCAACATATAGGAAGGATCTGAAAAGTTTATATTGTTTTATACAGTCCTCGATTTAATTTGACTTTTTGAGCAAAACTATTATAAACTTGTGTATAATATATTATGATTTTTTGACCGAAACTTGCATTTGGAAATGTTTCGTAGAATCATATTTTAAGATGATTTTTTGCTTGGACTTCCATCATAACCATCCCTCGTAACATATAGGAAGTATCTGAAAAGTTTTGTATAGTTACGTACAATCCTCGATTTAATTTGATTTTTTGAGCAAAACTAGTATAAATTTATGTATAATAGATTAGGATTTTTTTTACCGAAACTTGAATTTGGAAAAGTTTCGCAGAATTAAATTTTCAGATGATTTTTTCCATGGACTTCCATCATAACCTTCCCTCATAAAATATATAAAATATCTGAAAAGTTTTGTAGTATTTCGAGCACTCCTCGATTTAATTGATTTTTTGACCGAAACTAGTATAAACTAGTGTATAATATATTATGATTTTTTGACCGAAACTTGAATTTGGAAAAGTTTTGTAGAATCTAATTTTAAGATAATTTTTTGCATGGACTTCCATCATAACCTTCCCTCGTAACATATAGGAAGGATCTGAAAAGTTTTATATTAATTCATAGATTGCTCGATTTAATTTGCTTTTTGAGAAAAATTATTATAAACATGTGTACAATATATTATGATTTTTTGATCGAAACATGCATTTGGAAACGTTTCGCAGAATCAAATTTTCAGATGATATTTTGCATGGACTTCCATCATAACCTTCCTTCATAAAATATATAAATTATCTGAAAAGTTTTGTAGCATTTCGAGCACTCCTATATTTAATTGATTTTTTGACCGAAACTACTATAAACTAGTGTATAATATATTATGATTTTTTGACCGAAACTTGAATTTGGAAAAGTTTCGTAGAATCTAATTTTCAGATAATTTTGTGCAAGGACTTCCATCATAACATTCCCTCGTAACATATAGGAAGGATCTGAATAGGTTTTATATCGTTTCATACAGTCCTCGATTTAATTTGACTTTTTGAGCAAAACTATTATAAACTAGTGTATAAAATATTATGATTTTTTGACCGAAACTTGCATTTGGAAAAGTTTTGTAGAATTATATTTTCAGATGATTTTTTGCATGGACTTCCATCATAACCTTCCCTCGTAACATATAGGAAGGATCTGAAAATTTTATTATAGTTTCGCACTGTCCTCGATTTAATTTGATTTATTGAGCAAAACTAGTATAAACTTGTGTATAATATATTATGATTTTTTGACCGAAACTTGCATTTGGAAAAGTTTCGCAGAATCAAATTTTCAGATGTTTTTTTGCATGGACTTCCATCATAACCTTCCCTCATAAAATATATAAATTATCTGAAAATATTTATAGCATTTCGTGCATTCCTCGGTTTAATTGATTTTTTGACCGAAACTAGTATAAACTAGTGTATAATATATTATGATTTTTTGACCGAAACATGAATTTGTAAAAGTTTCGTAGAATCTAATTTTCAGATAATTTTGTGCATGGACTTCCATCATAACCTTCCCTTGTAACATATAGGAAGGATCTGAAATGTTTTATATCGTTTCATAGAGTGCTCGATTTAGTTTGACTTTTTGAGCAAAACTATTATAAACTTGTGTATAATATATTATGATTTTTGACCGAAACTTGCATTTGGAAAAGATTCGTCGAATCAAATTTTCAGATGATTTTTTGCATGGACTTCCATCATAACCATACCTAGTAACATATAGGAAGGATCTGAAATGTTTTGTATAGTTTCATATTGTTCTGGATTTAATTTGATTTATTGAGCAAAACTAGTATAAACTTGTGTATAATATATTATGATTTTTTGACCGAAACTTGCATTTGGAAAAGTTTCGCAAAATCAAATTTTCAGATGATTTTTTGCATGGACATCCATCATAATCTTCCCTCATAAAATATATAAAATATTTGAAAATTTTTGTAGCATTTCGAGAACTCCTTGGTTTAATTGATTTTTTGACCGAAACTAGTATAAACTAGTGTATAATATATATTATGATTTTTTGACCGAAACTTGAATTTGGAAAAGTTTCGTAGAATCTAATTTTCAGATAATTTTGTGCAAGGGCTTCCATCATAACCTTCCCTCGTAACATATAGGAAGGATCTGAAAAGTTTATATTGTTTTATACAGTCCTCGATTTAATTTGACTTTTTGAGCAAAACTATTATAAACTTGTATATAATAAATTATGATTTTTTGACCGAAACTTGCATTTGGAAAAGTTTCATAGAATCATATTTTCAGATGATTTTTTGCATGGACTTCCATCATAACCATCCCTGGTAATATATAGGAAGGATCTGAGAAGTTTTGTATAGTTTCGTACAGTCCTCGATTTAATTTGATTTATTGAGCAAAACTAGTTTAAATTTATGTATAATATATTATGATTTTTTTTACCGAAACTAGAATTTGGAAAAGTTTCGTAGAATCAAATTTTCAGATGATTTTTTGCATGGACTTCCATCATAACCTTCGCTCATAAAATATATAAATTATCTGAAAAGTTATGTAGCATTTCGAGCACTCCTCGATTTAATTGATTTTTTGACCGAAACTAGTATAAACTAGTGTATAATATATTATGATTTTTTGACCAAAACTTTAATTTAGAAAAGTTTCGTAGAATCTAATTTTAAGATAATTTTGTGCATGGACTTCCATCATAACCTTCCCTCGTAACATATAGGAAGGATCTGAAATGTTTTATATCGTTTCATAGAGTGCTCGATTTAGTTTGACTTTTTGAGCAAAACTAGTATAAACTTGTGTATAATATATTATGATTTTTTGACCTAAACTTGCATTTGGAAAAGTTTCGCAAAATCAAATTTTCAGATGATTTTTTGCATGGACATCCATCATAATCTTCCCTCATAAAATATATAAAATATTTGAAAATTTTTGTAGCATTTCGAGAACTCCTTGGTTTAATTGATTTTTTGAACGAAACTAGTATAAACTAGTGTATAATATATTATGATTTTTTGACCGAAACTTGAATTTGGAAAAGTTTCGTAGAATCTAATTTTCAGATAATTTTGTGCAAGGGCTTCCATCATAACCTTCCCTCGTAACATATAGGAAGGATCTGAAAAGTTTATATTGTTTTATACAGTCCTCGATTTAATTTGACTTTTTGAGCAAAACTATTATAAACTTGTGTATAATATATTATGATTTTTTGACCGAAACTTGCATTTGGAAATGTTTAGTAGAATCATATTTTAAGATGATTTTTTGCATGGACTTCCATCATAACCATCCCTCGTAACATATAGGAAGTATCTGAAAAGTTTTTTATAGTTACGTACAGTCCTCGATTTAATTTGATTTTTTGAGCAAAACTAGTATAAATTATTGTATAATATATTAGGATTTTTTTTACCGAAACTTGAATTTGGAAAAGTTTTGCAGAATCAAATTTTCAGATGATTTTTTGCATGGACTTTCATCATAACCTTCCCTCATAAAATATATAAAATATCTGAAAAGTTTTGTAGTATTTCGAGCACTCCTCGGTTTAATTGATTTTTTGACTGAAACTAGTATAAACTAGTGTATAATATATTATGATTTTTTGACCGAAACTTGAATTTGGAAAAGTTTTGTAGAATCTAATTTTTAAGATAATTTTTTGCATGGACTTCCATCATAACCTTCCCTCGTAACATATAGGAAGGATCTGAAAAGTTTTATATTAATTCATAGATTGCTCGATTTAATTTGATTTTTGAGAAAAATTATTATAAACTTGTGTACAATATATTATGATTTTTTGATCGAAACTTGCATTTGGAAACGTTTCGCAGAATCAAATTTTCAGATGATTTTTTGCATGGACTTCCATCATAACCTTCCTTCATAAAATATATAAATTATCTGAAAAGTTTTGTAGCATTTCGAGCACTCCTATATTTAATTGATTTTTTGACCGAAACTAGTATAAACTAGTGTATAATATATTATGATTTTTTGACCGAAACATGAATTCGGAAAAGTTTCGTAGAATCTAATTTTCAGATAATTTTGTGCAAGGACTTCCATCATAACCTTCCCTCGTAACATATAGGAAGGATCTGAATAGGTTTTATATCGTTTCATACAGTCCTCGATTTAATTTGACTTTTTGAGCAAAACTATTATAAACTAGTGTATAAAATATTATGATTTTTTGACCGAAACTTGCATTTGGAAAAGTTTTGTAGAATTATATTTTCAGATGATTTTTTGCATGGACTTCCATCATAACCTTCCCTCGTAACATATAGGAAGGATCTGAAAATTTTATTATAGTTTCGCACTGTCCTCGATTTAATTTGATTTATTGAGCAAAACTAGTATAAACTTGTGTATAATATATTATGATTTTTTGACCGAAACTTGCATTTGGAAAAGTTTCGCAGAATCAAATTTTCAGATGTTTTTTTGCATGGACTTCCATCATAACCTTCCCTCATAAAATATATAAATTATCTGAAAATATTTATAGCATTTCGTGCATTCCTCGGGTTAATTGATTTTTTGACCGAAACTAGTATAAACTAGTGTATAATATATTATGATTTTTTGACCGAAACATGAATTTGTAAAAGTTTCGTAGAATCTAATTTTCAGATAATTTTGTGCAAGGACTTCCATCATAACCTTCCCTCATAACATATAGGAAGGATCTGAAAAGTTTCATATCGTTTCATACAGTCCTCGATTTAATTTTACTTTTTGAGCAAAACTAATATAAACTTGTATATAATAAATTATGATTTTTTGACCGAAACTTGCATTTGGAAAAGTTTCATAGAATCATATTTTCAGATGATTTTTTGCATGGACTTCCATCATAACCATCCCTCGTAATATATAAGAAGGATCTGAGAAGTTTTGTATAGTTTCGTACAGTCCTCGATTTAATTTGATTTATTGAGCAAAACTAGTTTAAATTTGTGTATAATATATTATGATTTTTTTTACCGAAACTAGATTTTGGAAAAGTTTCGTAGAATCAAATTTTCAGATGATTTTTTGCATGGACTTCCATCATAACCTTCGCTCATAAAATATATAAATTATCTGAAAAGTTATGTAGCATTTCGAGCACTAGTGTATAATATATTATGATTTTTTGACCAAAACTTTAATTTAGAAAAGTTTCGTAGAATCTAATTTTAAGATAATTTTGTGCATGGACTTCCATCATAACCTTCCCTCGTAACATATAGGAAGGATCTGAAATGTTTTATATCGTTTCATAGAGTGCTCGATTTAGTTTGACTTTTTGAGCAAAACTATTATAAACCTGTGTATAATATATTATGATTTTTGACCGAAACTTGCATTTGGAAAAGATTCGTAGAATCAAATTTTCAGAAGATTTTTTGCATGGACTTCCATCATAACCATACCTAGTAACATATTGGAAGGATCTGAAATGTTTTGTATAGATTCATATTGTCCTCGATTTAATTTGATTTATTGAGCAAAACTAGTATAAACTTGTGTATAATATATTATGATTTTTTGACCGAAACTTGCATTTGGAAAAGTTTCGCAAAATAAAATTTTCAGATGATTTTTTGCAATGACATCCATCATAATCTTCCCTCAAAAAATATATAAAATATTTGAAAATTTTTGTAGCATTTCGAAAACTCCTTGGTTTAATTGATTTTTTGACCGAAACTAGTATAAACTAGTGTATAATATATTATGATTTTTTGACCAAAAGTTGAATTTGGAAAAGTTTCGTAGAATCTAATTTTCAGATAATTTTGTGCAAGGGCTTCCATCATAACCTTCCCTTGTAACATATAGGAAGGATCTGAAAAGTTTATATTGTTTTATACAGTCCTCGATTTAATTTGACTTTTTGAGCAAAACTATTATAAACTTGTGTATAATATATTATGATTTTTTGACCGAAACTTGCATTTGGAAATGTTTCGTAGAATCATATTTTAAGATGATTTTTTGCTTGGACTTCCATCATAACCATCCCTTGTAACATATAGGAAGTATCTGAAAAGTTTTGTATAGTTACGTACAGTCCTCGATATAATTTGAATTTTTGAGCAAAACTAGTATAAATTTGTGTATAATATATTAGGATTTTTTTTACCGAAACATGAATTTGGAAAAGTTTCGCAGAATCAAATTTTCAGATGATTTTTTGCATGGACTTCCATCATAACCTTCCCTCATAAAATATATAAAATATCTGAAAAGTTTTGTAATATTTCGAGCACTCCTCGGTTTAATTGATTTTTTGACCGAAACTAGTATAAACTAGTGTATAATATATTATGATTTTTTGACCGAAACTTGAATTTGGAAAAGTTTCGTAGAATCCAATTTTCAGATAATTTTGTGCAAGGGCTTCCATCATAACCTTGCCTCGTAACATATAGGAAGGATCTGAAAAGTTTATATTTTTTCATACAGTCCTCGATTTAATTTGACTTTTTGAGCAAAACTATTATAAACTTGTGTGTAATATATTATGATTTTTTGACCGAAACTTGCATTTGGAAATGTTTCGTAGAATCATAATTTAAGATGATTTTTTGCATGGACTTCCATCATAACCGTCCCTCGTAACATATAGGAAGGATCTGAAAAGATTTGTATAGTTTCGTACAGTCCTCGATTTAATTTGATTTTTTGAGCAAAACTAGTATAAATTTGTGTATAATATAAAAGGATTTTTTTTACCGAAACTTGAATTTGGAAAAGTTTCGCTGAATCAAATTTTCAGATGATTTTTTGCATGGACTTCCATCATAACCTTCCCTCATAAAATATATAAAATATCTGAAATGTTTTGTAGCATTTCGAGCACTCCTCGGTTTAATTGATTTTTTGACCGAAACTAGTATAAACTAGTGTATAATATATTATGATTTTTTGACCGAAACTTGAATTTGGAAAAGTTTCGTAGAATCTAATTTTAAGATAATTTTGTGCAAGGACTTCCATCATAACCTTCCCTCGTAACATATAGGAAGGATCTGAAATGTTTTATATCGTTTCATACAGTCCTCGATTTAATTTGACATTTTGAGCAAAACTATTATAAACTTGTGTATAATATATTATGATTTTTTGACCGACACTTGCATTTGGAAAATTTTCGTAGAATTATATTTTCTGATGATTTTTTGCATGGACATCCATCATAACCATCACTCGTAACATATAGGAAGGATCTGGAAAGTTTTGTATAGTTTCGTACAGTCCTCGATTTAATTTGATTTTTTAGGCAAAACTAGTATAAATTTGTGTATAATATATTAGGATTTTTTTTTACCGAAACTTGAATTTGGAAAAGTTTCAAAAAATCAAATTTTCAGATGATTTTTTGCATGGACTTCCATCATAACCTTCCCACATAAAATATATAAATTATCAGAAAAGTTTTGAAGCATTTCGAGCACTCCTCGATTTAATTGATTTTTTGACCGAAACTAGTATAAACTAGTGTATAATATATTATGATTTTTTTACCGAAACTTGAATTTTGAAAAGTTTTGTAGAATCTAATTTTAAGATAGTTTTGTGCATGGACTTCCATCATAACCTTCCCTCGTAACATATAGGAAGGATCTGAAAAGTTTTATATTGTTTCATAGAGTGCTCGATTTAATTTTATTTTTGAGAAAAATTATTATAAACTTGTGTACAATATATTATGATTTTTTGATCGAAACTTGCATTTGGAAACGTTACGCAGAATCAAATTTTCAGATGATTTTTTGCATGGACTCCATCATAACCTTCCTTCATAAAATATATAAATTATTTGAAAAGTTTTGTAGCATTTCGAGCACTCCTCTATTTAATTGATTTTTTGACCGAAACTAGTATAAACTAGTGTATAATATATTATGATTTTTTGACCGAAACATGAATTTGGAAAAGTTTCGTAGAATCTAATTTTCAGATAATTTTGTGCAAGGACTTCCATCATAACCTTCCCTCGTAACATATAGCAAGGATCTGAAAAGTTTTATATCGTTTCATACAGTCCTCGATTTAATTTGACTTTTTGAGCAAAACTATTATAAACTTGTGTATAATATATTATGATTTTTTGACCGAAACTTGCATTTGGAAAATTTTCGTAGAATTATATTTTCTGATGATTTTTTGCATGGACTTCCATCATAACCATCACTCGTAACATATAGGAAGGATCTGGAAAGTTTTGTATAGTTTCGTATAGTCCTCGATTTAATTTGATTTTTTAGGCAAAACTAGTATAAATTTGTGTATAATATATTAGGATTTTTTTTACCTAAACTTGAATTTGGAAAAGTATCACAAAATCAAATTTTCAGATGATTTTTTGCATGGACTTCCCTCATAAAATATTTAAATTATCTGAAAAGTTTTGAAGCAATTCGAGCACTCCTCGATTTAATTGATTTTTTGACCGAAACTAGTATAAACGAGTGAATAATATATTATGATTTTTTGACCGAAACATGAATTTGGAAAAGTTTTGTAGAATCTAATTTTAAGATAATTTTGTGCATGGACTTCCATCATAACCTTCCCTCGTAACATATAGGAAGGATCTGAAAAGTTTTATATTGTTTCATAGAGTGCTCGATTTAATTTGATTTTTGAGAAAAATTATTATAAACTTGTGTACAATATATTATGATTTTTTGATCGAAACTTGCATTTGGAAACGTTTCGCAGAATCAAATTTTTAGATGATTTTTTGCATGGACTCCATCATAACCTTCCTTCATAAAATATATAAATTATCTGAAAATTTTTGTAGCATTTCGAGCACTCCTCTATTTAATTGATTTTTTGACCGAAACTAGTATAAACTAGTGTATAATATATTATGATTTTTTGACCGAAATTTGAATTTGGAAAAGTTTCGTAGAATCTAATTTTCAGATAATTTTGTGCAAGGACTTCCATCATAACCTTCCCTCGTAACATATAGGAAGGATATGAAAGGTTTTATATCGTTTCATACAGTCCTCGATTTAATTTAACTTTTTGAGCAAAACTATTATAAACTAGTGTATAATATATTATGATTTTTTGACCAAAACTTGCATTTTGAAAAGTTTCGCAGAATCAAATTTTTAGATTATTTTTTGCATGGACTTCCATCATAACCTTCCCTCGTAACATATAAGAAGGATCTGAAAAGTTTCATATCGTTTCATACAGTCCTCGATTTAATTTTAATTTTTGAGCAAAACTATTATAAACTTGTATATAATAAATTATGATTTTTTGACCGAAACTTGCATTTGGAAAAGTTTCATAGAATCATATTTTCAGATGATTTTTTTGCATGGACTTCCATCATAACCATCCCTTGTAATATATAGGAAGGATCTGAGAAGTTTTGTATAGTTTCGTACAGTCCTTGATTTAATTTGATTTATTGAGCAAAACTAGTTTAAATTGGTGTATAATATATTATGATTTTTTTTACCGAAACTAGAATTTGGAAAAGTTTCGTAGAATCAAATTTTCAGATGATTTTTTGCATGGACTTCCATCATAACCTTCGCTCATAAAATATATAAATTATCTGAAAAGTTATGTAGCATTTTGAGCACTCCTCGATTTAATTGATTTTTTGACCGAAACTAGTATAAACTAGTGTATAATATATTATGATTTTTTGACCAAAACTTTAATTTAGAAAAGTTTCGTAGAATCTAATTTTAAGATAATTTTGTGCATGGACTTCCATCATAACCTTCCCTCGTAACATATAGGAAGGATCTGAAATTTTTTATATTGTTTCATAGAGTGCTCGATTTAATTTGACTTTTTGAACAAAACTATTATAAACTTGTGTATAATATATTATGATTTTTTGACCGAAACTTGCATTTGGAAAAGATTCGTAGAATCAAATTTTCAGATGATTTTTTGCATGGACTCCATCATAACCTTCCTTCATAAAATATATAAATTATCTGAAAAGTTTTGTAGCATTTCGAGCACTCCTCTATTTAATTGATTTTTTGACCGAAACTAGTATAAACTAGTGTATAATATATTATGATTTTTTGACCGAAACTTGAATTTGGAAAAGTTTCATAGAATCTAATTTTCAAATAATTTTGTGCAAGGACTTCCATCATAACCTTCCCTCGTAACATATAGGAAGGATCTGAAAAGTTTTATATCGTTTCATACATTCCTCGATTTAATTTGACTTTTTGAGCAAAACTATTATAAACTTGTGTATAATATATTATGATTTTTTGACCGAAACTTGCATTTGGAAAAGTTTCGTAGAATTATATTTTCTGATGATTTTTTGCATGGACTTCCATCATAACCATCACTCGTAACATATAGGAAGGATCTGAAATGTTTTGTATAGTTTCGTATAGTCCTCGATTTAATTTGATTTTTTAGGCAAAACTAGTATAAATTTGTGTATAATATATTAGGATTTTTTTTACCGAAACTTGAATTTGGAAAAGTTTCAAAAAATCAAATTTTCAGATGATTTTTTACATGGACTTCCATCATAACCTTCCCTCATAAAATATATAAATTATCTGAAAAGTTTTGAAGCATTTCGAGCACTCCTCGATTTAATTGATTTTTTGACCGAAACTAGTATAAACTAGTGTATAATATATTATGATTTTTTGACCGAAACTTGAATTTGGAAAAGTTTTGTAGAATCTAATTTTAAGATAATTTTGTGCATGGACTTCCATCATAACCTTCCCTCGTAACATATAGGAAGGATCTGAAAAGTTTTATATTGTTTCATAGAGTGCTCGATTTAATTTGATTTTTGAGAAAAATTATTATAAACTTGTGTACAATATATTATGATTTTTTGATCGAAACTTGCATTTGGAAACGTTTTTAGAATTATATTTTCAGATGATTTTTTGCATGGACTCCATCATAACCATACCTCGTAACATATAGGAAGGAACTGAAATGTTTTGTATAGTTTCATATTGTCCTCGATTTAATTTGATTTATTGAGCAAAACTAGTATAAACTTGTGTATAATATATTATGATTTTTTGACCGAAACTTGCATTTCGAAAAGTTTCGCAAAATCAAATTTTCAGATGATTTTTTGCATGGACATCCATCATAACCTTCCCTCATAAAATATATAAAATATCTGAAAAGTTTTGTAGCATTTCGAGCACTCCTCGGTTTAATTGATTTTTTGACCGAAACTAGTATAAACTAGTGTATAATATATTATGATTTTTTGACCGAAACATGAATTTGGAAAAGTTTCGTAGAATCTAATTTTCAGATAATTTTTTGCAAGGGCTTCCATCATAACTTTGCCTCATAACATATAGGAAGGATCTGAAAAGTTTTATATCGTTTCATACAGTCCTCGATTTAATTTGACTTTTTGAGCAAAACTATTATAAACTTGTGTATAATATATTATGATTTTTTGACCGAAACTTGCATTTTGAAAAGTTACGTAGAATTATATTTTCAGATGATTTTTTGCATGGACTTCCAACATAACCATCCCTCGTAACATATAGGAAGGATCTAGAAAGTTTTGTATAGTTTCGTACAGTCCTCGATTTAATTTGATTTATTGAGCAAAACTAGTATAAATTTGTGTATAATATATTATGATTTTTTTTACCGAAACTTGAATTTGGAAACGTTTCACAAAATCAAATTTTCAGATGATTTTTTGCATGGACTTCCATCATAACCTTACCTCATAAAATATATAAATTATCTGAAAAGTTTTGTAGCATTTCGAGCACTCCTCGATTTAATTGATTTTTTGACCAAAACTAGTATAAACTAGTGTATAATATATTATGATTTTTTTACCGAAACTTGAATTTGGAAAAGTTTCGTAAAATCTATTTTTAAGATAATTTTGTGCATGGACTTCCTTCATAACCTTCCCTCGTAACATATAGGAAGGATCTGAAAAGTTTTATATTGTTTCATAGAGTGCTCGATTTAATTTGAATTTTTGAGAAAAATTATTATAAAATTGTGTACAATATATAATGCTTTTTTGATCGAAACTTGCATTTGGAAAAGTTTCGTAGAATCAAATTTTCAGTTGATTTTTTGCATGGACTTCTATCATAACCATCCCTCGTAACTTATAGGAAGGATCTGAAAAGTTTTGTATCGTTTCGTACAGTCCTCGATTTAATTTGATTTTTTGAGCCAAACTAGTATAAACTTGTGTATAATATATTATGATTTTTTGACCGAAACATGCATTTGGAAACGTTTGGCAGAATCAAATTTTCAGATGATTTTTTGCATGGACTTCCATCATAACCTTCCTTCATAAAATATATAAATTATCTGAAAAGTTTTGTAGCATTTTGAGAACTCCTCTGTTTAATTGATGTTTTGAACGAAACTAGTATAAACTAGTGTATAATATATTGTGATTTTTTGACCGAAACTTGCATTTGGAAAAGTTTTGTAGAATTATATTTTCAGATGATTTTTTGCATGGACTTCCATCATAACCTTCCCTCGTAACATATAGGAAGGATCTGTAAAGTTTATTATAGTTTCGGACTGTCCTCGATTTAATTTGATTTATTGAGCCAAACTATTATAAACTAGTGTATAATATATTATGATTTTTTGACCGAAACTTGCATTTGGAAAAGTTTTGTAGAATTATATTTTCAGATGATTTTTTGCATGGACTTCCATCATAACCTTCCCTCATAACATATAGGAAGGATCTGAAAATTTTATTATAGTTTCACACAGTCCTCTATTTAATTTGATTTATTGAGCAAAACTAGTATAAACTTGTGTATAATATATTATGATTTTTTGACCGAAACTTGCATTGGGAAAAGTTTCGCAGAATCAAATTTTCAGATGTTTTTTTTTATGAAATTCCAACATAACCTTCCCTCATAAAATATATAAATTATCTTAAAAGTTTTATAGCATTTCGAGCACTCCTCGGTTTAATTAATTTTTTGACCGAAACTAGTATAAACTAGTGTATAATATATTCTGATTTTTTGAACGAAACTTGAATTTGGAAAAGTTTCGTAGAATCTAATTTTCAGATAATTTTGTGCAAGGACTTCCATCATAACTTTCCCTCGTAACATATAAGAAGGATCTGAAATGTTTTATATCGTTTCATACAGTCCTCGATTTAATTTGACTTTTTGAGCAAAACTAGTATAAACTTGTGTATAATATATTATGATTTTTTGACCGAAACTTGCATTTGGAAAAGTTTCGTAGAATCAAATTTTCAGATGATTTTTTGCATGGACTTCCATCATATCATCCCTCGTAATATATAGGAAGGATCTGAGAAGTTTTGTATAGTTTCATACAGTCCTCGATTTCATTTGATTTATTGAGCAAAACTAGTATAAATATGTGTATAATATATTATGATTTTTTTTACCGAAACTAGAATTTGGAAAAGTTTCGTAGAATACAATTTTCAGATGATTTTTTGCATGGACTTCCATCATAACCTTCCCACATAAAATATATAAATTATCTGAAAAGTTTTGTAGCATTTCGAGCACTCCTCGATTTAATTGATTTTTTGACCGAACTAGTATAAACTAGTGTATAATATATTATGATTTTTTGACCGAAACTTGAATTTGGAAAAGTTTCGTAGAATCTAATTTTAAGATAATTTTGTGCATGGACTTCCATCGCAACCTTCCCTCGTAACATATAGGAAGGATCTGAACAGTTTTATATTGTTTCATAGAGTGCTCGATTTAATTTTGAATTTTTGAGAAAAATTATTATAAACTTGAGTACAATATATTATGCTTTTTTGATCGAAACTTGCATTTGGAAAAGTTTCGTAGAATCAAATTTTCAGAGGATTTTTTGCATGGACTTCTATCATAACCATCCCTCGTAACATATAGGAAGGATCTGAAAAGTTTTGTATCGTTTCGTACATTCCTCGATTTAATTTGATTTTTTGAGCAAAACTAGTATAAACTTGTGTATAATATATTATGATTTTTTGAACGAAACTTGAAATTTGGAAACGTTTCACAGAATCAAATTTTCAGATGATTTTATGCATGGACTTCCATCATAACCTCCCTTCATAAAATATATAAATTATCTGAAAAGTTTTGTAGCATTTCGAGCACTCCTCTGTTTAATTGATGTTTTGACCGAAACTAGTATAAACTACTGTATAATATATTATGATTTTTTGACCGAAACTTGAATTTGGAAAAGTTTCGTAGAATCTAATTTTCAGATAATTTTGTGCAAAGACTTCCATCATAACCTTCCCTCGTAACATATAGGAAGGATCTGAAAGGTTTTATATCGTTTCATACAGTCCTCGATTTAATTTGACTTTTTGAGCAAAACTATTATAAACTAGTGTATAATTTATTATGATTTTTTGACCGAAACTTGCATTTGGAAAAGTTTTGTAGAATTATATTTTCAGATGATTTTTTGCATGGACTTCCATCATAACCTTCCCTTGTAACATATAGGAAGGATCTGAAAATTTTATTTTAGTTTCGCACTGTCCTCTATTTAATTTGATTTATTGAGCAAAACTAGTATAAACTTGTGTATAATATATTATGATTTTTTGACCGAAACTTGCATTTTGAAAAGTTTCGCAAAATCAAATTTTCAGATGTTTTTTTGTATGAAATTCCAACATAACCTTCCCTCATAAAATATATAAATTATCTGAAAAGTTTTATAGCATTTCGAGCACTCCTCGGATTAATTGATTTTTTGACCGAATATAGTATAAACTAGTGTATAATATATTCTGATTTTTTGACCGAAACTTGAATTTGGAAAAGTTTCGTAGAATCTAATTTTCAGTTAATTTCGTGCAAGGACTTCCATCATAACCTTCCCTCGTAACATATAGGAAGGATTTGAAATGTTTTATATCGTTTCATACAGTCCTCGATTTAATTTGACTTTTTGAGCAAAACTATTATAAACTTGTGTATAATATATTATGATTTTTTGAACGAAACTTGCATTTGGAAAAGTTTCGTAGAATCAAATTTTCAGATGATTTTTTGCATGGACTTCCATCATAACCATCCCTCGTAATATATAGGAAGGATCTGAGAAGTTTTGTATAGTTTCATACAGTCCTCGATTTAATTTGATTTATTGAGCAAAACTAGTATAAATATGTGTATAATATATTATGATTTTTTTTACCGAAACTAGAATTTGGAAAAGTTTCGTAGAATCAAATTTTCAGATGATTTTTTGCATGGACTTCCATCATAACCTTCCCACATAAAATATATAAATTATCTGAAAAGTTTTGTAGCATTTCGAGCACTCCTCGATTTTATTGATTTTTTGACCGAACTAGTATAAACTAGTGTATAATATATTATGATTTTTTGACCGAAACTTGAATTTGGAAAAGTTTCGTAGAATCTAATTTTAAGATAATTTTGTGTATGGACTTCCATCGCAACCTTCCCTCGTAACATATAGGAAGGATCTGAACAGTTTTATATTGTTTCATAGAGTGCTCGATTTAATTTTGAATTTTTGAGAAAAATTATTATAAACTTGAGTACAATATATTATGCTTTTTTGATCGAAACTTGCATTTGGAAAAGTTTCGTAGAATCAAATTTTCAGATGATTTTTTGCATGGACTTCTATCATAACCATCCCTCGTAACATATAGGAAGGATCTGAAAAGTTTTGTATCGTTTCGTACATTCCTCGATTTAATTTGATTTTTTGAGCAAAACTAGTATAAACTTGTGTATAATATATTATGATTTTTGGAACGAAACTTGCATTTGGAAACGTTTCACAGAATCAAATTTTCAGATGATTTTTTGCATGGACTTCCATCATAACCTCCCTTCATAAAATATATAAATTATCTGAAAAGTTTTGTAGCATTTCGAGCACTCCTCTGTTTAATTAATATTTTGACCGAAACTAGTATAAACTAGTGTATAATATATTATGATTTTTTGACCGAAACTTGAATTTGGAAAAGTTTCGTAGAATCTAATTTTCAGATAATTTTGTGCAAGGACTTCAATCATAACCTTCCCTCGTAACATATAGGAAGGATCTGAAAAGTTTCATATTGTTTCATACAGTCCTCGATTTAATTTTACTTTTTGAGCAAAACTATTATAAACTTGTATATAATAAATTATGATTTTTTGACCGAAACTTGCATTTGGAAAAGTTTCGTAGAATAATATTTTCAGATGATTTTTTGCATGGACTTCCAGCATAACCATCCCTCGTAATATATAGGAAGGATCTGAGAAGTTTTGTATAGTTTTGTACAGTCCTCGATTTAATTTGATTTATTGAGCAAAACTAGTATAAATTTGTGTATAATATATTATGATTTTTTTTACCGAAACTAGAATTTGGAAAAGTTTCGGAGAATCAAATTTTCAGATTATTTTTTGCATGGACATCCATCATATCCTTCGCTCATAAAATATATAAATTATCTGAAAAGTGTTGTAGCATTTCGAGCACTCCTCGATTTGATTGATTTTTTGACCGAAACTAGTATGAACTAGTGTATAATATATTATGATTTTTTGACCAAAACTTTAATTTAGAAAAGTTTCGTAGAATCTAATTTTAAAATAATTTTATTCATGGACTTCCATCATAACCTTCCCTCGTAACATATAGGAAGGATCTGAAATGTTTTATATCGTTTCATAGAGTGCTCGATATAATTTGACTTTTTGAGAAAAACTATTATATACTTGTGTAATATATTATTATTTTTTGACCGAAACTTGCATTTGGAAAAGATTCGTAGAATCAAATTTTCAGATGATTTTTTGCATGGACTTCCATCATAACCATACCTCGTAACATATAGGAAGGAACTGAAATGTTTTGTATAGTTTCATATTGTCCTCGATTTAATTTGATTTATTGAGCAAAACTAGTATAAACTTGTGTATAATATATTATGATTTTTTGACCGAAACTTGCATTTGGAAAAGTTTCGCAAAATCAAATTTTCAGATGATTTTTTGTATGGACATCCATCATAACCTTCCCTTATAAAATATATAAAATATCTGAAAAGTTTTGTAGCATTTCGAGCACTCCTCGGTTTAATTGATTTTTTGACTGAAACTATTATAAACTAGTGTATAATATATTATGATTTTTTGACAGAAACTTGAATTTGGAAAAGTTTCGTAGAATCTAATTTTCAGATGATTTTGTGCAAGGACTTCAATCATAACCTTCCCTCGTAACATATAGTAAGGATCTGAAAAGTTTCATATCGTTTCATAAAGTCCTCGATTTAATTTGACTTTTTGAGCAAAACTATTATAAACTTGTGTATAATATATTATGATTTTTTGACCGAAACTTGCATTTTGAAAAGTTTCGTAGAATTATATTTTCAGATGATTTTTTGCATGGACTTCCAACATAACCATCCCTCGTAACATATAGGAAGGATCTAGAAAGTTTTGTATAGTTTCGTACAGTCCTCGATTTAATTTGATTTATTGAGCAAAACTAGTATAAATTTGGGTATAATATATTATGATTTTTTTTACCGAAACTTGAATTTGGAAAAGTTTCGTAGAATCTATTTTTAAGATAATTTTGTGCATGGACTTCCTTCATAACCTTCCCTCGTAACATATAGGAAGGATCTGAAAAGTTTTATATTGTTTCATAGAGTGCTCGATTTAATTTGAATTTTTGAGAAAAATTATTATAAACTTGTGTACAATATATTATGCTTTTTTGATCGAAACTTGCATTTGGAAAAGTTTCGTAGCATCAAATTTTCAGATGATTTTTTGCATGGACTTCTATCATAACCATCCCTCGTAACATATAGGAAGGATCTGAAAAGTTTTGTATCGTTTCGTACAGTCCTCGATTTAATTTGATTTTTTGAGAAAAACTAGTATAAACTTGTGTATAATATATTATGATTTTTTGACCGAAACTTGCATTTGGAAACGTTTCGCAGAATCAAATTTTCTGATGATTTTTTGCATGGACTTCCATCATAACCTTCCTTCATAAAATATATAAATTATCTAAAAAGTTTTGTAGCATTTTGAGAACTCCTCTGTTTAATTGATGTTTTGAACGAAACTAGTATAAACTAGTGTATAATATATTGTGATTTTTTGACCGAAACTTGAATTTGGAAAAGTTTCGTAGAATATTATTTTCAGATAATTTTGTGCAAGGACTTCCATCATAACCTTCCCTCGTAACATATAGGAAGGATCTGAAAGGTTTTATATCGTTTCATACAGTCCTCGATTTAATTTGACTTTTTGAGCAAAACTATTATAAACTAGTGTATAATATATTATGATTTTTTGACCGAAACTTGCATTTGGAAAAGTTTTGTAGAATTATATTTTCAGATGATTTTTTGCTTGGACTTCCATCATAACCTTCCCTCATAACATATAGGAAAGATCTGTAAAGTTTATTATAGTTTCGGACTGTCCTCGATTTAATTTGATTTATTGAGCCAAACTAGTATAAACTTGTGTATAATATATTATGATTTTTTGACCGATACTTGCATTTGGAAAAGTTTCGAAGAATCAAATTTTCAGATGTTTTTTTGTATGAAATTCCATCATAACCTTCCCTCATAAAATATATAAATTATCTGAAAAGTTTTATAGCATTTCGAGCACTCCTCGGTGTAATTGATTTTTTGACCGAAACTAGTATAAACTAGTGTATAATATATTCTGATTTTTTTACCGAAACTTGAATTTGGAAAAGTTTCGTAGAATCTAATTTTCAGATAATTTTGTGCAAGGACTTCCATCATAACCTTCCCTCGTAACATATAGGAAGGATCTGAAAAGTTTTATATCGTTTCATACAGTCCTCGATTTAATTTGACTTTTTGACCAAAACTATTATAAACTTGTTTATAATATATTATGATTTTTAAACCGAAACTTACATATGGAAAAGTTTCGTAGAATCATATTTTCAGATGATTTTTTGCATGGACTTCCATCATAAGCATCCCTCGTAATATATAGGAAGGATCTGAGATGTTTTGTATAGTTTCATACAGTCCTCGATTTAATTTGATTTATTGAGCAAAATTAGTATAAATATGTGTATAATATATTATGATTTTTTTACCTAAACTAGAATTTGGAAAAGTTTCGTAGAATCAAATTTTCAGATGATTTTTTGCATGGACTTCCATCATAACCTTCCCTCATAAAATATATAAATTATCTGAAAAGTTTTGTAGCATTTCGAGCACTACTCGATTTAATTGATTTTTTGACCGAAACTAGTATAAACTAGTGCATAATATATTTTGATTTTTTGACCGAAACTTGAATTTGGAAAAGTTTCGTAGAATCTAATTTTAAGATAATTTTGTGCATGGACTTCCATCGTAACCTTCCATCGTAACATATAGGAAGGATCTGAACAGTTTTATATTGTTTCATAGAGTGCTCTAATAAATTTGAATATTTGAGAAAAATTATTATAAACTTGTGTACAATATATTATGCTTTTTTGATCGAAACTTGCATTTGGAAAAGTTTCGTAGAATCAAATTTTAAGATGTTTTTTTGCATGGACTTCTATCATAACCATCCCTCGTAACATATAGGAAGGATCTGAAAAGTTTTGTATCGTTTCGTACAGTCCTCGATTTAATTTGATTTTTTGAGCAAAACTAGTATAAACTTGTGTATAATATATTATGATTTTTTGAACGAAACTTGCATTTGGAAACGTTTAGCAGAATCAAATTTTCAGATGATTTTTTGATGGACTTCCATCATAACCTTCCTTCATAAAATATATAAATTATCTGTAAAGTTTTGTAGCATTTCGAGCAATCCTCTGTTTAATTGATGTTTTGACCGAAACTAGTATAAACTAGTGTATAATATATTATGATTTTTTGACCGAAACTTGTATTTGGAAAAGTTTCGTAGAATCTAATTTTCAGATAATTTTGTGCAAGGACTTCCATCATAACCTTCCCTCGTAACATATAGGAAGGATCTGAAAGGTTTTATATCGTTTCATACAGTCCTCGATTTAATTTGACTTTTTGAGCAAAACTATTTTAAGCTAGTGTATAATATATGAAATTTTGGGATCAGGTACGTGATGTCGAATGAGATGTTTAAACACTTGAAGACTTTAAACAAAACTTAAAGTGCAGGTAAATTAAACAACACAGGAAATTGTTAACCCAGTTCAGTGTATCTCCACACTTACATCTGGGGGCTACCAAGCCAGGAAGGAAATCCAATATAAGTAATATTAATTCTGGACTTAAACCAATCAGTTTAATCCTTCAGTTAATATCTACCCAAGGCAATTTCTACCTAAGACACAACTTAGATATGAGTACCAACTCACTCCCCCTCAATCACACAGTGATATGTTACAAGTTTAATAAAATTGAAGTCACACTTCAAACACAACATCTTGATTTTACTTCATAGTTTCAATCAAGACACAATACACTTTTTGCTTAAAAGCTTATAAAGTGATACACATATAAAACCTGCTATTAAAAACACAAACACCCTATTTAGTCTTCTTAATTTCGTGCTCTATTCTGAGAGTTTCTGTTACTTAAATAGATGCTTGGATTTTGGGCTTTATGTAGTTTATCCAGTCCTGATATGTCATGCTGTCATCACCTTGAATTAGGGTTTGTTACTTCCTTGATTCTAGGTGAGGTCGTTCTCCTGTTATACTGAAAACATATAACTAAGCTCCCTACAAATGCGCCTTGTATTGTTTATCCATTCACAATTAATTCCAGATAAATTCCCTGAATTTACTCAGTTCTGTTATGCATCATTTAAGTCTGGTAGCAGGTTTAAGATGTCACAACATCTGGTGTGACATCCTGATGTCTGAACTTAATTCATTAACTTATACAATGTCACAACATCTGGTGTGACATCCTGAACTAAGTTCATTAACTTATACTCTGTTTAACAATGTCACAACATCTTGTGTGACATTCTGAAGTCTAAATTTAATTCATTTACTTTTACTCTGTTTGACAACGTCACAACATCTGGTGTGACATCCTGAAGTCTGAACTTCAACACTTCTGGTTTGTCCAAAAATTCTGCCAATTCTTAACATCTACAATATATTATGATTTTTTGACCGAAACTTGCATTTGGAAAAGTTTTGTAGAATTATATTTTTAGATGATTTTTTGCATGGACTTCCATCATAACCTTCCCTCGTAACATATAGGAAGGATCTTTAAAGTTTATTATAGTTTCGGACTGTCCCCGATTTAATTTGATTTATTGGGCAAAACTAGTATAAACTTGTGTATAATATATTATGATTTTTTGACCGAAACTTGCATTTGGAAAAGTTTCGTAGAATCTAATTTTAAGATAATTTTGTGCATGGACTTCCATCGTAACCTTCCCTCGTAACATATAGGAAGGATCTGAACAGTTTTATATAGTTTCATAGAGTGCTCGAATTAATTTGAATATTTGAGAAAAATTATTATAAACTTTTGTACAATATATTATGCTTTTTTGATCGAAACTTGCATTTGGAAAAGTTTTGTAGAATCAAATTTTCAGATGATTTTTTGCATGGACTTCTATCATAACCATCCCTCGTAACATATAGGAAGGATCTGAAAAGTTTTGTATCGTTTCGTACAGTCCTCGATTTAATTTGATTTTTTGAGCAAAACTAGTATAAACTTTTGTATAATATATTATGATTTTTTGAACGAAACTTGCATTTGGAAACGTTTCGCAGAATCAAATTTTCAGATGATTTTTTGCATGGACTTCCATCATAACCTTCCTTCATAAAATATATAAATTATCTGTAAAGTTTTGTAGCATTTCGAGCAATCCTCTGTTTAATTGATGTTTTGACCGAAACTAGTATAAACTAGTGTATAATATATTATGATTTTTTGACCGAAACTTGTATTTGGAAAAGTTTCGTAGAATCTAATTTTCAGATAATTTTGTGCAAGGACTTCCATCATAACCTTCCCTCGTAACATATAGGAAGGATCTGAAAGGTTTTATATCGTTTCATACAGTCCTCGATTTAATTTGACTTTTTGAGCAAAACTATTTTAAGCTAGTGTATAATATATGAAATTTTGGGATCAGGTACGTGATGTCGAATGAGATGTTTAAACACTTGAAGACTTTAAACAAAACTTAAAGTGCAGGTAAATTAAACAACACAGGAAATTGTTAACCCAGTTCAGTGTATCTCCACACTTACATCTGGGGGCTACCAAGCCAGGAAGGAAATCCAATATAAGTAATATTAATTCTGGACTTAAACCACTCATTTTAATCCTTCACTTAATATCTACCCAAGGCAATTTCTACCTAAGATACAACTTAGATATGAGTACCAACTTACTCCCCCTCAATCACACAGTGATATGTTACAAGTTTAATAAAATTGAAGTCACACTTCAAACACAACAACTTGATTTTACTTCATAGTTTCAATCAAGACACAATAAACTTTTTGCTTAAAAGCTCATAAAGTGATACACATATAAAACCTGCTATTAAAAACACAAACACCCTATTTAGTCTTCTTAATTTCGTGCTCTATTCTGAGAGTTTCTGTTATTTAAATAGATGCTTGGATTTTGGGCTTTCTGTAGTTTATCCAGTCCTGATATGTCATGCTGTCATCACCTTGAATTAGGGTTTGTTACTTCCTTGATTCTAGGTGAGGTCGTTCTCCTGTTATACTGAAATCATATAACTAAGCCTCCTACAGATGCGCCTTGTATTGTTTATCCATTCACAATTAATTCCAGATAAATTCCCTGAATTTACTCAGTTCTGTTATGCATCATTTAAGTCTGGTAGCAGGTTTAAGATGTCACAACATCTGGTGTGACATCCTGATGTCTGAACTTAATTCATTAACTTATACAATGTCACAACATCTGGTGTGACATCCTGAACTAAGTTCATTAACTTATACTCTGTTTAACAATGTCACAACATCTTGTGTGACATTCTGAAGTCTAAACTTAATTCATTTACTTTTACTCTGTTTGACAACGTCACAACATCTGGTGTGACATCCTGAAGTCAGAACTTCAACACTTCTGGTTTGTCCAAAAATTCTGCCAATTCTTAACATCTACAATATATTATGATTTTTTGACCGAAACTTGCATTTGGAAAAGTTTTGTAGAATTATATTTTTAGATGATTTTTTGCATGGACTTCCATCATAACCTTCCCTCGTAACATATAGGAAGGATCTTTAAAGTTTATTATAGTTTCAGACTGTCCTCGATTTAATTTGATTTATTGGGCAAAACTAGTATAAACTTGTGTATAATATATTATGATTTTTTCACCGAAACTTGCATTTGGAAAAGTTTCGTAGAATCTAATTTTAAGATAATTTTGTGCATGGACTTCCATCGTAACCTTCCCTCGTAACATATAGGAAGGATCTGAACAGTTTTATATAGTTTCATAGAGTGCTCGAATTAATTTGAATATTTGAGAAAAATTATTATAAACTTGTGTACAATATATTATGCTTTTTTGATCGAAACTTGCATTTGGAAAAGTTTTGTAGAATCAAATTTTCAGATGATTTTTTGCATGGACTTCTATCATAACCATCCCTCGTAACATATAGGAAGGATCTGAAAAGTTTTGTATCGTTTCGTACAGTCCTCGATTTAATTTGATTTTTTGAGCAAAACTAGTATAAACTTGTGTATAATATATTATGATTTTTTGAACGAAACTTGCATTTGGAAACGTTTCGCAGAATCAAATTTTCAGATGATTTTTTGCATGGACTTCCATCATAACCTTCCTTCATAAAATATATAAATTATCTATAAAGTTTTGTAGCATTTCGAGCAATCCTCTGTTTAATTGATGTTTTGACCGAAACTAGTATAAACTAGTGTATAATATATTATGATTTTTTGACCGAAACTTGAATTTGGAAAAGTTTCATAGAATCTAATTTTCAGATAATTTTGTGCAAGGACTTCCATCATAACCTTCCCTCGTAACATATAGGAAGGATCTGAAAGGTTTTATATCGTTTCATACAGTCCTCGATTTAATTTGACTTTTTGAGCAAAACTATTTTAAGCTAATGTATAATATATTATGATTTTTTGACCGAAACTTGCATTTGGAAAAGTTTTGTAGAATTATATTTTTAGATGATTTTTTGCATGGACTTCCATCATAACCTTCCCTCGTAACATATAGGAAGGATCTTTAAAGTTTATTATAGTTTCGGACTATCCTCGATTTAATTTGATTTATTGGGCAAAACTAGTATAAACTTGTGTATAATATATTATGATTTTTTGACCGAAACTTGCATTTGGAAAAGTTTCGCAGAATCAAATTTTCAGATGTTTTTTTGTATGAAATTCCATCATAACCTTCCCTCATAAAATATATAAATTATCTGAAAAGTTTTATAGCATTTCGAGCACTCCTCGGTTTAATTGATTTTTTGACCGAAACTAGTATAAACTAGTGTATAATATATTCTGGTTTTTTGACCGAAACTTGAATTTGGAAAAGTTTCATAGAATCTAATTTTCAGACAATTTTGTGCAAGGACTTCCATCATAACCTTACCTCGTAACATATAGGAAGGATCTGAAAAGTTTTATATCGTTTTATACAGTCCTCGATTTAATTTGACTTTTTGAGCAAAACTATTATAAACTTGTGTATAATATATTATGATTTTTTGACCGAAACTTGCATTTGCTAAAAGTTTGGTAGAATCATATTTTTCAGCTGATTTTTTGCATGGACTTCCATCATAACCATCCCTCGTAATATATAGGAAGGATCTGAGAAGTTTTGTATAGTTTCATACAGTCCTCGATTTAATTTGATTTATTGAGCAAAACTAGTATAAATATATGTATAATATATTATGATTTTTTTTTCCGAAACTAGAATTTGGTAAAGTTTCGTAGAATCAAATTTTCAGATGATTTTTTTCATGGACTTCCATCATAACCTTCCCTCATAAAATATATAAATTATCTGAAATGTTTTGTAGCATTTCGAGCACTCCTCGATTTAATTTGACTTTTTGAGCAAAACTATTATAAACTTGTGTATAATATATTATGATTTTTTGACCGAATCTTGAATTTGGAAAAATTTCGTAAAATCTAATTTTCAAATAATTTTGTGCAAGGACTTTCATCATAACCTTCCCTCGTAACATATAGGAAGGATCTGAAAGGTTTTATATCATTTCATACAGTCCTCGATTTAATTTGACTTTTTGAGCAAAACTATTATAAACTAGTGTATAATATATTATCATTTTTTGACCGAAACTTCAATTTGGAAAAGTATTGTAGAATTATATTTTCAGATGATTTTTTGCATAGACTTCCATCCTAACCTTCCCTCGTAACATATAGGAAGGATCCGAAAAGTTTATTATAGTTTCGGACTGTCCTCGTTTTAATTTGATTTATTGGGAAAAACTAGTATAAACTTGTGTATAATATATTTTGATTTTTTGACCGAAACTTGAATTTGGAAAAGTTTCGCAGAATCAAATTTTCAGATGTTTTTTTGTATGAAATTCCATCATAACCTTCCCTCATAAAATATATAAATTATCTGAAAAGTTTTTATAGCATTTCGAGCACTCCTCGGTTTAATTGATTTTTTGACCAAAACTAGTATAAACTAGTGTATAATATATTCTGATTTTTTGACGTAAACTTGAATTTGGAAAAGTTTCGTAGAATCTAATTTTAAGATAATTGTGTGCAAGGACTTCCATCATAACCTTCCCTCGTAACATATAGGAAGGATCTGGAAAGTTTTATATCATTTCATACAGTCCTCTATTTAATTTGACTTTTTGAGCAAAACTATTATAAACTTATATATAATATATTATGATTTTTTGACCGAAACTTGCATTTGGAAAAATTTCGTAGAATCATATTTTCAGATGATTTTTTGCATGGACTTCCATCATAACCATCCCTCGTAATATATAGAAAGGATGTGAGACGTTTTGTATAGTTTCATACAGTCCTCGATTTAATTTGATTTATTGAGCAAAACTAGTATAAATATGTGTATAATATATTATGATTTTTTTTACATAAACTAGAATTTAGAAAAGTTTCGTAGAATCAAATTTTCAGATGATTTTTTGCATGGACTTCCATCATAACCTTCCCTCGTAACATATAAGAAGGATCTGAAATGTTTTATATCATTTCTTAGAGTGCTCGATTTAATTTAACTTTTTGAGCAAAACAATTATAAACTTGTGTATAATATATTATGATTTTTTGACCGAAACTTGCATTTGGAAAAGTTTCATAGAATCAAATTTTCAGATGATTTTTTGCATGGACTTCCATCATAACCATACCTCGTAACATATAAGAAGGATCTGAAAAGTTTTGTATAGTTTCATACTGTCCTGGATTTAATTTGATTTATTGAGCAAAACTAGTATAAACTTGCACTTGGAAAGGTTTCGCGAAATTAAATTTTCAGATGATTTTTTGCATGGACTTCCATCATAACCTTCCCTCATAAAATATATAAAATATCTAAAAAAAATTGTAGCATTTCGAGAACTCCTCGGTTTAATTGATTTTTTGACCGAAACTAGTATAAACTAGTGTATAATATATTATGATTTTATGACCGAAACTTGAATTTGGAAAAGTTTCGTAGAATCTAATTTTCAGATAATTTTGTGCAATGACTTCCATCATAAATTTCCCTCGTAACATATAGGAAGGATCTGAAAAGTTTTATATTGTTTCATACAGTCCTCGATTTAATTTGACTTTTTGAGCAAAACTATTATAAACTTGTATATAATATATCATGATTTTTTGAACGAAACTTGCATTTGTAAAAGTTTCGTAGAATCATATTTTAAGATGATTTTTTGCATGGACTTCCATCATAACCATCCCTCGTAACAAAAGGAAGGATCTGAAAAGTTTTGTATCGTTTCGTATAGTCCTCGATTTAATTTGATTTTTTGAGCAAAACTAGTATAAACTTGTGTATAATATATTATGATTTTTTGACCGAAACTTCAATTTGGAAAAGTTTTGCAGAATCAAATTTTCAGATGATTTTTTGCATGGACTTCCATCATAACCTTCCTTCATAAAATATATAAACAATCTGAAAAGTTTTGTAGTATTTCGAGCACTCCTCGATTTAATTGATTATTTGAACGAAACTAGTATAAACTAGTGTATAATATATTATGATTTTTTAACCGAAACTTTAATTTAGAAAAGTTTCGTAGAATCTAATTTTAAGATAATTTTGTGCATGGACTTCCATCATAACCTTCCCTAGTAACATATAGGAAGGATCTGAAATGTTGTATATCGTTTCATAGAGTGCTCGATTTAATTTCACTTTTTGAGCAAAACTATTATAAACTTGTGTGTAATATATTATGATTTTTTGACCGAAACTTGCATTTGGAAAAGTTTCGTAGAATCAAATTTTCAAATGATTTTTTGCATGGACTTCCATCATAACCATACCTCGTAACATATAGGAAGGATCTGAAAAGTATTGTATAGTTTCATACTGTCCTCGATTTAATTTGATTTATTGAGCAAAACTAGTATAAACTTTTGTATAATATATTATGATTTTTTGACCAAAACTTGCATTTGGAAAAGTTTCGCAAAATCAAATTTTCAGATGATTTTTTGCATGGACTTCCATCATAAAATTCCCTCATAAAATATATAAAATATCTAAAAAAAATTGTAGCATTTCGAGAACTCCTCGGTTTAATTGATTTTTTGACAGAAACTAGTATAAACTAGTGTATAATATATTATGATTTTTTGACCGAAACTTGAATTTGGAAAAGTTTCGTAGAATCTAATTTTCAGATAATTTTGTGCAATGACTTCCATCATAACCTTCCCCCGTAACATATAGGAAGGATCTGAAAAGTTTTATATTGTTTCATACAGTCCTCGATTTAATTTGACTTTTTGAGCAAAACTATTATAAACTTTTATATAATATATCATGATTTTTTGAACGAAACTTGCATTTGGAAAAGTTTCGTAGAATCATATTTTAAGATGATTTTTTGCATGGACTTCCATCATAACCATCCCTCGAAACAAAAGGAAGGATCTGAAAAGTTTTGTAGCGTTTCGTACAGTCCTCGATTTAATTTGATTTTTTGAGCAAAACTAGTATAAACTTGTGTATAATATATTATGATTTTTTGACCGAAACTTCAATTTGGAAAAGTTTTGCAGAATCAAATTTTCAGATGATTTTTTGCATGGACTTCCATCATAACCTTGCTTCATAAAATATATAAACAATCTGAAAAGTTTTGTAGCATTTCGAGCACTCCTCGATTTAATTGATTATTTGAACGAAACTAGTATAAACTAGTGTATAATATATTATGATTTTTTGACCGAAACTTTAATTTAGAAAAGTTTCGTAGAATCTAATTTTAAGATAATTTTGTGCATGGACTTCCATCATAACCTTCCCTAGTAACATATAGGAAGGATCTGAAATGTTGTATATTGTTTCATAGAGTGCTCGATTTAATTTGACTTTTTGAGCAAAACTATTATAAACTTGTGTGTAATATATTATGATTTTTTGACCGAAACTTGCATTTGGAAAAGTTTCGTAGAATCAAATTTTCAAATGATTTTTTGCATGGACTTCCATCATAACCATACCTCGTAACATATAGGAAGGATCTGAAAAGTTTTGTATAGTTTCATACTGTCCTCGATTTAATTTGATTTATTGAGCAAAACTAGTATAAACTTTTGTATAATATATTATGATTTTTTGACCAAAACTTGCATTTGGAAAAGTTTCGCAAAATCAAATTTTCAGATGATTTTTTGCATGGACTTCCATCATAACCTTCCCTTATAAAATATATAAAATATTTGAAAATTTTTGTAGCATTTCGAGAACTCCTCGGTATAATTGATTTTTTGACCGAAACTAGTATAAACTAGTGTATAATATATTATGATTTTTTGACCGAAACTTGAATTTTGAAAAGTTTCGTAGAATCTAATTTTCAGATAATTTTTTGCAAGGACTTCCATCATAACCTTCCCTCGTAACATATAGGAATGATCTGAAAAGTTTTATATCGTTTCATACAGTCCTCGATTTAATTTGACTTTTTGTGCAAAACTATTATAAATTTGTGTATAATATATTATGATTTTTTTTACCGAAACTTGAATTTGGAAAAGTTTCGCAGAATTAAATTTCAAATGATTTTTAACATGGACTTCCATCATAACCTTCCCTCATAAAATATCTGAAAAGTTTTGTAGCATTTCGAGCACTCCTCGGTTTAATTGATATTTTGACCGAAAGTAGTAAAAACTAGTGTATAATATATTATGATTTTTTGAACGAAACTTGAATTTGGAAAAGTTTCGTAGAATCTAATTTTCAGATAATTTTGTGCAAGGACTTCCATCATAACCTTCCCTCGTAACATATAGGAAGGATCTGAAAAGTTTTATATCGTTTCATACAGTCCTCGATTTAATTTGAGTTTTGGAGCAAAACTATTATAAACTTGTGAAAAATATATTATGATATTTTGACCGAAACTTGCATTTGGAAAAGTTTCGTAGAATCATATTTTAAGATGATTTTTTGCATGGACTTCCATCATAACCTTCCCTCGTAACATATAGGAAGGATCTGAAAAGTTTTGTATAGTTTCGTACAGTCCTCTATTTAATTTGATTTTTTGAGCAAAACTAGTATAAATTTGTGTATAATATATTATGATTTTTTTTACAGAAACTTGAATTTGGAAAAGTTTCGCAGAATCAAATTTTCAGATGATTTTTTGCATGGACTTCCATCATAACCTTCTCTCGTAAAATATATAAATTATCTGAAAAGTTTGGTAGCATTTCGAGCACTCCTCGATTTAATTGATTTTTTGACCGAAACTAGTATAAACTTGTGTATAATATATTATGATTTTTTGACCGAAACTTGAATTTGGAAAAGTTTCGTAGAATCTTATTTTCAGATAATTTTGTGCAAGGACTTCCATCATAACCTTCCCTCGTAACATATAGGAAGGTCTGAAAAGTTTTATATCGTTTCATACAGTCCTCGATTTAATTTGACTTTTTGAGCAAAACTATTATAA
Source organism: Lathyrus aphaca (assembly GCA_963966055.1). NCBI lineage: Eukaryota > Viridiplantae > Streptophyta > Magnoliopsida > Fabales > Fabaceae > Lathyrus > Lathyrus aphaca. The sequence continues at coordinate 594,836,551 of OZ014520.1, read as the reverse complement.
ACTTGTGTATAATATATTATGATTTTTTTACCGAAACTTGCATTTGGAAAAGTTTCGTAGAATCATATTTTCAGATGAGTTTTTGCATGGACTTCCATCATAACCATCCCTCATAACATATAGGAAGGATCTGAAAAGTTTTGTATAGTTTCGTACAGTCCTCGATTTAATTTGATTTAATGAGCAAAACTAATATAAATTTGTGTATAATATATTATGATTTATTTTATCGAAACTTGAATTTGGAAAAGTTTCGTAGAATCAAATTTTCAGATGATTTTTTGTATGGACTTCCATCATAACCTTCCCTCATAAAATATATAAATTATCTGAAAAGTTTTGTAGCATTTCGAGCGCTCCTGGATTTAATTGATTTTTTGACCAAAACTAGTATAAACTAGTGTATAATATATTATGATTTTTTGACCGAAACTTTAATTTGGAAAAGTTCCGTAGAAACTAATTTTAACATAATTTTGTGCATGGACTTCAATCGTAACCTTCCCTCGTAACATATAGGAAGGATCTGAAAAGTTTTATATCGTTTCATAGAGTGCTTGATTTTATTGGACTTTTATAGCAAAACTATTATAAACTTGTGTATAATATATTATAATCTTTTGACCGAAACTTGCATTTGCAAAAGCTTCGTAGAATCAAATTTTCAGATGATTTTTTGCATGGACTTCCATCATAACCATCCCTTGTAACATAGAGGAAGGATCTGAAAAGTTTTGTATAGTTTAGTACTGTCCTCGATTTAATTTGATTTATTAAGCAAAACTTGTATAAACCTGTGTATAATATATTATGATTTTTTGACCGAAACTTGCATTTAGAAAAGTTTCGCAAAGTCAAATTTTCAGATGTTTTTTTGCATGGACTTCAATTATAACCTTCCCTCATAAAATATATAAATTATTTGAAATGTTTTATAGCATTTCGAGCACTCCTCGGTTTTATTGATTTTTTGACCGAAACTAGTATAAACTAGTGTATAATATATTATGATATTTTGACCGAAACTTCAATTTGGAAAAGTTTCGTAGAATCTAATTTTCAGATAATTTTGTTTAAGGACTTCCATCATAACCTTCCCTCGTAACATATAGGAAGGATCTGAAAAGTTTTATATCGTTTCATACAGTCCTCGATTTAATTTGACTTTTTGAGCAAAACAATTATAAACTTGTGTATAATATATTATGATTTTTTGACCGAAACTTGCATTTGGAAAAGTTTCGTAGAATCATATTTTCAGATGAATTTTTGCATGGACTTCCATCATAACCATCCCTCGTAACATATAGGAAGGATCTGAAAAGTTTTGTATAGTTTCGTACAGTCCTCGATTTAATTTTATTTAATGATCAAAACTAAATTTGTGTATAATATATTATGATTTTTTTTATCGAAACTTGAATTTGGAAAAGTTTCGTAGAATCAAATTTTCAGATGATTTTTTGTATGGACTTCCATCATAACCTTCCCTCATAAAATATATAAATTATCTGAAAAGTTTTGTAGCATTTCGAGCACTCCTCGATTTAATTGATTTTTTGACCAAAACTAGTATAAACTAGTGTATAATATATTAGGATTTTTTGACCGAAACATTAATTTGAAAAAGTTCCGTAGAAACTAATTTTAAGATAATTTTGTGCATGGACTTCCATCGTAACCTTCCCTCGTAACATATAGGAAGGATCTGAAAAGTTTTATATCGTTTCATAGAGTGCTTGATTTAATTGGACTTTTATAGCAAAACTATTATAAACTTGTGTATAATATATTATAATATTTTGACCGAAACTTGCATTTGCAAAAGCTTCGTAGAATCAAATTTTCAGATGATTTTTTGCATGGACTTCCATCATAACCATCCCGTGTAACATAGATGAAGGATCTGAAAAGTTTTGTATAGTTTAGTACTGTCCTCGATTTAATTTGATTTATTAATCAAAACTTGTATAAACCTGTGTATAATATATTATGATTTTTTGACCGAAACTTGCATTTAGAAAAGTTTCGCAAAGTCAAATTTTCAGATGTTTTTTTGCAAGGACTTCAATTATAACCTTCCCTCATAAAATATATAAATTATTTGAAAAGTTTTATAGCATTTCGAGCACTCCTCGGTTTAATTGATTTTTTGACCGAAACTAGTATAAACTATTGTATAATATATTATGATATTTTGACCGAAACTTCAATTTGGAAAAGTTTCGTAGAATCTAATTTTCAGATAATTTTGTGCAAGGACTTCCATCATAACCTTCCCTCGTAACATATAGGAAGGATCTGAAAAGTTTTATATCGTTACATACAATCCTCGATTTAATTTGACTTTTTGAGCAAAACTATTATAAACTTGTGTATAATAGATTATGATTTTTTGACCGAAACTTGCATTTGGAAAAGTTTCGTAGAATTATATTTTAAGATGATTTTTTTCATGTACTTCCATCATAACCATCCCTCGTAACATATATGAAGGATCTGAAAAGTTTTGTATAGTTTCGTACAGTCCTCGATTTAATTTGATTTATTGAGCAAAACTAGTATTAATTTGTGTATAATATATTGTGATTTTTTTTACCGAAACATGAATTTGGAAAAGTTTCGCAGAATCAAATTTTCAGATAATTTTTTGCATGGACTTCCATCATAACCTTCCCTCATAAAATATATAAAATATCTTAAATGTTTTGTAGCATTTCGAGCACTCCTTGGTTTAATTGATTTTTTGACCGACACTAGTATAAACTAGTGTATAATATATTATGATTTTTTGACCGAAACTTGAATTTGGAAAAGTTTCGTAGAATCTAATTTTCAGATAATTTTGTGCAAGGACTTCAATCATAACCTTCCCTCGTAACATATAGGAAGGATCTGAAAAGTTTTATATCGTTTCATACAGTCCTCGATTTAATTTGACTTTTTGAGCAAAACTATAATAAACTTGTGTATAATATATTATGATTTTTTGATCGAAACTTGCATTTGGAAAAGTTTCGTAGAATCATATTTTCAGATGAGTTTTTGCATGGACTTCCATCATAACCATCCCTCGTAACATATAGGAAGGATCTGAAAAGTTTTGTATAGTTTCGTACAGTCCTCGATTTAATTTGATTTATTGATCAAAACTAGTATAAATTTGTGTATAATATATTATAATTTTTTTTACCGAAACTTGAATTTGGAAAAGTTTCGTAGAATCAAATTTTCAGATGATTTTTTGCATTGACTTCCATCATAACCTTCCCTCATAAAATATATAAATTATCTGAAAAGTTTTGTAGCATTTCGAGCACTCCTCGATTTAATTAATTTTTTGACCAAAATTAGTATAAACTAGTGTATAATATATTATGATTTTTTGACCGAAACATTAATTTGGAAAAGTTCCGTAGAAACTAATTTTAAAATAATTTTGTGCATGGACTTCCATCATAACCTTCCCTCGTAACATATAGGAAGGATCTGAATAGTTTTATATCATTTCATAGAGTGCTCGATTTGATTTGACTTTTATAGCAAAACTATTATAAACTTGTGTATAATATATTATGATTTTTTGACCGAAACTTGCATTTGCAAAAGAATCGTAGAATCAAATTTTCAGATGATTTTTTGCATGGACTTCCATCATAACCATCCCTTGTAACATATAGGAAGGATCTGTAAAGTTTTGTATAGTTTAGTACTGTTGTCGATTTAATTTGATTTATTAAGCAAAACTTGTATAAACCTGTGTATAATATATTATAATTTTTGACCGAAACTTGCATTTAGAAAAGTTTCGCAAAGTCAAATTTTCAGATGTTTTTAGGCATGGACTTCAATCATAACCTTCCCTCATAAAAAATATAAATTATTTGAAAAGTTTTATAGCATTTCGAGCACTCCTCGGTTTAATTGATTTTTTTTCCGAAACTAGTATAAACTAGTGTATAATATATTATGATATTTTGACCGAAACTTCAATTTGGAAAATTTTCGTAGAATCTAATTTTCAGATAATTTTGTGCAAGGTCTTCCATCATAACCTTCCCTCGTAACATATAGGAAGGATCTGAAAAGTTTTATATCGTTACATACAGTCCTCGATTTAATTTGACTTTTTGAGCAAAACTATTATAAACTTGTGTATAATATATTATGATTTTTTGACCGAAACTTGCATTTGGAAAAGTTTCGTAGAATTATATTTTAAGATTATTTTTTTCATGGACTTCCATCATAACTATCCCTCGTAACATAAATGAAGGATCTGAAACGTTTTGTATAGTTTCGTACAGTCCTCGATTTAATTTGATTTATTGAGCAAAACTAGTATTAATTTGTGTATAATATATTATGATTTTTTTTACCGAAACTTGAATTTGGAAAAGTTTCGCAGAATCAAATTTTCAGATGATTTTTTGCATGGACTTCCATCATAACCTTCCCTCATAAAATATATAAAATATCTGAAAAGTTTTGTAGCATTTCGAGCACTCCTTGGTTTAATTGATTTTTTGACCGAAATTAGTATAAACTAGTGTATAATATATTATGATTTTTTGACCGAAACTTGAATTTGGAAAAGTTTCGTAGAATCTAATTTTCAGATAATTTTGTGCAAGGACTTCCATCATAACCTTCCCTCGTTACATACAGGAAGGATCTGAAAAGTTTTATATCGTTTCATACAGTCCTCGATTTAATTTGACTTTTTGAGAAAAACTATAATAAATTTGTGTATAATATATTATGATTTTTTGACCGGAACTTTCATTTGGAAAAGTTTCTTAGAATCATATTTTCAGATGAGTTTTTGCATGGACTTCCATCATAACCATCCCTCGTAACATATAGGAAGGATCTGAAAAGTTTTGTATAGTTTCGTACAGTCCTCGATTTAATTTGATTTATTGAGCAAAACTAGTATAAATTTGTGTATAATATATTATGATTTTTTTTACCGAAACTTGAATTTGGAAAAGTTTCGCAGAATCAAATTTTCAGATGATTTTTTGCATGGACTTCCATCATAACCTTCCCTCATTAAATATATAAATTATCTAAAATGTTTTGTAGCTTTTCGAGCACTCCTCGATTTAATTGATTTTTTGACCAAAACTAGTATAAACTAGTGTATAATATATTATGATTTTTTGACCGAAACTTTAATTTGGAAAAGTTCCGTAGAAACTAATTTTAAGATAATTTTGTGCATGGACTTCCATCATAACCATCCCTCGTAACATATATGAAGGATCTGAAACGTTTTGTATAGTTTCGTACAGTCCTCAATTTAATTTGATTTATTGAGCAAAACTAGTATTAATTTGTGTATAATATATTATGATTTTTTTTACCGAAACTTGAATTTGGAAAAGTTTCGCAGAATCAAATTTTCAGATGATTTTTTGCATGGACTTCCATCATAACCTTCCCTCATAAAATATATAAAATATCTGAAAAGTTTTGTAGCATTTCGAGCATTCCTTGGTTTAATTGATTTTTTGACCGAAATTAGTATAAACTAGTGTATAATATATTATGATTTTTTGACCGAAACTTGAATTTGGAAAAGTTTCGTAGAATCTAATTTTCAGATAATTTTGTGCAAGGACTTCCATCATAACCTTCCCTCGTAACATACAGGAAGGAACTGAAAAGTTTTATATCGTTTCATACAGTCCTCGATTTAATTTGACTTTTTGAGAAAAACTATAATAAACTTGTGTATAATATATTATGATTTTTTGACCGAAACTTGCATTTGGAAAAGTTTCGTAGAATCATATTTTTAGATGAGTTTTTGCATGGACTTCCATCATAACCATCCCTCGTAACATATAGGAAGGATCTGAAAAGTTTTGTATTGTTTCGTACAGTCTTCGATTTAATTTGATTTATTGAGCAAAACTAGTATAAATTTGTGTATAATATATTATGATTTTTTTTACCGAAGCTTGAATTTGGAAAATTTTCGCAGAATCAAATTTTCAGATGATTTTTTGCATGGACTTCCATCATAACCTTCCCTCATTAAATATATAAATTATATGAAATGTTTTGTAGCTTTTCGAGCACTCCTCGATTTAATTGATTTTTTGACCAAAACTAGTATAAACTAGTGTATAATATATTATGATTTTTCGACCGAAACTTTAATTTGGAAAAGTTCCGTAGAAACTAATTTTAAGATAATTTTGTGCATGGACTTCCATCATAACCATCCCTCGTAACATATATGAAGGATCTGAAACGTTTTGTATAGTTTTGTACAGTCCTCAATTTAATTTGATTTATTGAGCAAAACTAGTATTAATTTGTGTATAATATATTATGATTTTTTTTACCGAAACTTGAATTTGGAAAAGTTTCGCAGAATCAAATTTTCAGATGATTTTTTGCATGGACTTCCATCATAACCTTCCCTCATTAAATATATAAATTATCTGAAATGTTTTGTAGCTTTTCGAGCACTCCTCGATTTAATTGATTTTTTGACCAAAACTAGTATAAACTAGTGTATAATATATTATGATTTTTCGACCGAAACTTTAATTTGGAAAAGTTCCGTAGAAACTAATTTTAAGATAATTTTGTGCATGGACTTCCATCATAACCTTCCCTCGTAACATATAGGAAGGATCTGAAAAGTTTTATATCGTTACATACAGTCCTCGATTTAATTTGACTTTTTGAGCAAAACTATTATAAACTTTTGTATAATATATTATGATATTTTGACCGAAACTTCAATTTGGAAAAGTTTCGTAGAATCTAATTTTCAGATAATTTTGTGCAAGGACTTCCATCATAACCTTCCCTCGTAACATATAGGAAGGATCTGAAAAGTTTTATATCGTTACATACAGTCCTCGATTTAATTTGACTTTTTGAGCAAAACTATTATAAACTTCTGTATAATATATTATGATTTTTTGACCGAAACTTGCATTTGGAAAAGTTTCGTAGAATTATATTTTAAGATGATTTTTTGCATGGACTTCCATCATAACCATCCATCGTAACATATATTAAGGATCTGAAAAGTTTTGTATAGTTTCGTACAGTCCTCGATTTAATTTGATTTATTGAGCAAAAGTAGTATTAATTTGTGTATAATATATTATGATTTTTTGACCGAAACTTGCATTTGGAAAAGTTTCGTAAAATTATATTTTAAGATGATTTTTTTCATGGACTTCTATCATAACCATCCCTCGTAACATATATGAAGGATCTGAAAAGTTTTGGAAAAGTTTCGCAGAATCAAATTTTTAGATGATTTTTTGCATGGACTTCCATCATAACCTTCCCTCATAAAATATCTAAAAAAGTTTTGTAGCATTTCGAGCACTCCTCGGTTTAATTGATTTTTTGACCGAAACTAGTATAAACAAGTGTATAATATATTATGATTTTTTGACCGAAACTTGAATTTGGAAAAGTTTCGTAGAATCTAATTTTCAGATAATTTTGTGCAAGGACTTGCATCATAACCTTCCCTCGTATCATATAGGAAGGATCTGAAATGTTTTATATCGTTTCATACAGTCCTCGTTTTAATTTGACTTTTTGAGCAAAACTATAATAAACTTGTGTATAATATTTTATGATTTTTTGACCGAAACTTGCATTTGGAAAATTTTCGTAGAATCATATTTTCAGATGAGTTTTTGCATGGACTTCCATCATAACCATCCCTCGTAACATATAGGAAGGATCTGAAAAGTTTTGTATAGTTTCGAACAGTCCTCGATTTAATTTGATTTATTGAGCAAAACTAGTATAAATTTGTGTATAATATATTATGATTTTTTTTACCAAAACTTGAATTTGGAAAAGTTTCGCAGAATCAAATTTTCAGATGATTTTTTGCATGGACTTCCATCATAACCTTCCCTCATTAAATATATAAATTATCTGAAATGTTTTGTAGCTTTTCGAGCACTACTCGATTTAATTGATTTTTTGACCAAAACTAGTATAAACTAGTGTATAATATATTATGATTTTTTGACCGAAACTTCAATTTGGAAAAGTTCCGTAGAAACTAATTTTAAGATACTTTTGTGCATGGACTTCCATCATAACCTTCCCTCGTAACATATAGGAAGGATCTGAAAAGTTTTATATCGTTACATACAGTCCTCGATTGAATTTGACTTTTTGAGCAAAACTATTATAAACTTGTGTATAATATATTATGATATTTTGACCGAAACTTCAATTTTGAAAAGTTTCGTAGAATCTAATTTTCAGATAATTTTGTGCAAGGACTTCCATCATAACCTTCCCTCGTAACATATAGGAAGGATCTGAAAAGTTTTATATCGTTACATACAGTCCTCGATTTAATTTGACTTTTTGAGCAAAACTATTATAAACTTCTGTATAATATATTATGATTTTTTGACCGAAACTTGCATTTGGAAAAGTTTCGTAGAATTATATTTTAAGATGATTTTTTGCATGGACTTCCATCATAACCATCCATCGTAACATATATTAAGGATCTGAAAAGTTTTGTATAGTTTCGTACAGTCCTCGATTTAATTTGATTTATTGAGAAAAACTTGTATTAATTTGTGTATAATATATTATGATTTTTTGACCGAAACTTGCATTTGGAAAAGTTTCGTAAAATTATATTTTAAGATGATTTTTTTCATGGACTTCCATCATAACCATCCCTCGTAACATATATGAAGGATCTGAAAAGTTTTGGAAAAGTTTCGCAGAATCAAATTTTTAGATGATTTTTTGCATGGACTTCCATCATAACCTTCCCTCATAAAATATCTTAAAAAGTTTTGTAGCATTTCGAGCACTCCTCGGTTTAATTGAATTTTTGACCGAAACTAGTATAAACTAGTGTATAATATATTATGATTTTTTGACCGAAACTTGAATTTTGAAAAGTTTCGTAGAATCTAATTTTCAGATAATTTGGTGCAAGGACTTGCATCATAACCTTCCCTCGTATCATATAGGAAGGATCTGTAATGTTTTATATCGTTTCATACAATCCTCGTTTTAATTTGACTTTTTGAGCAAAACTATAATAAACTTGTGTATAATATATTATGATTTTTTGACCGAAACTTGCATTTGGAAAATTTTCGTAGAATCATATTTTCAGATGAGTTTTTGCATGGACTTCCATCATAACCATCCCTCGTAACATATAGGAAGGATCTGAAAAGTTTTGTATAGTTTCGTACAGTCCTCGATTTAATTTGATTTATTGAGCAAAACTAGTATAAATTTGTGTATAATATATTATGATTTTTTTTACCGAAACTTGAATTTGGAAAAGTTTCGCAGAATCAAATTTTTAGATGATTTTTTGCATGGACTTCCATCATAACCTTCCCTCATAAAATATATAAATTATCTGAAAAGTTTTGTAGCATTTTGAGCAATCCTCGATTTAATTGATTTTTTGACCAAAACTAGTATAAACTAGTGTATAATATATTATGATTTTTTGACCGAAACTTTAATTTGGAAAAGTTCCGTAGAAACTCATTTTAAGATAATTTTGTGCAAGGACTTCCATCATAAACTTCCCTCAAAACATATAGGAAGGATCTGAAAAGTTTTATATCGTTACATACAGTCCTCGATTTAATTTGACTTTTTGAGCAAAACTATTATAAACTTGTGTATAATATATTATGATTTTTTGACCGAAACTTGCATTTGGAAAAGTTTCGTAGAATTATATTTTAAGATGATTTTTTTCATGGACTTCCATCCTAACCATCCCTCGTAACATATATGAAGGATCTGAAAAGTTTTGTATAATTTCGTACAGTCCTCGATTTAATTTGATTTATTGAGCAAAACTAGTAGTAATTTGTGTATAATATATTATGATTTTTTTTACCGAAACTTGAATTTGGAAAAGTTTCACAGAATCAAATTTTCAGATGATTTTTTGCATGGACTTCCATCATAACCTTCCCTCATAAAATATATAAAATATCTGAAAAGTTTTGTAGCATTTCGAGCACTTCTCGGTTTAATTGATTTTTTGACCGAAACTCGTATAAACTAGTGTATAATATATTATGATTTTTTGACCGAAACATGAATTTGGAAAAGTTTCGTAGAATCTAATTTTCAGATAATTTTGTGCAAGGACTTCCATCATAACCTTCCCTCGTAACATATAGGAAGGATCTGAAAAGTTTTATATCGTTTCATACAGTCCTCGATTTAATTTGACTTTTTGAGCAAAACTATAATAAACTTGTGTATAATATATTATGATTTTTTGACCGAAACTTGCATTTGGAAAAGTTTCATAGAATTATATTTTAAGATGATTTTTTTCATGGACTTCCATCATAACCATCCCTCGTAACATATATGAAGGATCTGAAAAGTTTTGGAAAAGTTTCGCAGAATCAAATTTTTAGATGATTTTTTGCATGGACTTCCATCATAACCTTCCCTCATAAAATATCTTAAAAAGTTTTGTAGCATTTCGAGCACTCCTCGGTTTAATTGAATTTTTGACCGAAACTAGTATAAACTAGTGTATAATATATTATGATTTTTTGACCGAAACTTGAATTTTGAAAAGTTTCGTAGAATCTAATTTTCAGATAATTTGGTGCAAGGACTTGCATCATAACCTTCCCTCGTATCATATAGGAAGGATCTGTAATGTTTTATATCGTTTCATACAATCCTCGTTTTAATTTGACTTTTTGAGCAAAACTATAATAAACTTGTGTATAATATATTATGATTTTTTGACCGAAACTTGCATTTGGAAAATTTTCGTAGAATCATATTTTCAGATGAGTTTTTGCATGGACTTCCATCATAACCATCCCTCGTAACATATAGGAAGGATCTGAAAAGTTTTGTATAGTTTCGTACAGTCCTCGATTTAATTTGATTTATTGAGCAAAACTAGTATAAATTTGTGTATAATATATTATGATTTTTTTTACCGAAACTTGAATTTGGAAAAGTTTCGCAGAATCAAATTTTTAGATGATTTTTTGCATGGACTTCCATCATAACCTTCCCTCATAAAATATATAAATTATCTGAAAAGTTTTGTAGCATTTTGAGCAATCCTCGATTTAATTGATTTTTTGACCAAAACTAGTATAAACTAGTGTATAATATATTATGATTTTTTGACCGAAACTTTAATTTGGAAAAGTTCCGTAGAAACTCATTTTAAGATAATTTTGTGCAAGGACTTCCATCATAAACTTCCCTCAAAACATATAGGAAGGATCTGAAAAGTTTTATATCGTTACATACAGTCCTCGATTTAATTTGACTTTTTGAGCAAAACTATTATAAACTTGTGTATAATATATTATGATTTTTTGACCGAAACTTGCATTTGGAAAAGTTTCGTAGAATTATATTTTAAGATGATTTTTTTCATGGACTTCCATCCTAACCATCCCTCGTAACATATATGAAGGATCTGAAAAGTTTTGTATAATTTCGTACAGTCCTCGATTTAATTTGATTTATTGAGCAAAACTAGTAGTAATTTGTGTATAATATATTATGATTTTTTTTACCGAAACTTGAATTTGGAAAAGTTTCACAGAATCAAATTTTCAGATGATTTTTTGCATGGACTTCCATCATAACCTTCCCTCATAAAATATATAAAATATCTGAAAAGTTTTGTAGCATTTCGAGCACTTCTCGGTTTAATTGATTTTTTGACCGAAACTCGTATAAACTAGTGTATAATATATTATGATTTTTTGACCGAAACATGAATTTGGAAAAGTTTCGTAGAATCTAATTTTCAGATAATTTTGTGCAAGGACTTCCATCATAACCTTCCCTCGTAACATATAGGAAGGATCTGAAAAGTTTTATATCGTTTCATACAGTCCTCGATTTAATTTGACTTTTTGAGCAAAACTATAATAAACTTGTGTATAATATATTATGATTTTTTGATCGAAACTTGCATTTGGAAAAGTTTCATAGAATTATATTTTAAGATGATTTTTTTCATGGACTTCCATCATAACCATCCCTCGTAACATATATGAAGGATCTGAAAAGTTTTGGAAAAGTTTCGCAGAATCAAATTTTTAGATGATTTTTTGCATGGACTTCCATCATAACCTTCCCTCATAAAATATCTTAAAAAGTTTTGTAGCATTTCGAGCACTCCTCGGTTTAATTGAATTTTTGACCGAAACTAGTATAAACTAGTGTATAATATATTATGATTTTTTGACCGAAACTTGAATTTTGAAAAGTTTCGTAGAATCTAATTTTCAGATAATTTGGTGCAAGGACTTGCATCATAACCTTCCCTCGTATCATATAGGAAGGATCTGAAATGTTTTATATCGTTTCATACAATCCTCGTTTTAATTTGACTTTTTGAGCAAAACTATAATAAACTTGTGTATAATATATTATGATTTTTTGACCGAAACTTGCATTTGGAAAATTTTCGTAGAATCATATTTTCAGATGAGTTTTTGCATGGACTTCCATCATAACCATCCCTCGTAACATATAGGAAGGATCTGAAAAGTTTTGTATAGTTTCGTACAGTCCTCGATTTAATTTGATTTATTGAGCAAAACTAGTATAAATTTGTGTATAATATATTATGATTTTTTTTACCGAAACTTGAATTTGGAAAAGTTTCGCAGAATCAAATTTTTAGATGATTTTTTGCATGGACTTCCATCATAACCTTCCCTCATAAAATATATAAATTATCTGAAAAGTTTTGTAGCATTTTGAGCAATCCTCGATTTAATTGATTTTTTGACCAAAACTAGTATAAACTAGTGTATAATATATTATGATTTTTTGACCGAAACTTTAATTTGGAAAAGTTCCGTAGAAACTCATTTTAAGATAATTTTGTGCAAGGACTTCCATCATAAACTTCCCTCAAAACATATAGGAAGGATCTGAAAAGTTTTATATCGTTACATACAGTCCTCGATTTAATTTGACTTTTTGAGCAAAACTATTATAAACTTGTGTATAATATATTATGATTTTTTGACCGAAACTTGCATTTGGAAAAGTTTCGTAGAATTATATTTTAAGATGATTTTTTTCATGGACTTCCATCCTAACCATCCCTCGTAACATATATGAAGGATCTGAAAAGTTTTGTATAATTTCGTACAGTCCTCGATTTAATTTGATTTATTGAGCAAAACTAGTAGTAATTTGTGTATAATATATTATGATTTTTTTTACCGAAACTTGAATTTGGAAAAGTTTCACAGAATCAAATTTTCAGATGATTTTTTGCATGGACTTCCATCATAACCTTCCCTCATAAAATATATAAAATATCTGAAAAGTTTTGTAGCATTTCGAGCACTTCTCGGTTTAATTGATTTTTTGACCGAAACTCGTATAAACTAGTGTATAATATATTATGATTTTTTGACCGAAACATGAATTTGGAAAAGTTTCGTAGAATCTAATTTTCAGATAATTTTGTGCAAGGACTTCCATCATAACCTTCCCTCGTAACATATAGGAAGGATCTGAAAAGTTTTATATCGTTTCATACAGTCCTCGATTTAATTTGACTTTTTGAGCAAAACTATAATAAACTTGTGTATAATATATTATGATTTTTTGATCGAAACTTGCATTTGGAAAAGTTTCATAGAATTATATTTTAAGATGATTTTTTTCATGGACTTCCATCATAACCATCCCTCGTAACATATATGAAGGATCTGAAAAGTTTTGGAAAAGTTTCGCAGAATCAAATTTTTAGATGATTTTTTGCATGGACTTCCATCATAACCTTCCCTCATAAAATATCTTAAAAAGTTTTGTAGCATTTCGAGCACTCCTCGGTTTAATTGAATTTTTGACCGAAACTAGTATAAACTAGTGTATAATATATTATGATTTTTTGACCGAAACTTGAATTTTGAAAAGTTTCGTAGAATCTAATTTTCAGATAATTTGGTGCAAGGACTTGCATCATAACCTTCCCTCGTATCATATAGGAAGGATCTGAAATGTTTTATATCGTTTCATACAATCCTCGTTTTAATTTGACTTTTTGAGCAAAACTATAATAAACTTGTGTATAATATATTATGATTTTTTGACCGAAACTTGCATTTGGAAAATTTTCGTAGAATCATATTTTCAGATGAGTTTTTGCATGGACTTCCATCATAACCATCCCTCGTAACATATAGGAAGGATCTGAAAAGTTTTGTATAGTTTCGTACAGTCCTCGATTTAATTTGATTTATTGAGCAAAACTAGTATAAATTTGTGTATAATATATTATGATTTTTTTTACCGAAACTTGAATTTGGAAAAGTTTCGCAGAATCAAATTTTTAGATGATTTTTTGCATGGACTTCCATCATAACCTTCCCTCATAAAATATATAAATTATCTGAAAAGTTTTGTAGCATTTTGAGCAATCCTCGATTTAATTGATTTTTTGACCAAAACTAGTATAAACTAGTGTATAATATATTATGATTTTTTGACCGAAACTTTAATTTGGAAAAGTTCCGTAGAAACTCATTTTAAGATAATTTTGTGCAAGGACTTCCATCATAAACTTCCCTCAAAACATATAGGAAGGATCTGAAAAGTTTTATATCGTTACATACAGTCCTCGATTTAATTTGACTTTTTGAGCAAAACTATTATAAACTTGTGTATAATATATTATGATTTTTTGACCGAAACTTGCATTTGGAAAAGTTTCGTAGAATTATATTTTAAGATGATTTTTTTCATGGACTTCCATCCTAACCATCCCTCGTAACATATATGAAGGATCTGAAAAGTTTTGTATAATTTCGTACAGTCCTCGATTTAATTTGATTTATTGAGCAAAACTAGTAGTAATTTGTGTATAATATATTATGATTTTTTTTACCGAAACTTGAATTTGGAAAAGTTTCACAGAATCAAATTTTCAGATGATTTTTTGCATGGACTTCCATCATAACCTTCCCTCATAAAATATATAAAATATCTGAAAAGTTTTGTAGCATTTCGAGCACTTCTCGGTTTAATTGATTTTTTGACCGAAACTCGTATAAACTAGTGTATAATATATTATGATTTTTTGACCGAAACATGAATTTGGAAAAGTTTCGTAGAATCTAATTTTCAGATAATTTTGTGCAAGGACTTCCATCATAACCTTCCCTCGTAACATATAGGAAGGATCTGAAAAGTTTTATATCGTTTCATACAGTCCTCGATTTAATTTGACTTTTTGAGCAAAACTATAATAAACTTGTGTATAATATATTATGATTTTTTGATCGAAACATGCATTTGGAAAAGTTTCATAGAATTATATTTTAAGATGATTTTTTTCATGGACTTCCATCATAACCATCCCTCGTAACTTATATGAAGGATCAGAAAAGTTTTGGAAAAGTTTTGCAGAATCAAATTTTTAGATGATTTTTTGCATGGACTTCCATCATAACCTTCCCTCATAAAATATCTGAAAATTTTTGTAGCATTTCGAGCACACCTCGGTTTAATTGATTTTTTGACCGAAACTAGTATAAACTTGTGTATAATATATTATGATTTTTTGACCGAAATTTGCATTTGGAAAAGTTTCATAGAATCATAGTTTCAGATGAGTTTTTGCATGGACTTCCATCATAACCATCCCTCGTAACATATAGGAAGGATCTGAAAAGTTTTGTATAGTTTCGTACAGTCGTCGATTTAATTTGATTTATTGAGCAAAACTAGCATAAATTTATGTATAAAATATTATGATTTTTTTTACCGAAACTTGAATTTGGAAAAGTTTCGTAGAATTTAATTTTCAGATAATTTTGTGCAAGGACTTCCATCTTAACCTTCCCTCGTAACATATAGGAAGGATCTGAAAGGTTTTATATTTTTTCATACAGTCCTCGATTTAATTTGACTTTTTGAGCAAAACTATTATATAGTAGTGTATAATATATTTTTTCATACAGTCCTCGATTTAATATATTATGATTTTTTAACCGAAACTTGCATTTGGAAAAGTTTCGTAAAATTATATTTTAAGATGATTTTTTTCATGGACTTCCATCATAACCATCCCTCGTAACATATATGAAGGATCTGAAAAGTTTTGGAAAAGTTTCGCAGAATCAAATTTTTAGATGATTTTTTGCATGGACTTCCATCATAACCTTCCCTCATAAAATATCTGAAAAAGTTTTGTAGCATTTCGAGCACTCCTCGGTTTAATTGATTTTTTGACCGAAACTAGTATAAACTAGTGTATAATATATTATGATTTTTTGACCGAAACTTGAATTTGGAAAAGTTTCGTAGAATCAAATTTTCAGATAATTTTGTGCAAGGACTTCCATCTTAACCTTCCCTCGTAACATATAGGAAGGATCTGAAAGGTTTTATATTGTTTCATACAGTCCTCGATTTAATTTGACTTTTTGAGCAAAACTATTATAAAGTAGTGTATAATATATTATGATTTTTTGACCGAAACTTGCATTTGGAAAAGTTTTGTAGAATTTTATTTTCAGATGATTTTTTGTATGGACTACCAACATAACCTTCCCTCGTAACATATAGGAAGGATCTAAAAAGTTTATTATAGTTTCGGACTGTCCTTCATTTAATTCGATTTATTGAGCAAAACTAGTATAAACTAGTATAAACTTGTTTATTATGTTTTTTTGCATGGACTTCCATCATAACCTTCCCTCATAAAATATATAAATTATCTGAATAGTTTTATAGCATTTCGAGAAATCTTCAGTTTAATTGATTTTTTGACAGAAAATAGTATAAACAAGTGTATAATATATTATGATTTTTTGACCGAAACTTTAATTTGGAAAAGTTTCGTAGAATCTAATTTTCAGATAATTGTGTCCAAGGACTTCCATCATAACCTTCCCTCATAACATATAGGAAGGATCTGAAAAGTTTTATATCGTTTCATACAGTCCTCGATTTAATTTGACTTTTTGAGCAAAACTATAATAAACTTGTGTATAATATATTATGATTTTTTGACCGAAATTTGCATTTGGAAAAGTTTCATAGAATCATAGTTTCAGATGAGTTTTTGCATGGACTTCCATCATAACCATCCCTCGTAACATATAGGAAGGATCTGAAAAGTTTTGTATAGTTTCGTACAGTCGTCGATTTAATTTGATTTATTGAGCAAAACTAGCATAAATTTATGTATAAAATATTATGATTTTTTTTTACCGAAACTTGAATTTGGAAAAGTTTCGTAGAATTTAATTTTCAGATAATTTTGTGCAAGGACTTCCATCTTAACCTTCCCTCGTAACATATAGGAAGGATCTGAAAGGTTTTATATTTTTTCATACAGTCCTCGATTTAATTTGACTTTTTGAGCAAAACTATTATATAGTAGTGTATAATATATTATGATTTTTTGACCGAAACTTGCATTTGGAAAAGTTTTGTAGAATTTTATTTTCAGATGATTTTTTGTATGGACTACCAACATAACCTTCCCTCGTAACATATAGGAAGGATCTGAAAAGTTTATTATAGTTTCGGACTGTCCTTCATTTAATTCGATTTATTGAGCAAAACTAGTCTAAACTTGTGTATAATATATTATGATTTTTTGACCGAAACTTGCATTTGGAAAAGTTTCGTAAAATTATATTTTAAGATGATTTTTTTCATGGACTTCCATCATAACCATCCCTCGTAACATATATGAAGGATCTGAAAAGTTTTGG
This sequence comes from Lathyrus aphaca, assembly GCA_963966055.1. Classification (NCBI taxonomy): domain Eukaryota; kingdom Viridiplantae; phylum Streptophyta; class Magnoliopsida; order Fabales; family Fabaceae; genus Lathyrus; species Lathyrus aphaca. The sequence continues at coordinate 594,818,795 of OZ014520.1, read as the reverse complement.
AAAAGTTTCGCAGAATCAAATTTTTAGATGATTTTTTGCATGGACTTCCATCATAACCTTCCCTCATAAAATATCTGAAAAAGTTTTGTAGCATTTCGAGCACTCCTCGGTTTAATTGATTTTTTGACCGAAACTAGTATAAACTAGTGTATAATATATTATGATTTTTTGACCGAAACTTGAATTTAGAAAAGTTTCGTAGAATCTAATTTTCAGATAATTTTGTGCAAGGACTTGCATCATAACCTTCCCTCGTATCATATAGGAAGGATCTGAAATGTTTTATATCGTTTCATACAGTCCTCGTTTTAATTTGACTTTTTGAGCAAAACTATAATAAACTTGTGTATAATATATTATGATTTTATGAACGAAACTTGCATTTGGAAAATTTTCGTAGAATCATATTTTCAGATGAGTTTTTGCATGGACTTCCATCATAACCATCCCTCGTAACATATAGGAAGGATCTGAAAAGTTTTGTATAGTTTCGTACAGTCCTCGATTTAATTTGATTTTTTGAGCAAACTAGTACAAACTTGTGTATAATATATTATGATTTTTTGACCGAAACTTGAATTTGGAAAAGTTTCGCAGAATCAAATTTTTAGATGATTTTTTGCATGGACTTCCATCATAACCTTCCCTCATAAAATATATAAATTATCTGAAAAGTTTTATAGCATTTCGAGCAATCCTCGATTTAATTGATTTTTTGACCAAAACTAGTATAAACTAGTGTATAATATATTATGATTTTTTGACCGAAACTTTAATTTGGAAAAGTTCCGTAGAAACTCATTTTAAGATAATTTTGTGCAAGGACTTCCATCATAACCTTCCCTCATAACATATAGGAATGATTTGAAAAGTTTTATATCGTTACATACAGTCCTCGATTTAATTTGACTTTTTGAGCAAAACTATTATAAACTTGTGTATAATATATTATGATTTTTTGACCGAAACTTGCATTTGGAAAAGTTTCGTAGAATTATATTTTAAGATGATTTTTTTCATGGACTTCCATCCTAACCATCCCTCGTAACATATATGAAGGATCTGAAAAGTTTTGTATAATTTCGTACAGTCCTCGATTTAATTTGATTTATTGAGCAAAACTAGTAGTAATTTGTGTATAATATATTATGATTTTTTTTACCGAAACTTGAATTTGGAAAAGTTTCACAGAATCAAATTTTCAGATGATTTTTTGCATGGACTTCCATCATAACCTTCCCTCATAAAATATATAAAATATCTGAAAAGTTTTGTAGCATTTCGAGCACTCCTCGGTTTAATTGATTTTTTGACCGAAACTAGTATAAACTAGTGTATAATATATTATGATTTTTTGACCGAAACTTGAATTTGGAAAAGTTTCGTAGAATCTAATTTTCAGATAATTTTGTGCAAGGACTTCCATCATAAGCTTCCCTCGTAACATATAGGAAGGATCTGAAAAGTTTTATATCGTTTCATACAGTCCTCGATTTAATTTGACTTTTTGAGCAAAACTATAATAAACTTGTGTATAATATATTATGATTTTTTGACCGAAACTTGCATTTGGAAAAGTTTCGTAGAATTATATTTTAAGATGATTTTTTTCATGGACTTCCATCATAACCATCCCTCGTAACTTATATGAAGGATCTGAAAAGTTTTGGAAAAGTTTTGCAGAATCAAATTTTTAGATGATTTTTTGCATGGACTTCCATCATAACCTTCCCTCATAAAATATCTGAAAAGTTTTGTAGCATTTCGAGCACTCCTCAGTTTAATTGATTTTTTGACCGAAACTAGTATAAACTAGTGTATAATATATTATGATTTTTTGACTGAAACTTGAATTTGGAAAAGTTTCGTAGAATCAAATTTTCAGATAATTTTGTGCAAGGACTTCCATCTTAACCTTCCCTCGTAACATATAGGAAGGATCTGAAAAGTTTATTATAGTTTCGGACTGTCCTTCATTTAATTCGATTTATTGAGCAAAACTATTATAAACTTGTGTATAATATATTATGATTTTTTGACCGAAACTTGCATTTGGAAAAGTTTTGTAGAATTTTATTTTCAGATGATTTTTTGTATGGACTACCAACATAACCTTCCCTCGTAACATATAGGAAGGATCTGAAAAGTTTATTATAGTTTCGGACTGTCCTTCATTTAATTCGATTTATTGAGCAAAACTAGTATAAACTTGTGTATAATATATTATGATTTTTTGACCAAAACTTGCATTTGGAAAAGTTTCGCAGAATCAAATTTTCAGATGTTTTTTTGCATGGACTTCCATCATAACCTTCCCTCATAAAATATATAAATTATCTGAATAGTTTTATAGCATTTCGAGAACTCTTCAGTTTAATTGATTTTTTGACAGAAAATAGTATAAACAAGTGTATAATATATTATGATTTTTTAATTTGGAAAAGTTTCGTAGAATCTAATTTTCAGATAATTGTGTGCAAGGACTTCCATCATAACCTTCCCTCATAACATATAGGAAGGATCTGAAAAGTTTTATATCGTTTCATACAGTCCTCGATTTAATTTGACTTTTTGAGCAAAACTATAATAAACTTGTGTATAATATATTATGATATTTTGACCGAAATTTGCATTTGGAAAAGTTTCATAGAATCATAGTTTCAGATGAGTTTTTGCATGGACTTCCATCATAACCATCCCTCGTAACATATAGGAAGGATCTGAAAAGTTTTGTATAGTTTCGTACAGTCCTCGATTTAATTTGATTTATTGAGCAAAACTAGCATAAATTTATGTATAATATATTATGATTTTTTTTACCGAAACTTGAATTTGGAAAAGTTTCGCAGAATAAAATTTTTAGATGATTTTTTGCATGGACTTCCATCATAACCTTCCCTCATAAAATATATAAATTATCTGAAAAGTTTTGTAGCATTTCGAGCACTCCTCGGTTTAATTGATTTTTTGACCGAAACTAGTATAAACTATTGTATAATATATTATGATTTTTTGACCAAAACTTGAATTTCGAAAAGTTTCGAAGAATCTAATTTTAAGATAATTGTGTGCATTGACTTCCATCATAACCTTCCCTCGTAACATATAGGAAGGATCTGAAAAGTTTTATATTGTTTCATAGAGTGCTCGATTTTATTTGAATTTTTGAGCAAAACTATTATAAACTTGTGTACACTATATTATGATTTTTTGATCGAAACTTGCATTTGGAAAGGTTTCGTAGAATCAAATTTTCAGATGATTTTTTGCATGGACTTCCATCATAACCATCCTTCGTAACATATAGGAAGGATCTGAAAAGTTTTGTATAGTTTCGTACAGTCCTCGATTTAATTTGATTTATTGAGCAAAACTAGTATAAATTTGTGTATAATATATATTATGATTTTTTTACCGAAACTTGAATTTGGAAAAGTTTTGCAGAATCAAATTTTCAGATGATTTTTTGCATGGACTTCCATCATAACCTTCCCTCATAAAATATATAAATTATATGAAAAGTTTTGTAGCATTTCGAGCACTCCTCGATTTAATTGATTTTTTGACCAAAACTAGTATAAACTAGTGTATAATATATTATGATTTTTTGACCGAAACTTTAATTTGGAAAAGTTCTGTAGAATCTAATTTTAAGATAATTTTGTGCAAGGACTTCCATCATAACCTTCCCTCGTAACATATAGGAAGGATCTGAAAAGTTTTATATCGTTACATACAGTCCTCGATTTAATTTGACTTTTTGAGCAAAACTATTATAAACTTGTGTATAATATATTATGATATTTTGACCGAAACTTCAATTTGGAAAAGTTTCGTAGAATCTAATTTTCAGATAATTTTGTGCAAGGACTTCCATCATAACCTTCCCTCGTAACATATAGGAAGGATTTGAAAAGTTTTATATCGTTACATACAGTCCTCGATTTAATTTGACTTTTTGAGCAAAACTATTATAAACTTGTGTATAATCTATTATGATTTTTTGACCGAAACTTGCATTTGGAAAAGTTTCGTAGAATTATATTTTAAGATGATTTTTTTCATGGACTTCCATCATAACCATACCTCGTAACATATATGAAGCATCTGAAAAGTTTTGTATAATTTTGTACAGTCCTTGATTTAAATTGATTTATTGAGCTAAACTAGTAGTAATTTGTGTATAATATATTATGATTTTTTTTACCGAAACTTGAATTTGGAAAATTTTCACAGAATCAAATTTTCAGATGATTTTTTTCATGGACTTCCATCATAACCTTCCCTCATAAAATATATAAAATATCTGAAAAGTTTTGTAGCATTTCGAACACTCCTCGGTTTAATTGATTTTTTGACCGAAACTAGTATAAACTAGTGTATAATATATTATGATTTTTTGACCGAAACTTGAATTTGGAAAAGTTTCGTAGAGTCTAATTTTCAGATAATTTTGTGCAAGGACTTCCATCATAACCTTCCCTCGTAACATATAGGAAGGATCTGAAAAGTTTTATATCGTTTCATATAGTCCTCGATTTAATTTGACTTTTTGAGCAAAACTATAATAAACTTGTGTATAATATATTATGATTTTTTGACCGAAACTTGCATTTGGAAAAGTTTCGTAAAATAATATTTTAAGATGATTTTTTTCATGGACTTCCATCATAACCATCCCTCGTAACATATATGAAGGATCTGAAAAGTTTTGGAAAAGTTTCGCAGAATCAAATTTTTAGATGATTTTTTGCATGGACTTCCATCATAACCTTCCCTCATAAAATATCTGAAAAGTTTTGTAGCATTTCGAGCACTCCTCGGTTTAATTGATTTTTTGACCGAAACTAGTATAAACTAGTGTATAATACATTATGATTTTTTGACCGAAACTTGAATTTGGAAAAGTTTCGTAGAATCAAATTTTCAGATAATTGTGTGCATGGACTTCCATCATAACCTTCCCTCGTAACATATAGGAAGGATCTGAAAGGTTATATATTGTTTCATACAGTCCTCGATTTAATTTGACTTTTTGAGCAATACTATTATAAAGTAGTGTATAATATATTATGATTTTTTGACCGAAACTTGCATTTGGAAAAGTTTTGTAGAATTTTTTTTTCAGATGATTTTTTGTATGGACTTCCAACATAACCTTCCCTCGTAACATATAGGAAGGATCTGAAAAGTTTATTATAGTTTCGGACTGTCCTTCATTTAATTCGATTTATTGAGCAAAACTAGTATAAACTTGTGTATAATATATTATGATTTTTTGACCAAAACTTGCCTTTGGAAAAGTTTCGCAGAATCAAATTTTCAGATGTTTTTTTGCATGGACTTCCATCATAACCTTCCCTCATAAAATATATAAATTATCTGAATAGTTTTATAGCATTTCGAGAACTCTTCAGTTTAATTGATTTTTTGATAGAAAATAGTATAAACAAGTGTATAATATATTATGATTTTTTTACCGAAACTTGAATTTGGAAAAGTTTCGTAGAATCTAATTTTCAGATAATTTTGTGCAAGGACTTCCATCATAACCTTCCCTCATAACATATAGGAAGGATCTGAAAAGTTTTATATCGTTTCATACAGTCCTCGATTTAATTTGACTTTTTGAGCAAAACTATAATAAACTTGTGTATAATATATTATGATATTTTGACCGAAATTTGCATTTGGAAAAGTTTCATAGAATCATAGTTTCAGATGAGTTTTTGCATGGACTTCCATCATAACCATCCCTCGTAACATATAGGAAGGATCTAAAAAGTTTTGTATAGTTTCGTACAGTCCTCGATTTAATTTGATTTATTGAGCCAAACTAGCATAAATTTATGTATAATATATTATGATTTTTTTTACCGAAACTTGAATTTGGAAAAGTTTCGCAGAATAAAATTTTTAGATGATTTTTTGCATGGACTTCCATCATAACCTTCCCTCATAAAATATATAAATTATCTGAAAAGTTTTGTAGCATTTCGAGCACTCCTCGGTTTAATTGATTTTTTGACCGAAACTAGTATAAACTATTGTATAATATATTATGATTTTTTGACCAAAACTTGAATTTCGAAAAGTTTCGAAGAATCTAATTTTAAGATAATTGTGTGCATTGACTTCCATCATAACCTTCCCTCGTAACATATAGGAAGGATCTGAAAAGTTTTATATTGTTTCATAGAGTGCTCGATTTTATTTGAATTTTTGAGCAAAACTATTATAAACTTGTGTACACTATATTATGATTTTTTGATCGAAACTTGCATTTGGAAATGTTTCGTAGAATCAAATTTTCAGATGATTTTTTGCATGGACTTCCATCATAACCATCCTTCGTAACATATAGGAAGGATCTGAAAAGTTTTGTATTGTTTCGTACAGTCCTCGATTTAATTTGATTTTTTGAGCAAAACTAGTATAAACTTGTGTATAATATATTATGATTTTTTTACCGAAACTTGAATTTGGAAAAGTTTCGCAGAATCAAATTTTCAGATGATTTTTTGCATGGACTTCCATCATAACCTTCCCTCATAAAATATATAAAATATCTGAAAAGTTTTGTAGCATTTCGAGCACTCCTTGGTTTAATTGATTTTTTGACCGAAACTAGTATAAACTAGTGTATAATATATTATGATTTTTTGACTGAAACTTGAATTTGGAAAAGTTTCGTAGAATCTAATTTTCAGATAATTTTGTGCAAGGACTTCCATCATAACCTTCCCTCGTAACATATAGGAAGGATCTGAAAAGTTTTATATCGTTTCATACAGTCCTCGATTTAATTTGACTTTATGAGCAAAACTATAATTAACATGTGTATAATATATTATGATTTTTTGACCGAAACTTGCATTTGGAAAATTTTCGTAGAATCATATTTTCAGATGAGTTTTTGCATGGACTTCCATCATAACCATCCCTCGTAACATATAGGAAGGATCTGAAAAGTTTTGTATAGTTTCGTACAGTCCTCGATTTAATTTGATTTATTGAGCAAAACTAGTATAAATTTGTGTATAATATATATTATGATTTTTTTACCGAAACTTGAATTTGGAAAAGTTTTGCAGAATCAAATTTTCAGATGATTTTTTGCATGGACTTCCATCATAACCTTCCCTCATAAAATATATAAATTATATGAAAAGTTTTGTAGCATTTCGAGCACTCCTCGATTTAATTGATTTTTTGACCAAAACTAGTATAAACTAGTGTATAATATATTATGATTTTTTGACCGAAACTTTAATTTGGAAAAGTTCTGTAGAATCTAATTTTAAGATAATTTTGTGCAAGGACTTCCATCATAACCTTCCCTCGTAACATATAGGAAGGATCTGAAAAGTTTTATATCGTTACATACAGTCCTCGATTTAATTTGACTTTTTGAGCAAAACTATTATAAACTTGTGTATAATATATTATGATATTTTGACCAAAACTTCAATTTGGAAAAGTTTCGTAGAATCTAATTTTCAGATAATTTTGTGCAAGGACTTCCATCATAACCTTCCCTCGTAACATATAGGAAGGATTTGAAAAGTTTTATATCGTTACATACAGTCCTCGATTTAATTTGACTTTTTGAGCAAAACTATTATAAACTTGTGTATAATCTATTATGATTTTTTGACCGAAACTTGCATTTGGAAAAGTTTCGTAGAATTATATTTTAAGATGATTTTTTTCATGGACTTCCATCATAACCATACCTCGTAACATATATGAAGCATCTGAAAAGTTTTGTATAATTTTGTACAGTCCTCGATTTAAATTGATTTATTGAGCTAAACTAGTAGTAATTTGTGTATAATATATTATGATTTTTTTTACCGAAACTTGAATTTGGAAAAGTTTCACAGAATCAAATTTTCAGATGATTTTTTTCATGGACTTCCATCATAACCTTCCCTCATAAAATATATAAAATATCTGAAAAGTTTTGTAGCATTTCGAACACTCCTCGGTTTAATTGATTTTTTGACCGAAACTAGTATAAACTAGTGTATAATATATTATGATTTTTTGACCGAAACTTGAATTTGGAAAAGTTTCGTAGAGTCTAATTTTCAGATAATTTTGTGCAAGGACTTCCATCATAACCTTCCCTCGTAACATATAGGAAGGATCTGAAAAGTTTTATATCGTTTCATATAGTCCTCGATTTAATTTGACTTTTTGAGCAAAACTATAATAAACTTGTGTATAATATATTATGATTTTTTGACCGAAACTTGCATTTGGAAAAGTTTCGTAAAATAATATTTTAAGATGATTTTTTTCATGGACTTCCATCATAACCATCCCTCGTAACATATATGAAGGATCTGAAAAGTTTTGGAAAAGTTTCGCAGAATCAAATTTTTAGATGATTTTTTGCATGGACTTCCATCATAACCTTCCCTCATAAAATATCTGAAAAGTTTTGTAGCATTTCGAGCACTCCTCGGTTTAATTGATTTTTTGACCGAAACTAGTATAAACTAGTGTATAATACATTATGATTTTTTGACCGAAACTTGAATTTGGAAAAGTTTCGTAGAATCAAATTTTCAGATAATTTTGTGCATGGACTTCCATCATAACCTTCCCTCGTAACATATAGGAAGGATCTGAAAGGTTATATATTGTTTCATACAGTCCTCGATTTAATTTGACTTTTTGAGCAATACTATTATAAAGTAGTGTATAATATATTATGATTTTTTGACCGAAACTTGCATTTGGAAAAGTTTTGTAGAATTTTTTTTTCAGATGATTTTTTGTATGGACTTCCAACATAACCTTCCCTCGTAACATATAGGAAGGATCTGAAAAGTTTATTATAGTTTCGGACTGTCCTTCATTTAATTCGATTTATTGAGCAAAACTAGTATAAACTTGTGTATAATATATTATGATTTTTTGACCAAAACTTGCCTTTGGAAAAGTTTCGCAGAATCAAATTTTCAGATGTTTTTTTGCATGGACTTCCATCATAACCTTCCCTCATAAAATATATAAATTATCTGAATAGTTTTATAGCATTTCGAGAACTCTTCAGTTTAATTGATTTTTTGATAGAAAATAGTATAAACAAGTGTATAATATATTATGATTTTTTTACCGAAACTTGAATTTGGAAAAGTTTCGTAGAATCTAATTTTCAGATAATTTTGTGCAAGGACTTCCATCATAACCTTCCCTCATAACATATAGGAAGGATCTGAAAAGTTTTATATCGTTTCATACAGTCCTCGATTTAATTTGACTTTTTGAGCAAAACTATAATAAACTTGTGTATAATATATTATGATTTTTTGACCGAAATTTGCATTTGGAAAAGTTTCGTAGAATCATATTTTCAGATGATTTTTTGCATGGACTTCCATCATAACCATCCTTCGTAACATATAGGAAGGATCTGAAAAGTTTTGTTTTGTTTCGTACAGTCCTCGATTTAATTTGATTTTTTGAGCAAAACTAGTATAAACTTGTGTATAATATATTATGATTTTTTGACCGAAACTTGCAATTGGAAAAGTTTCGTAGAATCAAATTTTCAGATGATTTTTTGCATGGACTTCCATCATAACCTTCCTTCATAAAATATATAAACTATCTGAAAAGTTTTGTAGCATTTCGAGCACTCCTCTGTTTAATTGATTTTTTGAACGAAACTAGTATAAACTAGTGTATAATATATTATGATTTTTTGACCGAAACTTTAATTTATAAAAGTTCCGTAGAATCTAATTTTAAGATAATTTTGTGCATGGACTTCCATCATAACCTTCCCTAGTAACATATAGGAAGGATCTGAAATGTTTTATATCGTTTCATAGAGGGCTCGATTTAATTTGACTTTTTGAGTAAAACTATTATAAACTTGTGTGTAATATATTATGATTTTTTGACCGAAACTTGCATTTGGAAAAGTTTCGTAGAATCAACTTTTCAGATGATTTTTTGCATGGACTTCAATCATAACCATACCTCGTAACATATAGGAAGGATCTGAAAAGTTTTGTATCGTTTTATACAGTCCTCGATTTAATTTGATTTTTGAGCAAAACTAGTATAAACTAGTGTATAATATACTATGATATTTTGACAGAAACTTGCATTTGGAAAAGTTTCGCAAAATCAAATTTTAAGATGATTTTTTGCATGGACTTCCATCATAACCTTCCCTCATAAAATATATAAAATATCTGAAACGTTTTGTAGCATTTCGAGAACTCCTCGATTTAATTGATTTTTTGACTGAAACTAGTATAAACTAGTGTATAATATATTCTGATTTTTTGACCGAAACTTGAATTTGGAAAAGTTTCGTAGAATCTAATTTTCAAATAATTTTGTGCAAGGACTTCCATAATAACCTTCCCTCGTAACATATAGGAAGGATCTGAAAAGTTTTATATCGTTTCATACAGTCCTCGATTTAATTTGACTTTTTGAGCAAAACTATTATAAACTTGTGTATAATATATTATGATTTTTTCACCGAAACATGCATTTGGAAAATTTTCGTAGAATCATATTTTAAGATGATTTTTTTCATGGACTTCCATCATAACCATCCCTCGTAACATATATGAAGGATCTGAAATGTTTTGTATAGTTTCGTCCAATCCTCGATTTAATTTGATTTATTGAGCAAAACTAGTATTAATATGTGTATAATATATTATGATTTTTTTACCGAAACATGAATTTGGAAAAGTTTCGCAGAATCAAATTTTTAGATGATTTTTTGCATGGACTTCCATCATAACCTTCCCGCATAAAATATATAAAACATCTGAAACGTTTTGTAGCATTTCGAGCACTCCTCGGTTTAATTGATTTTTTGACCGAAACTAGTATAAACTAGTGTATAATATATTCTGATTTTTTGACCGAAACTTGAATTTTGAAAAGTTTCGAAGAATCTAATTTTCAGATAATTTTGTGCAAGGTCATCCATCATAACATTCCCTCGTAACATATAGGAAGGATCTGAAAAGTTTTATATCGTGTCATACAGTCCTTGATTTATTTTGAATTTTTGAGCAAAACTATTATAAACTTGTCTACAATATATTATGATTTTTTGACCGAAACTTGAATTTGGAAAAGTTTCGTAGAATCAAATTTTCAGATGATTTTTTGCATGGACTTCCATCATAACCATCCCTCGTAACATGTAGGAAGGATCTGAAAAGTTTTGTATCGCTTCGTACAGTCCTCGATTTAATTTGATTTTTTTAGCAAAACTAGTATAAACATGTGTATAATATATTATGATTTTTTGACCGAAATTTGCATTTGGAAAGGTTTCGCAGAATCAAATTTTCAGATGATTTTTTGCATGGACTTCCATCATAACCTTCCTTCATAAAATATATAAACTATCTGAAAACTTTTGTAGCATTTCGAGCACTCCTCTGTTTAATTGATTTTTTGAACGAAACTAGTATAAACTAGTGTATAATATATTATGATTTTTTGACCGAAACTTTAATTTATAAAAGTTCCGTAGAATCTAATTTTAAGATAATTTTGTGCATGGACTTCCATCATAACCTTCCCTAGTAACATATAGGAAGGATCTAAAATGTTTTATATTGTTTCGTAGAGTGCTCGATTCAATTTGACTTTTTGAGCAAAACTATTATAAACTTGTGTATAATATATTATGATTTTTTGACCGAAAGTTGCATTTGGAAACGTTTCGTAGAATCAAATTTTCAGATGATTTTTGCATGGACTTCCATCATAACCATCCCTCGTAACATATAGGAACTATCTGAAAAGTTTTGTATCATTTCTTACAGTCCTCGATTTAATTTGATTTTTTGAGCAAACTAGTAAAAACTTGTGTCTAATATAATATTATTTTTTGACCGAAACTTGCATTTGGAAAAGTTTCGCAGAATCAAATTTTCAGATGATTTTTTGCATGGACTTCCATCATAACCTTCCCTCATAAAATATATAAATTATCTGAAAATTTTTGTAGCATTTCGAGCACTCCTCGGTTTAATTTATTTTTTGACCGAAACTAATATAAATTAGTGTATAATATATTATGATTTTTTGACCTAAACTTGAATTTGGAAAAGTTTCTTAGAATCTAATTTTAAGATAATTTTGTGCAAGGACTTCCATCAAAACCTTTCCTCGTAACATATAGGAAGGATCTGAAATGTTTTATATCGTTTCATACAGCCCTGGATTTAATTTGACTTTTTGAGCAAAACTATTATAAATTTGTGTATAATATATTATGATTTTTTGACCGAAACTTGCATTTGGAAAAGTTTCTTAGAATCATATTTTCAGATGATTTTGTGCATGGACTTCCATCATAACCATCCCTCGTAACATATAGGAAGGGTCTGAAAAGTTTTGTATAGTTTCGTACTGTCCTCGATTTAATTTGATTTATTGAGCAAAACTAGTATAAACTTGTGTATAATATATTATGATTTTTTACCCTAACTTGCATTTGGAAAAGTTTCGCAGAATCAAATTTTCAGATGATTTTTTGCATGGACTTCCATCATAACCTTCCCTCATAAAATATATAAAATATCTGAAACGTTTTGTAGCATTTCGAGCACTCCTTGGTTTAATTGATATTTAGTCCGAAACTAGTATAAACTAGTGTATAATATATTATGATTTTCTTACCGAAACTTGAATTTTGAAAAGTTTCGTAGAATCTAATTTTCAGATAATTTTGTTCAAGGACTTCCATCATAACCTTCCCTTGTAACATATAGGAAGGATCTAAAAAGTTTTATATCGTTTCATACAGTCCTCAATTTAATTTGACTTTTTGAGAATAACTAGTATAAACTTGTGTATAATATATTATGTTTTTTTGACCAAAACTTGCATTTTGAAAATTTCGTAGAATCATATTTTAAGATTATTTTTTGCATGGATTTCCATCATAACCATCCCTCGTAACATATAGGAAGGATCTGAAAATTTTTGTATAGTTTCGTATAGTCCTCGATTTAATTTGACTTTTTGAGCAATACTATTATAAAGTAGTGTATAATATATTATGATTTTTTGACCGAAACTTGCATTTGGAAAAGTTTTGTAGAATTTTTTTTTCAGATGATTTTTTGTATGGACTTCCAACATAACCTTCCCTCGTAACATATAGGAAGGATCTGAAAAGTTTATTATAGTTTCAGACTGTCCTTCATTTAATTCGATTTATTGAGCAAAACTAGTATAAACTTGTGTATAATATATTATGATTTTTTGACCAAAACTTGCCTTTGGAAAAGTTTCGCAGAATCAAATTTTCAGATGTTTTTTTGCATGGACTTCCATCATAACCTTCCCTCATAAAATATATAAATTATCTGAATAGTTTTATAGCATTTCGAGAACTCTTCAGTTTAATTGATTTTTTGATAGAAAATAGTATAAACAAGTGTATAATATATTATGATTTTTTTACCGAAACTTGAATTTGGAAAAGTTTCGTAGAATCTAATTTTCAGATAATTTTGTGCAAGGACTTCCATCATAACCTTCCCTCATAACATATAGGAAGGATCTGAAAAGTTTTATATCGTTTCATACAGTCCTCGATTTAATTTGACTTTTTGAGCAAAACTATAATAAACTTGTGTATAATATATTATAATTTTTTGACCGAAATTTGCATTTGGAAAAGTTTCGTAGAATCATATTTTCAGATGATTTTTTGCATGGACTTCCATCATAACCATCCTTCGTAACATATAGGAAGGATCTGAAAAGTTTTGTTTTGTTTCGTACAGTCCTCGATTTAATTTGATTTTTTGAGCAAAACTAGTATAAACTTGTGTATAATATATTATGATTTTTTGACCGAAACTTGCAATTGGAAAAGTTTCGTAGAATCAAATTTTCAGATGATTTTTTGCATGGACTTCCATCATAACCTTCCTTCATAAAATATATAAACTATCTGAAAAGTTTTGTAGCATTTCGAGCACTCCTCTGTTTAATTGATTTTTTGAACGAAACTAGTATAAACTAGTGTATAATATATTATGATTTTTTTCCCGAAACTTTAATTTATAAAAGTTCCGTAGAATCTAATTTTAAGATAATTTTGTGCATGGACTTCCATCATAACCTTCCCTAGTAACATATAGGAAGGATCTGAAATGTTTTATATCGTTTCATAGAGGGCTCGATTTAATTTGACTTTTTGAGTAAAACTATTATAAACTTGTGTGTAATATATTATGATTTTTTGACCGAAACTTGCATTTGGAAAAGTTTCATAGAATCAACTTTTCAGATGATTTTTTGCATGGACTTCAATCATAACCATACCTCGTAACATATAGGAAGGATCTGAAAAGTTTTGTATCGTTTTATACAGTCCTCGATTTAATTTGATTTTTGAGCAAAACTAGTATAAACTAGTGTATAATATACTATGATATTTTGACAGAAACTTGCATTTGGAAAAGTTTCGCAAAATCAAATTTTAAGATGATTTTTTGCATGGACTTCCATCATAACCTTCCCTCATAAAATATATAAAATATCTGAAACGTTTTGTAGCATTTCGAGAACTCCTCGATTTAATTGATTTTTTGACTGAAACTAGTATAAACTAGTGTATAATATATTCTGATTTTTTGACCGAAACTTGAATTTGGAAAAGTTTCGTAGAATCTAATTTTCAAATAATTTTGTGCAAGGACTTCCATAATAACCTTCCCTCATAACATATAGGAAGGATCTGAAAAGTTTTATATCGTTTCATACAGTCCTCGATTTAATTTGACTTTTTGAGCAAAACTATTATAAACATGTGTATAATATATTATGATTTTTTCACCGAAACATGCATTTGGAAAATTTTCGTAGAATCATATTTTAAGATGATTTTTTTCATGGACTTCCATCATAACCATCCCTCGTAACATATATGAAGGATCTGAAATGTTTTGTATAGTTTCGTCCAATCCTCGATTTAATTTGATTTATTGAGCAAAACTAGTATTAATATGTGTATAATATATTATGATTTTTTTACCGAAACATGAATTTGGAAAAGTTTCGCAGAATCAAATTTTTAGATGATTTTTTGCATGGACTTCCATCATAACCTTCCCGCATAAAATATATAAAACATCTGAAACGTTTTGTAGCATTTCGAGCACTCCTCGGTTTAATTGATTTTTTGACCGAAACTAGTATAAACTAGTGTATAATATATTCTGATTTTTTGACCGAAACTTGAATTTTGAAAAGTTTCGAAGAATCTAATTTTCAGATAATTTTGTGCAAGGTCATCCATCATAACATTCCCTCGTAACATATAGGAAGGATCTGAAAAGTTTTATATCGTGTCATACAGTCCTTGATTTATTTTGAATTTTTGAGCAAAACTATTATAAACTTGTCTACAATATATTATGATTTTTTGACCGAAACTTGAATTTGGAAAAGTTTCGTAGAATCAAATTTTCAGATGATTTTTTGCATGGACTTCCATCATAACCATCCCTCGTAACATGTAGGAAGGATCTGAAAAGTTTTGTATCGCTTCGTACAGTCCTCGATTTAATTTGATTTTTTTAGCAAAACTAGTATAAACTTGTGTATAATATATTATGATTTTTTGACCGAAATTTGCATTTGGAAAGGTTTCGCAGAATCAAATTTTCAGATGATTTTTTGCATGGACTTCCATCATAACCTTCCTTCATAAAATATATAAACTATCTGAAAACTTTTGTAGCATTTCGAGCACTCCTCTGTTTAATTGATTTTTTGAACGAAACTAGTATAAACTAGTGTATAATATATTATGATTTTTTGACCGAAACTTTAATTTATAAAAGTTCCGTAGAATCTAATTTTAAGATAATTTTGTGCATGGACTTCCATCATAACCTTCCCTAGTAACATATAGGAAGGATCTAAAATGTTTTATATTGTTTCGTAGAGTGCTCGATTCAATTTGACTTTTTGAGCAAAACTATTATAAACTTGTGTATAATATATTATGATTTTTTGACCGAAAGTTGCATTTGGAAACGTTTCGTAGAATCAAATTTTCAGATGATTTTTGCATGGACTTCCATCATAACCATCCCTCGTAACATATAGGAACTATCTGAAAAGTTTTGTATCATTTCTTACAGTCCTCGATTTAATTTGATTTTTTGAGCAAACTAGTAAAAACTTGTGTCTAATATAATATTATTTTTTGACCGAAACTTGCATTTGGAAAAGTTTCGCAGAATCAAATTTTCAGATGATTTTTTGCATGGACTTCCATCATAACCTTCCCTCATAAAATATATAAATTATCTGAAAATTTTTGTAGCATTTCGAGCACTCCTCGGTTTAATTTATTTTTTGACCGAAACTAATATAAATTAGTGTATAATATATTATGATTTTTTGACCTAAACTTGAATTTGGAAAAGTTTCTTAGAATCTAATTTTAAGATAATTTTGTGCAAGGACTTCCATCAAAACCTTTCCTCGTAACATATAGGAAGGATCTGAAATGTTTTATATCGTTTCATACAGCCCTCGATTTAATTTGACTTTTTGAGCAAAACTATTATAAATTTGTGTATAATATATTATGATTTTTTGACCAAAACTTGCATTTGGAAAAGTTTCTTAGAATCATATTTTCAGATGATTTTGTGCATGGACTTCCATCATAACCATCCCTCGTAACATATAGGAAGGGTCTGAAAAGTTTTGTATAGTTTCGTACTGTCCTCGATTTAATTTGATTTATTGAGCAAAACTAGTATAAACTTTTGTATAATATATTATGATTTTTTACCCTAACTTGCATTTGGAAAAGTTTCGCAGAATCAAATTTTCAGATGATTTTTTGCATGGACTTCCATCATAACCTTCCCTCATAAAATATATAAAATATCTGAAACGTTTTGTAGCATTTCGAGCACTCCTTGGTTTAATTGATATTTAGTCCGAAACTAGTATAAACTAGTGTATAATATATTATGATTTTCTTACCGAAACTTGAATTTTGAAAAGTTTCGTAGAATCTAATTTTCAGATAATTTTGTTCAAGGACTTCCATCATAACCTTCCCTTGTAACATATAGGAAGGATCTAAAAAGTTTTATATCGTTTCATACAGTCCTCAATTTAATTTGACTTTTTGAGAATAACTAGTATAAACTTGTGTATAATATATTATGTTTTTTTGACCAAAACTTGCATTTTGAAAATTTCGTAGAATCATATTTTAAGATTATTTTTTGCATGGATTTCCATCATAACCATCCCTTGTAACATATAGGAAGGATCTGAAAATTTTTGTATAGTTTCGTATAGTCCGATATTTAATTTGATTTATTTAGCAAAACTAGTATAAATTTGTGTATAATATATTATGATTTTTTTTACCGAAACTTGAATTTGAAAATTTTCGCAGAATCAAACTTTCAGACGATTTTTTGCATGGACTTCCATCATAACCTTCCCTTATAAAATATATAAATTATCTGAAAAGTTTTGGAGCATTTCAAGCACTCCTCGATTTAATTGATTTTTTGACCAAAACTAGTATATACTAATGTATAATATATTATGAGTTTTTGACCGAAACTTTAATTTGGAAAAGTTTTGTAGAATCTAATTTTAAGATAATTTTGTGCATGGACTTCTATCATAACCTTCCCTCATAACATATAGGAAGGATCTGAAAAGTTTTATATCGTTTTGTAGAGTGCTCGATTCAATTTGACTTTTTGAGCAAAACTATTATAAACTTGTGTATAATATATTATGATTTTTTGACCGAAACTTGCATTTGGAAAAGTTTAGTAGAATCAAATTTTAAGATGATTTTTTGCATGGACTTCCATCTTAACCATCCCTCGTAACATATAGGAAGGATCTGAAAAATTTTATATCGTTTCGTACAATACTCGATTTAATTTGATTTTTTGAGAAAACTAGTATAAACTTGTGTATAATATATTATGATTTTTTGGCCGAAACTTGCATTTGGAAAAGTTTTGCAGAATCTAATTTTCAGATGATTTATTGCATGGACTTCCATCATAACCTTCCCTCCTAAAATATATAAAATATCTGAAACATTTTGTAGCATTTCGAGCACTGCACGATTTAATTGATTTTTTGACCGAAACTAGTATAAACTAGTGTATAATATATTATGATTTTTTGACCGAAACATTAATTTGTAAAAGTTTCGTAGAATCTATTTTTAAGATAATTTTGTGCATGGACTTCCATCATAACCTTCCCTCGTAACACATAGGAAGGATCTGAAAAGTTTTATATCGTTTCATAGATGCTCGATTTAAGTTGACTTTTTGAGCAAAACTATTATAAACTTGTGTATAATATATTATGATTTTTTGACCGAAACTAGCATTAGAAAAAGTTTCGTAGAATCAAATTTTCAGATGATTATTTGCATGGACTTCCATCATAACCATCCCTCGTAACATATAGGAAGGATCTGAAAAGTTTTGTATCATTTCGTACAGTCCTCGATTTAATTTGATTTTTTGAGAAAACTAGTATAAACTTGTGTATATTATATTATGATTTTTTGACCGAAACTTGCATTTGGAAAAGTTTCGCAGAATCAAATTTTCAGATGATTTTTTGCATGGACTTCCATCATAACCTTCTTTCATAAAATATATAAATTATCTAAAAAGTTTTGTAGCATTTCGAGCACAGCACGGTTTAATTGATTTTTTGACCGAAACTAGTATAAACTAGTGTATAATATATTATGATTTTTTGACCGAAACTTGAATTTGTAAAAGTTTCGTAGAATCTAGTTTTCAGATAATTTTGTGCAAGGACTTCCATCATAACCTTCCCTCGTAACATATAGGAAGTATCTGAAAAGTTTTATATCGTTTCATACATTCCTCATTTTAATTTGACTTTTTAAGCAAAACAAGTATGAACTTGTGTAAAATATATTATGATTTTTTAACCGAAACTTGCATTTGGAAAATTTCGTAGAATCATATATTCAGATTATTTTTTGCATGGACTTCCATCATAACCATCCCTCGTAACATATAGGATCTATCTGAAAAGTTTTGTATCGTTTCGTACAGTCCTCGATTTAATTTGATTTTTTTAGCAAACTAGTATAAACTTGTGTATAATATATTATGATTTTTTGACCGAAACTTGCATTTGGAAAAGTTTCGCAGAATCAAATTTTCAGATGATTTTTTTGCATGGACTTCCATCATAATCTTCCCTCATAAAATATATATATTATCTGAAAAGTTTTGTAGCATTTCGAGCACTCCTCGGTTTAATTTATTTTTTGACCGAAACTAGTATAAACTAGTGTATAATATATTATTATTTTTTGACCAAAAACTTGAATTTGGAAAAGTTTCTTAGAGTCTAATTTTAAGATAATTTTGTGCAAGGACTTCCATCAAAACCTTTCCTCGTAACATATAGGAAGGATCTGAAAAGTTTTATATCGTTTCATACAGCCCTCGATTTAATTTGACTTTTTGAGCAAAACTATTATAAACTTGTGTATAATATATTATGATTTTTTGATCGAAACTTGCATTTGGAAAATTTTCGTAGAATCATATTTTCAGATGATTTTTTGCATGGACTTCCATCATA
Source organism: Lathyrus aphaca (assembly GCA_963966055.1). Lineage (NCBI taxonomy): Eukaryota > Viridiplantae > Streptophyta > Magnoliopsida > Fabales > Fabaceae > Lathyrus > Lathyrus aphaca. Next base: position 594,799,130 of record OZ014520.1, on the reverse strand, counting down.
ACCATCCCTCGTAACATATAGGAAGGATCTGAAAAGTTTTGTATAGTTTCGTACTGTCCTCGATTTAATTTGATTTATTGAGAAAAACTAGTATAAACTTGTGTATAATATATTATGAATTTTTTACCCTAACTTGCATTTGGAAAAGTTTCGCAGAATCAAATAATCATATGATTTTTTTCATAGACTTCCATCATAACCTTCCCTCATAAAATATATAAATTATCTGAAAAGTTTTGTAGCATTACGAGCACTCCTCGGTTTAATTGATTTTTTTACCGAAACTAGTATAAACTAGTGTATAATATATTATGATTTTTTGACTGAAACTTTAATTTGGAAAAGTTTTGTAGAATCTAATTTTAAGATAATTTTGTGCATGGACTTCTATCATAACCTTCCCTCATAACCTATAGGAAGGATCTGAAAATTTTTATATTGTTTTGTAGAGTGCTCGATTCAATTTGACTTTTTGAGCAAAACTATTATAAACTTGTGTATAATATATTATGATTTTTTGACCGAAACTTGCATTTGGAAAAGTTTCGTAGAATCAAATTTTCAGATGATTATTTGCATGGACTTCCATCATAACCATCCCTCGTAACATATAGGAAGGATTTGTAAAGTTTTCTATCGTTTCGTACAGTCCTCGATTTAATTTGATTTTTTTAGAAAACTAGTATAAACTTGTGTATAATATATTAGGATTTTTTGACCGAAACTTGCATTTGGAAAAGTTTCGCAGAATAGAATTTTCATATGATTTTTTGCATGGACTTCCATCATAACCTTCTTTCATAAAATATATAAATTATCTGAAAAGTTTTGTAGCATTTCGAGCACTCCACGGTTTAATTGATTTTTTGACCGAAACTATTATAAACTTGTGTATAATATATTATGATTTTTTTACTGAAACTTGCATTTGGAAAACTTTAGTAGAATCAAATTTTCAGATGATTTTTTGCATGGACTTCTATCTTAACCATCCCTCGTAACATATAGGAAGGATCTAAAAATTTTTGTATCGTTTCGTACAATCCTCGATTTAATTTGACTTTTTGAGCAAACTAGTATAAACTTGTGTATAAAATATTATGATTTTTTGACCGAAACTTGCATTTGGAAAAGTTTAGTAGAATCAAATTTTAAGATGATTTTTTGCATGGACTTCCATCTTAACCATCCCTCGTAACATATAGGAAGGATCTGAAAAATTTTATATCGTTTCGTACAATACTCGATTTAATTTGATTTTTTGAGAAAACTAGTATAAACTTGTGTATAATATATTATGATTTTTTGGCCGAAACTTGCATTTGGAAAAGTTTTGCAGAATCTAATTTTCAGATGATTTATTGCATGGACTTCCATCATAACCTTCCCTCCTAAAATATATAAAATATCTGAAACATTTTGTAGCATTTCGAGCACTCCACGATTTAATTGATTTTTTGACCGAAACTAGTATAAACTAGTGTATAATATATTATGATTTTTTGACCGAAACATTAATTTGTAAAAGTTTCGTAGAATCTATTTTTAAGATAATTTTGTGCATGGACTTCCATCATAACCTTCCCTCGTAACACATAGGAAGGATCTGAAAAGTTTTATATCGTTTCATAGATGCTCGATTTAAGTTGACTTTTTGAGCAAAACTATTATAAACTTGTGTATAATATATTATGATTTTTTGACCGAAACTAGCATTAGAAAAAGTTTCGTAGAATCAAATTTTCAGATGATTATTTGCATGGACTTCCATCATAACCATCCATCGTAACATATAGGAAGGATCTGAAAAGTTTTGTATCATTTCGTACAGTCCTCGATTTAATTTGATTTTTTGAGAAAACTAGTATAAACTTGTGTATATTATATTATGATTTTTTGACCGAAACTTGCATTTGGAAAAGTTTCGCAGAATCAAATTTTCAGATGATTTTTTGCATGGACTTCCATCATAACCTTCTTTCATAAAATATATAAATTATCTAAAAAGTTTTGTAGCATTTCGAGCACAGCACGGTTTAATTGATTTTTTGACCGAAACTAGTATAAACTAGTGTATAATATATTATGATTTTTTGACCGAAACTTGAATTTGTAAAAGTTTCGTAGAATCTAGTTTTCAGATAATTTTGTGCAAGGACTTCCATCATAACCTTCCCTCGTAACATATAGGAAGTATATGAAAAGTTTTATATCGTTTCATACATTCCTCATTTTAATTTGACTTTTTGAGCAAAACAAGTATGAACTTGTGTAAAATATATTATGATTTTTTAACCGAAACTTGCATTTGGAAAATTTCGTAGAATCATATATTCAGATTATTTTTTGCATGGACTTCCATCATAACCATCCCTCGTAACATATAGGATCTATCTGAAAAGTTTTGTATCGTTTCGTACAGTCCTCGATTTAATTTGATTTTTTTAGCAAACTAGTATAAACTTGTGTATAATATATTATGATTTTTTGACCGAAACTTGCATTTGGAAAAGTTTCGCAGAATCAAATTTTCAGATGATTTTTTTGCATGGACTTCCATCATAATCTTCCCTCATAAAATATATATATTATCTGAAAAGTTTTGTAGCATTTCGAGCACTCCTCGGTTTAATTTATTTTTTGACCGAAACTAGTATAAACTAGTGTATAATATATTATTATTTTTTGACCAAAAACTTGAATTTGGAAAAGTTTCTTAGAGTCTAATTTTAAGATAATTTTGTGCAAGGACTTCCATCAAAACCTTTCCTCGTAACATATAGGAAGGATCTGAAAAGTTTTATATCGTTTCATACAGCCCTCGATTTAATTTGACTTTTTGAGCAAAACTATTATAAACTTGTGTATAATATATTATGATTTTTTGATCGAAACTTGCATTTGGAAAATTTTCGTAGAATCATATTTTCAGATGATTTTTTGCATGGACTTCCATCATAACCATCCCTCGTAACATATAGGAAGGATCTGAAAAGTTTTGTATAGTTTCGTACTGTCCTCGATTTAATTTGATTTATTGAGAAAAACTAGTATAAACTTGTGTATAATATATTATGAATTTTTTACCCTAACTTGCATTTGGAAAAGTTTCGCAGAATCAAATAATCATATGATTTTTTTCATAGACTTCCATCATAACCTTCCCTCATAAAATATATAAATTATCTGAAAAGTTTTGTAGCATTACGAGCACTCCTCGGTTTAATTGATTTTTTTACCGAAACTAGTATAAACTAGTGTATAATATATTATGATTTTTTTACTGAAACTTTAATTTGGAAAAGTTTTGTAGAATCTAATTTTAAGATAATTTTGTGCATGGACTTCTATCATAACCTTCCCTCATAACCTATAGGAAGGATCTGAAAATTTTTATATTGTTTCGTAGAGTGCTCGATTCAATTTGACTTTTTGAGCAAAACTATTATAAACTTGTGTATAATATATTATGATTTTTTGACCGAAACTTGCATTTGGAAAAGTTTCGTAGAATCAAATTTTCAGATGATTATTTGCATGGACTTCCATCATAACCATCCCTCGTAACATATAGGAAGGATTTGTAAAGTTTTCTATCGTTTCGTACAGTCCTCGATTTAATTTGATTTTTTTAGAAAACTAGTATAAACTTGTGTATAATATATTAGGATTTTTTGACCGAAACTTGCATTTGGAAAAGTTTCGCAGAATAGAATTTTCATATGATTTTTTGCATGGACTTCCATCATAACCTTCTTTCATAAAATATATAAATTATCTGAAAAGTTTTGTAGCATTTCGAGCACTCCACGGTTTAATTGATTTTTTGACCGAAACTATTATAAACTTGTGTATAATATATTATGATTTTTTGACCGAAACATTAATTTGTAAAAGTTTCGTAGAATCTAATTTTAAGATAATTTTGTGCATGGACTTCCATCATAACCTTCCCTCGTAACACATAGGAAGGATCTGAAAAGTTTTATATCGTTTCATAGATGCTCGATTTAAGTTGACTTTTTGAGCAAAACTATTATAAACTTGTGTATAATATATTATGATTTTTTGACCGAAACTAGCATTAGAAAAAGTTTCGTAGAATCAAATTTTCAGATGATTATTTGCAAGGACTTCCATCTTAACCATCCCTCGTAACATATAGGAAGGATCTGAAAAGTTTTGTATCATTTCGTACAGTCCTCGATTTAATTTGATTTTTTGAGAAAACTAGTATAAACTTGTGTATATTATATTATGATTTTTTGACTGAAACTTGCATTTGGAAAAGTTTCGCAGAATCAAATTTTCAGATGATTTTTTGCATGGACTTCCATCATAACCTTCTTTCATAAAATATATAAATTATCTAAAAAGTTTTGTAGCATTTCGAGCACTGCACGGTTTAATTGATTTTTTGACCGAAACTAGTATAAACTAGTGTATAATATATTATAATTTTTTGACCGAAACTTGAATTTTGAAAAGTTTCGTAGAATCTAGTTTTCAGATAATTTTGTGCAAGGACTTCCATCATAACCTTCCCTCGTAACATATAGGAAGTATCTGAAAAGTTTTATATCGTTTCATACATTCCTCATTTTAATTTGACTTTTTGAGCAAAACAAGTATAAACTTGTGTAAAATATATTATGATTTTTTAAACGAAACTTGCATTTGGAAAATTTCGTAGAATCATATATTCAGATTATTTTTTGCATGGACTTCCATCATAACCATCCCTCGTAACATATAGGATCTATCTGAAAAGTTTTGTATCGTTTCGTACAGTCCTCGATTTAATTTGATTTTTTTAGCAAACTAGTATAAACTTGTGTATAATATATTATGATTTTTTGACCGAAACTTGCATTTGGAAAAGTTTCGCAGAATCAAATTTTCAGATGATTTTTTTGCATGGACTTCCATCATAATCTTCCCTCATAAAATATATAAATTATCTGAAAAGTTTTGTAGCATTTCGAGCACTCCTCGGTTTAATTTATTTTTTGACCGAAACTAGTATAAACTAGTGTATAATATATTATTATTTTTTGACCGAAAACTTGAATTTGGAAAAGTTTCTTAGAGTCTAATTTTAAGATAATTTTGTGCAAGGACTTCCATCAAAACCTTTCCTCGTAACATATAGGAAGGATCTGAAAAGTTTTATATCGTTTCATACAGCCCTCGATTTAATTTGACTTTTTGAGCAAAACTATTATAAACTTGTGTATAATATATTATGATTTTTTGATCGAAACTTGCATTTGGAAAATTTTCGTAGAATCATATTTTCAGATGATTTTTTGCATGGACTTCCATCATAACAATCCCTTGTAACATATAGGAAGGATCTGAAAAGTTTTGTATAGTTTCGTACTATCCTCAATTTAATTTGATTTATTGAGAAAAACTAGTATAAACTTGTGTATAATATATTATGAATTTTTTACCCTAACTTGCATTTGGAAAAGTTTCGCAGAATCAAATAATCATATGATTTTTTTCATAGACTTCCATCATAACCTTCCCTCATAAAATATATAAATTATCTGAAAAGTTTTGTAGCATTACGAGCACTCCTCGGTTTAATTGATTTTTTTACCGAAACTAGTATAAACTAGTGTATAATATATTATGATTTTTTGACTGAAACTTTAATTTGGAAAAGTTTTGTAGAATCTAATTTTAAGATAATTTTGTGCATGGACTTCTATCATAACCTTCCCTCATAACCTATAGGAAGGATCTGAAAATTTTTATATTGTTTCGTAGAGTGCTCGATTCAATTTGACTTTTTGAGCAAAACTATTATAAACTTGTGTATAATATATTATGATTTTTTGACCGAAACTTGCATTTGGAAAAGTTTCGTAGAATCAAATTTTCAGATGATTATTTGCATGGACTTCCATCATAACCATCCCTCGTAACATATAGGAAGGATTTGTAAAGTTTTCTATCGTTTCGTACAGTCCTCGATTTAATTTGATTTTTTTAGAAAACTAGTATAAACTTGTGTATAATATATTAGGATTTTTTGACCGAAACTTGCATTTGGAAAAGTTTCGTAGAATAGAATTTTCATATGATTTTTTGCATGGACTTCCATCATAACCTTCTTTCATAAAATATATAAATTTTCTGAAAAGTTTTGTAGCATTTCGAGCACTCCACGGTTTAATTGATTTTTTAACCGAAACTATTATAAACTTGTGTATAATATATTATGATTTTTTTACTGAAACTTGCATTTGGAAAACTTTAGTAGAATCAAATTTTCAGATGATTTTTTGCATGGACTTCCATCTTAACCATCCCTCGTAACATATAGGAAGGATCTGAAAATTTTTGTATCGTTTCGTACAATCCTCGATTTAATTTGATTTTTTGAGCAAACTAGTATAAACTTGTGTATAATATATTATGATTTTTTGACCGAACTTGCATTTGGAAAAGTTTAGTAGAATCAAATTTTAAGATGATTTTTTGCATGGACTTCCATCTTAACCATCCCTCGTAACATATAGGAAGGATCTGAAAAATTTTATATCGTTTCGTACAATACTCGATTTAATTTGATTTTTTGAGAAAACTAGTATAAACTTGTGTATAATATATTATGATTTTTTGGCCGAAACTTGCATTTGGAAAAGTTTTGCAGAATCTAATTTTCAGATGATTTATTGCATGGACTTCCATCATAACCTTCCCTCCTAAAATATATAAAATATCTGAAACATTTTGTAGCATTTCGAGCACTCCACGATTTAATTGATTTTTTGACCGAAACTAGTATAAACTAGTGTATAATATATTATGATTTTTTGACCGAAACATTAATTTGTAAAAGTTTCGTAGAATCTATTTTTAAGATAATTTTGTGCATGGACTTCCATCATAACCTTCCCTCGTAACACATAGGAAGGATCTGAAAAGTTTTATATCGTTTCATAGATGCTCGATTTAAGTTGACTTTTTGAGAAAAACTATTATAAACTTGTGTATAATATATTATGATTTTTTGACCGAAACTAGCATTAGAAAAAGTTTCGTAGAATCAAATTTTCAGATGATTATTTGCATGGACTTCCATCATAACCATCCCTCGTAACATATAGGAAGGATCTGAAAAGTTTTGTATCATTTCGTACAGTCCTCGATTTAATTTGATTTTTTGAGAAAACTAGTATAAACTTGTGTATATTATATTATGATTTTTTGACCGAAACATGCATTTGGAAAAGTTTCGCAGAATCAAATTTTCAGATGATTTTTTGCATGGACTTCCATCATAACCTTCTTTCATAAAATATATAAATTATCTAAAAAGTTTTGTAGCATTTCGAGCACTGCACGGTTTAATTGATTTTTTGACCGAAACTAGTATAAACTAGTGTATAATATTTTATGATTTTTTGACCGAAACATGAATTTGTAAAAGTTTCGTAGAATCTAGTTTTCAGATAATTTTGTGCAACGACTTCCATCATAACCTTCCCTCGTAACATATAGGAAGTATCTGAAAAGTTTTATATCGTTTCATACATTCCTCATTTTAATTTGACTTTTTGAGCAAAACAAGTATGAACTTGTGTAAAATATATTATGATTTTTTAACCGAAACTTGCATTTGGAAAATTTCGTAGAATCATATATTTAGATTATTTTTTGCATGGACTTCCATCATAACCATCCCTCGTAACATATAGGATCTATCTGAAAAGTTTTGTATCGTTTCGTACAGTCCTCGATTTAATTTGATTTTTTTAGCAAACTAGTATAAACTTGTGTATAATATATTATGATTTTTTGACCGAAACTTGCATTTGGAAAAGATTCGCAGAATCAAATTTTCAGATGATTTTTTTGCATGGACTTCCATCATAATCTTCCCTCATAAAATATATATATTATCTGAAAAGTTTTGTAGCATTTCGAGCACTCCTCGGTTTAATTAATTTTTTGACCGAAACTAGTATAAACTAGTGTATAATATATTATTATTTTTTGACCAAAAACTTGAATTTGGAAAAGTTTCTTAGAGTCTAATTTTAAGATAATTTTGTGCAAGGACTTCCATCAAAACCTTTCCTCGTAACATATAGGAAGGATCTGAAAAGTTTTATATCGTTTCATACAGCCCTCGATTTAATTTGACTTTTTGAGCAAAACTATTATAAACTTGTGTATAATATATTATGATTTTTTGATCGAAACTTGCATTTGGAAAATTTTCGTAGAATCATATTTTCAGATGATTTTTTGCATGGACTTCCATCATAACCATCCCTCGTAACATATAGGAAGGATCTGAAAAGTTTTGTATAGTTTCGTACTGTCCTCGATTTAATTTGATTTATTGAGAAAAACTAGTATAAACTTGTGTATAATATATTATGAATTTTTTACCCTAACTTGCATTTGGAAAAGTTTCGCAGAATCAAATAATCATATGATTTTTTTCATAGACTTCCATCATAACCTTCCCTCATAAAATATATAAATTATCTGAAAAGTTTTGTAGCATTACGAGCACTCCTCGGTTTAATTGATTTTTTTACCGAAACTAGTATAAACTAGTGTATAATATATTATGATTTTTTGACTGAAACTTTAATTTGGAAAAGTTTTGTAGAATCTAATTTTAAGATAATTTTGTGCATGGACTTCTATCATAACCTTCCCTCATAACCTATAGGAAGGATCTGAAAATTTTTATATTGTTTCGTAGAGTGCTCGATTCAATTTGACTTTTTGAGCAAAACTATTATAAACTTGTGTATAATATATTATGATTTTTTGACCGAAACTTGCATTTGGAAAAGTTTCGTAGAATCAAATTTTCAGATGATTATTTGCATGGACTTCCATCATAACCATCCCTCGTAACATATAGGAAGGATTTGTAAAGTTTTCTATCGTTTCGTACAGTCCTCGATTTAATTTGATTTTTTTAGAAAACCAGTATAAACTTGTGTATAATATATTAGGATTTTTTGACCGAAACTTGCATTTGGAAAAGTTTCGCAGAATAGAATTTTCATATGATTTTTTGCATGGACTTCCATCATAACCTTCTTTCATAAAATATATAAATTATCTGAAAAGTTTTGTAGCATTTCGAGCACTCCACGGTTTAATTGATTTTTTGACCGAAACTATTATAAACTTGTGTATAATATATTATGATTTTTTGACCGAAACATTAATTTGTAAAAGTTTCGTAGAATCTAATTTTAAGATAATTTTGTGCATGGACTTCCATCATAACCTTCCCTCGTAACACATAGGAAGGATCTGAAAAGTTTTATATCGTTTCATAGATGCTCGATTTAAGTTGACTTTTTGAGCAAAACTATTATAAACTTGTGTATAATATATTATGATTTTTTGACCGAAACTAGCATTAGAAAAAGTTTCGTAGAATCAAATTTTCAGATGATTATTTGCATGGACTTCCATCATAACCATCCCTCGTAACATATAGGAAGGATCTGAAAAGTTTTGTATCATTTCGTACAGTCCCGATTTAATTTGATTTTTTGAGAAAACTAGTATAAACTTGTGTATATTATATTATGATTTTTTGACCGAAACTTGCATTTGGAAAAGTTTCGCAGAATCAAATTTTCAGATGATTTTTTGCATGGACTTCCATCATAACCTTCTTTCATAAAATATATAAATTATCTAAAAAGTTTTGTAGCATTTCGAGCACTGCACGGTTTAATTGATTTTTTGACCGAAACTAGTATAAACTAGTGTATAATATATTATAATTTTTTGACCGAAACTTGAATTTTGAAAAGTTTCGTAGAATCTAGTTTTCAGATAATTTTGTGCAAGGACTTCCATCATAACCTTCCCTCGTAACATATACAAAGGATCTGAAAAGTTTTGTATAGTTTCGTACAGTCCTCGATTTAATTTGATTTATTGAGCAAAACTAGTATAAATTTGTGTATAATATATTATGATTTTTTTTACCCAAACATGAATTTGGAAATTTTCGCAGAATCAAATTTTCAGATGATTTTTTGCATGGACTTCCATCATAACCTTCCCTCATAAAATATATAAATTATCTGAAAGGTTTTGGAGCATTTCGAGCAATCTTCGATTTAATTAATTTTTTGACCGAAACTAGTATAAACTATTGTATAATATATTATGATTTTTTGACCGAAACTTTAATTTGGAAAAGTTTCGTAGAATCTAATTTTAAGATAATTTTGTGCATGGACTTCCGTCATAACCTTCCCTCGTAACATATAGGAAGGATCTGAAAAGTTTTATATCGTTTCATACATTCCTCGTTTTAATTTGACTTTTTGAGCAAAACTATTATAAACTTGTGTATAATATATTATGATTTTTTGACCGAAACTTGCATTTGGAAAAGTTTCGTAAAATCATATTTTCAGATGATTTTTTGCATGGACTTCCTTCATAACCATCACTCGTAACATATAGGAAGGATCTTAAAAGATTTGTATGGTTTCGTACTATCCTCGATTTAATTTGATTTATTGAGTAAAACTAGAATAAACTTGTGTATAATATATTATGATTTTTTTAGCCTAACTTGCATTTAGAAAAGTTTCGCAAAACCAAATTTTCAAATGATTTTTTTCATAGACTTCCATCATAACCTTCCCTCATAAAACATATAAATTATCTAAAACATTTTGTAGCATTTTGAGCACTCCTCGGTTTAATTGATTTTTTTACCGAAACTAGTATAAACTAGTGTATAATATATTATGATTTTTTGTACAAAACTTGAATTAGGAAATGTTTCGTAAAATCTAATTTTCAGATAATTTTGTGCAATGACTTCCATCATAACCTTCCCTCGTAATATATAGGAAGGATCTGAAAAGTTTTATATCGTTTCATACACTCCTCAATTTAATTTGACTTTTTGAGCAAAACTAGTATAAACTTGTGTATAATATATTATGATTTTTTGACCGAAACTTGCATTTGGAAAATTTGTTAGAATCATATTTCAGATTATTTTTTGCATGGACTTCCATCATAACCATCCCTCGTAACATATAGGAAGGATCTGAAAAGTTTTGTATAATTTTGTACAGTCCTCGATTTATTTTGCTTTATTCAGCAAAACTAGTATAAATTTGTGTTTAATATATTATGATTTCTTTTACCGAAACATGAATTTTGAAATTTTCGCAGAATCAAATTTTCAGATGATTTTTTGCATGGACTTCCATCATAACCTTCCCTCATAAAATATATAAATTATCTGAAAAGTTTTGGAGCATTTCGAGCACTCGTAGATTTAATTGATTTTTTGACCGAAACTAGTATAAACTAGTGTATAATATATTATGATTTTTTGATCGTAACTTTAATTTGGAAAAGTTTCGTAGAATCTAATTTTAAGATAATTTTTGCATGGACTTCCATCATAACCTTCCCTTGTAACATATAGGAAGGATCTGAAAAGTTTTATATCTTTAGTAGAGTGCTCGATTTAATTTGACTTTTTGAGCAAAACTATTATAAACTGTTGTATAATATATTATGATTTTTTGACCAAAACTTGCATTTGGAAAAGTTTCGTAGAATCTAATTTTAAGATAATTTTGGGCAAGGACTTCCATCAAAACCTTCCCTCGTAACATATAGGAAGGATCTGAAAAGTTTTGTATCGTTTCGTACAGTCCTCGATTTAATTTGATTTTTTTAGCAAACTAGTATAAACTAGTGTATAATATATTATGATTTTTTGACCGAAACTTGAAATTGGAAAAGTTTCGTAGAATCTAATTTTAAGATAATTTTGGGCAAGGACTTCCATCAAAACCTTCCCTCGTAACATATAGGAAGGATCTGAAAAGTTTTATATCGTTTCATACATTCCTCGATTTAATTTGACTTTTTGAGCAAAACTATTATAAACTTGTGTATAATATATTATGATTTTTTGACCGAAACTTGAATTTGGAAAAGTTTCGTAGAATCTAATGTTAAGATAATTTTGTGCATGGACTTCCATCAAAACCTTCCCTCGTAACATATAGGAAGGATCTGAAAAGTTTTATATCGTTTCATACAGCCCTCGATTTAATTTGACTTTTTTAGCAAAACTATTATAAACTTGTGTATAATATATTATGATTTTTTGATCGAAACTTGCATTTGGAAAAGTTTTGTAGAATCATATTTTCAGATGATTTTTTGCATGGACTTCCTTCATAACCATCCCTCGTAACATATAGGAAGGATCTGAAAAGTTTTGTATAGTTTCATACTGTCCTCGATTTAATTTGATTTATTGAGCAAACTAGTTTAATCTTGTGTATAATATATTCTGATTTTTTGACCCTAACTTGCATTTGGAAAACTTTCGCAGAATCAAATTTTCAGATGATTTTTTTCATAGACTTCCATCATAACCTTCCCTCATAAAACAGATAAATTATCTGAAAAGATTTGTAGCATTTCGAATACTCCTTGGTTTAATTGATTTTTTGACCGAAACAAGTATAAACTATTGTATAATATATTTATGATTTTTTGACCGAAACATTAATTTGGAAAAGTTTCGTAGAATCTAATTTTAAGATAATTTTGTGCATGGACTTCCATCATAACCTTCCCTCGTAACATATTGGAAAGATCTGAAATGTTCTATATCGTTTTGTAGATGCTCGATTTAATTTGACTTTTTGAGCAAAACTATTATAAACTTGTGTATAATATATTATGATTTTTTGACCGAAACTTGCATTTGGAAAAGTTTCGTAGAATCATATTTTCAGATGATTTTTTGCATGGACTTCCTTCATAACCATCACTCGTAACATATAGGAAGGATCTGAAAAGATTTGTATGGTTTCGTACTGTCCTCGATTTAATTTGATTTATTGAACAAAACTAGTATAAACTTGTGTATAATATATTATGATTTTTTGACACTAATTTGCATTTGGAAAAGTTCGCAAAATCAAATTTTCAGATGATTTTTTTCATAGACTTCTATCATAACCTTCCTTCATAAAACATATAAATTATCTGAAAAGTTTTGTAGCATTTCGAGCACTCCTTGGTTTAATTTATTTTTTGACAGAAACTAGTATAAACTAGTGTATAATATATTATGACTTTTTGACCGAAACTTGAATTTCAAAAATTTTCGTAGAATCTAATTTTAAGATAATTTTGTGCATGGACTTCCATCATAGCCTTCCCTCGAAACATATAGGAAGGATCTGAAAAGTTTTATATCGTTTCATAGATGCTCGATTTAATTTGACTTTTTGAGCAAAACTATTATAAACTTGTATATAATAAATTATGATTTTTTGACCGAAACTTGCATTTGGAAAAGTTTCGTAGAATCAAATTTTCAGATGATTATTTGCATAGACTTACATCATAACCATCCCTCGTAACATATAGTAAGGATCTGAAAAGTTTTGTATAGTTTCGTACAGTCCTCGATTTAATTTGATTTTTTGAGCAAACTAGTATAAACTTGTGTAGAATATATTATGATTTTTTGGCCGAAACTTGCATTTGGAAAAGTTTCGCAGAATCAAATTTTAAAATGATTTTTTGCATGCACTTCCATCATAACCTTCCTTCCTAAAATATATAAATTATCTGAAAAGTTTTGTAGCATTTCGAGCACTCCTCGATTTAATTGATTTTTTGACCGAAACTAGTAGAAACTATTGTATAATATATTATGATTTTTTGACCGAAACTTGAATTTGGAAATGTTTCGTAGAATCTAACTTTCAGATAATTTTGTGCAAGGACTTCCATCATAACCTTCCCTCGTAACATATAGGAAGGATATGAAAAGTTTTATATCGTTTCATACAGTCCTAAATTTAATTTGACTTTTTGAGCAAAACTAGTATAAACTTGTGTATAATATATTATGATTTTTTAACCGAAACTGGCATTTGGAAAATTTCGTAGAATCATATTTTCAGATTATTTTTTGCATGGACTTCCATCATAACCATCCCTCGTAACATATAGGAAGGATCTGAAAAGTTTTGTATAGTTTGGTACAGTCCTCCATTTAATTTGATTTATTGAGCAAAACTAGTATAAATTTGTGTATAATATATTATGATTTTTTTTACCGAAACTTGAATTTGGAAATTTTCGCAGAATCAAATTTTCAGATTATTTTTTGCATGGACTTCCATCATAACCTTCCCTCGTAACATATAGGAAGGATCTGAAAAGTTTCATATCGTTTCATAGAGTGCTCGATTTAATTTGACTTTTTGAGCAAAATTATTATAAACTTTTGTATAAATATTATGATTTTTTGTCCGAAACTTGCATTTGGAAAAGTTTCATAGAATCAAATTTTCAGATGATTTTTTGCATGGACTTCCATCATAACCATCCCCCGTAACATATAGGAAGGATCTGTAAAATTTTGTATCGTTTCGTACAGTTCTCAATTTAATTTGATTTTTTGAGCAAACTAGTATAAAATTTTGTATAATATATTATGATATTTTGACCGAAACTTGCATTTGGAAAAGTTTCGCAGAATCATATTTTCAGATGATTTTTTGCATGGACTTCCATCATAACCATCCCTCGTAAAATATAGGAAGGATCTGAAAAGTTTTGCATAGTTTCGTACTGTCCTCGATTTAATTTGATTTATTGAGAAAAACTAGTATAAACTTGTGTATAATATATTATGATTTTTTGACCGAAACTTGCATTTGGAAAAGTTTCGCAGAATCAAATTTTCAGATTTTTTTTTACACGGACTTCCATCATAACCATCCCTCATAAAATATATAAATTATCTGAAAAGTTTTGTAGCATTTCGAGCACTCCTCGGTTTAACTGATTTTTTGACCGAAACTACTATAAACTAGTGTATAATATATTATGATTTTTTGACCGAAACTTTAATTTGGAAAGGTTTCGTAGAATCTAATTTTCAGATAATTTGTTGCAAGGACTTCCATCATAACCTTCCCTCGTAACATATAGGAAGGATTTGAAAAGTTTTATATCGTCTCATACAGTCCTCGATTTAATTTGACTTTTTGAGCAAAACTAGTATAAACTTGTGTATAATATATTATGATATTTTGACCGAAACTTGCATTTGGAAAAGTTTCGTAGAATCATATTTTCAGATGATTTTTTGCATGGACTTCCATCATAACCATCCCTTGTAACATATAGGAAGGATCTGAAAAGTTTAGTATAGTTTCGTACAGTCCTCGAATTAATTTGATTTATTGAGCAAAACTAGTATAAATTTGTGTATAATATATTATGATTTTTTTTTACCGAAACTTGAATTTGGAAAAGTTTCGCAGAATCAAATTTTCAGATGATTTTTTGCATGGACTTCCATCATAACCATCCCTCATATAATATATAAATTATCTGAAAAGTTTGGTAGCATTTCGAGCACTCCTCGATTTAATTGATTTTTTAACCGAAAATAGTATAAACTAATGTATAATATATTATTATTTTTTGACCGAAACTTTAATTTCGAAATGTTTCATAGAATCTAATTTTAAGATAATTTTGTGCATGGACTTCCATCATAACCTTCCCTCGTAACATATAGGAAGGATCTGAAAAGTTTTATATCGTTTCATAGAGTGCTCGATTTAATTTGACTTTTTGAGCAAAACTATCATAAACTTGTGTATAATAATTATGATTTTTTAACCGAAACTTGCATTTGGAAAAGTTTCGTAGAATCAAATTTTCAAATGATTTTTTGCATGGACTTCCATCATAACCATCCCTCTTAACATATAGGAAGGATCTGAAAAGTTTTGTATAGTTTCGTACTGTCCTCGATTTAATTTGATTTATTGAGCAAAACTAGTATAAACTTGAGTATAATATACTATGATTTTTTGACAGGAACTTGCATTTGGAAAAGTTTCGCATAATTAAATTTTCAGATGATTTTTATCATGGACTTCCATCATAACATTCCCTTATAAAATATATAAATTATCTTAATATTTTTATAGCATTTCGAGCACTCCTCGATTTAATTGATTTTTTGACCGAAACTAGTATAAACTAGTTTATAATATATTATGAATTTTTGACCGAAACTTTAATTTGGAAAAGTTTCGTAGAATCTAATTTTAAGATAATTTTTTGCATTTACTTCCATCATAACCTTCCCTCGTAACATATAGGAAGGATCTGAAAAGTTTTAAATCGTTTCATAGAGTGCTCGATTTAATTTGACATTTTTAGCAAAACTATTATAAACTTGTTTATAATATATTATGATTTTTTGACTGAAACTTGCATTTGGAAAAGTTTAGTAGAATCAAATTTTTAGAAAATTTTTTGCATGGACTTCCATCATAACCATCCCTCGTAACATTTAGGAAGAATCTGAAAAGTTTTGTATAGTTTCGTATAGTCCTCGATTTAATTTGATTTATTGAGCAAAACTATTATAAACTTGTGTATAATATATTATGATTTTTTGACCAAAACTTGCATTTGGAAAAGTTTCGCAGAATCAAATTTTCAGATGATTTTTTGCATGGACTTCCATCATAACCTTCCCTCATAAAATATATAAATTATCTGAAAAGTTTTGTAGCATTTCGAGCACTCCTCGGTTTAATTGATTTTTTGACCGAAACTAGTATAAACTAGTGTATAATATATTATGATTTTTTGATCGAAACTTGCATTCGGAAATGTTTCGTAGAATCAAAGTTTCGGATGTTTTTTTGCATGGACTTCCATCAAAAATCATCCCTCGTAACATATAGGAAGGATCATAAAAGTATTGTATCGTTTCATACAGTCCTCAATTTAAGTTGAATTTTTGAGCAAAACTAGTATAAACTTATGTATAATATTATGATGTTTTGACCGAAGCATTTGGAAAATTTTCGTAGAATCATATTTTCAGATGATTTTTTGCATGGACTTCCATCATAACCATCCCTCGTAACATATAGGAAGGATCTGAAAAGTTTTGTATAGTTTCGTACTGTCCTCAATTTAATTTGATTTATTGAGAAAAACTAGTATAAACCTGTGTATAATATATTATGATTTTTTTACCGAAACTTGCATTTGGAAAAGTTTCGCATAATTAAATTTTCAAATGATTTTTTTCACGGACTTCCATCATAACCTTCCCTCATAAAATATATAAATTATCTTAAAAGTTTTGTAGCATTTCGAGCACTCCTCGGTTTAATTGATTTTTTGACCGAAATTAGTATAAACTAGTGTATAATATATTATGATTTTTTGACCGAAACTTGAATTTGGAAAAGTTTCGTAGAATCTAATTTTCAGATAATTTTGTGCGAGGACTTCCATCATTACCTTCCCTCGTAAGATATAGGAAGGATCTGAAAAGTTTTATATCGTTTCATACAGTCCTCGATTTAATTTGAATTTTTGAGCAAAAATAGTATAAACTTGTGTATAATATATTATGATGTTTTGAAAGAAGCATTTGAAAAATTTTCGTAGAATCATATTTTCAGATGATTTTTTGCATGGACTTCCATCATAACCATCCCTCGTAACATATAGGAAGGATCTGAAACGTTTTGTGTAGTTTCATACAGTCCTCGATTTAATTTGATTTATTGAGCAAAACCAGTATAAATTTGTGTATAATATATTATGATTTTTTTTACCGAAACTTGAATTTGGAAATGTTTCGCAGAATCATTTTTTCAGATGATTTTTTGCATGGACTTCCATCATAACCATCCCTCGTAACATATAGGAAGGATCTGAAAAGTTTTGTATAGTTTCGTACTGTCCTCAATTTAATTTGATTTATTAAGAAAAACTAGTATAAACTTGTTTATAATATATTATGATTTTTTTAACGAAACTTGCATTTGGAAAAGTTTCGCATAATCAAATTTTCAAATGATTTTTTTCACGGACTTCCATCTTAACCTTCCCTCATAAATATATAAATTATCTGAAAAGTTTTGTAGCATTTCGAGCACTCCTCGGTTTAACTGATTTTTTGACCGAAACTAGTATAAACTAGTGTATAATATATTATGATTTTTTGACTAAAACTTGAATTTGGAAAAGTTTCGTAGAATCTAATTTTCAGATAATTTTGTGCAAGGACTTTCATCATAACCTTCCCCCGTAACATATAGGAAGGATCTGAAAAGTTTTATATTGTTTCATACAGTCCTCGATTTAATTTGACTTTTTGAGCAAAAATAATATAAACTTGTGTATAATATATTATGATTTTTTGTCCGAAACTTGGATTTGCAAAAGTTTCGAAGAATCATATTTTCAGATTATTTTTTGCATGGACTTCCATCATAACCATCCCTCGTAACATATAGGAAGGATCTGAAAAGTTTTGTATAGTTTCGTACTGTCCTCAATTTAATTTGATTTATTGAGAAAAACTTGTATAAACTTGTGTATAATATATTATGATTTTCTTACCGAAACTTGCATTTGGAAAAGTTTTGCATAATCAAATTTTCAAATGATTTTTTTCACGGACTTCCATCATAACCTTCCCTCATAAAATATATAAATTATCTGAAAAGTTTTGTAGCATTTCGAGCACTCCTCGGTTTAATTGATTTTTTGACCGAAACTAGTATAAACTAGTGTATAATATATTATGATTTTTTGACCGAAACTTGAATTTGGAAAAGTTTCGTAGAAACTAATTTTCAGATAATTTTGTGCAAGGAGTTCCATCATAACCTTCCCTGGTAACATATAGGAAGGATCTGAAAAGTTTTATATCGTTTCATACAATCCTCGATTTAATTTGACTTTTTGAGCAAAAATAGTATAAACTTGTGTATAATATATTATGATTTTTTGTCTGAAACTTGCATTTGCAAAAGTTTCGGAGAATCATATTTCCAGATTATTTTCTGCATGGACTTCCATCATAACCATCCCTCGTAACATATAGGAAGGATCTGAAAAGTTTTGTATAGTTTCGTACAGTCCTCGAGTTAATTTGATTTATTGAGCAAAACTAGTATAAATTTGTGTATAATATATTATGAATTTTTTTTTACGGAAACTTGAATTTGGAAACGTTTCGCAGAATCAAATTTTCAGATGTTTTTTAAATGGACTTCCATCATAACCATCCCTCATAAAATATATAAATTATCTGAAAAGTTTTGTAGCATTTCGAGCACTCCTCGATTTAATTTATTTTTTGACCGAAAATAGTATAAACTAGTGTATAATATATTATGATTTTTTGAACGAAACTTTAATTTGGAAATGTTTCATAGAAACTAATTTTAAGATAATTTTGTGCATGGACTTCCATCATAACCTTCCCCCGTAACATATAGGAAGGATCTGAAAAGTTTTATATCGTTTCATAGAGTGCTCGATTTATTTTGACTTTTTGAGCAAAACTATTATAAACTTGTGTATTATATATTATGATTTTTTGCCGAAACTTGCATTTGGAAAAGTTTCGCAGAATCAAATTTTCAAAAATGATTTTTTGCATGGACTTCCATCAAAACCATCCCTCGTAACATATAGGAAGGATCTGAAAAGTTTTGTATAGTTTCGTACTGTCCTCGATTTAATTTGATTTTTTGAGCGTAACTAGTATAAATTTGTGTATAATATATAAGGATTTTTTTACCGAAACTTGAATTTCGAAAAGTTTCGCAGAATCAAATTTTCAGATGATTTTTTGCATGGACTTCCATCATAACCTTCCCTCATAAAATATATAAATTATCTGAAAAGTTTGGTAGCATTTCGAGCATTCCTCGATTTAATTGATTTTTTGACCGAAACTGGTATAAACTAGTGTATAATATATTATGATTTTTTGACCAAAACTTTTATTTGGAAAAGTTTCGTAGAATCTAATTTTAAGATAATTTTATGCATGGACTTCCATTATAACCTTCTCTCATAACATATAGGAAGGATCTGAAAAGTTTTATATCGTTTCATAGAGTGCTCGATTTAATTTGACTTTATGAGCAAAACTATTATTAACTTGTGTATAATATATTATGATTTTTTTACCGTAACTTGCATTTGGAAAAGTTTCGAAGAATCAAATTTTCAAATGATTTGTTGCATGGACTTCCATCATAACCATCCCTTGTAACATATAGGAAGGATCTGAAATGTTTTGTATAGTTTAGTACTGTTCTTGATTTAATTTGATTTATTGAGCAAAACTAGTATAAACTTGTATATAATATATTATGATTTTTTGACCGAAACATGCATTTCGAAAAGTTTCGCATAATCAAATTTTCAGATGATTTTTTGCATGGACTTCCATCATAACCTTCCCTCATAAAATATATAAATTATCTGAAAAGTTTTGTAGCATTTCGAGCACTCCTCGGTTTAATTTTTTTTTGACCGAAAATAGTATAAACTAGTGTATAATATATTATGATTTTTAGATCGAAACTTGCATTCGGAAAAGTTTCGTAGAATCAAAATTTCAGATGATTTTTTGCATGGACTTCCATCAAAAACCTTCCCTCGTAACATATAGGAAGGATCTGAAAAGAATTGTATCGTTTCATACAGTCCGCGATTTAATTTGAATTTTTGAGCAAAACTAGTAAAATCTTGTGTATAATACTATGATTTTTTGACCGAAGCATTTGGAAAATTTCGTAGAATCAAATTTTCAGATGATTTTTTGCATGGACTTCCCTCATAACCTTCCCTCGTAACATATAGGAAGGATCTGAAAATTTTTATATGGTTTCGTACAGTCCTCGATTTAATTTGATTTTTTGAGCAAAACCAGTATAAACTAGTGTATAATATATTATGATTTTTTTAGCGAAACTTGCATTTGGAAAAGATTCGTAGAATCAAATTTTAAGATGATTTTTTAGATGGACTTCCATCAAAAACTTCCCTCATAACATATAGGAAGGATCTGAAAAGTTTTGTATCGTTTCGTACAGTCCTCGATTTAATTTGATTTTTTGAGCAAAACTAGTATAAACTTGTGGATAATATTATTATTTTTTTACCGTAGCATTTGGAAAAGTTTGGTAGAATCAAATTTTCAGATGATTTATTGCATAGATTTCCATCATAAACTTCCCTCATAACATATATGAAGGATCTGAAACGTTTTGTATGGTTTCGTACAGTCCTCGTTTTAATTTAATTTTTTGAGCAAAACTAGTATAAAATTGTATATAATATATTATGATTTTTTTACTGAAACAAGCAATTGAAAAAGTTTCGTAGAATCAAATTTTCAGATGATTTTTTGGAGGTACTTCCATTAAAACCTTCCCTCGTAAAATTTAGGAAGGATTTGAAAAGTTTTGTATCGTTTCGTACAGTCCTCGATTTAATTTGATTTTTTTAGCAAAACTAGTATAAAGTTGTGTATAATAATATGATTTTTTGATTGAAGCATTTGGAAAAGATTCGTAGAATCAAATTTTCAAATAATTTTATGCATGGACTTCCATCATAACCTTCCCTCATAAATTTAGGAAGGATCTGAAAAGTTTTATATGGTTATGTACAGTCCTCGATTTAATTTGATTTTTTGAGCAAAACTAGTATAAATTTGTGAATAACATATTATGATTTTTTGACTGAAACTTGCATTTGGAAACGTTTCGTAGAATCAAATTTTCGGATGTTTTTTTGCATGGACTTCCATCATTACCTTCCCTCGTAACATATAGGAAGAATCTGAAAAATTTTATATGGTTTCGTATAGTCCTCGATTTAATTTGATTTTTTGAGCAAAACTAGTATAAACTTGTGTATAATATATTATGATTTTTTGACCGAAACTTGAATTTGGAAAAGTTTCGCAGAATCAAATTTTCAGATGAGTTTTTGCATGGACTTCCATCATAACCTTCCCTCATAAAATATATAAATAATCTGAAAATTTTGTAGCATTTCGAGCAATCCTCGATTTAATTTATTTTTTGACCGAAACTAGTATAAACTAGTGTATAATATATTATGATTTTTTGACCGAAAGTTGAATTTGGAAAAGTTTCGTAGAATCTAATTTTCAGATAATTTTGTGCCTGGACTTCCATCATAACCTTCCCTCATAACATATAGGAAGGATCTGAAAATTTTTCTATCGTTTCATACAGTCCTCGATTTAATTTGACTTATTAAGCAAAACTATTATAAACTTGTGTATAATATAATATGATTTTTTGACCGAAACTTGCATTTGGAAAAGTTTCGTAGAATCAAATTTTCAGATGATTTTTTGCATGAACTTCCATCATAACCATCCCTTGTAACATATAGGAAGGATCTGAAAAGTTTTGTATAGTTTCGTACAATTCTCGATTTAATTTGTTTTATTGAGCAAAACTAGTATAAACTTGTGTATAATATATTATGATTTTTTTACCGAAATTTTCATTTTGCAAGGTTTCGTAGAATCAAATTTTAAGATGATTTTTCGCATGGACTTCCATCATAACCTTCCCTCGTAACAAATAGGAAGGATCTGAATTGTTTTATATGGTTTCGTACAGTTCTTGATTTAATTTGATTTTTTGAGCAAAACTAGTATAAACTTGTGTATAATATATTATGATTGTTTGACCGAAACCTGCATTTGGAAACGTTTCGTAGAATCAAATTTTTCGAAGGTTTTTTTGCATGGACTTCCATCATTACCTTCCCTCGTAACATATAGGAAGAATTTGAAAAGTTTTATATGGTTTCGTATACTCCTCGATTTAATTTGATTTTTTGAACAAAACTAGTATAAACTTGTGTATAATATATTATGATTTTTTGACCGAAACTTGAATTTTGAAAAGTTTCGCAGAATCAAATTTTCAGATGATTTTTTGCATGGACTTCCATCATAACCTTCCCTCATAAAATATATAAATTATCTGAAAAGTTTTGTAGCATTTCGAGCACTCATCGGTTTAATTTATTTTTTGACCGAAACTAGTATAAACTAGTGTATAATATATTATGATTTTTTGACCGAAACCTGAATTTGGAAAAGTTTCGTAGAATCTAATTTTCAGATAATTTTGTGCCTGGACTTCCATCATAACCTTCCCTCATAACATATAGGAAGGATCTGAAAAGTTTTCTATCGTTTCATACAGTCCTCGATTTAATTTGACTTATTAAGCAAAACTATTATAAACTTGTGTATAATATGATTTTTTGACCGAAACTTGCATTTGGAAAAGTTTCGTAGTATCAAATTTTCAGATGATTTTTTGCATGGACTTCCATCATAACCATCCCTTGTAACATATAGGAAGGATCTGAAAAGTTTTGTATTGTTTCGTACAATCCTCGATTTAATTTGATTTATTGAGCAAAACTAGTATAAACTTGTGTATAATATATTATGATTTTTTTACCGAAATTTTCATTTTGAAAGGTTTCGTAGAATCAAATTTTAAGATGATTTTTTGCATGGATTTCCATCATAACCTTCCCTCGTAACATATAGGAAGGATCTGAATTGTTTTATATGGTTTCGTACAGTCCTTGATTTAATTTGATTTTTTGAGCAAAACTAGTATAAACTTGTGTATAATATATTATGATTGTTTGACCGAAACCTGCATTTGGAAACGTTTCGTAGAATCAAATTTTTCGGAGGTTTTTTTGCATGGACTTCCATCATTACCTTCCCTCGTAACATATAGGAAGAATCTGAAAAGTTTTATATGGTTTCGTATAGTCCTCGATTTAATTTGATTTTTTGAACAAAACTAGTATAAACTTGTGTATAATATATTATGATTTTTTGACCGAAACTTGAATTTGGAAAAGTTTCGCAGAATCAAATTTTCAGATGATTTTTTGCATGGACTTCCATCATAACCTTCCCTCATAAAATATATAAATTATCTGAAAAGTTTTGTAGCATTTCGAGCACTCATCGGTTTAATTTATTTTTTGACCGAAACTAGTATAAACTAGTGTATAATATATTATGGTTTTTTGACCGAAACATGAATTTGGAAAAGTTTCGTAGAATCTAATTTTCAGATAATTGTGTGCCTGGACTTCCATCATAACCTTCCCTCATAACATATAGGAAGGATCTGAAAAGTTTTCTATCGTTTCATACAGTCCTCGATTTAATTTGACTTATTAAGCAAAACTATTATAAACTTGTGTATAATATAATATGATTTTTTGACCGAAACTTGCATTTGGAAAAGTTTCGTAGTATCAAATTTTCAGATGATTTTTTGCATGGACTTCCATCATAACCATCCCTTGTAACATATAGGAAGGATCTGAAAAGTTTTGTATAGATTCGTACAATCCTCGATTTAATTTGATTTATTGAGAAAAACTAGTATAAACTTGTGTATAATATATTATGATTTTTTTACCGAAATTTTCATTTTGAAAGGTTTCGTAGAATCAAATTTTAAGATGATTTTTTGCATGGATTTCCATCATAACCTTCCCTCGTAACATATAGGAAGGATCTGAATTGTTTTATATGGTTTCATACAGTCCTTGATTTAATTTGATTTTTTGAGCAAAACTAGTATAAACTTGTGTATAATATATTATGATTTTTTGACCGAAACATGAATTTGGAAAAGTTTCGCAGAATCAAATTTTCAGATGATTTTTTGCATGGACTTCCATCATAACCTTCCCTCATAAAATATATAAATTATCTGAAAAGTTTTGTAGCATTTCGAGCACTCATCGGTTTAATTTATTTTTTGACCGAAACTAGTATAAACTAGTGTATAATATATTATGATTTTTTGACCGAAACATGAATTTGGAAAAGTTTCGTAGAATCTAATTTTCAGATAATTTTGTGCCTGGACTTCCATCATAACCTTCCCTCATAACATATAGGAAGGATCTGAAAAGTTTTCTATCGTTTCATACAGTCCTCGATTTAATTTGACTTATTAAGCAAAACTATTATAAACTTGTGTATAATATAATATGATTTTTTGACCGAAACTTGCATTTGGAAAAGTTTCGTAGTATCAAATTTTCAGATGATTTTTTGCATGGACTTCCATCATAACCATCCCTTGTAACATATAGGAAGGATCTGAAAAGTTTTGTATAGTTTCGTACAATCCTCGATTTAATTTGATTTATTGAGCAAAACTAGTATAAACTTGTGTATAATATATTATGAATTTTTTACCGAAATTTTCATTTTGAAAGGTTTCGTAGAATCAAATTTTAAGATGATTTTGTGCATGGATTTCCATCATAACCTTCCCTCGTAATATATAGGAAGGATCTGAATTGTTTTATATGGTTTCGTACAGTCCTTGATTTAATTTGATTTTTTGAGCAAAACTAGTATAAACTTGTGTATAATATATTATGATTGTTTGACCGAAACCTGCATTTGGAAACGTTTCGTAGAATCAAATTTTTCGGAGGTTTTTTTGCATGGACTTCCATCATTACCTTCCCTCGTAACATATAGGAAGAATCTGAAAAGTTTTATATGGTTTCGTATAGTCCTCGATTTAATTTGATTTTTTGAACAAAACTAGTATAAACTTGTGTATAATATATTATGATTTTTTGACCGAAACTTGAATTTGGAAAAGTTTCGCAGAATCAAATTTTCAGATGATTTTTTGCATGGACTTCCATCATAACCTTCCCTCATAAAATATATAAATTATCTGAAAAGTTTTGTAGCATTTCGAGCACTCATCGGTTTAATTTATTTTTTGACCGAAACTAGTATAAACTAGTGTATAATATATTATGATTTTTTGACCGAAACATGAATTTGGAAAAGTTTCGTAGAATCTAATTTTCAGATAATTTTGTGCCTGGACTTCCATCATAACCTTCCCTCATAACATATAGGAAGGATCTGAAAAGTTTTCTATCGTTTCATACAGTCCTCGATTTAATTTGACTTATTAAGCAAAACTATTATAAACTTGTGTATAATATAATATGATTTTTTGACCGAAACTTGCATTTGGAAAAGTTTCGTAGTATCAAATTTTCAGATGATTTTTTGCATGGACTTCCATCATAACCATCCCTTGTAACATATAGGAAGGATCTGAAAAGTTTTGTATAGTTTCGTACAATCCACGATTTAATTTGATTTATTGAGCAAAACTAGTATAAACTTGTGTATAATATATTATGATTTTTTTACCGAAATTTTCATTTTGAAAGGTTTCGTAGAATCAAATTTTAAGATGATTTTTTGCATGGATTTCCATCATAACCTTCCCTCGTAACATATAGGAAGGATCTGAATTGTTTTATATGGTTTCGTACAGTCCTTGATTTAATTTGATTTTTTGAGCAAAACTAGTATAAACTTGTGTATAATATATTGTGATTGTTTGACCGAAACCTGCATTTGGAAACGTTTCGTAGAATCAAATTTTTCGGAGGTTTTTTTGCATGGACTTCCATCATTACCTTCCCTCATAAAATATATAAATTATCTGAAAAGTTTTGTAGCATTTCGAGCACTCATCGGTTTAATTTATGTTTTGACCGAAACTAGTATAAACTAGTGTATAATATATTATGATTTTTTGACCGAAACATGAATTTGGAAAAGTTTCGTAGAATCTAATTTTCAGATAATTTTGTGCCTGGACTTCCATCATAACCTTCCCTCATAACATATAGGAAGGATCTGAAAAGTTTTCTATCGTTTCATACAGTCCTCGATTTAATTTGACTTATTAAGCAAAACTATTATAAACTTGTGTATAATATAATATGATTTTTTGACCGAAACTTGCATTTGGAAAAGTTTCGTAGTATCAAATTTTCAGATGATTTTTTGCATGGACTTCCATCATAACCATCCCTTGTAACATATAGGAAGGATCTGAAAAGTTTTGTATAGTTTCGTACAATCCTCGATTTAATTTGATTTATTGAGCAAAACTAGTATAAACTTGTGTATAATATATTATGAATTTTTTACCGAAATTTTCATTTTGAAAGGTTTCGTAGAATCAAATTTTAAGATGATTTTGTGCATGGATTTCCATCATAACCTTCCCTCGTAATATATAGGAAGGATCTGAATTGTTTTATATGGTTTCGTACAGTACTTGATTTAATTTGATTTTTTGAGCAAAACTAGTATAAACTTGTGTATAATATATTATGATTGTTTGACCGAAACCTGCATTTGGAAACGTTTCGTAGAATCAAATTTTTCGGAGGTTTTTTTGCATGGACTTCCATCATTACCTTCCCTCGTAACATATAGGAAGAATCTGAAAAGTTTTATATGGTTTCGTATAGTCCTCGATTTAATTTGATTTTTTGAACAAAACTAGTATAAACTTGTGTATAATATATTATGATTTTTTGACCGAAACTTGAATTTGGAAAAGTTTCGCAGAATCAAATTTTCAGATGATTTTTTGCATGGACTTCCATCATAACCTTCCCTCATAAAATATATAAATTATCTGAAAAGTTTTGTAGCATTTCGAGCACTCATCGGTTTAATTTATTTTTTGACCGAAACTAGTATAAACTAGTGTATAATATATTATGATTTTTTGACCGAAACATGAATTTGGAAAAGTTTCGTAGAATCTAATTTTCAGATAATTTTGTGCCTGGACTTCCATCATAACCTTCCCTCATAACATATAGGAAGGATCTGAAAAGTTTTCTATCGTTTCATACAGTCCTCGATTTAATTTGACTTATTAAGCAAAACTATTATAAACTTGTGTATAATATAATATGATTTTTTGACCGAAACTTGCATTTGGAAAAGTTTCGTAGTATCAAATTTTCAGATGATTTTTTGCATGGACTTCCATCATAACCATCCCTTGTAACATAAAGGAAGGATCTGAAAAGTTTTGTATAGTTTCGTACAATCCACGATTTAATTTGATTTATTGAGCAAAACTAGTATAAACTTGTGTATAATATATTATGATTTTTTTACCGAAATTTTCATTTTGAAAGGTTTCGTAGAATCAAATTTTAAGATGATTTTTTGCATGGATTTCCATCATAACCTTCCCTCGTAACATATAGGAAGGATCTGAATTGTTTTATATGGTTTCGTACAGTCCTTGATTTAATTTGATTTTTTGAGCAAAACTAGTATAAACTTGTGTATAATATATTGTGATTGTTTGACCGAAACCTGCATTTGGAAACGTTTCGTAGAATCAAATTTTTCGGAGGTTTTTTTGCATGGACTTCCATCATTACCTTCGCTCATAAAATATATAAATTATCTGAAAAGTTTTGTAGCATTTCGAGCACTCATCGGTTTAATTTATGTTTTGACCGAAACTAGTATAAACTAGTGTATAATATATTATGATTTTTTCACCGAAACATGAATTTGGAAAAGTTTCGTAGAATCTAATTTTCAGATAATTTTGTGCCTGGACTTCCATCATAACCTTCCCTCATAACATATAGGAAGGATCTGAAAAGTTTTCTATCGTTTCATACAGTCCTCGATTTAATTTGACTTATTAAGCAAAACTATTATAAACTTGTGTATAATATAATATGATTTTTTGACCGAAACTTGCATTTGGAAAAGTTTCGTAGTATCAAATTTTCAGATGATTTTTTGCATGGACTTCCATCATAACCATCCCTTGTAACATATAGGAAGGATCTGAAAAGTTTTGTATAGTTTCGTACAATCCTCGATTTAATTTGATTTATTGAGCAAAACTAGTATAAACTTGTGTATAATATATTATGATTTTTTTACCGAAATTTTCATTTTGAAAGGTTTCGTAGAATCAAATTTTAAGATGATTTTTTGCATGGATTTCCATCATAACCTTCCCTCGTAACATATAGGAAGGATCTGAATTGTTTTATATGGTTTCGTACAGTCCTTGATTTAATTTGATTTTTTGAGCAAAACTAGTATAAACTTGTGTATAATATATTATGATTGTTTGACCGAAACCTGCATTTGGAAACGTTTCGTAGAATCAAATTTTTCGGAGGTTTTTTTGCATGGACTTCCATCATTACCTTCCCTCGTAACATATAGGAAGAATCTGAAAAGTTTTATATGGTTTCGTATAGTCCTCGATTTAATTTGATTTTTTGAACAAAACTAGTATAAACTTGTGTATAATATATTATGATTTTTTGACCGAAACTTGAATTTGGAAAAGTTTCGCAGAATCAAATTTTCAGATGATTTTTTGCATGGACTTCCATCATAACCTTCCCTCATAAAATATATAAATTATCTGAAAAGTTTTGTAGCATTTCGAGCACTCATCGGTTTAATTTATTTTTTGACCGAAACTAGTATAAACTAGTGTATAATATATTATGATTTTTTGACCGAAACATGAATTTGGAAAAGTTTCGTAGAATCTAATTTTCAGATAATTTTGTGCCTGGACTTCCATCATAACCTTCCCTCATAACATATAGGAAGGATCTGAAAAGTTTTCTATCGTTTCATACAGTCCTCGATTTAATTTGACTTATTAAGCAAAACTATTATAAACTTGTGTATAATATAATATGATTTTTTGACCGAAACTTGCATTTGGAAAAGTTTCGTAGTATCAAATTTTCAGATGATTTTTTGCATGGACTTCCATCATAACCATCCCTTGTAACATATAGGAAGGATTTGAAAAGTTTTGTATAGTTTCGTACAATCCTCGATTTAATTTGATTTATTGAGCAAAACTAGTATAAACTTGTGTATAATATATTATGATTTTTTTACCGAAATTTTCATTTTGAAAGGTTTCGTAGAATCAAATTTTAAGATGATTTTTTGCATGGATTTCCATCATAACCTTCCCTCGTAACATATAGGAAGGATCTGAATTGTTTTATATGGTTTCGTACAGTCCTTGATTTAATTTGATTTTTTGAGCAAAACTAGTATAAACTTGTGTATAATATATTATGATTGTTTGACCGAAACCTGCATTTGGAAACGTTTCGTAGAATCAAATTTTTCGGAGGTTTTTTTGCATGGACTTCCATCATTACCTTCCCTCATAAAATATATAAATTATCTGAAAAGTTTTGTAGCATTTCGAGCACTCATCGGTTTAATTTATTTTTTGACCGAAACTAGTATAAACTAGTGTATAATATATTATGATTTTTTGACCGAAACATGAATTTGGAAAAGTTTCGTAGAATCTAATTTTCAGATAATTTTGTGCCTGGACTTCCATCATAACCTTCCCTCATAACATATAGGAAGGATCTGAAAAGTTTTCTATCGTTTCATACAGTCCTCGATTTAATTTGACTTTTTAAGCAAAACTATTATAAACTTGTGTATAATATAATATGATTTTTTGACCGAAACTTGCATTTGGAAAAGTTTCGTAGTATCAAATTTTCAGATGATTTTTTGCATGGACTTCCATCATAACCATCCCTTGTAACATATAGGAAGGATCTGAAAAGTTTTGTATAGTTTCGTACAATCTTCGATTTAATTTGATTTATTGAGCAAAACTAGTATAAACTTGTGTATAATATATTATGATTTTTTTACCGAAATTTTCATTTTGAAAGGTTTCGTAGAATCAAATTTTAAGATGATTTTTTGCATGGATTTCCATCATAACCTTCCCTCGTAACATATAGGAAGGATCTGAATTGTTTTATATGGTTTCGTACAGTCCTTGATTTAATTTGATTTTTTGAGCAAAACTAGTATAAACTTGTGTATAATATATTATGATTGTTTGACCGAAACCTGCATTTGGAAACGTTTCGTAGAATCAAATTTTTCGGAGGTTTTTTTGCATGGACTTCCATCATTACCTTCCCTCGTAACATATAGGAAGAATCTGAAAAGTTTTATATGGTTTCGTATAGTCCTCGATTTAATTTGATTTTTTGAACAAAACTAGTATAAACTTGTGTATAATATATTATGATTTTTTGACCGAAACTTGAATTTGGAAAAGTTTCGCAGAATCAAATTTTCTGATGATTTTTTGCATGGACTTCCATCATAACCTTCCCTCATAAAATATATAAATTATCTGAAAAGTTTTGTAGCATTTCGAGCACTCATCGGTTTAATTTATTTTTTGACCGAAACTAGTATAAACTAGTGTATAATATATTATGATTTTTTGACCGAAACATGAATTTGGAAAAGTTTCGTAGAATCTAATTTTCAGATAATTTTGTGCCTGGACTTCCATCATAACCTTCCCTCATAACATATAGGAAGGATCTGAAAAGTTTTCTATCGTTTCATACAGTCCTCGATTTAATTTGACTTATTAAGCAAAACTATTATAAACTTGTGTATAATATAATATGATTTTTTGACCGAAACTTGCATTTGGAAAAGTTTCGTAGTATCAAATTTACAGATGATTTTTTGCATGGACTTCCATCATAACCATCCCTTGTAACATATAGGAAGGATCTGAAAAGTTTTGTATAGTTTCGTACAATCCTCGATTTAATTTGATTTATTGAGCAAAACTAGTATAAACTTGTGTATAATATATTATGATTTTTTTATCGAAATTTTCATTTTGAAAGGTTTCGTAGAATCAAATTTTAAGATGATTTTTTGCATGGATTTCCATCATAACCTTCCCTCGTAAAATATAGGAAGGATCTGAATTGTTTTATATGGTTTCATACAGTCCTTGATTTAATTTGATTTTTTGAGCAAAACTAGTATAAACTTGTGTATAATATATTATGATTGTTTGACCGAAACCTGCATTTGGAAACGTTTCGTAGAATCAAATTTTCGGATGTTTTTCTGCATGGACTTCCATCATTACCTTCCCTCGTAACATATAGGAAGAATCTGAAAAGTTGTGTATGGTTCCGTACAGTCCTCGATTTAATTTTATTTTTTGAGCAAACTAGTACAAACTTGTGTATAATATATTATGATTTTTTGACCGAAACTTGAATTTGGAAAAGTTTCGCAGAATCAAATATTCATATGATTTTTTGCATGGACTTCCATCATAACCTTCCCTCATAAAATATATAAATTATCTGAAAAGTTTTGTAGCATTTCGAGCACTCCTCGGTTTAATTTTTTTTTGACCGAAAATAGTATAAACTAGTGTATAATATATTATGATTTTTAGATCGAAACTTGCATTCGGAAAAGTTTCGTAGAATCAAAATTTCAGATGATTTTTTGCATGGACTTCCATCAAAAACCTTCCCTCGTAACATATAGGAAGGATCTGAAAAGAATTGTATCGTTTCATACAGTCCGCGATTTAATTTGAATTTTTGAGCAAAACTAGTAAAATCTTGTGTATAATACTATGATTTTTTGACCGAAGCATTTGGAAAATTTCGTAGAATCAAATTTTCAGATGATTTTTTGCATGGACTTCCCTCATAACCTTCCCTCGTAACATATAGGAAGGATCTGAAAATTTTTATATGGTTTCGTACAGTCCTCGATTTAATTTGATTTTTTGAGCAAAACCAGTATAAACTAGTGTATAATATATTATGATTTTTTTAGCGAAACTTGCATTTGGAAAAGATTCGTAGAATCAAATTTTAAGATGATTTTTTAGATGGACTTCCATCAAAAACTTCCCTCATAACATATAGGAAGGATCTGAAAAGTTTTGTATCGTTTCGTACAGTCCTCGATTTAATTTGATTTTTTGAGCAAAACTAGTATAAACTTGTGGATAATATTATTATTTTTTTACCGTAGCATTTGGAAAAGTTTGGTAGAATCAAATTTTCAGATGATTTATTGCATAGATTTCCATCATAAACTTCCCTCATAACATATATGAAGGATCTGAAACGTTTTGTATGGTTTCGTACAGTCCTCGTTTTAATTTAATTTTTTGAGCAAAACTAGTATAAAATTGTATATAATATATTATGATTTTTTTACTGAAACAAGCAATTGAAAAAGTTTCGTAGAATCAAATTTTCAGATGATTTTTTGGAGGTACTTCCATTAAAACCTTCCCTCGTAAAATTTAGGAAGGATTTGAAAAGTTTTGTATCGTTTCGTACAGTCCTCGATTTAATTTGATTTTTTTAGCAAAACTAGTATAAAGTTGTGTATAATAATATGATTTTTTGATTGAAGCATTTGGAAAAGATTCGTAGAATCAAATTTTCAAATAATTTTATGCATGGACTTCCATCATAACCTTCCCTCATAAATTTAGGAAGGATCTGAAAAGTTTTATATGGTTATGTACAGTCCTCGATTTAATTTGATTTTTTGAGCAAAACTAGTATAAATTTGTGAATAACATATTATGATTTTTTGACTGAAACTTGCATTTGGAAACGTTTCGTAGAATCAAATTTTCGGATGTTTTTTTGCATGGACTTCCATCATTACCTTCCCTCGTAACATATAGGAAGAATCTGAAAAATTTTATATGGTTTCGTATAGTCCTCGATTTAATTTGATTTTTTGAGCAAAACTAGTATAAACTTGTGTATAATATATTATGATTTTTTGACCGAAACTTGAATTTGGAAAAGTTTCGCAGAATCAAATTTTCAGATGAGTTTTTGCATGGACTTCCATCATAACCTTCCCTCATAAAATATATAAATAATCTGAAAATTTTGTAGCATTTCGAGCAATCCTCGATTTAATTTATTTTTTGACCGAAACTAGTATAAACTAGTGTATAATATATTATGATTTTTTGACCGAAAGTTGAATTTGGAAAAGTTTCGTAGAATCTAATTTTCAGATAATTTTGTGCCTGGACTTCCATCATAACCTTCCCTCATAACATATAGGAAGGATCTGAAAATTTTTCTATCGTTTCATACAGTCCTCGATTTAATTTGACTTATTAAGCAAAACTATTATAAACTTGTGTATAATATAATATGATTTTTTGACCGAAACTTGCATTTGGAAAAGTTTCGTAGAATCAAATTTTCAGATGATTTTTTGCATGAACTTCCATCATAACCATCCCTTGTAACATATAGGAAGGATCTGAAAAGTTTTGTATAGTTTCGTACAATTCTCGATTTAATTTGTTTTATTGAGCAAAACTAGTATAAACTTGTGTATAATATATTATGATTTTTTTACCGAAATTTTCATTTTGCAAGGTTTCGTAGAATCAAATTTTAAGATGATTTTTCGCATGGACTTCCATCATAACCTTCCCTCGTAACAAATAGGAAGGATCTGAATTGTTTTATATGGTTTCGTACAGTTCTTGATTTAATTTGATTTTTTGAGCAAAACTAGTATAAACTTGTGTATAATATATTATGATTGTTTGACCGAAACCTGCATTTGGAAACGTTTCGTAGAATCAAATTTTTCGAAGGTTTTTTTGCATGGACTTCCATCATTACCTTCCCTCGTAACATATAGGAAGAATTTGAAAAGTTTTATATGGTTTCGTATACTCCTCGATTTAATTTGATTTTTTGAACAAAACTAGTATAAACTTGTGTATAATATATTATGATTTTTTGACCGAAACTTGAATTTTGAAAAGTTTCGCAGAATCAAATTTTCAGATGATTTTTTGCATGGACTTCCATCATAACCTTCCCTCATAAAATATATAAATTATCTGAAAAGTTTTGTAGCATTTCGAGCACTCATCGGTTTAATTTATTTTTTGACCGAAACTAGTATAAACTAGTGTATAATATATTATGATTTTTTGACCGAAACCTGAATTTGGAAAAGTTTCGTAGAATCTAATTTTCAGATAATTTTGTGCCTGGACTTCCATCATAACCTTCCCTCATAACATATAGGAAGGATCTGAAAAGTTTTCTATCGTTTCATACAGTCCTCGATTTAATTTGACTTATTAAGCAAAACTATTATAAACTTGTGTATAATATGATTTTTTGACCGAAACTTGCATTTGGAAAAGTTTCGTAGTATCAAATTTTCAGATGATTTTTTGCATGGACTTCCATCATAACCATCCCTTGTAACATATAGGAAGGATCTGAAAAGTTTTGTATTGTTTCGTACAATCCTCGATTTAATTTGATTTATTGAGCAAAACTAGTATAAACTTGTGTATAATATATTATGATTTTTTTACCGAAATTTTCATTTTGAAAGGTTTCGTAGAATCAAATTTTAAGATGATTTTTTGCATGGATTTCCATCATAACCTTCCCTCGTAACATATAGGAAGGATCTGAATTGTTTTATATGGTTTCGTACAGTCCTTGATTTAATTTGATTTTTTGAGCAAAACTAGTATAAACTTGTGTATAATATATTATGATTGTTTGACCGAAACCTGCATTTGGAAACGTTTCGTAGAATCAAATTTTTCGGAGGTTTTTTTGCATGGACTTCCATCATTACCTTCCCTCGTAACATATAGGAAGAATCTGAAAAGTTTTATATGGTTTCGTATAGTCCTCGATTTAATTTGATTTTTTGAACAAAACTAGTATAAACTTGTGTATAATATATTATGATTTTTTGACCGAAACTTGAATTTGGAAAAGTTTCGCAGAATCAAATTTTCAGATGATTTTTTGCATGGACTTCCATCATAACCTTCCCTCATAAAATATATAAATTATCTGAAAAGTTTTGTAGCATTTCGAGCACTCATCGGTTTAATTTATTTTTTGACCGAAACTAGTATAAACTAGTGTATAATATATTATGGTTTTTTGACCGAAACATGAATTTGGAAAAGTTTCGTAGAATCTAATTTTCAGATAATTGTGTGCCTGGACTTCCATCATAACCTTCCCTCATAACATATAGGAAGGATCTGAAAAGTTTTCTATCGTTTCATACAGTCCTCGATTTAATTTGACTTATTAAGCAAAACTATTATAAACTTGTGTATAATATAATATGATTTTTTGACCGAAACTTGCATTTGGAAAAGTTTCGTAGTATCAAATTTTCAGATGATTTTTTGCATGGACTTCCATCATAACCATCCCTTGTAACATATAGGAAGGATCTGAAAAGTTTTGTATAGATTCGTACAATCCTCGATTTAATTTGATTTATTGAGAAAAACTAGTATAAACTTGTGTATAATATATTATGATTTTTTTACCGAAATTTTCATTTTGAAAGGTTTCGTAGAATCAAATTTTAAGATGATTTTTTGCATGGATTTCCATCATAACCTTCCCTCGTAACATATAGGAAGGATCTGAATTGTTTTATATGGTTTCATACAGTCCTTGATTTAATTTGATTTTTTGAGCAAAACTAGTATAAACTTGTGTATAATATATTATGATTTTTTGACCGAAACATGAATTTGGAAAAGTTTCGCAGAATCAAATTTTCAGATGATTTTTTGCATGGACTTCCATCATAACCTTCCCTCATAAAATATATAAATTATCTGAAAAGTTTTGTAGCATTTCGAGCACTCATCGGTTTAATTTATTTTTTGACCGAAACTAGTATAAACTAGTGTATAATATATTATGATTTTTTGACCGAAACATGAATTTGGAAAAGTTTCGTAGAATCTAATTTTCAGATAATTTTGTGCCTGGACTTCCATCATAACCTTCCCTCATAACATATAGGAAGGATCTGAAAAGTTTTCTATCGTTTCATACAGTCCTCGATTTAATTTGACTTATTAAGCAAAACTATTATAAACTTGTGTATAATATAATATGATTTTTTGACCGAAACTTGCATTTGGAAAAGTTTCGTAGTATCAAATTTTCAGATGATTTTTTGCATGGACTTCCATCATAACCATCCCTTGTAACATATAGGAAGGATCTGAAAAGTTTTGTATAGTTTCGTACAATCCTCGATTTAATTTGATTTATTGAGCAAAACTAGTATAAACTTGTGTATAATATATTATGAATTTTTTACCGAAATTTTCATTTTGAAAGGTTTCGTAGAATCAAATTTTAAGATGATTTTGTGCATGGATTTCCATCATAACCTTCCCTCGTAATATATAGGAAGGATCTGAATTGTTTTATATGGTTTCGTACAGTCCTTGATTTAATTTGATTTTTTGAGCAAAACTAGTATAAACTTGTGTATAATATATTATGATTGTTTGACCGAAACCTGCATTTGGAAACGTTTCGTAGAATCAAATTTTTCGGAGGTTTTTTTGCATGGACTTCCATCATTACCTTCCCTCGTAACATATAGGAAGAATCTGAAAAGTTTTATATGGTTTCGTATAGTCCTCGATTTAATTTGATTTTTTGAACAAAACTAGTATAAACTTGTGTATAATATATTATGATTTTTTGACCGAAACTTGAATTTGGAAAAGTTTCGCAGAATCAAATTTTCAGATGATTTTTTGCATGGACTTCCATCATAACCTTCCCTCATAAAATATATAAATTATCTGAAAAGTTTTGTAGCATTTCGAGCACTCATCGGTTTAATTTATTTTTTGACCGAAACTAGTATAAACTAGTGTATAATATATTATGATTTTTTGACCGAAACATGAATTTGGAAAAGTTTCGTAGAATCTAATTTTCAGATAATTTTGTGCCTGGACTTCCATCATAACCTTCCCTCATAACATATAGGAAGGATCTGAAAAGTTTTCTATCGTTTCATACAGTCCTCGATTTAATTTGACTTATTAAGCAAAACTATTATAAACTTGTGTATAATATAATATGATTTTTTGACCGAAACTTGCATTTGGAAAAGTTTCGTAGTATCAAATTTTCAGATGATTTTTTGCATGGACTTCCATCATAACCATCCCTTGTAACATATAGGAAGGATCTGAAAAGTTTTGTATAGTTTCGTACAATCCACGATTTAATTTGATTTATTGAGCAAAACTAGTATAAACTTGTGTATAATATATTATGATTTTTTTACCGAAATTTTCATTTTGAAAGGTTTCGTAGAATCAAATTTTAAGATGATTTTTTGCATGGATTTCCATCATAACCTTCCCTCGTAACATATAGGAAGGATCTGAATTGTTTTATATGGTTTCGTACAGTCCTTGATTTAATTTGATTTTTTGAGCAAAACTAGTATAAACTTGTGTATAATATATTGTGATTGTTTGACCGAAACCTGCATTTGGAAACGTTTCGTAGAATCAAATTTTTCGGAGGTTTTTTTGCATGGACTTCCATCATTACCTTCCCTCATAAAATATATAAATTATCTGAAAAGTTTTGTAGCATTTCGAGCACTCATCGGTTTAATTTATGTTTTGACCGAAACTAGTATAAACTAGTGTATAATATATTATGATTTTTTGACCGAAACATGAATTTGGAAAAGTTTCGTAGAATCTAATTTTCAGATAATTTTGTGCCTGGACTTCCATCATAACCTTCCCTCATAACATATAGGAAGGATCTGAAAAGTTTTCTATCGTTTCATACAGTCCTCGATTTAATTTGACTTATTAAGCAAAACTATTATAAACTTGTGTATAATATAATATGATTTTTTGACCGAAACTTGCATTTGGAAAAGTTTCGTAGTATCAAATTTTCAGATGATTTTTTGCATGGACTTCCATCATAACCATCCCTTGTAACATATAGGAAGGATCTGAAAAGTTTTGTATAGTTTCGTACAATCCTCGATTTAATTTGATTTATTGAGCAAAACTAGTATAAACTTGTGTATAATATATTATGAATTTTTTACCGAAATTTTCATTTTGAAAGGTTTCGTAGAATCAAATTTTAAGATGATTTTGTGCATGGATTTCCATCATAACCTTCCCTCGTAATATATAGGAAGGATCTGAATTGTTTTATATGGTTTCGTACAGTACTTGATTTAATTTGATTTTTTGAGCAAAACTAGTATAAACTTGTGTATAATATATTATGATTGTTTGACCGAAACCTGCATTTGGAAACGTTTCGTAGAATCAAATTTTTCGGAGGTTTTTTTGCATGGACTTCCATCATTACCTTCCCTCGTAACATATAGGAAGAATCTGAAAAGTTTTATATGGTTTCGTATAGTCCTCGATTTAATTTGATTTTTTGAACAAAACTAGTATAAACTTGTGTATAATATATTATGATTTTTTGACCGAAACTTGAATTTGGAAAAGTTTCGCAGAATCAAATTTTCAGATGATTTTTTGCATGGACTTCCATCATAACCTTCCCTCATAAAATATATAAATTATCTGAAAAGTTTTGTAGCATTTCGAGCACTCATCGGTTTAATTTATTTTTTGACCGAAACTAGTATAAACTAGTGTATAATATATTATGATTTTTTGA
The DNA here is from genome assembly GCA_963966055.1 of Lathyrus aphaca. Taxonomy (NCBI): domain Eukaryota; kingdom Viridiplantae; phylum Streptophyta; class Magnoliopsida; order Fabales; family Fabaceae; genus Lathyrus; species Lathyrus aphaca. Next base: position 594,759,926 of record OZ014520.1, on the reverse strand, counting down.
CCGAAACATGAATTTGGAAAAGTTTCGTAGAATCTAATTTTCAGATAATTTTGTGCCTGGACTTCCATCATAACCTTCCCTCATAACATATAGGAAGGATCTGAAAAGTTTTCTATCGTTTCATACAGTCCTCGATTTAATTTGACTTATTAAGCAAAACTATTATAAACTTGTGTATAATATAATATGATTTTTTGACCGAAACTTGCATTTGGAAAAGTTTCGTAGTATCAAATTTTCAGATGATTTTTTGCATGGACTTCCATCATAACCATCCCTTGTAACATAAAGGAAGGATCTGAAAAGTTTTGTATAGTTTCGTACAATCCACGATTTAATTTGATTTATTGAGCAAAACTAGTATAAACTTGTGTATAATATATTATGATTTTTTTACCGAAATTTTCATTTTGAAAGGTTTCGTAGAATCAAATTTTAAGATGATTTTTTGCATGGATTTCCATCATAACCTTCCCTCGTAACATATAGGAAGGATCTGAATTGTTTTATATGGTTTCGTACAGTCCTTGATTTAATTTGATTTTTTGAGCAAAACTAGTATAAACTTGTGTATAATATATTGTGATTGTTTGACCGAAACCTGCATTTGGAAACGTTTCGTAGAATCAAATTTTTCGGAGGTTTTTTTGCATGGACTTCCATCATTACCTTCGCTCATAAAATATATAAATTATCTGAAAAGTTTTGTAGCATTTCGAGCACTCATCGGTTTAATTTATGTTTTGACCGAAACTAGTATAAACTAGTGTATAATATATTATGATTTTTTCACCGAAACATGAATTTGGAAAAGTTTCGTAGAATCTAATTTTCAGATAATTTTGTGCCTGGACTTCCATCATAACCTTCCCTCATAACATATAGGAAGGATCTGAAAAGTTTTCTATCGTTTCATACAGTCCTCGATTTAATTTGACTTATTAAGCAAAACTATTATAAACTTGTGTATAATATAATATGATTTTTTGACCGAAACTTGCATTTGGAAAAGTTTCGTAGTATCAAATTTTCAGATGATTTTTTGCATGGACTTCCATCATAACCATCCCTTGTAACATATAGGAAGGATCTGAAAAGTTTTGTATAGTTTCGTACAATCCTCGATTTAATTTGATTTATTGAGCAAAACTAGTATAAACTTGTGTATAATATATTATGATTTTTTTACCGAAATTTTCATTTTGAAAGGTTTCGTAGAATCAAATTTTAAGATGATTTTTTGCATGGATTTCCATCATAACCTTCCCTCGTAACATATAGGAAGGATCTGAATTGTTTTATATGGTTTCGTACAGTCCTTGATTTAATTTGATTTTTTGAGCAAAACTAGTATAAACTTGTGTATAATATATTATGATTGTTTGACCGAAACCTGCATTTGGAAACGTTTCGTAGAATCAAATTTTTCGGAGGTTTTTTTGCATGGACTTCCATCATTACCTTCCCTCGTAACATATAGGAAGAATCTGAAAAGTTTTATATGGTTTCGTATAGTCCTCGATTTAATTTGATTTTTTGAACAAAACTAGTATAAACTTGTGTATAATATATTATGATTTTTTGACCGAAACTTGAATTTGGAAAAGTTTCGCAGAATCAAATTTTCAGATGATTTTTTGCATGGACTTCCATCATAACCTTCCCTCATAAAATATATAAATTATCTGAAAAGTTTTGTAGCATTTCGAGCACTCATCGGTTTAATTTATTTTTTGACCGAAACTAGTATAAACTAGTGTATAATATATTATGATTTTTTGACCGAAACATGAATTTGGAAAAGTTTCGTAGAATCTAATTTTCAGATAATTTTGTGCCTGGACTTCCATCATAACCTTCCCTCATAACATATAGGAAGGATCTGAAAAGTTTTCTATCGTTTCATACAGTCCTCGATTTAATTTGACTTATTAAGCAAAACTATTATAAACTTGTGTATAATATAATATGATTTTTTGACCGAAACTTGCATTTGGAAAAGTTTCGTAGTATCAAATTTTCAGATGATTTTTTGCATGGACTTCCATCATAACCATCCCTTGTAACATATAGGAAGGATTTGAAAAGTTTTGTATAGTTTCGTACAATCCTCGATTTAATTTGATTTATTGAGCAAAACTAGTATAAACTTGTGTATAATATATTATGATTTTTTTACCGAAATTTTCATTTTGAAAGGTTTCGTAGAATCAAATTTTAAGATGATTTTTTGCATGGATTTCCATCATAACCTTCCCTCGTAACATATAGGAAGGATCTGAATTGTTTTATATGGTTTCGTACAGTCCTTGATTTAATTTGATTTTTTGAGCAAAACTAGTATAAACTTGTGTATAATATATTATGATTGTTTGACCGAAACCTGCATTTGGAAACGTTTCGTAGAATCAAATTTTTCGGAGGTTTTTTTGCATGGACTTCCATCATTACCTTCCCTCATAAAATATATAAATTATCTGAAAAGTTTTGTAGCATTTCGAGCACTCATCGGTTTAATTTATTTTTTGACCGAAACTAGTATAAACTAGTGTATAATATATTATGATTTTTTGACCGAAACATGAATTTGGAAAAGTTTCGTAGAATCTAATTTTCAGATAATTTTGTGCCTGGACTTCCATCATAACCTTCCCTCATAACATATAGGAAGGATCTGAAAAGTTTTCTATCGTTTCATACAGTCCTCGATTTAATTTGACTTTTTAAGCAAAACTATTATAAACTTGTGTATAATATAATATGATTTTTTGACCGAAACTTGCATTTGGAAAAGTTTCGTAGTATCAAATTTTCAGATGATTTTTTGCATGGACTTCCATCATAACCATCCCTTGTAACATATAGGAAGGATCTGAAAAGTTTTGTATAGTTTCGTACAATCTTCGATTTAATTTGATTTATTGAGCAAAACTAGTATAAACTTGTGTATAATATATTATGATTTTTTTACCGAAATTTTCATTTTGAAAGGTTTCGTAGAATCAAATTTTAAGATGATTTTTTGCATGGATTTCCATCATAACCTTCCCTCGTAACATATAGGAAGGATCTGAATTGTTTTATATGGTTTCGTACAGTCCTTGATTTAATTTGATTTTTTGAGCAAAACTAGTATAAACTTGTGTATAATATATTATGATTGTTTGACCGAAACCTGCATTTGGAAACGTTTCGTAGAATCAAATTTTTCGGAGGTTTTTTTGCATGGACTTCCATCATTACCTTCCCTCGTAACATATAGGAAGAATCTGAAAAGTTTTATATGGTTTCGTATAGTCCTCGATTTAATTTGATTTTTTGAACAAAACTAGTATAAACTTGTGTATAATATATTATGATTTTTTGACCGAAACTTGAATTTGGAAAAGTTTCGCAGAATCAAATTTTCTGATGATTTTTTGCATGGACTTCCATCATAACCTTCCCTCATAAAATATATAAATTATCTGAAAAGTTTTGTAGCATTTCGAGCACTCATCGGTTTAATTTATTTTTTGACCGAAACTAGTATAAACTAGTGTATAATATATTATGATTTTTTGACCGAAACATGAATTTGGAAAAGTTTCGTAGAATCTAATTTTCAGATAATTTTGTGCCTGGACTTCCATCATAACCTTCCCTCATAACATATAGGAAGGATCTGAAAAGTTTTCTATCGTTTCATACAGTCCTCGATTTAATTTGACTTATTAAGCAAAACTATTATAAACTTGTGTATAATATAATATGATTTTTTGACCGAAACTTGCATTTGGAAAAGTTTCGTAGTATCAAATTTACAGATGATTTTTTGCATGGACTTCCATCATAACCATCCCTTGTAACATATAGGAAGGATCTGAAAAGTTTTGTATAGTTTCGTACAATCCTCGATTTAATTTGATTTATTGAGCAAAACTAGTATAAACTTGTGTATAATATATTATGATTTTTTTATCGAAATTTTCATTTTGAAAGGTTTCGTAGAATCAAATTTTAAGATGATTTTTTGCATGGATTTCCATCATAACCTTCCCTCGTAAAATATAGGAAGGATCTGAATTGTTTTATATGGTTTCATACAGTCCTTGATTTAATTTGATTTTTTGAGCAAAACTAGTATAAACTTGTGTATAATATATTATGATTGTTTGACCGAAACCTGCATTTGGAAACGTTTCGTAGAATCAAATTTTCGGATGTTTTTCTGCATGGACTTCCATCATTACCTTCCCTCGTAACATATAGGAAGAATCTGAAAAGTTGTGTATGGTTCCGTACAGTCCTCGATTTAATTTTATTTTTTGAGCAAACTAGTACAAACTTGTGTATAATATATTATGATTTTTTGACCGAAACTTGAATTTGGAAAAGTTTCGCAGAATCAAATATTCATATGATTTTTTGCATGGACTTCCATCATAACCTTCCCTCATAAAATATATAAATTATCTGAAAAGTTTTGTAGCATTTCGAGCACTCCTCGATTTAATTGATTTTTTGACCGAAACTAGTATAAACTAGAGTATAATATATTATGATTTTTTGACGAAACTTTAATTCGGAAAAGTTTCGTAAAATCTAATTTTAAGATAATTTTGTGCATGGACTTCCATCATAACCTTCCCTCGTAACATATCGGAAGGATCTGAAAAGTTTTATATCATTTCATAGAGTGCTCGACTTAATTTTACTTTTTGAGCAAAACTATTATAAACTTGTGTATAATATATTATGATTTTTGTTAACCGAAACTTGCATTTGAAAACGTTTCGTAGAATCAAATTTTCAGATGATTTTTTGCATGGAGTTCCATCACAACCATCCCTCGTAACATATAGGAAGGATCTGAAAAGTTTTGTAAAGTTTCGTACTGTCCTCGATTTAATTTGATTTATTGAGCAAAACTAGTATAAACTTGTGTATAATATATTATGATTTTTTGACCGAAACTTGCATTTGGAAAAGTTTCGCAGCATCAAATTTTCAGATGAATTTTTGCATGGACTTCAATCATAAACATCCCTCATAAAATATATAAATTATCTGAAAAGTTTGGTAGCATTTCGAGCACTCCTCGGTTTAATTGATTTTTTGACCGAAACTAGTATAAACTAGTGTTTAATATATTATGATTTTTTGACCGAAACTTGAGTTTGGAAAAGTTTCGTAGAATCTAATTTTCAGATACTTTTGTGCAATGACTTCCATCATAACCTTCCCTCGTAACATATAGGAAGGATTTGAAAAGTTTTAAATCGTTTCATACAGTCCACGATTTAATTTGACTTTTTAAGCAAAACTATTATAAACTTGTGTATAATATATTATGATTTTTTGAACGAAACTTGCATTTGAAAAAGTTTCGTAGAATCAAATTTTCAGATGATATTTTGCATGGACTTCCATCATAACCATCCCTTGTAACATATAGGAAGGATCTGAAAAGTTTTGTAGAGTTTCGGACAATCCTCGATTTAATTTAATTTATTGAGCAAAACTAGTATAAACTTGTGTATAATATATTATGATTTTTTTACCGAAATTTTCATTTTGAAAATTTTCGTAGAATCATATTTTCAGATGATTTTTTGCATGGACTTCCATCAAAACCATCCCTTTTAACATATAGGAAGGATCTGAAATGTTTTGTATAGTTTCGTACTGTCCTCGATTTAATTTGATTTATTGAGCAAAACTAGTATAAACTTGTGTATAATATATTATGATTTTTTGAACAAAACTTGCATTTGGAAAAGTTTCGCAGAATCAAATTTTCAGATTGTTTTTTGCATGGAATTCCATCATAACCTTCCCTCATAAAATATATACATTATCTCAAATGTTTTGTAGCATTTCGAGCACTCCTCGGTTTTATTGATTTTTTGACCGAAACAAGTATAAACTAGTGTATAATATATTATGATTTTTTTACCGAAAATTGAATTTGGAAAAGTTTCGTAGAATCTAATTTTCTGATAATTTTTTGCAAGGACTTCCATCATAACCTTCCCTCGTAACATATAGTAAGGATCTCAAAAGTTTTATATCGTTTCATAGAGTCCTCGATTTAATTTAACTTTTTGAGCAAAACTATTATATACTTTTGTACAATATATTATGATTTTTTGACCGAAACTTGCATTTGGAAAAGTTTCGTAGAATAAAATTTTCAGATGATTTTTTAAATGGACTTCCATCATAACCATCCCTCGTAAAATATATAGGAAGGATCAAAAAAGTTTTGTATAGTTTCGTACTGTTTTCGGTTTAATTTGATTTATTGAGCAAAACTAGTATAAACTTGTGTATAATATATTATGATTTTTTGACCGAAACTTGCATTTGGAAAAGTATCGCAGAATCAAATTTTCAGATGATTTTTTGAACAGGATTCCATCATAACCTTCCCTCATAAAATATATAAATTATCTAAAAAGTTTTGTATTATTTCGTGCACTCCTCGTTTTAATTGTTTTTTTGACCGAAACTAGTATAAACTAGTGTATAATATATTATGATTTTTTGACCGAAACTTGAATTTGGAAAAGTTTCGTAGAATCTAATTTTGTTCATGGACTTCCATCATATCCTTCCCTCATAACCTATAGGAAGGATCTGAAATTTTTATATCGTTTCATATAGTCCTCGATTTAATTTGACTTTTTGAGCATAATTATTATAAACTTGTGTATAATATATTATGATTTTTTACCGAAACTTGCATTTGGAAAAGTTTCGTAGAATCAAATTTTCAGATGATATTTTGCATGGACTTCCATCATATACATCCCTCGTAACATATAGGAATGATATGAAAAGTTTTGAATAGTTTCTTACAGTCCTCGATTTAATTTGATTTATTTAGCAAAACTAGTATAAACTTGTGTATAATATATGATGATTTTTTTACCGAAATTTATATTTGGAAATGTTTCGTAGAATTAAAATTTCAGATCATTTTTTGCATGGACTTCCATCATAACCTTCCCTCGTAACATATAGGAAGGATCTTAAAAATTTTAAATGGTTTCGTACAGTCCTCGATTTAATTTGATTTTTTGAGCAAAACTAGTATAAACTTATGTATAATATATTATGATTTTTTTACCGAAACTAGCATTTGGAAAAGTTTCGTCGAATAAAATTTTCGGATGATTTTTTGCATGGACTTCCATCATAACTTTCCCTCGTAACATATAGGAAGGATCTAAATTGTTTTATATGGTTCCGTACAGTCCTTGATTTAATTTGATTTTTTGAGCAAAACTAGTATAAACATGTGTATAATATATTATGATTGTTTGACCGAAATCTGCATTTGGAAACGTTTCGTAGAATCTAATTTTTGGATGTTTTTTTGCATGGACTTCCATCATTACCTTCCCTCGTAACATATAGGAAGAATCTGAAAAGTTGTGTATAGTTTCGTACAGTCCTCGATTTAATTTGATTTTTTGAGCAAACTAGTACAAACTTGTGTATAATATAGTATGATTTTTTGACCGAAACTTTAATTTGGAAAAGTTTCGCAGAATCAAATTTTCATATGATTTTTTGCATGGACTTCCATTATAACCTTCCCTCATAAAATATATAAATTATCTGAAAAGGTTTTGTAGCATTTCGAGCACTCCTCGATTTAATTGATTTTTAGACCGAAACTAGTATAAACTAGTGTATAATATATTATGATTTTTTGACGAAACTTTAATTTGGAAAAGTTTCATAAAATCTAATTTTAAAATAATTTTGTGCATGGACTTCCATCTTAACCTTCCCTCGTAACATATAGGAAGGATCTGAAAAGTTTTATATCATTTCATAGAGTGCTCGATTTAATTTGACTTTTTGAGCAAAACTATTATAAACTTGTGTATAATATATTATGATTTTTTTACCGAAACTTGCATTTGAAAAAGTTTCGTAGAATCAAATTTTCAGATGATTTTTTGCATGGACTTCCATCATAACCATCCCTTGTAACATAGAGGAAGGATCTGAAAAGTTTTGTATAGTTTCGTACAATCCTCGATTTAATTTAATTTATTGAGCAAAACTAGTATAAACTTGTGTATAACATATTATGATTTTTTGACCGAAAGTTGCATTTGGAAAAGTTTCGCAGAATCAAATTTTCAGATGATTTTTTGCATGGACTTCCATCATAACCTTCCCTCATAAAATATATAAATTATCTGAAAAGTTTGGTAGCATTTCGAGCACTCCTCGGTTTAATTGATTTTTTGAATGAAACTAGTATAAACTAGTGTTTAATATATTGTGATTTTTTGACTGAAACTTGAATTTGGAAAAGTTTCGTAGAATCTAATTTTCAGATAATTTTGTGCAATGACTTCCATCATAACCTTCTCTCGTAACATATATGAAGGATCTGAAAAGTTTTATATCGTTTCATACAGTCCTCGATTTAATTTGACTTTTTGAGCAAAACTATTATAAACTTGTGTATAAAATATTATGACTTTTTGACCGAAACTTGCATTTGGGAAAGTTTCGTAGAATCATATTTTCAGATGATTTTTTGCATGGACTTCCCTCATAACCATCCCTCGTAACATATAGGAAGGATCTGAAATGTTTTGTATAGTTTCGTACTATCCTCGATTTAATTTGATTTATTGAGCAAAACTAGTATAAACTTGTGTATAATATATTATGATTTTTTGACCGAAACTTGCATTTAGAAAAGTTTCGCAGAATCAAATTTTCAGATTGTTTTTTGCATGGACTTCCATCATAACCTTCCCTCATAAAATATATACATTATCTCAAAAGTTTTGTAGTATTTCGAGCACTCCTCGGTTTAATTGATTTTTTGACCGAAACTAGTATAAACTAGTGTATAATATATTATGATTTTTTGACCGAAACTTGAATTTGGAAAAGTTTCGTAGAATCTAATTTTCAGATAATTTTTTGCAAGGACTTCCATCATAACCTTCCCTCGTAATATATAGTAAGGATCTGAAAAGTTTTATATCGTTTCATAGAGTCCTCGATTTAATTTGACTTTTTGAGCAAAACTATTATAAACTTTTGTACAATATATTATGATTTTTTGACCAAAACTTGCATTTGGAAAAGTTTCGTAGAATAAAATTTTCAGATGATTTTTGGCATGGACTTCCATCATAACCATCCCTCGTAACATATAGGAAGGATCTGAAAAGTTTTGTATAGTTTCGTACTGTCTTCGGTTTAATTTGATTTATTGAGCAAAACTATTATAAACTTGTGTATAATATATTATGATTTTTTGACCGAAACTTGCATTTGGAAATGTTTCGCAGAATCAAATTTTCAGATGATTTTTTGCACGGACTTCCATCATAACCTTCCCTCTTAAAATATATAAATTATCTGAAAAGTTTTGTATTATTTCGAGCACTCCTCGTTTTAATTGTTTTTTTGACCGAGAATAGTATAAACTAGTGTATAATATATTATGATTTTTTGACCGAAACTTGAATTTGGAAAAGTTTCATAGAATCTAATTTTGTGCATGGACTTCCATCATATCCTTCCCTCGTAACCTTTAAGAAGGATCTGATATTTTTTATATCGTTTCATACAATCCTCGATTTAATTTGACTTTTTGAGCATAATTATTATAAACTTGTGTATAATATATTATGATTTTCTTACCGAAACTTGCATTTGGAAGAGTTTCGTAGAATCAAATTTTCAGATGATATTTTGCATGGACTTCCATCATAAACATCACTCGTAACATATAGGAATGATCTGAAAAGTTTTGAATAGTTTCTTACAGTCCTCGATTTATTTTGATTTATTTAACAAAACTAGTATAAACTTGTGTATAATATATGATGATTTTTTTACCGAAATTTGCATTTGGAAATGTTTCGTAGAATTAAAATTTCAGATGATTTTTTGCATAGACTTCCATCATAACCTTCCCTCGTAACATATAGGAAGCATCTTAAAAAATTTATATGGTTTTGTACAGTCCTCGATTTAATTTTATTTTTTGAGAAAAACTAGTATAAACTTATGTATAATATATTATAATTTTTTTAACGAAACTAGCATTTGGAAAAGTTTCGTAGAATAAAATTTTCGGATGATTTTTTGCATGGACTTCCATCATAACCTTCCCTCGTAACATATAGGAAGGATCTGAATTGTTTTATATGGTTCCATACAGTCCTTGATTTAATTTGATTTTTTTAGCAAAACTAGTATAAACTTGTGTATAATATATTATGATTGTTTGACCGAAACCTGCATTTGGAAACGTTTCGTAGAATTAAATTTTTGGATGTTTTTTTGCATGGACTTCCATCATTACCTTCCCTCGTAACATATAGGAAGAATCTGAAAATTTATGTATGGTTTCATACAGTCCTCGATTTAATTTAAATTTTTGAGCAAACTAGTACAAACTTGTGTATAATATAGTATGATTTTTTACCAAAACTTGAATTTGGAAAAGTTTCGCATAATCAAATTTTCATATGATTTTTTGCTTGGACTTCCATCATAACCTTCCCTCATAAAATATATAAATTATCTGAAAAGGTTTTGTAGCATTTCGAGCACTCCTCGATTTAATTGATTTTTTGACCGAAACTAGTATAAACTAGTGTATAATATATTATGATTTTTTGACGAAACTTTACTTTTGAAAAGTTTCATAAAAACTAATTTTAAGATAATTTTGTGCATGGACTTCCATCGTAACCTTCCCTTGTAACATATAGGAAGGATCTGAAAAGTTTTATATCATTTCATAGAGTGCTCGGTTTAATTTGACTTTTTGAGCAAAACTATTATAAACTTGTATATAATATATTATGATTTTTTGACCGAAACTTGCATTTGAAAAAGTTTCGTAGAATCAAATTTTCAGATGATTTTTTGCATGGACTTCCATCATAACTATCCTTTGTAACATATAGGAAGGATCTGAAAAGTTTTGTATAGTTTCGTACTGTCCTTGTTTAATTTGATTTATTGAGCAAAACTAGTATAAACTTGTGTATAATATATTATGATTTTTTGACCGAAACATGCAATTGGAAATGTTTCGCAGAATCAAATTTTCAGATTATTTTTTGCATGGACTTCCATCATAACCTTCCCTCATAAAATATATAAATTATATGAAAATTTTTGTAGCATTTCGAGCACTCCTCGGTTTAATTGATTTTTTGACCAAAACTAGTATAAACTAGTGTATAATATATAAAATTTTTTGACCGAAACTTGAATTTGGAAAAGTTTCGTAGAATCTAATTTTAAGATAATTTTGTGCAAGGACTTCCATCATAACCTTCCCTCGTAACATATAGGAAGGGTCTGAAAAGTTTTATATCGTTTCATACAATCCTCTATTTAATTTGACTTTTTGAGCAAAACTATTATAAATTTGTGTACAATATATTATGATTTTTTGACCGAAACTTGCATTTGGAAAAGTTTCGTAGAATAAAATTTTCAGATGATTTTTGGCATGGACTTCCATAATAACCATCCCTCGTAACATATAGGAAGGATCTGAAAAGTTTTGTATAGTTTCGTACTGTCTTCGGTTTAATTTGATTTATTGAGCAAAACTAGTATAAACTTGTGTATAATATATTATGAATTTTTGACCGAAACTTGCATTTGGAAATGTTTCGCAGAATCAAATTTTCAGATGATTTTTTGCACGGACTTCCATCATAACCTTCCCTCTTAAAATATATAAATTATCTAAAAAGTTTTGTATTATTTTGAGCACTCCTCGTTTTAATTGTTTTTTTGACCGAGACTAGTATAAACTAGTGTATAATATATTATGAGTTTTTTGACCGAAACTTGAATTTGGAAAAGTTTCATAGAATCTAATTTTGTGCGTGGACTTCCATCATATCCTTCCCTCGTAACCTTTAAGAAGGATCTGAAATTTTTTATATCGTTTCATACAGTCCTCGATTTAATTTGACTTTTTGAGCATAATTATTATAAACTTGTGTATAATATATTATGATTTTCTTACCGAAACTTGCATTTGGAAAAGTTTCGTAGAATCAAATTTTCAGATGATATTTTGCATGGACTTCCATCATAACCATCACTCGTAACATATTGGAATGATCTGAAAAGTTTTGAATAGTTTCTTACAATCCTCGATTTATTTTGATTTATTTAGCAAAACTAGTATAAACTTGTGTATAATATATGATGATTTTTTTACCGAAATTTGCAATTGGAAATGTTTCGTAGAATTAAAATTTCAGATGATTTTTTGCATAGACTTCCATCATAACCTTCCCTCGTAACATATAGGAAGCATCTTAAAAAATTTATATGGTTTTGTACAGTCCTCGATTTAATTTTATTTTTTGAATAAAACTAGTATAAACTTATGTATAATATATTATGATTTTTTTACCGAAACTAGCATTTGGAAAAGTTTCGTAGAATAAAATTTTCGGATGATTTTTTGCATGGACTTCCATCATAACCTTCCCTCGTAACATATAGGAAGGATCTGAATTGTTTTATATGGTTCCATACAGTCCTTGATTTAATTTGATTTTTTTAGCAAAACTAGTATAAACTTGTGTATAATATATTATGATTGTTTGACCGAAACCTGCATTTGGAAACGTTTCGTAGAATTAAATTTTTGGATGTTTTTTTGCATGGACTTCCATCATTACCTTCCCTCGTAACATATAGGAAGAATCTGAAAATTTATGTATGGTTTCGTATAGTCCTCGATTTAATTTAAATTTTTGAGCAAACTAGTACAAACTCTTGTATAATATAGTATGATTTTTTATCAAAACTTGAATTTGGAAAAGTTTCGCATAATCAAATTTTCATATGATTTTTTGCATGGACTTCCATCATAACCTTCCCTCATAAAATATATAAATTATCTGAAAAGGTTTTGTAGCATTTCGAGCACTCCTCGATTTAATTGATTTTTTGACCGAAACTAGTATAAACTAGTGTATAATATATTATGATTTTTTGACGAAACTTTACTTTTGAAAAGTTTCATAAAAACTAATTTTAAGATAATTTTGTGCATGGACTTCCATCGTAACCTTCCCTTGTAACATATAGGAAGGATCTGAAAAGTTTTATATCATTTCATAGAGTGCTCGATTTAATTTGACTTTTTGAGCAAAACTATTATAAACTTGTATATAATATATTATGATTTTTTGACCGAAACTTGCATTTGAAAAAGTTTCGTAGAATCAAATTTTCAGATGATTTTTTGCATGGACTTCCATCATAACCATCCTTCGTAATATATGGGAAGGATCTGAAAAGTTTTGTATAGTTTCGTACTGTCCTTGATTTAATTTGATTTATTGAGCAAAACTAGTATAAACTTGTGTATAATATATTATGATTTTTTAACCGAAACATGCAATTGGAAATGTTTCGCAGAATCAAATTTTCATATGATTTTTTGCATGGACTTCCATCATAACCTTCCCTCATAAAATATATAAATTATATGAAAAGTTTTGTAGCATTTCGAGCACTCCTCGGTTTAATTGATTTTTTGACCAAAACTAGTATAAACTAGTGTATAATATATTATGATTTTTTGACCGAAACTTGAATTTGGAAAAGTTTCGTAGAATCTAATTTTAAGATAATTTTGTGCAAGGACTTCCATCATAACCTTCCCTCGTAACATATAGGAAGGGTCTGAAAAGTTTTATATCGTTTCATACAATCCTCGATTTAATTAGACTTTTTGAGCAAAACTATTATAAACTTGTGTATAATATATTATGACTTTTTGACCGAAACTTGCATTTGGAAAAGTTTCGTAGAATAATATTTTCAGATGATTTTTTGCATGGACTGCCATCATAACCATCCCTCGTAAAATATAGGAAGGATCTAAAATGTTTTGTATAGTTTCGTACTGTCCTCGATTTAATTTGATTTATTGAGCAAAACTAGTATAAACTTGTATAATATATTATGATTTTTTGACCGAAACTTGCATTTGGAAAAGTTTCGCAGAATCAAATTTTCAGATTCATTTTTGCATGGACTTCCATCATAACCTTCCCTCATAAAATATATACATTATCTGAAAATTTTTGTAGCATTTCGAGCACTCCTCGGTTTAATTGATTTTTTTACCGAAACTAGTATAAACTAGTGTATAATATGTTATGATATTTTGACCGAAACTTGAATTTGGAAAAGTTTCGTAGAATCTAAATATCAGATAATTTTGTGCAAGGACTTCCATCATAACCTTCCCTCGTAACATATAATAAGGATCTGAAAAGTTTTATATCGTTTCATAGAGTCCTCGATTTTATTTGACTTTTTTAGCAAAACTATTATAAACTTTTGTACAATATATTATGATTTTTTGACCGAAACTTGCATTTGGAAAAGTTTCGTAGAATCAAATTATCAGATGATTTTTTGCATGGACTTCCATCATAACCATCCCTCGTAACATATAGGAAGGATCTGAAACGTTTTGTATAGTTTCATACTGTCCTCGGTTTAATTTGATTTATTGAGCAAAAATAGTATAAACTTGTGTATAATATATCATGGTTTTTGACCGAAACTTGCATTTGGAAAAGTTTCGCAGAATCAAATTTTCAGATGATTTTTTGCACGGAATTCCATCATAACCTTCCCTCATAAAATATATAAATTATCGGAAAAGTTTTGTAGAATTTCGAGCACTCATCGTTTCAATTGTTTTTTTGACCGAAACTAGTATAAACTAGTGTATAATATATTATGATTTTTTGACCGAAACTTGAATTTGGAAAAGTTTCGTAGAATCTAATTTTGTGCATGGACTTCCATTATATCCTTCCCTCGTAACATATAGGAAGGATCTGAAATTTTTTATATCGTTTCATATTGTCCTCGATTTAATTTGACTTTTTGAGCATAACTATTATAAACTTGTGTATAATATATTATGATTTTTTTTACCGAGACTTGCATTTGGAAAAGTTTCGTAGAATCAAATTTTAAGATAATATTTTGCATGGACTTCCATCTTAACCATCCCTCTTAACATATAGGAATGATCTGAAAAGTTTTCTATAGTTTCTTACAGTCCTCGATTTAATTTGATTTATTTAGCAAAACTAGTATAAACATGTGTAAAATATATGATTATTTTTTTACCGAAATTATCATTTGGAAATGTTTCATAGAATTAAATTTTCAGATAATTTTTTGCATGGACTTCCATCATAACCTTCCCTCGTAACATATAGGAAGGATCTTAAAATTTTTATATGCTTTCGTACAGTCCTCGATTTAATTTGATTTTTTGAGCAAAACTAGTATAAACTTATGTATAATATATTATGATTTTTTTACCGAAACTAGCATTTGGAAAAGTTTCGTAGAATAAAATTTTCGGATGATTTTTTGCATGGACTTCCATCATAACTTTCCCTCGTAACATATAGGAAGGATCTGAAAAGTTTTGTATCGTTTCATACAGTCCTCGATTTTGTTTGATTTTTTGAGCAAAACTAGTATAAACTTTTGTATAATATATTATGATTTTTTGACCAAAACATGAATTTGGAAAAGTTTCGCAGAATCAAATTTTCAGATGATTTTTTGCATGGACTTCCATCATAACCTTCCTTCATAAAATATATAAATTATCAGAAAATTTTTGTAGCATTTCGAACACTCCTCGATTTAATTGATTTTTTGACTAAAACTAGTATAAACTAGTGTATAATATATTATGATTTTTTTACCGAAACTTGAATTTGAAAAAGTTTCGTAGAATCTAATTTTCAGATAATTTTTTGCATGGACATCCATCTTAACCTTCCCTCGTAACATATAGGAAGGATCTGAAAAGTTTTATATCGTTTCATAGAGTCCTCGATTTAATTTGACTTTTTGAGCAAAACTATTATATACTTGTGTATAATATATTTTGATTTTTTGACCGAAACTTGCATTTGGAAAAGTTTCTTAGAATCAAATTTTCAGATGATTTTTTGCATAGACTTCCATCATAACCATCCCTCATAACATATAGGAAAGATCTGAAAAGTTTTGTATAGTTTCATACAGTCCTCGATTTAATTTGATTTATTGAGCAAAACTAGTATAAACTTGTGTATATATATTATGATTTTTTTTACCGAAATTTGCATTTGGAAAAGTTTCGAAGAATCAAATTTTCAGATGATTTTTTGCATGGACTTCCATCATAACCTTCCCTCATAACATATAGGAAGGAACAGAAAAGTTTTATATGGTTTCGTACAGTCCTCGATTTAATTTGATTTTTTAGAAAAAATAATATAAACTTGTATATAATATATTATGATTTTTTGACTGAAACATGCATTTAAAAAATTTGGATAGAATCTAATTTTCAGATGATTTTTTGCATGGACTTCCATCATAACCTTCCCTCGTAATATATAGGAACGATCTGAAAAGTTTTGTATGGTTTCGTACAGTCCTCGATTTAATTTGAGTTTTTGCGCAAAACTAGTATAAACTTGTGTATAATATATTATGATTTTTTTTGCCGAAATTTGCATTTTGAAAAGTTTCGAAGAATCCAATTTTTAGATGATTTTTGCATGGACTTCCATCATAACCTTCTCTCGTTACATATAGGAAGGATCTGAAAAGTTTTATATGGTTTTGTATAGTCCTCGATTTAATTTGAGTTTTTAGCAAAAGTAATATAAACTTGTATATAATATAATCTGATTTTTTAATAGAAACTTGCATTTTAAAAATTTTGGTAGAATCAAAGTTTTAGATGATTTTTCACATGGACTTCCATCATATCCTTCCCTCGTAACATATAGGAAGGATCTGAAAAGCTTTGTATGGTTTCGTATAGTTCTCGATTTAATTTGAGTTTTTGAGCAAACTTAGTATAAACTTGTGTATAATATATTATGATTTTTTTACCGAAATTTGCATTTAGAAATGTTTCGTAGAATTAAATTTTCTGATGATTTTTGGCATTTACTTCCATCATAACCTTCCCTTGTAACATATAGGAAGGATCTGAAAAGATTTATATGGTTTCGTACAGTCCTCGATTTAATTTAATTTTTTGAGCAAAACTATTATAAACTTAGGTATAATATATTATGATTTTTTACCGAAACATGCATTTGGAAAACTTTCGTAGAATCAAATTTTCGGATGATTTTTTGCATGGACTTCCATCATAACCTTCCCTCGTAGCATATAGGTAGGATCTAAAAAGTTTTGTATGATTTCGTACAGTCCTCGATTTAATTTGATTTTTTGAGCAAAACTAGTATAAACTTGTGTATAATATATTATGATTTCTTGACCGAAACTTGAATTTGGAAAAGTTTCACAGAATAAAATTTTCAGATGAATTTTTTGCATAGACTTTAATCATAACCTTCCCTCATAAAATATATAAATTATCGGAAATGATTTGTAGCATTTCGAGCAATCCTCAATTTAATTGATTTTTTGACTGAAACTAGTATAAACTAGTGTATAATATATTATGATTTTTTGATCGAAACTTGAATTAGAAAAAGTTTCAAAGAATCTAATTTTCAGATGATTTTGTGCATGGATCCATCTTAACCTTCCTTCGTAACATATAGGAAGGATCTGAAAAGTTTTATATCGTTTCGTAGAGTTCTCGATTTAATTTGACTTTTTGAGCAAAACTATTATAAACTTGTGTATAATATATTATAATTTTTTGACCGAAACTTGCATTTGGAAAATTTCGTAGAATCAAATTTTCAGATGATTTTTGGCATGGACTTCCATCATAACCATCCCTCGTAACATATAGGAATGATCTGAAAAGTTTGTATAGTTTCGTACAGTCTTCGATTTAATTTGATTTATTGAGCAAAACTAGTATAAACTTGTGTATAATATATTATGATTTTTTTACCGAAATTTGCATTTGGAAAAGTTTCGAAGAAACAAATTTTCAGATGATTTTTTGCATGGACTTCCATCATAACCTTCTCTCGTAACATATAGGAAGGATCTGAAAAGTTTTATATGGTTTTGTATACTCCTCTATTTAATTTGATTTTTTAGCAAAAGTAATATAAACTTGTATATAATATATTATGATTTTTTAACAGAAAGTTGCATTTTAAAAATTTTGGTAGAATCAAACTTTCAGATGATTTTTCGCATGGACTTCCATCATAACCTTCCCTCGTAACATATAGGAAGGATCTGAAAAGTTTTGTATGGTTTCTTACAGTCCTCGATTTAATTTGAGTTTTTGAGCAAAACTAGTTTAAACTTGTGTATAATATATTATGATTTTTTTACCGAAATTTGCATTTAGAAATGCTTCGTAGAATTAAATTTTCTGATGATTTTTTGCATGGACTTCCATCATAACCTTCCCTTGTAACATATAGGAAGGATCTAAAAAGTTTTATATGGTTTCGTACAATCCTCGAGTTAATTTGATTTTTTGAGCAAAACTAGTATAAACTTATGTATAATATATTATGATTTTTTACCAAAACTTGCATTTGGAAAAGTTTCGTAGCATCAAATTTTCGGATGATTTTTTGCATGGACTTCCTTCATAACCTTCCCTCGTAGCATATAGGAAGGATCTGAAAAGTTTTGTATGGTTTTGTACAGTCCTCGATTTAATTTGATTTTTTGAGCAAAACTAGTATAAACTTGTTTATAATATATTATGATTTCTTGACCGAAACATGAATTTGGAAAAGTTTCGAAGAAACAAATTTTCAGATGAATTTTTTGCATGGACTTCCATCATAACCTTCCCTCATAAAATATATAAATTATCGGAAATGATTTGTAGCATTTCGAGCACTCCTCGATTTAATTGATTTTTTGACTGAAACTAGTATAAACTAGTGTATAATATATTATGATTTTTTGACCAAAACTTGAATTTGAAAAAGTTTCGTAGAATCTAATTTTCAGATGATTTTGTGCATGGACATCCATCTTAACCTTCCTTCGTAACATATAGGAAGGATCTGAAAAGTTTTATATCGTTTCATAGAGTCCTCGATTTAATTTGACTTTTTGAGCAAAACTATTATAAATTTGTGTATAATATATTATGATTTTTTGACCGAAACTTGCGTTTGGAAAATTTCGTAGAATCAAATTTACAGATGATTTTTGGCATGGACTTCCATCATAACCATCCCTCGTAACATATAGGAATGATCTGAAAAGTTTTGTATAGTTTCGTACAGTCCTCGATTTAATTTGATTTATTGAGCAAAACTAGTATAAACTTGTGTATAATATATTATGATTTTTTTACCGAAAGTTGCATTTGGAAAAGTTTCGAAGAATCAAATTTTCTGATGATTTTTTGCATGGACTTCCATCATAACCTTCCCTCGTAACATATAGGAAGGATCTGAAAAGTTTTATATGGTTTTGTATAGTCCTCGATTTAATTTGATTTTTTAGCAAAAGTAATATAAACTTATATATAATATATTCTGATTTTTTAACAGAAAGTTGCATTTTAAAAATTTTGGTAGATTCAAATTTTCAGATGATTTTTCGCATGGACTTCCATCATAACCTTCCCTCGTAACATATAGGAAGGATCTGAAAGGTTTTGTATGGTTTCTTACAGTCCTCGATTTAATTTGAGTTTTTGAGCAAAACTAGTATAAACTTGTGTATAATATATTATGATTTTTTTTACCGAAATTTGCATTTAGAAATGCTTCGTAGAATTAAATTTTCTGATGATTTTTTGCTTGGACTTCCATCATAACCTTCCCTTGTAACATATAGGAAGGATCTAAAAAGTTTTATATGGTTTCGTACAATCCTCGAGTTAATTTGATTTTTTGAGCAAAACTAGTATATACTTATGTATAATATATTATGATTTTTTTACCAAAACCTGCATTTAGAAAAGTTTCGTAGAATCAAATTTTCGGATGATTTTTTGCATGGACTTCCATCATAACCTTCCCTCGTAGCATATAGGAAGGATCTGAAAAGTTTTGTATGGTTTTGTACAGTCCTCGATTTAATTTGATTTTTTGAGCAAAACTAGTATAAACTTGTTTATAATATATTATGATTTCTTGACCGAAACATGAATTTGGAAAAGTTTCGCAGAATCAAATTTCTAGATGAATTTTTTGCATGGACTTCCATCATAACCTTCCCTCATAAAATATATAAATTATCGGAAATGATTTGTAGCATTTCGAGCACTCCTCGATTTAATTGATTTTTTGACTGAAACTAGTATAAACTAGTGTATAATATATTATGATTTTTTGATCGAAACTTGAATTTGAAAAAGTTTCGTAGAATCTAATTTTCAGATGATTTTGTGCATGGACATCCATCTTAACCTTCCTTCGTAACATATAGGAAGGATCTGAAAATTTTTATATCGTTTCATAGAGTTCTCGATTTAATTTGACTTTTTGAGCAAAACTATTATAAACTTGTGTATAATATATTATGATTTTTTGACCGAAACTTGCGTTTGGAAAATTTCGTAGAATCAAATTTACAGATGATTTTTGGCATGGACTTCCATCATAACCATCCCTCGTAACATATAGGAATGATCTGAAAAGTTTTGTATAGTTTCGTACAGTCCTCGATTTAATTTGATTTATTGAGCAAAACTAGTATAAACTTGTGTATAATATATTATGATTTTTTTACCGAAAGTTGCATTTGGAAAAGTTTCGAAGAATCAAATTTTCTGATGATTTTTTGCATGGACTTCCATCATAACCTTCCCTCGTAACATATAGGAAGGATCTGAAAAGTTTTATATGGTTTTGTATAGTCCTCGATTTAATTTGATTTTTTAGCAAAAGTAATATAAACTTATATATAATATATTCTGATTTTTTAACAGAAAGTTGCATTTTAAAAATTTTGGTAGATTCAAATTTTCAGATGATTTTTCGCATGGACTTCCATCATAACCTTCCCTCGTAACATATAGGAAGGATCTGAAAGGTTTTGTATGGTTTCTTACAGTCCTCGATTTAATTTGAGTTTTTGAGCAAAACTAGTATAAACTTGTGTATAATATATTATGATTTTTTTTACCGAAATTTGCATTTAGAAATGCTTCGTAGAATTAAATTTTCTGATGATTTTTTGCTTGGACTTCCATCATAACCTTCCCTTGTAACATATAGGAAGGATCTAAAAAGTTTTATATGGTTTCGTACAATCCTCGAGTTAATTTGATTTTTTGAGCAAAACTAGTATATACTTATGTATAATATATTATGATTTTTTTACCAAAACCTGCATTTAGAAAAGTTTCGTAGAATCAAATTTTCGGATGATTTTTTGCATGGACTTCCATCATAACCTTCCCTCGTAGCATATAGGAAGGATCTGAAAAGTTTTGTATGGTTTTGTACAGTCCTCGATTTAATTTGATTTTTTGAGCAAAACTAGTATAAACTTGTTTATAATATATTATGATTTCTTGACCGAAACATGAATTTGGAAAAGTTTCGCAGAATCAAATTTCTAGATGAATTTTTTGCATGGACTTCCATCATAACCTTCCCTCATAAAATATATAAATTATCGGAAATGATTTGTAGCATTTCGAGCACTCCTCGATTTAATTGATTTTTTGACTGAAACTAGTATAAACTAGTGTATAATATATTATGATTTTTTGATCGAAACTTGAATTTGAAAAAGTTTCGTAGAATCTAATTTTCAGATGATTTTGTGCATGGACATCCATCTTAACCTTCCTTCGTAACATATAGGAAGGATCTGAAAATTTTTATATCGTTTCATAGAGTTCTCGATTTAATTTGACTTTTTGAGCAAAACTATTATAAACTTGTGTATAATATATTATGATTTTTTGACCGAAACTTGCGTTTGGAAAATTTCGTAGAATCAAATTTACAGATGATTTTTGGCATGGACTTCCATCATAACCATCCCTCCTAACATATAGGAATGATCTGAAAAGTTTTGTATAGTTTCGTACAGTCCTCGATTTAATTTGATTTATTGAGCAAAACTAGTATAAACTTGTGTATAATATATTATGATTTTTTTACCGAAAGTTGCATTTGGAAAAGTTTCGAAGAATCAAATTTTCTGATGATTTTTTGCATGGACTTCCATCATAACCTTCCCTCGTAACATATAGGAAGGATCTGAAAAGTTTTATATGGTTTTGTATAGTCCTCGATTTAATTTGATTTTTTAGCAAAAGTAATATAAACTTATATATAATATATTCTGATTTTTTAACAGAAAGTTGCATTTTAAAAATTTTGGTAGATTCAAATTTTCAGATGATTTTTCGCATGGACTTCCATCATAACCTTCCCTCGTAACATATAGGAAGGATCTGAAAGGTTTTGTATGGTTTCTTACAGTCCTCGATTTAATTTGAGTTTTTGAGCAAAACTAGTATAAACTTGTGTATAATATATTATGATTTTTTTTACCGAAATTTGCATTTAGAAATGCTTCGTAGAATTAAATTTTCTGATGATTTTTTGCTTGGACTTCCATCATAACCTTCCCTTGTAACATATAGGAAGGATCTAAAAAGTTTTATATGGTTTCGTACAATCCTCGAGTTAATTTGATTTTTTGAGCAAAACTAGTATATACTTATGTATAATATATTATGATTTTTTTACCAAAACCTGCATTTAGAAAAGTTTCGTAGAATCAAATTTTCGGATGATTTTTTGCATGGACTTCCATCATAACCTTCCCTCGTAGCATATAGGAAGGATCTGAAAAGTTTTGTATGGTTTTGTACAGTCCTCGATTTAATTTGATTTTTTGAGCAAAACTAGTATAAACTTGTTTATAATATATTATGATTTCTTGACCGAAACATGAATTTGGAAAAGTTTCGCAGAATCAAATTTCTAGATGAATTTTTTGCATGGACTTCCATCATAACCTTCCCTCATAAAATATATAAATTATCGGAAATGATTTGTAGCATTTCGAGCACTCCTCGATTTAATTGATTTTTTGACTGAAACTAGTATAAACTAGTGTATAATATATTATGATTTTTTGATCGAAACTTGAATTTGAAAAAGTTTCGTAGAATCTAATTTTCAGATGATTTTGTGCATGGACATCCATCTTAACCTTCCTTCGTAACATATAGGAAGGATCTGAAAATTTTTATATCGTTTCATAGAGTTCTCGATTTAATTTGACTTTTTGAGCAAAACTATTATAAACTTGTGTATAATATATTATGATTTTTTGACCGAAACTTGCGTTTGGAAAATTTCGTAGAATCAAATTTACAGATGATTTTTGGCATGGACTTCCATCATAACCATCCCTCGTAACATATAGGAATGATCTGAAAAGTTTTGTATAGTTTCGTACAGTCCTCGATTTAATTTGATTTATTGAGCAAAACTAGTATAAACTTGTGTATAATATATTATGATTTTTTTACCGAAAGTTGCATTTGGAAAAGTTTCGAAGAATCAAATTTTCTGATGATTTTTTGCATGGACTTCCATCATAACCTTCCCTCGTAACATATAGGAAGGATCTGAAAAGTTTTATATGGTTTTGTATAGTCCTCGATTTAATTTGATTTTTTAGCAAAAGTAATATAAACTTATATATAATATATTCTGATTTTTTAACAGAAAGTTGCATTTTAAAAATTTTGGTAGATTCAAATTTTCAGATGATTTTTCGCATGGACTTCCATCATAACCTTCCCTCGTAACATATAGGAAGGATCTGAAAGGTTTTGTATGGTTTCTTACAGTCCTCGATTTAATTTGAGTTTTTGAGCAAAACTAGTATAAACTTGTGTATAATATATTATGATTTTTTTTACCGAAATTTGCATTTAGAAATGCTTCGTAGAATTAAATTTTCTGATGATTTTTTGCTTGGACTTCCATCATAACCTTCCCTTGTAACATATAGGAAGGATCTAAAAAGTTTTATATGGTTTCGTACAATCCTCGAGTTAATTTGATTTTTTGAGCAAAACTAGTATATACTTATGTATAATATATTATGATTTTTTTACCAAAACCTGCATTTAGAAAAGTTTCGTAGAATCAAATTTTCGGATGATTTTTTGCATGGACTTCCATCATAACCTTCCCTCGTAGCATATAGGAAGGATCTGAAAAGTTTTGTATGGTTTTGTACAGTCCTCGATTTAATTTGATTTTTTGAGCAAAACTAGTATAAACTTGTTTATAATATATTATGATTTCTTGACCGAAACATGAATTTGGAAAAGTTTCGCAGAATCAAATTTCTAGATGAATTTTTTGCATGGACTTCCATCATAACCTTCCCTCATAAAATATATAAATTATCGGAAATGATTTGTAGCATTTCGAGCACTCCTCGATTTAATTGATTTTTTGACTGAAACTAGTATAAACTAGTGTATAATATATTATGATTTTTTGATCGAAACTTGAATTTGAAAAAGTTTCGTAGAATCTAATTTTCAGATGATTTTGTGCATGGACATCCATCTTAACCTTCCTTCGTAACATATAGGAAGGATCTGAAAATTTTTATATCGTTTCATAGAGTTCTCGATTTAATTTGACTTTTTGAGCAAAACTATTATAAACTTGTGTATAATATATTATGATTTTTTGACCGAAACTTGCGTTTGGAAAATTTCGTAGAATCAAATTTACAGATGATTTTTGGCATGGACTTCCATCATAACCATCCCTCGTAACATATAGGAATGATCTGAAAAGTTTTGTATAGTTTCGTACAGTCCTCGATTTAATTTGATTTATTGAGCAAAACTAGTATAAACTTGTGTATAATATATTATGATTTTTTTACCGAAAGTTGCATTTGGAAAAGTTTCGAAGAATCAAATTTTCTGATGATTTTTTGCATGGACTTCCATCATAACCTTCCCTCGTAACATATAGGAAGGATCTGAAAAGTTTTATATGGTTTTGTATAGTCCTCGATTTAATTTGATTTTTTAGCAAAAGTAATATAAACTTATATATAATATATTCTGATTTTTTAACAGAAAGTTGCATTTTAAAAATTTTGGTAGATTCAAATTTTCAGATGATTTTTCGCATGGACTTCCATCATAACCTTCCCTCGTAACATATAGGAAGGATCTGAAAGGTTTTGTATGGTTTCTTACAGTCCTCGATTTAATTTGAGTTTTTGAGCAAAACTAGTATAAACTTGTGTATAATATATTATGATTTTTTTTACCGAAATTTGCATTTAGAAATGCTTCGTAGAATTAAATTTTCTGATGATTTTTTGCTTGGACTTCCATCATAACCTTCCCTTGTAACATATAGGAAGGATCTAAAAAGTTTTATATGGTTTCGTACAATCCTCGAGTTAATTTGATTTTTTGAGCAAAACTAGTATATACTTATGTATAATATATTATGATTTTTTTACCAAAACCTGCATTTAGAAAAGTTTCGTAGAATCAAATTTTCGGATGATTTTTTGCATGGACTTCCATCATAACCTTCCCTCGTAGCATATAGGAAGGATCTGAAAAGTTTTGTATGGTTTTGTACAGTCCTCGATTTAATTTGATTTTTTGAGCAAAACTAGTATAAACTTGTTTATAATATATTATGATTTCTTGACCGAAACATGAATTTGGAAAAGTTTCGCAGAATCAAATTTCTAGATGAATTTTTTGCATGGACTTCCATCATAACCTTCCCTCATAAAATATATAAATTATCGGAAATGATTTGTAGCATTTCGAGCACTCCTCGATTTAATTGATTTTTTGACTGAAACTAGTATAAACTAGTGTATAATATATTATGATTTTTTGATCGAAACTTGAATTTGAAAAAGTTTGATAGAATCTAATTTTCAGATGATTTTGTGCATGGACATCCATCTTAACCTTCCTTCGTAACATATAGGAAGGATCTGAAAATTTTTATATCGTTTCATAGAGTTCTCGATTTAATTTGACTTTTTGAGCAAAACTATTATAAACTTGTGTATAATATATTATGATTTTTTGACTGAAACTTGCATTTGGAAAATTTCGTAGAATCAAATTTTCAGATGATTTTTGGCATGGACTTCCATCATAACCATCCCTCGTAACATATAGGAATGATCTGAAAAGTTTTGTATAGTTTCGTACAGTCTTCGATTTAATTTGATTTATTGAGCAAAACTAATATAAACTTGTGTATAATATATTATGATTTTTTTACCGAAATTTGCATTTGGAAAATTTCGAAGAATCAAATTTTCAGATGATTTTTTGCATGGACTTCCATCATAACCTTCCCTCGTAACATATAGGAAGGATTTGAAAAGTTTTATATGGTTTTGTATACTCCTCGATTTAATTTGATTTTTTAGCAAAAGTAATATAAACATGTATATAATATATTCTGATTTTTTAACAGAAAGGTGCATTTTAAAAATTTTGGTAGAATCAAACTTTCAGATGATTTTTCGCATGGACTTCCATCATAACCTTCCCTCGTAACATATAGGAAGGATCTGAAAAGTTTTATATCGTTTCATAGAGTCCTCGATTTAATTTGACTTTTTGAGCAAAACTATTATAAACTTGTGTATAATATATTTTGATTTTTTGACCGAAACTTGCATTTGGAAATGCTTCGTAGAATTAAATTTTCTGATGATTTTTTGCATGGACTTCCATCATAACCTTCCCTTGTAACATATAGGAAGGATCTAAAAAGTTTTATATGGTTTCGCACAATCCTCGAGTTAATTTGATTTTTTGAGCAAAACTAGTATAAACTTATGTGTAATATATTATGATTTTTTACCAAAACTTGCATTCGGAAAAGTTTCGTATAATCAAATTTTCGGCTGATTTTTTGCATGGACTTCCATCATAACCTTCCCTCGTAGCATATAGGAAGGATCTGAAAATTTTTGTATGGTTTCGTACAGTCCTCGATTTAATTTGATTTTTTGAGCAAAACTAGTATAAACTTGTGTATAATATATTATGACTTCTTGACCGAAACATGAATTTGGAAAAGTTTCGCAGAATCAAATTTTCAGATGAATTTTTTGCATGGACTTCCATCATAACCTTCCCTCATAAAATATATAAATTATCGGAAATGATTTGTAGCATTTCGAGCACTCCTCGATTTAATTGATTTTGTGACTGAAACTAGTATAAACTAGTGTATAATATATTATGATTTTTTGACCGAAACTTGAATTTGAAAAAGTTTCATAGAATTTAATTTTCAGATGATTTTGTGCATGGACATCCATCTTAACCTTCCTTCGTAACATATAGGAAGGATCTGAAAAGTTTTATATCGTTTCATAGAGTTCTCGATTTAATTTGACTTTTTGAGCAAAACTATTATAAACTTGTGTATAATATATTATGATTTTTTGATCGAAACTTGCATTTGGAAAATTTCATAGAATCAAATTTTCAGATGATTTTTGGCATGGACTTCCATCATAACCATCCCTCGTAACATATAGGAATGATCTGAAAAGTTTTGTATAGTTTCGTACAGTCTTCGATTTAATTTGATTTATTGAGCAAAATTAGTATAAACTTGTGTATAATATATTATGATTTTTTTACCGAAATTTGCATTTGGAAAAGTTTCGAAGAATCAAATTTTCAGATAATTTTTTGCATGGACTTCCATCATAACCTTCCCTCGTAACATATAGGAAGGATCTGAAAAGTTTTATATGGTTTTGTATAGTCCTCGATTTAATTTGATTTTTTAGCAAAAGTAATATAAACATGTATATAATATATTCTGATTTTTTAACAGAAAGTTGCATTTTAAAAATTTTGGTAGAATCAAACTTTCAGATGATTTTTCGCATGGACTTCCATCATAACCTTCCCTCGTAACATATAGGAAGGATCTGAAAAGTTTTGTATGGTTTCTTACAGTCCTCGATTTAATTTGAGTTTTTGAGCAAAACTAGTATAAACTTGTGTATAATATATTATGATTTTTTTACCGAAATTTGCATTTAGAAATGCTTCGTAGAATTAAATTTTCTGATGATTTTTTGCATGGACTTCCATCATAACCTTCCCTTGTAACATATAGGAAGGATCTAAAAAGTTTTATATGGTTTCGCACAATCCTCGAGTTAATTTGATTTTTTGAGCAAAACTAGTATAAACTTATGTATAATATATTATGATTTTTTACCAAAACTTGCATTCGGAAAAGTTTCGTAGAATCAAATTTTCGGATGATTTTTTGCATGGACTTCCATCATAACCTTCCCTCGTAGCATATAGGAAGGATCTGAAAATTTTTGTATGGTTTCTTACAGTCCTCGATTTAATTTGATTTTTTGAGCAAAACTAGTATAAACTTGTGTATAATATATTATGACTTCTTGACCGAAACATGAATTTGGAAAAGTTTCGCAGAATCAAATTTTCAGATGAATTTTTTGCATGGACTTCCATCATAACCTTCCCTCATAAAATATATAAATTATCGGAAATGATTTGTAGCATTTCGAGCACTCCTCGATTTAATTGATTTTGTGACTGAAACTAGTATAAACTAGTGTATAATATATTATGATTTTTTGACCGAAACTTGAATTTGAAAAAGTTTCATAGAATTTAATTTTCAGATGATTTTGTGCATGGACATCCATCTTAACCTTCCTTCGTAACATATAGGAAGGATCTGAAAAGTTTTATATCGTTTCATAGAGTTCTCGATTTAATTTGACTTTTTGAGCAAAACTATTATAAACTTGTGTATAATATATTATGATTTTTTGATCGAAACTTGCATTTGGAAAATTTCATAGAATCAAATTTTCAGATGATTTTTGGCATGGACTTCCATCATAACCATCCCTCGTAACATATAGGAATGATCTGAAAAGTTTTGTATAGTTTCGTACAGTCTTCGATTTAATTTGATTTATTGAGCAAAACTAGTATAAACTTGTGTATAATATATTATGATTTTTTTACCGAAATTTGCATTTGGAAAAGTTTCGAAGAATCAAATTTTCAGATGATTTTTTGCATGGACTTCCATCATAACCTTCCCTCGTAACATATAGGAAGGATCTGAAAAGTTTTATATGGTTTTGTATAGTCCTCGATTTAATTTGATTTTTTAGCAAAAGTAATATAAACATGTATATAATATATTCTGATTTTTTAACAGAAAGTTGCATTTTAAAAATTTTTGTAGAATCAAACTTTAAGATGATTTTTCGCATGGACTTCCATCATAACCTTCCCTCGTAACATATAGGAAGGATGTGAAAAGTTTTGTATGGTTTCTTACAGTCCTCGATTTAATTTGAGTTTTTGAGCAAAACTAGTATAAACTTGTG
Organism: Lathyrus aphaca; assembly: GCA_963966055.1. Classification (NCBI taxonomy): domain Eukaryota; kingdom Viridiplantae; phylum Streptophyta; class Magnoliopsida; order Fabales; family Fabaceae; genus Lathyrus; species Lathyrus aphaca. The sequence goes on along the minus strand of OZ014520.1, from coordinate 594,730,538 downwards.
TATAATATATTATGATTTTTTTAACGAAATTTGCATTTAGAAATGCTTCGTAGAATTAAATTTTCTGATGATTTTTTGCATGGACTTCCATCATAACCTTCCCTTGTAACATATAGGAAGGATCTAAAAAGTTTTATATGGTTTCGCACAATCCTCGAGTTAATTTGATTTTTTGAGCAAAACTAGTATAAACTTATGTATAATATATTATGATTTTTTACCAAAACTTGCATTCGGAAAAGTTTCGTAGAATCAAATTTTCGGATGATTTTTTGCATGGACTTCCATCATAACCTTCCCTCGTAGCATATAGGAAGGATCTGAAAATTTTTGTATGGTTTTGTACAGTCCTCGATTTAATTTGATTTTTTGAGCAAAACTAGTATAAACTTGTTTATAATATATTATGATTTCTTGACCGAAACATGAATTTGGAAAAGTTTCGCAGAATCAAATTTTTAGATGAATTTTTTGCATGGACTTCCATCATAACCTTCCCTCATAAAATATATAAATTATCGGAAATGATTTGTAGCATTTCGAGCACTCCTCGATTTAATTGATTTTTTGACTGAAACTAGTATAAACTAGTGTATAATATATTATGATTTTTTGATCGAAACTTGAATTTGAAAAAGTTTGATAGAATCTAATTTTCAGATGATTTTGTGCATGGACATCCATCTTAACCTTCCTTCGTAACATATAGGAAGGATCTGAAAATTTTTATATCGTTTCATAGAGTTCTCGATTTAATTTGACTTTTTGAGCAAAACTATTATAAACTTGTGTATAATATATTATGATTTTTTGACTGAAACTTGCATTTGGAAAATTTCGTAGAATCAAATTTTCAGATGATTTTTGGCATGGACTTCCATCATAACCATCCCTCGTAACATATAGGAATGATCTGAAAAGTTTTGTATAGTTTCGTACAGTCTTCGATTTAATTTGATTTATTGAGCAAAAGTAATATAAATTTGTGTATAATATATTATGATTTTTTTACCGAAATTTGCATTTGGAAAAGTTTCGAAGAATCAAATTTTCAGATGATTTTTTGCATGGACTTCCATCATAACCTTCCCTCGTAACATATAGGAAGGATCTGAAAAGTTTTATATGGTTTTGTATAGTCCTCGATTTAATTTGATTTTTTAGCAAAAGTAATATAAACATGTATATAATATATTCTGATTTTTTAACAGAAAGTTTCATTTTAAAAATTTTTGTAGAATCAAACTTTCAGATGATTTTTCGCATGGACTTCCATCATAACCTTCCCTCGTAACATATAGGAAGGATGTGAAAAGTTTTGTATGGTTTCTTACAGTCCTCGATTTAATTTGAGTTTTTGAGCAAAACTAGTATAAACTTGTGTATAATATATTATGATTTTTTTAACGAAATTTGCATTTAGAAATGCTTCGTAGAATTAAATTTTCTGATGATTTTTTGCATGGACTTCCATCATAACCTTCCCTTGTAACATATAGGAAGGATCTAAAAAGTTTTATATGGTTTCGCACAATCCTCGAGTTAATTTGATTTTTTGAGCAAAACTAGTATAAACTTATGTATAATATATTATGATTTTTTACCAAAACTTGCATTCGGAAAAGTTTCGTAGAATCAAATTTTCGGATGATTTTTTGCATGGACTTCCATCATAACCTTCCCTCGTAGCATATAGGAAGGATCTGAAAATTTTTGTATGGTTTTGTACAGTCCTCGATTTAATTTGATTTTTTGAGCAAAACTAGTATAAACTTGTTTATAATATATTATGATTTCTTGACCGAAACATGAATTTGGAAAAGTTTCGCAGAATCAAATTTTTAGATGAATTTTTTGCATGGACTTCCATCATAACCTTCCCTCATAAAATATATAAATTATCGGAAATGATTTGTAGCATTTCGAGCACTCCTCGATTTAATTGATTTTTTGACTGAAACTAGTATAAACTAGTGTATAATATATTATGATTTTTTGATCGGAACTTGAATTTGAAAAAGTTTGATAGAATCTAATTTTCAGATGATTTTGTGCATGGACATCCATCTTAACCTTCCTTCGTAACATATAGGAAGGATCTGAAAATTTTTATATCGTTTCATAGAGTTCTCGATTTAATTTGACTTTTTGAGCAAAACTATTATAAACTTGTGTATAATATATTATGATTTTTTGACTGAAACTTGCATTTGGAAAATTTCGTAGAATCAAATTTTCAGATGATTTTTGGCATGGACTTCCATCATAACCATCCCTCGTAACATATAGGAATGATCTGAAAAGTTTTGTATAGTTTCGTACAGTCTTCGATTTAATTTGATTTATTGAGCAAAACTAATATAAACTTGTGTATAATATATTATGATTTTTTTACCGAAATTTGCATTTGGAAAAGTTTCGAAGAATCAAATTTTCAGATGATTTTTTGCATGGACTTCCATCATAACCTTCCCTCGTAACATATAGGAAGGATCTGAAAAGTTTTATATGGTTTTGTATAGTCCTCGATTTAATTTGATTTTTTAGCAAAAGTAATATAAACATGTATATAATATATTCTGATTTTTTAACAGAAAGTTGCATTTTAAAAATTTTTGTAGAATCAAACTTTCAGATGATTTTTCGCATGGACTTCCATCATAACCTTCCCTCGTAACATATAGGAAGGATGTGAAAAGTTTTGTATGGTTTCTTACAGTCCTCGATTTAATTTGAGTTTTTGAGCAAAACTAGTATAAACTTGTGTATAATATATTATGATTTTTTTAACGAAATTTGCATTTAGAAATGCTTCGTAGAATTAAATTTTCTGATGATTTTTTGCATGGACTTCCATCATAACCTTCCCTTGTAACATATAGGAAGGATCTAAAAAGTTTTATATGGTTTCGCACAATCCTCGAGTTAATTTGATTTTTTGAGCAAAACTAGTATAAACTTATGTATAATATATTATGATTTTTTACCAAAACTTGCATTCGGAAAAGTTTCGTAGAATCAAATTTTCGGATGATTTTTTGCATGGACTTCCATCATAACCTTCCCTCGTAGCATATAGGAAGGATCTGAAAATTTTTGTATGGTTTTGTACAGTCCTCGATTTAATTTGATTTTTTGAGCAAAACTAGTATAAACTTGTTTATAATATATTATGATTTCTTGACCGAAACATGAATTTGGAAAAGTTTCGCAGAATCAAATTTTTAGATGAATTTTTTGCATGGACTTCCATCATAACCTTCCCTCATAAAATATATAAATTATCGGAAATGATTTGTAGCATTTCGAGCACTCCTCGATTTAATTGATTTTTTGACTGAAACTAGTATAAACTAGTGTATAATATATTATGATTTTTTGATCGAAACTTGAATTTGAAAAAGTTTGATAGAATCTAATTTTCAGATGATTTTGTGCATGGACATCCATCTTAACCTTCCTTCGTAACATATAGGAAGGATCTGGAAATTTTTATATCGTTTCATAGAGTTCTCGATTTAATTTGACTTTTTGAGCAAAACTATTATAAACTTGTGTATAATATATTATGATTTTTTGACTGAAACTTGCATTTGGAAAATTTCGTAGAATCAAATTTTCAGATGATTTTTGGCATGGACTTCCATCATAACCATCCCTCGTAACATATAGGAATGATCTGAAAAGTTTTGTATAGTTTCGTACAGTCTTCGATTTAATTTGATTTATTGAGCAAAACTAATATAAACTTGTGTATAATATATTATGATTTTTTTACCGAAATTTGCATTTGGAAAATTTCGAAGAATCAAATTTTCAGATGATTTTTTGCATGGACTTCCATCATAACCTTCCCTCGTAACATATAGGAAGGATTTGAAAAGTTTTATATGGTTTTGTATACTCCTCGATTTAATTTGATTTTTTAGCAAAAGTAATATAAACATGTATATAATATATTCTGATTTTTTAACAGAAAGGTGCATTTTAAAAATTTTGGTAGAATCAAACTTTCAGATGATTTTTCGCATGGACTTCCATCATAACCTTCCCTCGTAACATATAGGAAGGATCTGAAAAGTTTTATATCGTTTCATAGAGTCCTCGATTTAATTTGACTTTTTGAGCAAAACTATTATAAACTTGTGTATAATATATTTTGATTTTTTGACCGAAACTTGCATTTGGAAATGCTTCGTAGAATTAAATTTTCTGATCATTTTTTGCATGGACTTCCATCATAACCTTCCCTTGTAACATATAGGAAGGATCTAAAAAGTTTTATATGGTTTCGCACAATCCTCGAGTTAATTTGATTTTTTGAGCAAAACTAGTATAAACTTATGTATAATATATTATGATTTTTTACCAAAACTTGCATTCGGAAAAGTTTCGTAGAATCAAATTTTCGGCTAATTTTTTGCATGGACTTCCATCATAACCTTCCCTCGTAGCATATAGGAAGGATCTGAAAATTTTTGTATGGTTTCGTACAGTCCTCGATTTAATTTGATTTTTTGAGCAAAACTAGTATAAACTTGTGTATAATATATTATGATTTCTTGACCGAAATATGAATTTGGAAAAGTTTCGCAGAATCAAATTTTCAGATGAATTTTTTGCATGGACTTCCATCATAACCTTCCCTCATAAAATATATAAATTATCGGAAATGATTTGTAGCATTTCGAGCACTCCTCGATTTAATTGATTTCTTGACTGAAACTAGTATAAACTAGTGTATAATATATTATGATTTTTTGACCGAAACTTGAATTTGAAAAAGTTTCATAGAATCTAATTTTCAGATGATTTTGTGCATGGACATCCATCTTAACCTTCCTTCGTAACATATAGGAAGGATCTGAAAAGTTTTATATCGTTTCATAGAGTTCTCGATTTAATTTGACTTTTAGAGCAAAACTATTATAAACTTGTGTATAATATATTATGATTTTTTGATCGAAACTTGCATTTGGAAAATTTCATAGAATCAAATTTTCAGATGATTTTTGGCATGGACTTCCATCATAACCATCCCTCGTAACATATAGGAATGATCTGAAAAGTTTTGTATAGTTTCGTACAGTCTTCGATTTAATTTGATTTATTGAGCAAAACTAGTATAAACTTGTGTATAATATATTATGATTTTTTTACCGAAATTTGCATTTGGAAAAGTTTCGAAGAATCAAATTTTCAGATGATTTCTTGCATGGACTTCCATCATAACCTTCCCTCGTAACATATAGGAAGGATCTGAAAAGTTTTATATGGTTTTGTATAGTCCTCGATTTAATTTGATTTTTTAGCAAAAGTAATATAAACTTGTATATAATATATTCTGATTTTTTAAAAGAAAGTTGCATTTTAAAAATTTTGGTAGAATCAAATTTTCAGATGATTTTTCGCACGGACTTCCATCATAACCTTCCCTCGTAACATATAGGAAGGATCTGAAAAGTTTTGTATGGTTTCTGACAGTCCTCGATTTAATTTGAGTTTTTGAGCAAAACTAGTATAAACTTGTGTATAATATATTATGATTTTTTTTACCGAAATTTGCATTTAGAAATGCTTCGTAGAATTAAATTTTCTGATGATTTTTTGCATGGACTTCCATCATAACCTTCCCTTGTAACATATAGGAAGGATCTAAAACGTATTATATGGTTTCGTACAATCCTCGAGTTAATTTGATTTTTTGAGCAAAACTAGTATAAACTTATGTATAATATATTATGATTTTTTACCAAAACTTGCATTTGGAAAAGTTTCGTAGAATCAAATTTTCGGATGATTTTTTGCATGGAATTCCATCATAACCTTCCCTCGTAGCATATAGGAAGGATCTGAAAATTTTTGTATGGTTTTGTACAGTCCTCGATTTAATTTGATTTTTTGAGCAAAACTAGTATAAACTTGTTTATAATATATTATGATTTCTTGACCGAAACATGAATTTGGAAAAGTTTCGCAGAATCAAATTTTCAGATGAATTTTTTGCATGGACTTCCATCATAACCTTCCCTCATAAAATATATAAATTATTGGAAATGATTTGTAGCATTTCGAGCACTCCTCGATTTAATTGATTTTTTGACTGAAACTAGTATAAACTAGTGTATAATATATTATGATTTTTTGACCAAAACTTGAATTTGAAAAAGTTTCGTAGAATCTAATTTTCAGATGATTTTGTGCATGGACATCCATCATAACCTTCCCTCGTAACATATAGGAAGGATCTAAAAAGTTTTATATCATTTCATAGAGTCCTCGATTTAATTTGACTTTTTAAGCAAAACTATTATAAACTTGTGTATAATATATTTTGATTTTTTGACCGAAACTTGCATTTGGAAAAGTTTCATAGAATCAAATTTTTAGATGATTTTTTGCATGGACTTCCATCATAACCATCCCTCGTAACATATAGGAAGGATCTGAAAAGTTTTGTATAGTTTCGTACAGTCTTTAATTTAATTTGATTTATTGAGTAAAACTAGTATAAACTTGTGTATAATATATTATGATTTTTTTAACGAAATTTGCATTTGGAAAAGTTTCGAAGAATCAAATTTGCAAATGATTTTTTGCATGGAATTCCATCATAACCTTCCCTCATAACATATAGGAAGGATCTGAAAAGTTTTATATGGTTTAGTACAGTCTTCGATTTAATTTGATTTATTAGCAAAACTAATATAAACTTGTATATAATATATTTTGATTTTTTGACCGAAACTTGCATTTGAAAAATTTTGGTAGAATTAAATTTTCAGATGATTTTTCGTATGGACTTCCATCATAACCTTCCCACGTAACATATACGAAGGATATGAAAAGTTTTGTATGGTTTCGTATAGTCCTCGATTTAATTTTAGTTTTTGAGCAAAACTAGTATAAACTTGAGTATAATAGATTATTATTTTTTGACCGAAACTTGCATTTGGAAAAGTTGTATAATGAAATATTCAGATGATTTTTTGCATGGACTTCCATCAAAACCTTCCCTCGAAACATATAGGAAGGATCTGAAAAGTTTTGTATCATTTCGTACAGTCCTCGATTTAATTTGATTTTTTTGCAAAACTAGTATAACTTGTGTATAATATTATGATTTTTCGACCGAAGCATTTGGAAAAGTTTCGTAAATCAAATTTTCAGACGATTTTTTACATGGACTTCCATCATAACCTTCCCTCGTAACATATAGGAAAGATCAAAAAAGTTTTGTATCGTTTCGTACAGTCCTGGATTTAATTTGATATTTTTAGAATAACTAGTATAAACTTGTGTATAAATATATTATGATTTTTTGACCGAAACTTGAATTTGGAAATGTTTCGCAGAATAAATTTTCAGATGATTATTTGCATGGACTTCCATCATAACCTTCCCTCATAAAATATATAAATTATCGGAAAAGTTTTGTAGCATTTCGAACACTCCTCGATTTAATTGATTTTTTGACTGAAGCTAGTATAAACTAGTGTATAATATATTATGATTTTTTGACCAAAACTTGAATTTGGAAAAGTTTCGTAGCATCTAATTTTCAGATAATTTTGTGCATGGACATCCATCATAACCTTCCCTCGTAACATATAGGAAGGATCTGAAAAGTTTTATATCGTTTCATAGAGTCTTCGATTTAATTTGACTTTTTTGAGCAAAACTATTATAAACTTGTGTATAATATATTTTGATTTTTTTACCGAAACTTGCATTTGGAAAAGTTTCGTAGAATCAAATTTTCAGATCATTTTTTGCATGGACTTCCATCATAACCATCCCTCGTAACATATAGGAAGGATCTGAAAAGTTTTGTATAGTTTCGTACTGTCCTCTATTTAATTTGATTTATTGAGCAAAACTAGTATAAACTTGTGTATAATATATTATGATTTTTTTTACAGGAATTTGCATTTGGAAAAGTTTCGAAGAATCAAATTTTCAGATGATTTTTAGCATGGACTTCCATCATAACCTCCCTAGTAACATATAGGAAGGATCTGAAAACTTTTGTACGGTTTCGTACAGTCCTCGATTTAATTTGAGTTTTTGAGTAAAACTAGTATAAACTTGTGTTTAACATATTATGATTTATTTACCGAAATTTGCATTTGGAAATGTTTCGTAAAATTAAATTTTCAGATGATTTTTTGCATGGACTTCCATCATAACCTTCCCTCGTAACATATAGGAAGGATCTGAAAAGTTTTATATGGTTTCGTACAATCCTCGATTTAATTTGATTTTTTGAGCAAAACTAGTATAAACTTATATATAATATATTATTATTTTTTGCCAAAACTTGCATTTGGAAAAGTTTCGTAGAATCAAATTTTCGGATGATTTTTTGCATGAACTTCCATCATAACCTTCCCTCGTAACATATAGGAAGGATCTGAAAAGTTTTGTATCGTTTCGTACAGTCCTCGATTTAATTTGATTTTTTTACCAAAACTAGTATAAACTTGTGTATAATATTATGTTTTTTGACCGAAGCATTTGGAAAAGTTTCGTAGAATCAAATTTTCAGATAATTTTTTGCATGGACTTCCATCATAACCTTCCCTCGTAACTTATAGGAAGGATCTGAAAAAATTTGTATCGTTTAGTACAGTCCTCGATTTAATTTGATTTTTTGAGCAAATCTAGTGTAAACTTGTGTATAATATTATGATTTTTTGACCGAAACATTTGGAAAGGTTTCGAAGAATCAAATTTTCAGATGATTTTTTGCATGGACTTCCATCATTACCTTCCCTCGTAACATATAGGAAGGATCTGCAAAGTTTTATATGGTTTCGTACAGTCCTCGATTTAATTTGATTTTTTGAGCAAAACTAATATAAACTTATGTATAATATATTATGATTTTTTTACCGAAACTTGCATTTGGAAAAGTTTCGTAGAATCAAATTTTCGGATGATTTTTTGCATGGACTTCCATCATAACCTTTTCTTGTAACATATAGGAAGGATCTGAAAAGTTTTGTATCGTTTCATACTGTCCTCGATTTAATTTGATTTTTTGAGCAAAACTAGTATAAACTTGTGTATATATATTATTGTTTTTTGACCGAAACTTGAATTTGGAAACGTTTCACAGAATCACATTTTAAGATGATTTTTTGCATGGACTTCCATCATAACCTTCCCTCATAAAATATATAAATTATTGGAAAAGTTTTGTAGCATTTCGAGCACTCCTCGATTTAATTGATTTTTTTACTGAAACTAGTTTAAACTAGTGTATAATATATAATGATTTTTTGACCGAAACTTGAATTTGAAAAAGTTTCATAGAATCTAATTTTCAGATGATTTTGTGCATGGACATCCATCTTAACCTTCCTTCGTAACATATAGGAAGGATCTGAAAAGTTTTATATCGTTTCATAGAGTTCTCGATTTAATTTGACTTTTAGAGCAAAACTATTATAAACTTGTGTATAATATATTATGATTTTTTGATCGAAACTTGCATTTGGAAAATTTCATAGAATCAAATTTTCAGATGATTTTTGGCATGGACTTCCATCATAACCATCCCTCGTAACATATAGGAATGATCTGAAAAGTTTTGTATAGTTTCGTACAGTCTTCGATTTAATTTGATTTATTGAGCAAAACTAGTATAAACTTGTGTATAATATATTATGATTTTTTTACCGAAATTTGCATTTGGAAAAGTTTCGAAGAATCAAATTTTCAGATGATTTCTTGCATGGACTTCCATCATAACCTTCCCTCGTAACATATAGGAAGGATCTGAAAAGTTTTATATGGTTTTGTATAGTCCTCGATTTAATTTGATTTTTTAGCAAAAGTAATATAAACTTGTATATAATATATTCTGATTTTTTAAAAGAAAGTTGCATTTTAAAAATTTTGGTAGAATCAAATTTTCAGATGATTTTTCGCACGGACTTCCATCATAACCTTCCCTCGTAACATATAGGAAGGATCTGAAAAGTTTTGTATGGTTTCTGACAGTCCTCGATTTAATTTGAGTTTTTGAGCAAAACTAGTATAAACTTGTGTATAATATATTATGATTTTTTTTACCGAAATTTGCATTTAGAAATGCTTCGTAGAATTAAATTTTCTGATGATTTTTTGCATGGACTTCCATCATAACCTTCCCTTGTAACATATAGGAAGGATCTAAAACGTATTATATGGTTTCGTACAATCCTCGAGTTAATTTGATTTTTTGAGCAAAACTAGTATAAACTTATGTATAATATATTATGATTTTTTACCAAAACTTGCATTTGGAAAAGTTTCGTAGAATCAAATTTTCGGATGATTTTTTGCATGGAATTCCATCATAACCTTCCCTCGTAGCATATAGGAAGGATCTGAAAATTTTTGTATGGTTTTGTACAGTCCTCGATTTAATTTGATTTTTTGAGCAAAACTAGTATAAACTTGTTTATAATATATTATGATTTCTTGACCGAAACATGAATTTGGAAAAGTTTCGCAGAATCAAATTTTCAGATGAATTTTTTGCATGGACTTCCATCATAACCTTCCCTCATAAAATATATAAATTATTGGAAATGATTTGTAGCATTTCGAGCACTCCTCGATTTAATTGATTTTTTGACTGAAACTAGTATAAACTAGTGTATAATATATTATGATTTTTTGACCAAAACTTGAATTTGAAAAAGTTTCGTAGAATCTAATTTTCAGATGATTTTGTGCATGGACATCCATCATAACCTTCCCTCGTAACATATAGGAAGGATCTAAAAAGTTTTATATCATTTCATAGAGTCCTCGATTTAATTTGACTTTTTAAGCAAAACTATTATAAACTTGTGTATAATATATTTTGATTTTTTGACCGAAACTTGCATTTGGAAAAGTTTCATAGAATCAAATTTTTAGATGATTTTTTGCATGGACTTCCATCATAACCATCCCTCGTAACATATAGGAAGGATCTGAAAAGTTTTGTATAGTTTCGTACAGTCTTTAATTTAATTTGATTTATTGAGTAAAACTAGTATAAACTTGTGTATAATATATTATGATTTTTTTAACGAAATTTGCATTTGGAAAAGTTTCGAAGAATCAAATTTGCAAATGATTTTTTGCATGGAATTCCATCATAACCTTCCCTCATAACATATAGGAAGGATCTGAAAAGTTTTATATGGTTTAGTACAGTCTTCGATTTAATTTGATTTATTAGCAAAACTAATATAAACTTGTATATAATATATTTTGATTTTTTGACCGAAACTTGCATTTGAAAAATTTTGGTAGAATTAAATTTTCAGATGATTTTTCGTATGGACTTCCATCATAACCTTCCCACGTAACATATACGAAGGATATGAAAAGTTTTGTATGGTTTCGTATAGTCCTCGATTTAATTTTAGTTTTTGAGCAAAACTAGTATAAACTTGAGTATAATAGATTATTATTTTTTGACCGAAACTTGCATTTGGAAAAGTTGTATAATGAAATATTCAGATGATTTTTTGCATGGACTTCCATCAAAACCTTCCCTCGAAACATATAGGAAGGATCTGAAAAGTTTTGTATCATTTCGTACAGTCCTCGATTTAATTTGATTTTTTTGCAAAACTAGTATAACTTGTGTATAATATTATGATTTTTCGACCGAAGCATTTGGAAAAGTTTCGTAAATCAAATTTTCAGACGATTTTTTACATGGACTTCCATCATAACCTTCCCTCGTAACATATAGGAAAGATCAAAAAAGTTTTGTATCGTTTCGTACAGTCCTGGATTTAATTTGATATTTTTAGAATAACTAGTATAAACTTGTGTATAAATATATTATGATTTTTTGACCGAAACTTGAATTTGGAAATGTTTCGCAGAATAAATTTTCAGATGATTATTTGCATGGACTTCCATCATAACCTTCCCTCATAAAATATATAAATTATCGGAAAAGTTTTGTAGCATTTCGAACACTCCTCGATTTAATTGATTTTTTGACTGAAGCTAGTATAAACTAGTGTATAATATATTATGATTTTTTGACCAAAACTTGAATTTGGAAAAGTTTCGTAGCATCTAATTTTCAGATAATTTTGTGCATGGACATCCATCATAACCTTCCCTCGTAACATATAGGAAGGATCTGAAAAGTTTTATATCGTTTCATAGAGTCTTCGATTTAATTTGACTTTTTTGAGCAAAACTATTATAAACTTGTGTATAATATATTTTGATTTTTTTACCGAAACTTGCATTTGGAAAAGTTTCGTAGAATCAAATTTTCAGATCATTTTTTGCATGGACTTCCATCATAACCATCCCTCGTAACATATAGGAAGGATCTGAAAAGTTTTGTATAGTTTCGTACTGTCCTCTATTTAATTTGATTTATTGAGCAAAACTAGTATAAACTTGTGTATAATATATTATGATTTTTTTTACAGGAATTTGCATTTGGAAAAGTTTCGAAGAATCAAATTTTCAGATGATTTTTAGCATGGACTTCCATCATAACCTCCCTAGTAACATATAGGAAGGATCTGAAAACTTTTGTACGGTTTCGTACAGTCCTCGATTTAATTTGAGTTTTTGAGTAAAACTAGTATAAACTTGTGTTTAACATATTATGATTTATTTACCGAAATTTGCATTTGGAAATGTTTCGTAAAATTAAATTTTCAGATGATTTTTTGCATGGACTTCCATCATAACCTTCCCTCGTAACATATAGGAAGGATCTGAAAAGTTTTATATGGTTTCGTACAATCCTCGATTTAATTTGATTTTTTGAGCAAAACTAGTATAAACTTATATATAATATATTATTATTTTTTGCCAAAACTTGCATTTGGAAAAGTTTCGTAGAATCAAATTTTCGGATGATTTTTTGCATGAACTTCCATCATAACCTTCCCTCGTAACATATAGGAAGGATCTGAAAAGTTTTGTATCGTTTCGTACAGTCCTCGATTTAATTTGATTTTTTTACCAAAACTAGTATAAACTTGTGTATAATATTATGTTTTTTGACCGAAGCATTTGGAAAAGTTTCGTAGAATCAAATTTTCAGATAATTTTTTGCATGGACTTCCATCATAACCTTCCCTCGTAACTTATAGGAAGGATCTGAAAAAATTTGTATCGTTTAGTACAGTCCTCGATTTAATTTGATTTTTTGAGCAAATCTAGTGTAAACTTGTGTATAATATTATGATTTTTTGACCGAAACATTTGGAAAGGTTTCGAAGAATCAAATTTTCAGATGATTTTTTGCATGGACTTCCATCATTACCTTCCCTCGTAACATATAGGAAGGATCTGCAAAGTTTTATATGGTTTCGTACAGTCCTCGATTTAATTTGATTTTTTGAGCAAAACTAATATAAACTTATGTATAATATATTATGATTTTTTTACCGAAACTTGCATTTGGAAAAGTTTCGTAGAATCAAATTTTCGGATGATTTTTTGCATGGACTTCCATCATAACCTTTTCTTGTAACATATAGGAAGGATCTGAAAAGTTTTGTATCGTTTCATACTGTCCTCGATTTAATTTGATTTTTTGAGCAAAACTAGTATAAACTTGTGTATATATATTATTGTTTTTTGACCGAAACTTGAATTTGGAAACGTTTCACAGAATCACATTTTAAGATGATTTTTTGCATGGACTTCCATCATAACCTTCCCTCATAAAATATATAAATTATTGGAAAAGTTTTGTAGCATTTCGAGCACTCCTCGATTTAATTGATTTTTTTACTGAAACTAGTTTAAACTAGTGTATAATATATAATGATTTTTTGACCGAAACTTAAATTTGGAAAAGTTTCGTAGAATCTAATTTTCAGATAATTTTGTGCATGGACATCTATCATAACCTTCCCTCTTAACATATAGGAAGGATCTGAAAAGTTTTATATTGTTTCATAGAGTCCTCGATTTAATTTGACTTTTTGAGCAAAACTATTATAAACTTGTGTATAATATATTTTGATTTTTTAACCGAAACTTGCATTTGGAAAAGTTTCTCAGAATCAAATTTTCAGATGATATTTTGCATGGACTTCCATCATAACTATCCCTCATAACATATAGGAAGGATCTGAAAAGTTTTGTATAATTTCGTACAGTCCTCGATTTAATTTGATTTATTGAGCAAAACTAGTATAAACTTGTGTATAATATATTATGATTTTTTTTACCGAAATTTGCATTTGGAAAAGTTTCGAAGAATCAAATTTTCAAATGATTTTTTGCATGGACTTCCATCATAACCTTCCCTCGTAACATATAGGAAGGATCTGAAAAGTTTTATATGGTATCGTACAGTCCTCGATTTAGTTTGATTTTTTAGCAAAACTAATATAAACTTGTATATAATATATTATGATATTTTGACCGAAACTTGCATTTGAAAAAATTTCGTAGAATCCAATTTTCAGATGATTTTTTGCATGGACTTCCATCATAACCTTTCCTCGTAACATATAGGAAGGATCTGAAAAGTTTTGTATGTTTTCGTACAAACCTCGATTTAATTTGAGTTTTTGAGCAAAACTAGTATAAACTTTTGTATAATATATTATGATTTTTTTACCGAAATTTGCATTTGGAAATGTTTCGTAGAATTAAATTTTCAGATGATTTTTTGCATGGACTTCCATCATAACCTTCCCTCGTAACATATAGGAAGGATCTGAAAAGTTTATATGGTTTCGTACAGTCCTCGTTTTTATTTGATTTTTTGAGCAAAACTAGTTTAAACTTGTGTATAATATATTATGATTTTTTGACCGAAACTTGCATTTTGAAAAGTTTCGTAGAATCAAATTTTCAGATGATTTTTTGCATGGACTTCCATCATAACCTTCCCTCATAACATATAGGAAGGATCTGAAAAGTTTTATATGGTTTCGTACAGTACTCTATTTAATTTTATTTTTTGAGCAAAACTAGTATAATCTTGTGTATAATATATTATGCACGAGGCCGACGCTACAATCAGAAACTATGATGTGTAATATTATTAGTGGCGGCCACGTGGCCGACGCTAAAATCAAATATCATGTTTTCTAAAACCACGTGGCAAAACATTGATGACAGTCAACCTAATTAAAAAACGACACCTAGCAATCTTTAGCGTCACTGAACATCGACGCTAACTCAGTAATTAACTCCGTAATTTTGGTCAGCAATTAGCGATGATTTAGTATGGGTTTTTGGTCGACGCTACATTAGTGTAAGACAAAAGGCCGACGCTACTATTATTAACTTCCAGCTTTGGAAGGTCCGCCCAGACACCCACGCTAAGCCGACGCTAATCCTCATTAGTGTCGATTTTTTTTGGCATTAGCGAGAGATTTTTGGCCGACGCTAATATTGTGTTTTCTTGTAGTGATCCTTCATAACGTGGCCAGTTTTCCTCGTGGGATAGTCCTAGGAAGCTTTCCTTGTAGACGTTGAATACA
The DNA here is from genome assembly GCA_963966055.1 of Lathyrus aphaca. Lineage (NCBI taxonomy): Eukaryota > Viridiplantae > Streptophyta > Magnoliopsida > Fabales > Fabaceae > Lathyrus > Lathyrus aphaca. The sequence goes on along the minus strand of OZ014520.1, from coordinate 594,715,062 downwards.
TTATACATTTTAAAGACGTCTGGAATGTGAATGATGTAGTCTTGGCGTATACTTGAACATGTTGTAATGACGTGGGAGTAAGGCAAGTGAAATGCCTGAAATTTCCCACAATCACACCACTGCTTCTGTAAATCTACGTGGAAAGTAGCATTAGGTCTACTGTCATTTAGATTAATTTTTTCATTGACCATGAAATAGAAATTTTCACGATCAAATTGCATTTCATTGTGGGTGTTAGCTTTTGCCACTTCCTCAGCCATGCCCTTATTGCAACCATTCGTGAAAATCTGACCAGAAGGCAACTTTTTGTCCACATGTTTTCTCTTTTAGCAAAGAGCGATCCCAACTGATAGCACGTAGACTGGACCAATGCAGTGATTGGAAGTTTTATGCTTTCCTTGAGTACCACGTTCATTGCTTCTGCCAAGTTGGTTGTCATGTGTCCCCAATGTTTCCCTCCATCATATGCTCTTGCCCACTTCTCCTTCGGGATGTTGTCTATCCAACGTGAAGCCGCAATATTTGTGCTCCAAATTTCCTCGCGATAGTATTTAAAGGTAGCATCCATCAATGCATAACCTATAATATAAATGTTATTAAATGTATAATACAAAATTGAAAAAGTATCAAAGTAACCTAAAAGTATGTTGTTACCCATGTTAACAAGTTTTTTTGCGTAGATCCTTTTCTTTAATATCATGCATGAAGTTCTGCGCAATGTGTCTAATACAGTATACATGTGAAGATGGGGGATCATGCCATCCGTTTTCAGGATTGTTATATGCACTCTTTATTGATTCATGTCTGTATGAGATTACACACAAACCTGCTTGCAGTGTCACATGTTGTCTCAGGTTCTTAAGAAATAAGCCTCAAGCCTCTTTTGTCTCACCTTCAACCAATGCAAACACTATCAGGAAAATGTTTCCGTTTCCATCTTGTGCAACATCCATCAATAGAGTACCTCTATATTTTCCATACAACCATGTTTCGTCAACTTGTACAATAGGTTTACAGTAGGTGAAACCATGGATACATGGTCAAAACGCCCAAAAGAGACTATGGAAGATCCGCACATCAGGTATTCGGGTTCCATTGCTATAAATTGCATGCATGGTTTCCAACTCAATGATAGTTCCTGGAAGAAAAGTTTTCATTACCAATAACCATTGTGGCAGGTCGTTGTAAGATCTTTCCCAATTCCCATACAATGATTATATGGCCTTAGTCTTTGCAATCCATGCTTTCCTGTACGATATTATGTACTTGTATTTTTTGGTAATATGGACAATGATGACTTTAACCTTTACCGAAGCGTCGCGGGTAACAATATCTTTGATGTTGCGACTAATCGTTTTTTAATCGAGCTTCATATGGTCTTGTGACATTGATGTGGTGGTGCATGTGTGAGCCCCAGTTAGCGTACCAATCTTCCATTTTGAGATTTTCTTTCTTTGCGAAGCTCTGCATTTGAATTTGCATTTTGGTTTCTTACATTTAATTATGTATTGTACGTTGTCAGCTTGATACACCATGTAGTCAACACTTTGTGTGATATGCCAATGTTGTAGAAATGCAACACATGCTTCCTTATTTTCAAACTCCATCCCCTCTTCTATTTTGTCGCCTATATTGTTTGGTGTGACAAATCCAAACACAGAGAGTGGTTCAACATCCTCGAGACATATATTTTGCATATGACCAGGTGGGTTATACAAATTTATGGGTTCGACTATAAGTGCATGTGTTGGAACGTCATCATCGTTGTCATCACCATCATTGTTGCCAATTTTTATTTGCATTGTGACCTCTTTGAATTGATCGTCACTATCTTCTCCAACCACTTCATTGGGTATGAAAGATTCATTGTTTTGTGTTGGTTCGTCGTCTAATGTTTGACTCAATCCATATTGATGTGACATGGTATATTGTGTAGGATATGCTTCGGTATCCTCTAGTAGACGAACGTATACCTCAATCGTATCTAATTGAGTAAACATAACATGACGTTGAAACATTGCTTTCACGTCTTTGTCATTTTTAATCGGGGCCATAATGTAAAATACATTATTGCCATCAAGGAATTGATGACGATAAATAATCTCCTCCACACATTGTTGTAGCTTCTTTTCCATCCTATCTTTGAAATGCAAAAAATCAGAACTCACATGAATTTTGAATGAATATGTAACTGTATTGCTAAATGAGAATCTAACAATATTATATGTGTTAACATTACCATAAAAGTGACAGGTAACTGTTAAATTTCTATGAGACATTTAGAGATATGGATAGGAATGAGAAATTAGTACAAGTATAAACTAATTTATATATGTGTAAGATTCCTCTAGTAATGTACGAAACCTCACATGCTCGGTCTCCTAATCAGTGAACAAATTTTTCCTTCACGTGCTTGGCCTCCTGGTCAGCGAGCATTGTTGTAACTAGGAGGCATTCTCGACCTCTTGGCCAGCGAGCAGACACGCAGATATTAATGCTCGGTCTCTTGGTCAACGAGCGGGTCTGTCACTGCATGCATTCAACGTAGATGTGTGCTAGCTTGCATGCAAACACTCAACCATCTTAGGCTTTTAGTGTATAATCTTGTCCAAAACAAAATTCAGCAAACACTCCACCACCTCTATAAATTCTATGAGTAATTTTTTTTACTATCACAAATACTCACTTACAACATTTCAAATTATAATTTCTTCACTTCTCCAATATTTTAAAAATGTCTTTGTTGTGGATGGGAGAGTCACACCGTGGTACACCCACAAATATCGTGGCTGAAGTATGTTTCTAAAAAATTCAAAGTAATTTTTTTCTTTATCATAGTTATTATTAAGATAATTATTTTTTTCTCTTTGTCGTATTAATTATTTTTTAGATGGATTGTCGGTTCCGAGTCCATGTACATGCACAAATTCAACTGAGAGCTAAAATTATTCGTTATTTGGAAGTAGCCGATTTTGCGAATATCGCAAAAATTATGAATTTACCATTGGACTCTAGTCTAATCGTAGCTCTATTAAAGAGATGGAGACCAGAGACACATACATTTCATCTACCTATTGGTGAATACACAATAACATTAGAGGATGCTAATATGTTACTTGGTCTCCGTATTAATGGTAAATGTGTAAATGGCCCCACAGAAGTTTACCTAGAAATTTTCACTGACCATTTAGGGGTACAACCTACAGAGGATGACATGAATAAATGTTGTGTACGAATTGTTTGGATAGAGCATCTTTTTGGCAATTTAAATGAAAAAGCTTCCCCAACTGAGGAAGACAATATTTTAGGTGCCAAACTGTACATTTTGTGCATCATTGCTACTTTGTTGTGCCCAGACAAAAGTCACAACCTGTTGCATGCATCATGGATACCTATGGTGAGTGATCTGCAAACTTGGGGAAAATATAGTTGGGGGTCGGCTTGCTTCGCTACATTGTATAAAATATGTGCAAGGCGTCCAAGAACAATGTTAAAAGCATGGGGGTGCGTATTACTACTCCAAATCTGGGCATTCACGTGTATACCCTTTCTTGCTCCCATTACTAGCGTGAATCCATCCTTTCCATGCACTCAGAGGTATTGATAATATATAAATACATTTTATTTGATTCTTATTAAATTATACACAACATTTATTAAATTATACCAAACATTCTTTTTTTAAATGCAAGGTGGTGTCATCGAAGAATGAATTATCGAAATAATCCCTGTCATGATCTCCGTGGATATGGAATCGTAATAGATCACATGAAGGAACACGATGTAAGTGTGAAATAATACAACCTATATGTTTTCCATTACTTCTTATTTATAATCTAACTTTAATATTTTTTACCAGTTTATTTGGAGGCCTTACCTTCAATTCCCAGTGTCAGATCTTAGAGATAGCCAAGTCTGGAGAGCAACAACTCATGTCATATGCTTCTTTATTGTTGAGATGCATTAGACCGATAAAGTTAAACTCCAGTTTGGGTTTGAACAACCAATCCCTTCACAACCAAGGTATCTAAGGGAACAACACAAAATGAATATGAAAAAGGCCCAAAAAGTCCATTGACAGCAACTCAACAAAGAGGAAGTGGGTGAATGGAGAAATAGAAAGTATTTAGTATTGCATGGTGAGGCGATAATGGGTGAGCATAAGCCAAGTCAAGATTATTTGAATTGGTTACATGCAATTCCATATGTGCATGTTGCTCCCGACCAATTTCTGAACAACCCCCGCCAACGTGCCTCCTATCAAACTCAACATACTACCGCGTCTCAATATGAAGATGTCCCACCAGTGTATACATCCCAATTTGGGGGACAAGAAACTTCATCCACACAACAAACATACCATCACACACAACACACCTTTTATGCAACCTCATCCCAACATATTTAATGGACGAATATGAGAAAATTTGTAAACCCGATCTATACAGTAATATACTTTTGAATCCATTGCATTTGAATTGGTTTTTGCTCCATTATTTTTCTTATGAAAGAACGTTTACAACAATAAGTCTTGGACAAATTATTTGTGAAAATATATGTATAGCTCAAATGAAAAATGGTACACTCCATTCCAACAACCAAACTACTCCTACAACCAACAATTCCAACAACAATCCACCCATCGACCACCCTTACAGTTTACTCCAATTCCTCCACCAAACTTCGAACACTCAAACCTCCAATCCCAACAACACACATCCAACACAATATACTCCCAACCCATGTCCACGTTCACCACTGATAATGTCTATTACCCACCAATGCAATAGACCCAACCTGAAACCTTCTCATAACAAACAAATTCATTCCAAAAAAATTTGCTCACAGATGACCAACCTTTGAATATGCCAAATTATAAGATTGAAGATCTTATGGTTAATGTGGACTCCCTGTAACACATCACAATGAAGACATGTCATCTGTTTCATCTCCTCCTCCTCCATCACCACCTCAAAGAGACTCGACCAGACCAAAACGAATCATAAGAAAACCTGGTTGTGGAACAGGCGGCCATAAATAACCAATGAAATGTAATCAATGATGTTGTATTATTTATATTGTCTCAATGAAAATTTATTCCATCTACTTTATATTTTTTTATCGCATTATAAATATTTTTAGAAAAACCATAATTTAGTTATAAAATAAATAATTTTAAAAAAATATATATTAAATTTTAATATATATTAAATTATAAATATTTATTATAATTAAAATTATTTTAAAAAACTAATTTAAAAATACTTAAAAAAAGAAAAACGAAAAAAAAAATGTGGTGATTGGTAATCAAGAGGACGAGCACACACAAGGAATTTTTTTCTTCACGTGTGTGGCATCTGTATGGTCGAGCATGCCCTAAAAATGGAGTATTTTGGAAGAAAAAAATTCAAAATAGAATATATTGGTATTTATTTTTGGAATATGAGGCATTCTGGAAAAAAAATCCTCTCCTTACATCTATTTTAAAATTTCTGACACAATAATGTTGAAACTTGTGTAGAATCCATCATGTAGGGACTTTTTTACTGTTATACCCCATATGTGAAATAAATATACCAAAATATCCTACATTGAAATTTTTTTTCCAGAATGCCCCTACTTTAGTTAATGCTTGGCCACTCAGATGCCAAGCATCTGAAGAAAATTTTCGTCTTCACGTGCTCGGCCAACAAGATGACAAGCACCCTATTATTTTATTATTTTTTCGTTTTTCTATTTTTTAATTGTTTTTAATTGTTTTTTTTTATAATTTTAATTATAATAATTATTTATAATTGAATATATATTATAATAATTTTTTTTTGTAAAAAAATATTTATTTATCTTTTAACTAAACTATTTTTTTTAATATTGATAATTATGTGAATAAAAAATATAAAGTAGATGGAATAAATATTTATTGAGACAATCTAAATGATACAACATCATTGATTACATTTCATTAATTATTTATGACCGCTTGTTCCACAACCAGGTTTTCTTATGATTTGTTTTGGTCTGGTCGGGTCTCTTTGAGGTGGTGATGGAGAAGGAGGAGATGAATCGGATGACATATCTTCGTTGTGATATGTTACGGGGGGTCCACATTAGCCATAAGATCTTCAATATTATAATTTGGCATATTCAAAAATTGGTCATCCGTGAGCAAAAATATTTGGAATGACATTGCTTGTTGTGAGATGGTTTCAGGTTGGGTCTCTTGCATTGGTGGGTAATAGACATTATCAATGGTGAACGTGGACGTGGGTTGGGAGTATGTTGTGTTGGAAGTGTGTTGTTGGGATTGTGGGTTTGAGTGTTCGAAGTTTGGTGGAGGAATTGGAGTAAACTGTAAGGGTGGTCGATAGGTGGATTGTTGTTGGAATTGTTGGTTGTAAGAGTAGTTTGGTTGTTGGAATGGAGTGTAGGGAGTTTGATGTTGGGATGTGGTTTCATAAAAGGTGTGTTGTTTGTGATGGTATGTTTGTTGTGTGGATGAAGTTCTTTGTCCCCCAAATTGGGATGTATACGCAGGTGGAACATCTTCATATTGAGACGCGGTAGTGTGTTGAGTTTGGTAAGAGGCATGTTGGTGGGGGTTGTTCAGAAATTGGTCGGGAGCAACATGGACATATGGTATTGAGTGTAACTAATTCAAATAATCTTGACTTGACTTATGCTCACCCACTACCGTCGTACCCTGCAATACTAAATTCCTTCTATTTCTCCATTCATTAACTTCGTCTTTGTTGAGTTGCTGCCAATGGACTTTTTGGGCCTTATTCATATTCATTTCATGTTGTTCCCTTAGACACCTTGGTTGTGAAGGGATTGGTTGTTCAAACCCAAACTGGAGTTTAACTCTATATGCCTGATGCATCTCAACAATAAAGAAGCATACGATATGAGTTTTTGCACTCCAGACTTGTGAATCTCTAAGATCTGGCACCGGGAATTAAAGGTAAGGGCTCCAAATAAACTATAAAAAAAATATTAAAGTTAGATTATAAATAAGAAGTAATGGAAAATATATAGGTTGTATTGTTTCAAACTTACATCGTGTGCCTCCATGTGATCTATTACGATTCGATATCCACGAAGATCATGACGGGGATTATTTCGATAATTCATTCTTCGATGACACCACCTTGCATTAAAAAAATGAATAATAGGTATAATTTAATAAATGTTATGTATAATTTAATAAGAAGCTTAAAATGTATTTACATATTAGGAATACCTTTGAGCGTATGGAAAGGATGGATTCACGGTAGTAATTGGAGCAAGCAAAGGTATACGCGTGAATGCCCAGATTTGGAGTAGTAATACGCACCTCCCATGCTTTTAACATTATTCTTGGACGCCTTGCACATATTTCTGTACAATGTAGCCAAGCAAGCCAACCCCCAACTATATTGGCCGCAAGTTTGCAGATCACCCACCATAGGTATCCATGATGAATGCATCAGGTTGTGACTTTTTTCTAGTCACAACAAAGTAGCAATGATGCGCAAAATATACAGTTTTGCACATAAAATATTTTCTTCCTCAGTTGTGGAAGCTTTTTCATTTAACTCGACAAAAAGACATTATATCCAAACAATTCAGACACAACATCTATTCATGTCATCCTTTGTAGGTTGTACCCCTAAATGGTCCATGAAAATTTCTGGGTACACTTATGTGGGGCCATTTACACATTTACCATTAATACGGAGACCAAGTAACATATTAACATCCTCTAGTGTTATTGTGCATTCACCAGTAGGTAGATGAAACGTATGTGTCTCTAGTCTCCATCTCTCTAGCTAATAGAGCTACGAGCAGACTAGAGTCCAATGGTAAATTCATAATTTTTGCGATATTCACAAAACCCGCTACTTGCAAATAAGGGATAATTTCAGCTCTCGGTTGAATATGTGCATGTACATGGACTCGGAACTGGCAATCCATCTAAAATAATTAAAACAAAGTGAAAAAAAATTAACTTAATAATAACTATGATAACGAAGAAAAAAATTAACTTAAGAAACTTACATCAGTCGCGATATTTGTGGGTGTACCACGGTGTGACTCTTCCATCCACAATAAAGACATTGTTAAAATATTAGAGAAGTAAATAAATTATATTGTGAAATGTTGCAAGCGAGTATTTGTGATAGTAAAAAAATTGATCATAGAATTTATAGAGGTGGTGGTGTGTTTGCTGAAAAATTATTTGACAAGATGATACACTAAAAGGCTAAGATGGAGTGTTTGCATGCAAGCTAGACCTGCTACGTAGAATGCATGCAATGCATGTAGTAATAGACATGCATGCTACATGGGAGACCGAGCATTAAAGAGACTGCGCATGCTCGCTGACTAGGAGGCCAAGCATGCCTCGAATTGACCAAATTGTGGGAAACTTCAGGCATTTCACTTGCCTTGCTCCCACGTTGATCTACAGAAGCAGTGGTGTGATTGTGGGAAATTTCAGGCATTTCACTTGCCTTGCTCCCATGTCATTGCAACATGTTCAAGTATACGCCATGACTACACCATTCACATTCCAGACGTCTTCAAAATTTATAACGTATTCAACGTCTACAAGGAAAGCTTCCAAGGACTACCCCACGAGGAAAACTGGCCACGTTATGAAGGATTTACTCTTTTTCACGACGAATTGATGAGAAGAAAGAAGAAGGGATGACCAAATAGTACACGGAATAGAACTGAAATGGATGACATTGAAAAAGAAAAGAGAAGAGAAGATGTGGGCTTTGTCGAGAAATTGGCCATATGCGTCTAAAATGTCCAAACGTCGATGGTCCGTCTAACAAACACATGTAGTTTAGTTTGTTTGTTTCTTTTCAATCTTTTAGTAATGGATTTACCTTTCATACGCCTCCTTTTAATTCAACATTCAACTAACAATATTAAACATACAACAACAAAATAACAAGACGATAAATAAAATAACGATTAAACATCTAAACATGCATAGGAGAAAACAACCATCAACATAATATCTTGTTCATACATCATCAACTTAACAAACTAATCAATAACAACAATCAACGTGAGTGGGTCGTTGACTCCTCTGTTGACTTCACCACTGTGTGCTGAAAACATACATTGGACATTTTCATCATTTTCGACACGATCCATGTAATACATGTACGTACCATCAGGGCTAGCATCAGTCAACGTTATGTATGGACAACGATACTCAACTTTTCTCACCTTCAAGCGACGACCACCTACCTGTCGAAGACCCGTGTTAATGGCTGCAATCAGTGTTCTAAAATTCCATTGCGGATCTAGGTAAACACTGATTCTTTTGTCTTGTCCGTAGAATGCAACAGCCCAAACAGGCATTTCTAAAAATACAAATTGATACTGGTGGTGATTTTTAGTGAAACGTATCGGACTATTTATAATCAAATATTACATGATAATTCAGTCATTCAATGACTGAGCAACTTTTACTGTTCGGGTATTCAATGGCCGAGCAAATTTTACTGCTCGTTGTTCAATGGCCGAGTATTTTAAAAAAAAAATAGTTATAAAATATATAATTTAAAATTATTAAAATTATAAATTAATAATTATTAAAATTATTTAAAAAAATATTATATATATTCAAATTAAATCATTATTATAAAATATATAAAATAAATAATTTATAATTATTATAATTATTATAATATTTATTAAATTATAAATATTTATTATAATTAAAATTATTAAAAAAATATGTCAGGGGTATATTCCTAGTAAAAATATGTCACATCACACTGGTCTATAAAAGATGCCTATTTTCTTATAAGTTTTGTGAGGGGTTAAACGATCAGCAATTGTGTGAGGGGTTAAACCTTAAGCATAAAAGTTGTGCTGTTTTGCGAAGTGATTTCATGTCTCACATAATTATGCATTGTCATGTGAGTTTTGGCATTGTGAGGGATTATACCTCTATCAATATCGTTATAAAATATTGTGCGTTATAAATATGCGAATCTGTCGCAAGTTTTTTCTTATATAAAAATTATTTTATTGATTTGAAAGATACGAGTATTATATATAAATTATCATTAACTTTGAATTTTAACTAGTGTAAGATTTTTTTGGATTTTTTTGGAGTATATGTATTATGTATAAACTATCATTTAACTTTGAATTCTAAGTAGTGTAAGATTTTTTTATATCCGGCAAGAATTTTATTAAATGATCAAGTTTATTTTAATATAATGAAACCATATCTATATGATGACTCTTAGATCTGTCACTTTCTAAAGGATGCAGACCTTGCCCTATAATCACTGCAATCGGAGCTCTTCCGACATAATAATCGTGGACAGTGTGGGTGTGCATGTGTACTCCCAAAATTATGTAATAATTTCAATAATTCAAGTTAACAACAAAGTAATGGACATGAATCAACAAAAACTATTGCTAGTTTATAGTAAATGTTAATTTAACGTAATAGGCTGGAAACAACTTGCATGATATCACAATCGCAACTTGTCATTATTTATTGTCTTTTGTCTAAAAGCAAATATGGATTTGGTCTAAAACAAATTTGTCAACATGCATGTAATTCCTTATCCCTTTTCAAACTTGTCTTCTCTTCTATTCTTATTTATCTTCGTTAACAAACTTTAAGTTTATAATGATGTAGAAACAACAAAAGTATAACTCAAGCCGCTAAAAACTTCACCCTATAGAAACTTCACTCCATAGAAATATAAACTAAATTCCAAATCATCAGGGCCACCATGAACATACAAAGACAAAGAGACTTTTAAAATAAGCACCAAAACCACAAATTAAATTTGAAACTAAGATTAAACTTCGATTTGAAGTCAGCTAGAGAAAGTGTCTGAGTTCACACCTAATTTATAGAAAAACCATTTTCAAGTCAGAAAAATATTCTTTCTTCTCACTTCTTTCACATTTGCTAATGAATCAGAAAGATACCATCATTTTGGACTAACCAAATAGACCAAACAACATTATGTTAGATCATAACAAACTCAGACCTAACCTTAACCATATCACCTAACAAGAGAAAAAAACTCAAAGAAAGTCAGGACTATAGTCATGATCACTAGGAAGAACCAGCAATCGTAACCACTTAAAGATCTTGTATCTCACAGATCAAGCTAATTCACAAATGAAAATAAATGGGACATTATCTAAATTGAACCCCACATATAGGACAAAAGATTCCATATAAATCAACAATGACCTATACTTAAAAAAAAAAAACCTCTTTATAATGGGGATTATCTTGCAAAAATTGTTAAGAAAAAAACCACTACCTTAAAAGGTGTCCAACTGTCGCAGTGAGAATCAGAGATTAAGCTATTAGTTTTTTTTATAAGCAAAATTCCATAAAACAAGATTAAGGAAATCTCGAACCAAAGAATCATATGTCTCTATGCTGGATTCCCATAATTCCTTTAGCTCTTTTATCAGTGGCTGTAGGTAAACATCAATATCGTTTCCTGGAGATTTTGGTCCAGGAATCAACAATGACAACATTGTATATTCAGGTTTCATGGACAGCCAAGGTGATGTGTTGTATACCATATATCAAGACATGTCATATATTATGGGATAAGCTCATTGTCCTAAATGCATTAAACCCATCACTTGTTAAGCCAAGTCTTACATTGCGGGACTCACGAGAAAAATCTGGATGGAGCTCGTCAATCTCCTTCCACGCTTTACCATCACCAATATGCCTCAATTTCCCATCCTTTGAGCGCTCTTCTTCATTCCATCTCATTAACTCAGCTTTCTTTGAACACATGAACAACCTTTGTAGTCTAGGAATCAACGGAAAGTGCCTCAAAACTTTTGCAGGAACTCTATAATCATTTTTCGATTGCTCAGACTCACATCCTTCAATTGGAGCATTTTCTTACCATTGTGAAGCTTCACAAATCGTGCAAGAATTGTCCTTTTCATGGTCTTCCCAAAATAGCATGCAATCGTTTGGGCATGCATGGATCTTTTTATAATCAAGGCCTAAACCCCTAATCATGGCTTTTGCCTTGTAAAATGATACATGAATGTTTAAATAAGACATTGTTTCTTTAAACAATTCTAAGAGGGCAGTGAATGAGGTATTGCTCCAGCCATTAAGACATTTCAATAAGTAGAGTCGAATCATGAATGATAAAGTAGAGAAGCCTTTGCATCCAGGGTACAATACTTGTTCCGCCTCTTTAACCAAATTGTAAAAGTTTTTAGCATTGTCATTAGGACCTTCATGAACTCCTTGTTCTTCTGCCCTATCTAAATATATGTCATTCAATGTCATCATGTGATTCCTCTTTATCTTCCATCTCATTATGAGGAGAACTCTTGAATAAGGGCACCGCAAAAAAAAACAAAAACAAAAGAAGAAGAAAAAAAATATATATGAAAAAGAATGTGGATATTTGGGGGAACCAATAATTGTTGGTTGAAATGATTTTGGCGTGTTCTTTGTTTTTCTAAAACCTTTGAACCCATTTTTGAATCATTGGGCCTTAGAAAATTTTCCCATTCTTTGTTACTTTTGCCTCATTATAACATTGAAAAGCCCTTTTGATCTTGGTTTCCTTTATGTTATCTTTTGAATTTGAAGATACTTGCATAAATTGTTCTGGATGTTAGCATTATTACAAACGAGAGTGAATTGTCCCTTTTTTGATACTGATGCTTGATGTAGTCAAATATTTAGGTGATTCTCTTATGAACATTCCATTGCATATGTTGGTAGCTTGCCATTTGTGTTTAGAAATTAGTTCATGATTATGTTGTCGCTCTTTGAGAAGCCGGTTGTACTCGTAAGCAAGATCTTCGGTTTGAACCATTTAGTTTGGTGTGTTTCACTTGTTTAGTTTGTGTTCACTTATTTAAAAAAAGAATTCACCTTTGTTTGAGAACAAACAAAGAAACAAGTTGGGGAGAGTTGATAAGTGCATATTAGTGTTAGTATTTAGTTGATTTTTGGCACTTTTCAAGGTTTATTTTGATCTCTTATGTTTTTCCCCTTTGTTTCTTTTACTTATTCGCAGTTTAATTTTAGTCATTCTAAGCATTATTCGTTTAACTTCAGTTTGTGTAATTTTAGGTTACAATGAAGAATTTTGAAGCAAATTCCATCTTGGCTGCCTTTGAGAACTTTTGGAAGAATTTGAAGGAATTTTTACTCGCTGCAAGCTCGCTCAGCGAGCTTCAAGCGAGCTTTCCAGGGCCATTTTCGCTCAGCGAGCTGGTGCTTTTAATGAAGAGTCGCTCAGCGAGCATACCTTGCTCAGTGAGGCCTGCGAATTTCAGCCCCTTTATAAACATTTGTTTCACTATTTCTTGGGATGTAACTTTTGACACTTGACCTAATATTCCTTAAAAACACTTTTTCTCTTGGTTCTAAGAAGATTGGGTGCATTTAAAGTCAAGACTTTGTTCTTAATGCATCATCTTCTTCATTTTCATCTTTTGTTGGAAGCTTCCATGGAAATGGAAAGCTAAACTCATAGTATGTCAAGGTTATAAGGTAGATAGGTTCTATTTTTGTGTGTATAGGCCTTGATCCTCTTGTATAAACTCTTGATGATGAATATATGATGAAAGCTTTGATTTTTATGACAAACCATTTTGTGTTGTTTCATTATTGAGAGATATGGCCAACATTTGACATAGGTTTTCATCACCCAAATACCATAATCTAGAGATAGTCATGGGCTTTGGAGTTCACTTGTATTGAACTTAAATGTTACCATTTTGATAGATTTAGTGAGAAATCATTAATGGATCAAAATGGTAAATCTCACATTTTGTGTTAGAAATAAACTTTATGAGAGGATATTGTGAATGTGTTCATTGTTGAAATGAGTTTATCATTTAGTCAAAACTATATATGCAAAATGAATATATCAAACCCTAACTTTGACATATGCTTTTAAGACTCTTTTAGAAATCAATACTTTTACTTCTTAGAATTTATTTGAATGCAAAAGTCCATTTTAGATACAAACACTAAAACATTTTTGTTACCTTTAAGTCTAAACTTTAGCAATTGTAGAACGGCATAAATATCATAAAACAATCTTTGTGGATCGACAAATAAAACCCTTACTCATTTGTGCTAAAAACAGTAGGCCAAAACATTTTAACCAGGTGAGACTTTCATTATAAATGTCCTTCGGCGACCAAGGATGAATGTCAGTAAATAATTGTGAAACCCAAGCTTCAGCCTCCCGAATCAGAGCACAAACCTCGCTCATCATTGATTCTTCAAGCAAACATAGATTGGCCACCATTGGAGTTACTTTAATTCGAAAGTGCCCTTCTGCATTTAGTTCTTCTTGAATGCTATATGTTAACCCTGATTTCTTCACCACACCAGCAAATGCCTTTTCAAACCTAGCCATTTCTTTCTTGTCGACATTGAATTGGAGGTGTGCAAACTTCGGTTTGTCCTCCGATTTAGCCCCCCTATGATTTGTGATTTTGTAACCCTTAACCCTCGTTTCCAAACCTATAGATCTATTACCCACTACCTGAGCATAAGTTATGTTTGGATTATTAAGGTTCAAAGATCTTCTAGTAGGCTGAATTCCATGCTTTCTCCCCTCTGTCACCACCTTTTGCAATTACAAGTTCTCCACTTCACCTCATGTTGGAACCTAGGTACATTTGCAAAGATCTTCTTACCTTGAATTTGAATACAATCTAACTTCACCGTCAAGATTCTTTCATCCAACACCTTTCTATACTAGACAAATCCATATCTTTTATCACGCTTTTCTCTTCTCGTTGGTATGAACACTTCCATAACAAGCCCAAATTCTTTGAACACATCGAACATTTCCTTAACACCAAAGAAATCTAAAAACTCCGTAAAAAAGAATGAAGATAGCATTTCACCTTCCCCATACATTGTCCTCATCTTGCAGGCCACACCGAGCTTCTATTCGCATTTCTTGAGGCCTTTGTATGCCTTACCTCCACCCAATCTCCTCGTTTAGACATGAATTAAAACTCTTTTTTATTTTTTTTATTTTTTTAATTTTTAACTGTGGTTGATTTTGTTTTAATAATCAAATAATATTTTACACAGACTCTATGATCTGTCAACTTCTAAAGAATGCTGGCTGACCCAAATGTACTTGCCCATTTTACAAGTAAATAAAAGTAATACATTTAATTGTGATTGATTTTTGTTTTAATTTACATTGACTCTATGATCTGTCAATTTCTAAGGATATATTGGCTGACCTTACCATAAGTCATAACGACTACAATCAGAGCCTTGTCGACATAAATATTGTATTTGTATGAATGCGTGGTTGGGTATGTGTTACTCTCAAAATTGGTTATTTTTATTTCATGTTAACTACCTAGTAATAGGTATGAAACAAAACAAACATACACTATAGTCTATACCCCAGTTTATAATAATAATTTGGACCTAATTTTTGGTTGAAAACAACTTGAGAAATATCACAATCTCAATTTGTCCATACGTATAATTTTGTCAATAAAAAGAAAAACAACTTGCCATTATGTATTTAATTCCTTGTCCTTTTTCTAACTTTGATTCTCTACTACTTTTTTTCTTCATCTTTTAGAAATTTTAACTTTTATAACTAAATAAATAGAATTTGAATAAATGATGGAAAATGCATGAATCTGAATCCGGTTTCGCATTTGCACAATTGGATTGAGTTGTTAAGGGCAAAGAAAGTGAATGTCAAAAATTGGTGGTTTTATGGTTGTCTATAGGATGGTGCATTTGGAATTATCGAAATGATATTTTATTCAACGATGAAATTTGAGATTGCGAATTGGTATAAAAAATAGGATCATTATGCTTATTTGGTGGTGGGTGGTTAAAAAAAATTAAGAAATTCTCATATATATAATTATTATGATTGAATTACACGTACAAATTTGGTAGCTCTTGTATTGGATAGTTGGTGGATTTTATTATATATGGATTATGATACCTTTTTCTATTCTTTTTTTTATTTATATATATTTTTGCTTATTAAAAAAAATAGTCTAGATTTCATCATTTTAAAGATGAATAAATTAATTTTATGTCATTAATTGTCATTTTATAACTATTACTATAAGGGTTTTTCTAATCTATGCACTGATATATAAGATATGGAATAATTAATATATTATTTTTATTGAAATATCATGTATTAGTTATTATTTTAATAATAATTTATTTGTGATAATTTATTAGTAAAGTATTGTTATGCAATATTGCATATGATAAAAGATAATTAATACATTATCTTACATAGATTAGACAAATCCTATGATATTTGAATTAAATTTTTTGAAATTACAATTTTTTTAATATTTTATTTGAGCTAGACACGATTCTTAAAAAATAAATTATATTCGTTGATTTTAGTGATAGTTAGTAAGATTAAATACACTTTATCCATCATGTAATACTAGTGATTTTTGGTTTATATCATAATGTTTAGATTCCGTTTATTTGGTCTATTAGGTGACGTGGTCTGTTTAGGTGGAATTTTTTAAAATTCATGTGAAATTTTAGAAAAAATATTTAAAATAAAATTAAAAGAAAAAATTTATTTATTATTTACTACGGAGGATAAATCAATACTCACTCAAATTGTAAGAGGTAAACTAATATAAACCAAAGCACCTTTATTGAGGTTGTAAATGTTGTATTCATATTTTCCCCAATTTGTTATTCATGTGAATCTAATTTACGGGTCGTCTCAAACATTTTAGAGACCCTGTTCTAATATTAAAAATGGATCCTTCATAAATAAAAATACATAAAATTTAAATTAGACTATTCTCCAATTAAATAATAAATATCAACAATAACATCAAAATCAGTCATCCATGTTCATAACATTAAAAAAGTTATATTTTAATCAATAATATCAAAATACAATTTAATATAAATATTATCTTTAACATTATGTCTACTTAAAAAGAGTCATCCTTCGAACACTTTTTGAAGCAAATTCATCAACCAAATCCTCATATTGTATTGTCTCTAAGATATCATTCTCAATAGCTATTAGTGCTAAGCCATTAAGTCTTTCTTGTAACATGGTAGACCGCAGATATGACTTCAACAACTTTAATTTTGAAAAACTTCTTTCGACAGAAGCAACTGTTACAGGAATAGTCAATAAAATTCGATATGCAATAATTGTATTAGGAAAACGATCCATTCCTTTCAAAAAATGTAATATATCAATAGGTCATATTATTTCTTCAGACATGAAATTTCTTAGTACCTTTAACTCCACATATAGTTCTCTTCCATCAATATCAGAATTATTATGTTTTAATCTCTGTTCTAAATGACTACAACGAGACTCCACAGTTGCATTGTCCAATGATTGTAACTTATGAGAAGTAAACAAGAAGACAAAAACACTTTCATATTGTTGGTACTGCTCAAATCTCTTTTTAAGAGATACAATTGCTTGATCAATAAGGTAGAAAAAATAATTAACTCTAAAAGATTCCACTTCAAACAACTCAACCGACGAGATACTCAAATTCTCATCAAAGTGTCTTTTTCTTCGAATTAAACGCCTTTGAGAAAATACATGATCAATATTCAATTCAATAGAAATTTCTTTAGCCTAATCCAAGGCCTTATCAAAACCACTTTCTCTATAACTCTCAAAAAAGGAAACCAACCCCGTTATTTTTTTCCATGGCAACATCAATAAGCATGTTCTTTGACTATAAAAGCTTGCTAACAAAATTAATTGCATATAATATTTCAAACCAAATAATTATACTCATTGAAAACTCAAAATCACCAAGCTTATTTGTTGCTAAGGATTTAACTTCACTTCTTATTTTAGAATCAAGATCCATTTTTGACACTTGAAGCAATGCTTCTCTAAAATCTAACATTTGAGATTTTATAGCTTTTATACTATTTACATGGCTCTCCCATCGAGTAGATGTCAATGATTTTGGAGTCAATCCTTTTATATTATCTTTCAAAATTTGTCATCCATTAATGGAATTGGAAAAAATAGTATAAATGCGTTGAACGACGCCAAAAAAATCAGTAGCTTTAATACATGAGTTAGCCATGTCACACAAAGCCAAATTAAGATTATGACTATCACATGGAGTATAATAGGCTCTCGGATTTATGTCTAAGAATTTCTTTTGCACACCTTGCTGTTTTCCTTTCATATTTGATCCATTATCATATCCTTGTTCGTGTACATCAAATAGGTCAAGATCAAGCTTTTTCAATTCATTTTGTAACACATCAAAGAGCCATTGACCAATTGTATCATCAACATTCAGAAATCCTAAAAAAGACTCCTCAATGCTAACAGAATTGATGAAACATTCACATATCTTATTATCAAAGACATTTGCTCTTGGTGACTAATATCAGGAGTACAATCAAGTATCACTTAGAAATACTTTGCTTGTTTGATTTTTCTAATGGTTTCATTTTTAATTGCAGAAGAAAGCAAAAGTATTTTCTCATTCTGGATGTTATGTCCAAGAAAGTGAACATGAATACTATCATTTGTAATACTTCTAACTTGTTCCTGAACTACTGGTTTCTTATGTTTAGAAAAATTTCCCGCAGGTTTCTTCCTTTTATTATGAGAATTGGTAGCCAAGTGAGCACTTTCAGTATTCTCTCTCTTTAGCCTATCTTCCTCTTGCACACAGGGAGATATGAGCTCATTGAGAGACCATTTATCATTTTGAGTATTGTAACTCACTTTGAATTTCCCAAAGTGTGCTGGGAGAGAGATCAAAACCAAGTGTACAATCAAATCCTCAGGAAGTTCTAACTTCAATGCCTTGAGTTTTGATGCGATATTAGACATCTCCATGATGTATTCCCTTATGTTCTCTTTGCCTTTATAAACCATTGAAATGATTTTGGACAAGGTATTACTTGTCTCAGCCTTATCATTTTTAGCAAAGAATTGCTCCACGGTTTCAAGGAACTTCTTGGCACTTTCACTCTCAGCAATCGAGCCCCTAATCATTTCAGGTATGGATCGTTGATCATCATAAGGCACATTCGGTTAGATCGGTCCCATTTTTCTATTTTAGTTTCATTTAGATTCTCAGCAGTAGCAGTGGGACGCTCCTCCCTCAAAGATAAGTCTAAATCCATGCATCCAAGAACGATCTCCACAGACTATTTCCAAGTTTTAAAGTTCATCTCACTCAGCATAGGGATAAAGTTAATCTGAGACATAAAGTTTGGAGCGGTAACAACGGTAACTGGATCCATTGAAAAGAACAACAAACATACAATAACATTGGTAAGCATGTCAAATAACCATATAGACATGCACAATATTCTTTATATGCAAATTAACTAAGACATATACAAGATACCAAAAAAACACCATCAACGCCCAATCTTTGATTGTAAGAATTAACTGTAAGCGGTACTCTCACGTAACGATCAAACATTAGTAATAAGTCCTGTCAAATAATGGATGCCTTTGACATCAATCATTAGCCACATGGATAAACTTGATAATTACTACATATTTACCATCACAAGTATGCAAATTTTCGGTCAAACTATGTCTTCCTTTTGGCCGACCATAACAGTTCGCATGAAAAAATTACACACTACATCTTTTGTAATTTTAATTGAATTAAATTTAAATAACAGAGGTTACTTTTGCAACTTGTTGTTTCAACTAATCCAATCAAAATTATTAGACAATTTTAATTTAATAAATTAAATGGGAAGGTCTTTAAAATTCACATAAGCATTACCTGCAACTGTAATGACAAAATTGTATGCTTACTTGATTGTGTTATTGTCATATTCATACCAATATAATAAACC
Organism: Lathyrus aphaca; assembly: GCA_963966055.1. Taxonomy (NCBI): domain Eukaryota; kingdom Viridiplantae; phylum Streptophyta; class Magnoliopsida; order Fabales; family Fabaceae; genus Lathyrus; species Lathyrus aphaca. Next base: position 594,695,210 of record OZ014520.1, on the reverse strand, counting down.
GGTTGCACTCGAGGGGAAAAAAATACTTAATAAAACAAACACATCTAATTGTGTTTAAGTATACACAAATATAATAAAATAAAAAACTGATATAATTAATAATTAAATTAAAAAGGTAATAATAAAGCACCATAAAGAAACCACATCATAATTATATTTCAAAATTTATATTAAATTGTTGATACGGATGAAATACAATTTCTATTAATAACATTAAAGCACAAATTTATTAAGAATAAATATGGAACAATTGATACATATTGATGGAAAAAAATTCCAAAAAAAAAAAACATTGATATGTGTCCCAAATGATGAAATCGCAAATGTCATACGAAGGATTAACATCTTTCTTATATAGAAAATATGGGTGGCTGGAGAAAACAATGAATAGGCTACAGTAACAACTTATAAGTCTACAAGATGCTTTCCGTGAGAAGAAAAAAAAAAAACATTAGTGAAAAGTAGCATTACTACATTAATATATCGATACCTATCTACTATGAAACATTAAATAACATATAATTTTGTTTCTGTAATATTAATTATGTCAATTTCAGGCTTTAAAAAAAATTAATCTATTCTGATACCATTTGTTGGAATTAAATTAATCAATATTAATCAAAACATACATACTCAATAAATTATGATATATAATTTAGACGCGGAATTCAAGCATGTATATAAAATAATAAGATCGATAAATTAATTATAGGAATAGCTGAATCCATTGAGAAATTCTCTTTAGGCGGTAATCCTAAACCCTGAGAAGTTGATGACTTTTGTGGTTCTTCCTCAATCGGTACTCAGTATATCTTGAATTCTCTTCAGATGAGGAGAAGAGATAATTTGTTTGTTGTACAGTATATTGGGGACTGTACTCTATATATAGTGTGATGACAAATTAAGGTTCTCATTATTCTCACATGAGTCATCCTGACATCCACTCATATTTGAACACATACCCAATTATTTAATTAATTAATTAAATAATTTTTAAATAAAATCTAAATAGCATTTTAACATTATTATTTGGTCACATAATTATTGAAATATTAATATATTACTAAATTATTAAAATATTCCTAACACTAAGAACCTAAAAATCTTCCCAAAGGGTTTTCAATTGATTAAAGTAGAAAGTTATAGATTTTTTATCTTGTATCATGGAATATATTTGTTGAAGCAAATTACAAAGGCAAAAAATGATCATCCTTGGAGAACCTATTAAATTTGTCCATAGTTGTGCAGCATTTTCTACATATATAGTGCTTTGGGAAATTTATGGTGTTAAAGATGCAGAAATCCATGAAAGAATCATGTATCAAAGAGATGGTTGGTTTCATGTGTTATTGTTATTTTTCCATTAATGAACTTGATTTTTGCATTTATCCTAAGTGTGAGTGTTACTCCTACAAGGGAGTGAGATAGGGTGGCGAGGTAACCTATAAGATGTTGAAATTCTTTGATGTTGGTGGGGATCCTCATGGAGATCATTGCCCGACACGTTTTTGCGTTGGCTTCAATGCCTCTTTTTCGTTAGCATGAAGCCTAGAAAATTTCCCGCTAGAACTCTAAAAGAGACGCATATCGTATTTCCTGAATGACTGCACGAAATCTTCCAAATTTTTATCATAGTTGTGCCCTTCAATAGTGTTTACTGTCTGTCGCGGTGAGAATCAGAAGATCGAGCTACTGGATTAACTTGACTCACAAAATAAAATTCACCACCGAGCTTTAATTCATACAAGGGAATGGGAAAATATCAAAATAACCAATAAATATGCAATGTAAACCTATGCAATAAGAGATTTAAGGTTCAAGGGTTGGTTATACTAAGGGAAAGTACTAGCACCCTAAGTATATATAGTATCCTATAGGAACCTCTTGTAATATTTATGTTTTTTGTGATAAAGTTATTTGCTATTGATTGGGGAAGTTAATTGTTTTTTATGATGATAAGAGTGGGGAATGTTTTTATTGTTTTTGTAATGTGTATCAATAAAAGGGGTACAAAAATAAAGGAAGAAAAAATAAAAGAGAGCGCGCTAGGATCTCACAATGCTATGCCTACATATCCTTTATAGGAAGTCATAGCAATCATAGTTCCACTAACTACGGGTGAAGACAATGTTTGTTGGGTTTTTAGGAGAAGACACAAGTTGTCATATCTAAGAGGGAATGCTCAAATATACCACCACAAACATAAAGAAATGAGATATTTACATAGTAAGAGAAGGACTTCAACTTGGATGTAGAATCAACAAGTATGTCACTTACATCACTTAAATGAAAGAGAGTTTCAATAATTTGATTTATGTTATAGGGATAAAAGTAGGGATGGCAGGCAGATCCAAAGCCGCGGGGTGCATCCGAACCAGAACCCGAGTCAACGGGTGAAAACTCGAGTTGATTGGGTTCAGGTTTAGGTTCGGATGCCACCCGATATTACGGGTGCGAGTTTGGGTAGTGTGAAACTCGTGCCCGAAACTACACCCTCTTAGACATGAAATTACATAAGTTCCCATAAATATATATAAGTGTTAAGATGTTGAAGATCTTAATTTTAATTGTAATGTTACCAAACTTGATGGAAAATTGTAATTTTATTCCTTAATTTCTTTGAGAGACCTTGATGGAATTCTTGTGTTTCAAATTTCAATGTTGTTATTGTATTTTTATGTTTTTGTTACGGGTTCGGGTTTGGGGTTGAAAACCCCGAACCTAACGGGTGTGGGCGTGGGTGTTATTTTACCACCGGAATAGCCTTTGGATTTGGGTTTGAATGGTGATTTCAGGTGCATGTTTGGGTAGTGTGAAACCCTCACCCTACCCTACCTGTTGTCATCTCTAGATAAAAGAGACATCTCTTTTACAAAGATGACTCGTGTCTTGTCTCTTGTGGAGGATTTGAGTTTAAAGCCAAACATGGCTAGGGTTTAATTGAAGTTGAAGTTTAAAGGGAATCCTAATGTTTAAACTAATTCTAAACAAAGAATAAGGGGAAATTCAATAACTATATGAATCTATATGACATGAAGTTAACAAAAATAACCTTTCCCTTAGATTGAACAACTATTGAAACATAATATTTATATAAGTTAAATACAAAGAGGAAAATCACATAACAATATGATTCTTTCAAATTAGGATTTAGGGTGTGGTGTACATAAACATTAATGTCAAGAGAAACTTAACAAAATAAAACATATCAAGTTTTAACAAGTATAATATCAAGAATGAAGTGAGCATACAAGTTTGATCAAGCATGGTATCAAGATAATAACAACTCATGAACAAACATAGGACAAATAGACACGTTTAACATTAAGGAAGTTTATGAAGGAAATACTTGACTTAATGGTAAATGATTTTAAAAAGGTAAACACAAGATCAAGACATGGTTAAATCAAAGCTTAAGGAGAAGCTAAACTCAAGTGGAAGCCCCAATTCCTGAATCAAGATGTTTTCCAAAGATTAATCAGAATAAACCCTAAATTTTCATTTAAACATTCATTTAATCAAAACATTTTCTTTTCAAAGAAAAAGTCATTTACTCATGGTATAATGTTCAAAATAAGATCATGCTCAAGTAAAAAACATATCATCAACATCAAATATGATCTAAACAAATCATATTATGGCCACACAAACATATATATTCATTTAGATCAAAGAAACAATAAAAAAAACATTAAAAGGGCTAAAAACACATAAAAAAACACTAGTTTTCAACCTAAGGAAAGTGGACAAAATAAATATTATGTTTGGAATTTTTTTATGGATTCATAAAATACAGGGGATAAATAACAAGTGTGTAAAAAGTAATTCTAAAATAATTAAATTTGTACATAGAAATAATTAAAGGAAAATATGAAAAAAAAACCATAAAAAATAGTGCTAAAATAATAAGGTTCTGTTAGCAAGGGGGTTTGATCCCTTGACTTCAAGGTTGTAGCTCAAAATTTAATCCATTTAGCCATACGCTATATGGTCCTAGCATGATGCGTATGATACATGATATATTGAGTTCACAAGTGAAAATGCACAGAAAAATAAAAGTCAAAAGTCTGGGGCGAGAGGGATTCAAACCCCAAACTTTATGCATACATAACACCTAAAACAGGAGCTCTCTCCATCATGGCACAATGCCAATTCAAGGAATATATTTAAAAAAATTAATTAAATTATTAAAAAAACAATTCAATTTGAATTTTCGCGTCACCCTTCTTCTTCAACCTCACGACATCACCACCATTTTCACACTTCCTCAACATGCCATCTTCATCATTTCTCAATAAAATCCAACAAAGTAAACATCAAAGTTGCTCAAATTTTTATCAAGAATTCAATTATATAATTTGATTTCATTTATATTTCCTATAATTCAAATGATCATGCAAGAACATATAAACCCTAAAAATGAGAATTTAACATGAAATCTTATACACCATTGATGCATATCAATTAACATGGGGAAATTGATCGCTACATCATGACAAGTATATTTGCGAATTAAATGAGTGGAAATGATGCATGAATCATATAGTTTCAAAATCAAGAAAGTTACCTTGTATGAAGAAATCGTGTTTAGACTTGGAGCTCTTACAGAAGTAATGTGATTACTTCTATAGCTTCCTTGACCTCCAATAAATGTGTTGATGTGCTTAAACTGAGATGAGACCTTCTTAAACTCCTTGACCAAAACAATTTGCAGTTTGGGAAAATTGGTTTATGTTGGATGTGTTGGAGTAGTTATAGAAGTGTTCAAAGGCTTTGGATCATTCTTATGATGTTTATAAAAGATGTTTGGATGCTTAGATTGAATGGAAAGTGTTTGGAATTGAAAATTCAAATTCTCACTTCAATGGAACTTTGAAAATTTGATAAATGTGTGATTATGAGTTTGTAAGTGTTTGACAAGGTGTTGTTGTGCTTCAAATGATCATTTTGAGCCTCTATTTATAGGGAAAAAAATCAATCTTGGAGGAAAATTTGAATCAATATGCATCCTATTATCCAATGCATAATGAGATGTTTCCTTACTTTAGTGGCAAGGTACAACTAGCATACTTTCTAGTGTGGCTTTATTTGATGTTTTTGAGCCATCATTCCTCATATTTCAACTTATCTCTTAGTGTTTAGATCAAGTCTTGACTTGTTGTGGTGGTTTATTGACAAATTCACTTTTCACTTAATGCTTCAAAATAAAACATCATATAGTAACATTGGGAGGAGTTTTTCACTATGGAAAGGGATAGAACTTCAGCAAATTTGGTATTATCTTGAAGATCTCATGGAATACTACAAGATTTGTGTTTGAGACCCTTGAATCATTTATTGAGGTATGATATCATGCTCAGATGGAAAAAGTCAATTGTAAGTCATCTTGGGTCAAAACCCTAATTGATGCATCATATGATTTTGGGGTTTGATCAACTTGAAATGATACAATCTTGCACTTGATTATTGATGAAGGGAAACTCTTGACCATCATGAATTAATGAGGGACTTTAGAGGCTAAAAATTATGCCAATTCTTGATTAATCATCTACTTGAACACCTTGAGGTCAACCCTAACTTATCAAGTAGGTAAAGTACATATTTTTGTATTTTCAATGGGTTAGTGATGCATAAAGACACACACAGATGTAATGCTAAATGTTATGTAAATGATATGGAATCTTAGGGGTAAAAATTATGGTATGACACTATCATATCGTCAATATAGACCTGTTAGTTCCAGCCCTACATGATGAGAGAACATAGACCGAATGGTATGAAATTGTAGTAGTGGTTTCCATGATTCGACATGAAGGTTATTTTAAACATCTAGTGGTGGATACGGATCCAGGGGGTCCATTAAAATTTGGTTATAACAGGAGTACACATCCATGAAACTTAGTGTGCGGTAACTTAAGGATCCATCGATAAGATGATCCATTTCTGGTAGTGCATACGGATCCTTAAAGTATATGGAGTTAAGGAATGTGAATTCCACACACATGCACCATTTGTTATTCTCTTTCCTGATCAAAACCATGTTGGCTAACCATATGGGGTATTTGGTTTCTATGATGAACCCGACATCAGATAGCTTGCCTACTTCCTCGTCTATGGCGGACCACTTCTCCTTGCCAACTTTCTGCTTCCTTTGCGCCATTGGTTTTGTAGAGGGGTAGATGGTGGGGTGATGTTTCACAACCTTAACATTTATATTAGACATATCATAGGGGCCCAAGCGAACAAGTTTATATTTTTAATGAGTTGGTCGACTAGCTCATGTTCTTCTTCCTCAGCAAGAGAATTACCTATCTTTGTCACCTGGTGGGATAAAATGACTATTTGGACCTCCTTTAAGGCCTTCGTGGGCGTGAGCCTTTCAACGTCTGCACCCAATCTGGGATCTAAACAGTGGTCTGCATTTGGATATTCAGAAAGGAGGCTCCCACAAGGGTGAGATATTCCATTTATGCTACCAAGTTATTCTGATAGTGTTCTTGAGTGGTCTACTGGTCTCCTCGAATTTTACTGACAAGTACTTCGAGCAGTGGGTACTTTACGAGTATGTACATGGTAGAAATAATTTTCCCTGGTGCATTGATGGAGGGGTGGCCCATGATGATATTGTAGCATGGAAAGTGGTCTAAAATAAAGTAGATGAAGTCAGTCACCTTAGCATTTGCACCCTCTCCCCACATTGTGTCCAGGGTCACACGACCCCTTACTTGTACCTATTCTCATGACAATCTTATTAGTGAGCCACTAAAAAATTTGATGTTGTTAGGATTTAGTTGTAGCTTTGGGAAAGCATCCAAGAACAGAACATCGACGAAGCTCCCATAATCTATAAAGACTCACTTAATCACCCATTTTCCATGCTGTAAAGTGATGAATAGAGGGTTGTTATCATGATGGTTGACTATGATAGATTCATTGTCGCAGAATATGATGTTAACCCATGTTTCCCCTTGTGCACCCTAAGTGAAACTAAGAGATATCACATTTTCAATAAACACCTTCCTTTCGTATTTCCTTTGGGAGGATATTGAAATACCTCGACCAATGAAACCTCCAGCTATGGTGTTTGTATTAGAGCGTAGAGTTTTATCGGCCATCTTTGGATGGAAGATGGAAAGATTAAAAATGAAAAAGGTGTGGCCTATGTTAGTTTTACTAGGGCCCTATGTTGGAAACCATTGTATTCTTAAAAACTTATATGTGTGTATGTTACCCCATACAATGAGTACTCAAAGGACTTGGTTTATAAAAAAAATTAAGGGCCATGGCTTGCTCAAGGCGACGAGAAGCCATGTATGATGGTGTTTATTTTAGTTTTAGAGGACATTCTCATGTATGCTAAGAGACTCTGTATATAAGCATGGTACTTAGATTCTTCTTGTATGGTGTTATATGTACCAGTTTATATTTTTCTCCTTCACCGATTAGGATAGAGGTATTTATAGAGGAATTGGGCCTATGGTTTCTTTGGGAAGGGTCACCGGCCATTCAATCAACCATTGACTAAGTGGGAGGTGACCCTTCCCAAGAGAACCTTATACCTTTGAGGACTCTATAAATACTTCTCCCCACACGGGAGGAAGAAGATCTTGCATCCCAACATCACTTTTAGCCAGATCATAACTCATGTTGATTACACCCCTCAAAAGTTTATACATAACCACCTCATTAATTTGCAAAGCCTTTCACCTAATGTGAGCAGGACTTCTAAAAACACCGTAAAACACCATCTTACAAGGTTTCTTGCCGATGTGGGAAATCCCTAGCCATCATACAATGTAATACACCTATTTAGGCCTTTGAGTCCCCTACCCTTGCAGGAGGAACACAGACACTTGTTCCTTTCTACTAGTGTAGTGGAAACAACAGTTGGCCCCAGTAAAAATAACATGAACCACACTCCTACTCTAATTCCCTCCATTTTTCCTTTGAAGATGGTTGACAAAACCCTAACTTACAAAAAAACACTATGGTCGTAGGTTTTATCTAGGGGACTTAACTCTAGATCCTCTCGAAGAAAATACGTAAGGTAGATGTTTGCAAAAAATGTAATATCCCATGGTTTTCCTAGAAGCTCCTAAGGGATAATATGGGTTAACATCATCCTCTATAAGGAGGATGCCCTTGAAATCGACCCTGACGATTATGATCCATTGATCATCATTGTGCAACATGAAAATTGGGATATCTGGCATGTCTTGATAGATAATGGCAGCTTTGCTGATGTCTTGTTTTGGGATGCCTTTCAGAAACTACAACTTTACCTGAACGACATAAAAATGTTCAGTGGTTCTTTGGTTGGTTTAGCATGAAAAAAGGTAAGAATAATGGGTAAAACCCTAGAAAGCACATGTGGTGAGGGAGTAGACACCAAAGTGATCGAGGCCATTTACCATTTAATATGATCTTGAGGTGACCGACTATTAATTCCCCAGAGGCAATTATTTTCACCCTATATATATCCTTAAAATACCCTATTCCTAGTGGGTGAGTCGGTACAATCCGAGGAGACCAACAAAACCCTTGAGAAAGCTACCAAAGTAGAAAGTATGTTGAAAAGGGAAGAGCTCACCCTTCTTAATGCCTCTCCTTCAGAAGTTCTATATATTTATCTCGATTAATAGGACCCATGATTGGGCGAGAAGCGGAAAGGCTTACGCCTATAAAAACATGTAAAGGAGGTATAAATAGGTCCTCGTTCCTACCAAGTTACGGGAACTAGTCGACTGACTCATTAAGAACGTCGACTTAAAGATGTGTATTTGTTGTTTGAGGAGGAGGAGCAATAACTAGTCGACCACCTTATTAAGAACTTAAACTTGTTTGCTTGGGCTCCCTTCAATATGCCAGGGATAAACACTAAGGTGGTGAGGTAGGAAAACTATATGATGCCAGATTTGTCAAGGAATCATAATACTCCACATGGCTGGCCAACATGGTTTTGGTACATAAGGCCAACAAAAGGGGCGTATGTGTGTGGATTTCACCAATCTAAACGTCATCTACCCTAAAGACCCTTCAAAATACTCAGGGTACAACAAGATTCAAATGGACCTACTGGATGCACCAAAAATAACCTTCATTTCAAACCATGTCAACTACTACTACAATCATGCCCTTCGGGCTCATGAGCGCTAGTGCCACCTACTAGCGGCTCATGGATGATGTCTTCACCCACCAAATAGGGAAAAACCTGGAAGTATACATTGATGAAATGATAGTTATAAATATCAATGGGTGCAACCATGTAGAAGATTTGGATGATGTCATACGATCAGTTAGTAAGTATGATATGTGCATGATCCCCTGCCAAGTACTTTTTCACAGTTTTGGCAGGGAAATTCCTAGGTTTCACGTTGACACGGAAGGGCATCGAGGCTAACCCATATAAATTCCAAGCAGTCATCACCATGTGGAGCCTTACTAATGTAAAAGAGGTACAACAACTTACATGTCGCCTTGCCTCCCTATCTCGTTGCCTTTCCTTCCTAGGTGATAAAGCATTCCTCTTCTTTGTCATCTTAAAGATGACGGGAAAATTTGAATGGATCGTCGATTGTGAAGAGGTTTTCCCCAAGGTCAATAATTTCCTCACATAGCCCTTTATTCTCACTCGTCCAAGGGAAGGTTCGTCGTTACTTCTTTGTATCTCGGTTACGGATCGAGAAATTAGCTTAGTCCTTATCAAAGATATTTACAAAGAAAATAAGCCTATGTATTTCATAAACAAGGTGTTCAGGGGCGCCGAAATGCGTTATCAAAATATTGTGAAATGACCTTAATCGTCGTCGTTGTGGTGAGAAAATTGAGATCCCCTACTTTCAGGGTCATAAAATCCTAGTAAAAACAAACTACCTTATTTTCCAAGTCTTAAAGATGCCAAATTTAGTGGGAATGATGGAATCTTGGGTAGTGGAACTCTAGGAGTACGACATCCAATACATCCATAGAGGAATCATCAAATCACAAGCTCTGATAGATTTCACGACACAATTGAACTCGCCCGTAGACGAGGACACGCCTCTAGAATGGACGCTATTTATAGATGGCGCCTCTAACGTAAAAGTAAATGGTGTCGAGATAGTTTTGGAGAGACCTGGCATACTACTCATTGAACTAGAAGTAAAGTTCGAGTTCACTACCAACAACAACCAAGCGAAGTATGAGGCTTTAATTGCAGGAATGATCCTCGCATTTGAAATGAGAGCCTTCAAACTAAAATTCCAATAGTGACTATCAGTTGGTCGCCAACCAAGTTTCTGGGCAGTACCAAGCCAAGGAGTCGCAACTGATAAATTATCTACAAAAGGTATGAAATCTCCCATCTCGCTTCACCTCTTTTGAAATAGAGCACGTCCCTTGCAAGTAGAATTTCAAAGCAGATGGTTGTACCAATTAACCATATGCTTATTTTTCTCTTCTTTTTTTCCTTAAGAGGTAGCCAGGTTTATGGGTGATTTTGTTATGATATGACACGTTATAGCCTATAATCTTTGGAGAGATCATAATTATGTCATTTTTAATGGTGTTTCAAAAATAATGAAATAAGTGGAGGAGAGAGAATTTTTTTGGCTTGGAAATGATTTCTAGGTAGACCGGGCTAAACTCACTTACTCCCAATAGTGGATAGAGTGTTTTACTTGATTTTGAGATAGGCACTAGATTATGGTTTTGTTGCTCAGTTGGTGGATTCTGATTTGGTAAAGGTAGTTTTGACGACATGAGATCTAACTCGAATAATCCATAGTCGATCTTTAGTTGCTTGGTGTCGCTCCCGGGATTTTCATCCTAGTACAAACGCGAAAGTGGCGCGGAAAGGTAGAGTCGCCAGCCAGACATTTTTATCCCGAATGAATGGGAAAGGTAATGTTGCACAAACCTGAGGAAGAAGGAAAAGGACGAGGCCTTGCGAACCAAAGATCGGGGTTCGGGAGTCGGTTACGACCTGGGAAGGTATTAGCACCCCAGATCGTCCGTCGTACCCGACGGGATCCACGCTTGCTTGCTTGTTTCAATGGGTGAGAAAAATAACTGCTGAATAAAACCGCTACTGGAATAAAGGGAATGGAAAATGAGAAATGAACTGAAATGAGAATGAAAAGAAAGGGGGAAATGTAGGGAAAATAAAGAATGTGCTCGAACGGGCCCTACCCCGCTGCCTACGTACCTCATCGGGATAATGAGGATCAGAGTCGACGTAGTTCGCCTAACCTAGGCGGGAACTATTAGTTTGTGATTTTTAGGATGAAGTTGCCATAGTTCTAGCTCAGGTGCTACCGGCTCTGACACGAGGGTGTTTACCGTATCGCTGTTTGAACTGTCGAGACAAGTCATGAAGAGTATGAGATGAGAAAGAAGACGTGACCTCTTGGTTTGTTGTTTTTTAGAAGAAATGTTTTGGATTTGTTTGTGAACAGTCTTGTACTAAGACCTATCCATCGCGGGAAGTATTTACACCTCGCCCCGAAACAGGACGCGTATAAACACTCCGCAACAAAGTCTCGTGTCGTACAAGATTGTTCGGTTTTTATTAAATGTTTTATTGCTTTTCTTTTGAGATGAGAAAGAATGACTCAAGTTGGAAAAGGAGAAATCTATGGGACTAGGACTCAATCCTAATGTGTTATGTATTTACAAAGTGATCCTATGGTTAATGAGGTTTTTCTAATCCTAAAGATAAAAAGGAAAAGGAAAAAGGAAAAAAGGATGCAACTTACTTCCTAAGGAAGATAAGTTGGTCCTAACAATGGGGAATCCTACCAATCACAAATATGGAAGGAAAAATGAATTAAAATGCCTAAAAGAAATGCATAAAAAATAAAGGATAAAGTGAAGTAAACTTACCTCAATCTTCCCCACTACAAAACAAATGGTTAGTGTGCATTTTATATTAAAAAGAATAAGGCAAACACACATTAATTAAATCCTAATTAAATTCTAAAGCACCTTAGACCTAAACTTGACTCTATTTAAATCCTAAAGAACTAGAAAAACTAGGACAAAAAAATACAGCACCTATTACAGCCCCTATTACACAAACAGCCATGAAAACAATGCATGATACAACTCAGCTTTTTACAGCCAGCATGCAGCATGAAAAAGTAGGTGTAGAAGTTACAAACAGCATGTACACATAACAAATAGCACACATTTTACAGCACTTATGCAAAACAACAGCTATGAAATGCAAAATCTAGAATGGCTTATTTTCATTTTTTAATGCACAAACTCAATGCAAAAATCACTAATCTCATCATGAATAGGCATTTGAACATGGATCAACATACATAAATGGAAGAACATGAACATTTAGGATTATTCAAGAATGCATCATGTGGATTATGCAACAAATAATGCAAAAATGAATCACATGAACATGGCATATGAACATGATGATCTTTGATTATGAATATGCAACATGATGGCTCAAAAATAATGCTAAACTTAATACAAAATTCAGAATTGAATTGATATGGATGATGTGATCAAGTATACAACAAAATGCAACCAAATGCACATACATATGATTATGCAAAATGCAACATACATCAACATAATGAAATGCAAAATGATTTAATGCAATGCAAACATGTAAAAACAGAATGCAACATGATTATTATGTGTCAAATAATGCACAAACATGGTAACAACATGCAAGAATTTAAGCTATCCACAAAGAAGCACAAAAACGCATAAAACGCAACATGAACGGAATCGTGTCGAAACGACTCGAAATGGGGGAATGAGCTACTGGAAATGGACTCAAAAATTCCCTAAAATCACTACCTAAACATGTATGAACATTAGAGGCACTAGGAAGCAAGATTGAGCAAGAAAATAGGCTAAAAATCCAAAAATGAACAGCGTTAACCGGTTAACCATATAGGTTAACCCGTTAACGGGCAAAAATACAGCATTTTGGCCAAAAAACGCATGCGTTAACCGGTTAACCAAATGCGTTAACCGGTTAACACTGAACAAAAAGTGAAAAATGCTTTTGAAATAAGTGCTTTTGGCCACAATCTTGCTTCTAATGATCCCTAACATACCTAGGAACATGCTAACACTAATTTCTACTTATTCGGAGCTTATTTACACATGATAGAACCAAATTCAACAAAAATTACAAATCACAAGCAAACATAATTGAAACGGAATTGATTTCGATAAAAGCGAAAAGCACTTAAAGAATGCCAAAAGTGGCGAGATGAAGAGAATAACTTAAAGAAGAAGTGATTAAGATCACCAACCTACGAAGCGGAGGAATGCTTCGGTAATTGTTGCAAGAATCGGAGCTTAATCGAAGAGAAAACCGTGAAAACCGAGAAATCGCAAAATAAATGCGTTCTTGAAGCTTGAATCTTTGCACACTTCCGATAAGCCGAAATCTTCAACAAAATCACTAGCTTCTTCTTCTATGATCCACAATTAATGGAGGTTGGAGGCTTAAGCTTCAAGATCTTCAAGTTTCAATGTGAAACTTGAAGAACTTATTCAAAGAAGCTTTGGTGAAAGGAGGGAAAATGGAGGAAAAGTGAGAGAGAAAAAGTGATTATGAAAAAAGTGAAAAATTTTGGATTGTGGGAACCTTTTGCATTGAAGTGATTAAGGGTTATATAGAGATTAGGCTAGGAGCTAGGTTTGGGTTTGGGGCCCAAAAAATAGGTTTGGGATCCAAAATTAGGTTTGGAAGTTAGTTAGGGTTAGGGTTGGAAAATGGAATATTCCTTGGAATATTCCTTGGAATACTCTAGAACATTCCTTGGAATACTCTAGAACATTCCTTGGAATACTCTAGAAGATGGTGGAAGGTGGTGGAAGTTTCCAAGGGAAATGGAGTTGAATTGGAGTGGAAAAATGGGATGGAAAGAATGAAAGGAAGTGTGGAAAGAAAGTGGAAGGAAAGGTGGAAAGAAAAGGGGAGGAAAGTGGTGAGTTCTTCCTTTTTAATGGGTTAGCTTGAAAGTGGTGTGGATTATTTTTGGTACATCATTTTCTCTCGAACTCCAATGTTTGTCAAGCCTCGATCGACCACACACCTCATGCAAAGGACGATGAATGACTTATTTATTTTTTCAAATGCGATGCGATGATATGCGGAATGATGCAAGAATGAAGCGTGAATCGCTCGAGGTTGATGATAAATAAGAGGGCAAATTTTGGGGTGTTACAGCTGCCCCTATTCAATCACTGTAGACTTGAATGGATGACAGCAGCTGCTTTCAGACGTTCGAAGTATGCAGGGATTGAATACTAAAACAACCCGAAAATTTGCACTCGCACTGGAAGAACAGAGAAATAAGCTCAACCAAACAAACTCCGCTTGGATATAATTATAATGGTGAGAATCATGAACGGGGGATGCCTTTTGAGTGATGCCAGAAGGCTACTGGCTTACCACACTGTGGGTGGACTTCAAAATACATTGCCACTCTGCGGGTGGACTTTTGAGATTGCCACGCTGCGGATGGACTTTTGCCAATCTGCGGTTGGACTTCAGATACTTTACCACACTTCGGGTGGATTGCTGAATAACTTGCCACACTGCGGGTGGACTTTGAAGGTTTGCCACACTGCGGGTGGACTTCTGAAACCTGCCACGCTGCGGGTGGACTTTGGAAATGATGCCACCCTGAGGATGGACTTTCGCCAATCTGCGGTTGGACTTCAAAATACGTTGCCACACTGCGGGTGGACTTTGGATATGATGCCACCCTGAGGATGGACTTTCGCCAATCTGCGGTTGGACTTCAAAATACGTTGCCACACTGCGGGTGGACTTTGGATATGATGCCACCCTGAGGATGGACTTTTGCTCATTACGGGAGACTTTTGAAATTTGCCACCCGAAGATGGACTTTGGCCAGTCTACGGCTGGACTTTTGCTCACTACGGGAGACTTTTGCTCACTACGGGAGACTTTTGCTCACTACGGGAGACTTTTGCTCACTACGGGAGACTTTTGCTCACTACGGGAGACTTTTGCTCACTACGGGAGACTTTTGCTCACTACGGGAGACTTTAGAGGTTTGCCACACTGCGGGTGGACTTTAGAGATTTGCCACCCGAAGATGGACTTTGGCCAGTCTGCGGCTGGACTTTGAAGCTTGCCACCCGAAGATGGACTTTGGCCAGTCTGCGGCTGGACTTTGAAATTTGCCACCCGAAGATGGACTTTGGCCAGTCTGCGGCTGGACTTTGCATATGGAATTGCATGGTATATTGCCTCATGACACTGGGGATATTATGTCTTGAGTATTGTTGATGAACTGGTGACTGTAAAAGAAATTCCTGACGCGGAAGTGATAAGTCTCTGTTGACTCTGTGGGGAACCACAATGATCGCGAATTCAATATCAAGTAGCCCTGTGGGGATGACATCTCTGTTGGAGAGGAGCGTGAATAATTCATCTGTCCCGAATTATCACCTTTGCCAAAAATAAATTGGACTTTTAGATTTGAGGGCCGTGCCCGGGGATACTCGGACTATTGAGGAATATCCACTCTTATGGATCTGCTGGGGAGGAGAATGATTTATCTGAAATCTTCTAGGGGAATAGGAATTGCCTTAGACCTGTTGGTGATGACAACACCGAGACACGTCCTGCTGAGGAGGAAAGATTTCAAATTGTCTCGTGCTGGGGATCAGTTGCTTCTGTATGGATTTTACCTTTAAGAGGATTTTACAAAAGACTTGGCGTCTTTAAACTCTTAGGTATCATAACGACTACATGATTCAGTGTAACAACCTTGCTGAGGAAGTAACCATTATCAATGCAGATGAGTTTGTATCTGTCAGAAGTGTTGAACGAGATAGTTGACTTGACAAGTAACCACGGTATTCTAGACTCCGGGTAAATGCTTCTGATCGTCTGTCTTCGGGAAAGAATGAATTCTCGTACTATTGGGGTGGCCTGCCCCAGGATGAGTACTTGAATAGTTTTGCTCTTGACTGACTAATCTTCGCTCTTGGAGAGATTTGAATCTCGAGGTGCTTGCCCCAGATTAGCTGAAATTTGAAGGGATTGCTCAACATAACTGCCCCAGATTAGCTGGCTCTTACCATGACTAACTGGGGAAATCTCTACTCAATGAAGCTTTATTCGGATAAGTGCACCTTGACGTGACAGTCTTTCAGAAGTTTTAGACTCCTCAACCTAGCAAGCTTGAGCTTCTGGATTGAATTTCCGTATGTGAACCATTTATGATGCTCAACAAATGTATGCAAGTGAGAAAATGTTTATTCTTAGAATGAAAATCCTAATTCAACAAACATGTTAATCTTGAAATTTTGAAAACGGATCGTTAACCTTTATGAGCAAATCACTGGTTAAAATACGACCTTTATTTGAATGAAAGTATGTACATGCAATACCAACAAACGTCTTTTAGCACAACTCATAGGAGTCAGGAACGCGGTCTCTTGTTAGTACGCTCTCAATTTAACCCTGTTTCAGTTAGGACTTTTAAGGGTTGTATCGTGGCCTGGTTCATGGTTGTAGAAACAAAGGATATAGGCTCAAAGTTTATTTGTGCCCACCCGCTCTTCGTGATGTTCTCCATTCCTATGTTCAGCTAGTTTTCACAAGCATTCACCTTTCATAAGGGTTTCGTGTTGATTGAGGAACCATTGCTGCTATCCGTTCAAGCACCAATCAGGTTATTATTGAGAGTCAGTCACTCCTCTATCTTTTGTGTTTATGCCACACGACTTTGTTCTTATTTGAGGATCTTTCTTGGTGATCCTTTCGGTCTTTCGTTTTTGCGTTATTTTGCTTATCCCTAACTTTTGCCTGGACTGATTCTTGTGAATCTTCGATTGTGAAGTCCAGCGGGATGCCCTAACTTTTTCCTAAGTCGCTTGTTTTCAAGTTTCGACTTAGCGGGCCTTTTTTTCTTCTTTTTTTTTCTTTTTTTTTTTTTGCATTGTGAACAAGTCGCGTGACATTGCTTGTCTTGATTGCTTCACGAGGGTTGTGACTGCCTCATTTTGGGGTCGGCGAAGGATAACCATTGTGGTTGTCAATCTTTGGACCTTTTGACTTGGATAACCATTGTGGTTTCGGGTCTTTGGACCTCTTGATTAGCATATTAGGATGCAACGGATCTTCAAATACACTTCTTTAGGAAAGTCTGAATGCTTGGTCTGACTAGCTGACGTCTACCCTGCCCCTGGGTTACATGTGAGGGTTCTTTTTTTTTTTTTTGTGTGAAAAGAAACTCCTACTTCAAGGCTCAAGGGGTTAGCGAGGGTCTATCTCCCTTATATCTCCAATGTCTAGGATTTGAAACAATGCCTGTACATCGTCAACAGGGTCTTACTTGAGAGCACACAATTCAGAGATATTGCATTTTTGTTTCGTCATCCTCCCTCATAGAATTTAAGCACGACAATTGGTATTGCGATATACATATGCAAAATTATAAGGGAATGCAAATGAATTTACTTCAAGAAAAACATGTGAGTTTTATTATTTCTAACATTCAAAAGCAAACAAATTTCATACATTGACAAATGTTTAACACATAAAAGAAACTACAAATGGAAATGTAGTACAGAAACTGAATATTGCCATAGTTGAGGAGGCTTGGCTCCGTCTGGACCTGTCAGTCTTGGATACTTTCGACGATCAATAGCTCTTTTCACAGACTTGTGATCTTCAATTTGCAGTTGCATGCTCAACCATGGCAGTAACACTTCCTCTTCTAGCTATACTGACTTTGACGCGAGACATCTGGAGGAAAGAGTGAAGCTGGGGAGTAAAGTTGCCCCAAAAGTTTGCTCGGAAAGACCTGACGATCTTCTGCCTACGTATCTCCATTGACTGATGACCAATGAAGAATCAGAGCGACGTAGTTCCCCTCAATAGGGATGAAAAACGAACAATGAAGAAAGGCAATCACATAAATGCCATCACTGAGAGTATTTGAATACTGCTGGCTTTATTTGCTTCATGAATACCCTGGTGTCCTGGGTGGTCAGCTTGAAGACTTCAGCTTAACGTGAACCATCTGGTAGAACGACCGTGACACCAGTTCCATTATGACTAGGCATCGGATTATGAAGTACATTGGGGAGAGGAGCGAAATTGATCGCCTTGGAGTCAACTAGGTCCTGTACCTTGTTCTGAAAGGCCCAACATTTCTCAATACTGTGCCCCTGGGCACCTGAATGGAATTCGCACCTGGCGTTAGCATCAAAATTCGGAGGTAGATTGTCAGGAGCGGGAGGTCTCATGGTACGAAGCTCGACCAGGTTCAACTTCAGCAGCTCTGGGAGCAATACAGCATACGGGCATGGGACGGGGTCGAGTCTGCGATTTCTCGCTCTTGCTCTTTCTTGAAACGGTCTCAGTACCTGTTGTTGCTGACCCTGTGGTCGTGGTTGTTGAACCTGTGGAGTAATAGTCACTGCAGCCGTTTGGTAGTAACCTTGAGAATAATTTCTGTCTCGGCCCCTATACACAGCATTCGTCTCGCCTTCTCTTCTTCTTTGGCCATTGCCAAAAGGTTTTCTCACACCAGAAGAACTAGCACTGCTTGCATCCTGGATCTTTCCCATTTTCAGAAAATTCTCTATCCTTTCTCCAGCAATGACGATATCAGAAAAACCAATGGACGGGCAGGCGGCCAGACGATCCAAGTAAACACCTTGCAAGGTGCCCATAAACATGTCTGCCATCTCCCGATCCAGCAAGGGAGGTTGAACCTGTGCGGCCAGCTCACGCCACCTCTGGGCATACTGCTTAAAACTCTCTTTAGGTCCTTGAGACAAGTTCTGCAACTGAGTGCGATTCGGAGCCATATCAATATTGTATTGATACTGCTTGAGGAATGCCTCTGCTAAATCTTTCCAACTTCGAATAGAGACCCGACTCAGCTTCATGTACCAGCTCAACGAAGCTCCAGATAAACTGTCTTGGAAGAAATGCATCCAAAGTTTCTCGTCATCAGTATGAGCCGAGATTTTTCCGAAGTACGCATGAATGTGAGTCCTAGGACACGTGCTGCCGTTGTACTTGTCAAACGATGGTGCCTTGAACTTTGGAGGGATTCTGACTCCTGGCACTAACCCGAGACTGGTTACATCGATACCCAAGGAATTCTGACATTCCATGGCCTTGATCTTCTCTGACAACTCTTCATACCTGCGATTGTTGATCTCATTCATGTTACCCATATCAGCATCCAGTAGAGTGAACTGGTCCTCTTGATTGTCTTCTAAACCTGCATTACGTGTTGCGGTCCTATTTGGATGAGGCTCTCCGTTACGGGCAGCGTTAGCATCCACGTTCTCAGCTGGTGTTCCCGTATTAACATTCCCATGAGGTTGCTCAACCATCAACCGGAGACGCTCCTGGTTCTGGGCCATGCCAGTCATCATTTCCATGAACTGATCCATCCTCTGTCGGAACTCATTGAGATCGGTCTGCACTCGATCAGCCATCCTTACTCGGTTTCTTTTGGTCGGATATCGGTGAATGCGTTGACCAGCTATATTGCCTACGATCAAATAAGTTAGAAACCCTGGGTAACCTGCAAAAATACAAGAATATGGTATGCAGGAAATGAATGCTATGGCATGTTGATTCATTTTTAGGGCATCCCATCCCCTGATTCCAGTTTTGTGAGTTTGATGAAGACAGGAGCTCTTTTGTTGTAAATAACACTTCTTGGGTTCCATGCTCATAGATCAATACCCACAACCGGAATCACGGATGTAATATGCAGCCCTGTAAATGAATAAACATGCGTTAGGAATGCAAGTATGCGGATGATGTGATGCAATGCACTGGTATGTGATCAATGATCTGATGTTGGTGTCGGTGCATGGTCTCAAAATCCAGATATCACAATAATCATCCCTCTGATCCGGGGTCCATAACTTAAGAACAGAAATCCAGATCACAAAACTGAATCAAAGGCAAAGTGGGTATGCTGAAGGTACCAGGGTTCCTGCAAACCTGTAAACCCCTCCCAATCTCACGGGTATTGCTACTCGGGTCAACATCACGGACTCTCAAAGCCGAATAGCAATAATACGTTCACCATCTCCGAGAAATGGCTCATGACCAGATCAGGGAATCGGTTTGGCATTATGTACTACTCAGGGAGGTCTCAGTTGAGTCCGGAAAAACAAGCATCCCTCATAAGTCTCCAGCTTCAAGCACTGAATCGAGAAACAATAGTACATTCATCCCGAAGGGTACAATACTATCGTCATACGAACAGTTTGCTTTAACTGAATTCCTATGAGAGAACCAGGCCATCCTATGCGAGTTCCCAATGGACCCTCGGATGCGAGTGGGTTTGCCAACAAATGTGGTCTGCCACTGTCATCACTGGAGAGGGGTGTTTCCATTAAGGTTCTCAATGATCGGTCACCAGATGCACATAACTATCAAGGTCGTACCCTGAAGTGAGGTAATCCCCACACAGAATAGTTCCAAGACGGTCGCAATCTGGGTGTGGAACACATCGCCACCCATCATGGTGAGATACCATAAGAGTACAATGTCTGTCCACGCTAATCCTATGGTGCACTCAAGCCGGGTATTTGGCTTATCTCACAGTAACTCCCACCCACAGAAAAAATGAAAACCAGCACAGCCAGACAGTCCAGTATAATATGATGCATGGAAAATAAAATACTGGAAGCGGTAAATAAATGCGATAAAGTAAAGCTGTAAATAAAACTGTAAATAAAAACAGTAAAGCTAAACTAAAGCACTCAGCATCAAACAGATAAACACCCAAAGAAACAAAACCAAACAGGCGCTAGGATTGACTCTACAAGGGAAACCAGAGATTCTGGGTTCGATCCCCAGCAGAGTCGCCAGCTGTCGCTCCCGGGATTTTCATCCTAGTACAAACGCGAAAGTGGCGCGGAAAGGTAGAGTCGCCAGCCAGACATTTTTATCCCGAATGAATGGGAAAGGTAATGTTGCACAAACCTGAGGAAGAAGGAAAAGGACGAGGCCTTGCGAACCAAAGATCGGGGTTCGGGAGTCGGTTACGACCTGGGAAGGTATTAGCACCCCAGATCGTCCGTCGTACCCGACGGGATCCACGCTTGCTTGCTTGTTTCAATGGGTGAGAAAAATAACTGCTGAATAAAACCGCTACTGGAATAAAGGGAATGGAAAATGAGAAATGAACTGAAATGAGAATGAAAAGAAAGGGGGAAATGTAGGGAAAATAAAGAATGTGCTCGAACGGGCCCTACCCCGCTGCCTACGTACCTCATCGGGATAATGAGGATCAGAGTCGACGTAGTTCGCCTAACCTAGGCGGGAACTATTAGTTTGTGATTTTTAGGATGACGTTGCCATAGTTCTAGCTCAGGTGCTACCGGCTCTGACACGAGGGTGTTTACCGTATCGCTGTTTGAACTGTCGAGACAAGTCATGAAGAGTATGAGATGAGAAAGAAGACGTGACCTCTTGGTTTGTTGTTTTTTAGAAGAAATGTTTTGGATTTGTTTGTGAACAGTCTTGTACTAAGACCTATCCATCGCGGGAAGTATTTACACCTCGCCCCGAAACAGGACGCGTATAAACACTCCGCAACAAAGTCTCGTGTCGTACAAGATTGTTCGGTTTTTATTAAATGTTTTATTGCTTTTCTTTTGAGATGAGAAAGAATGACTCAAGTTGGAAAAGGAGAAATCTATGGGACTAGGACTCAATCCTAATGTGTTATGTATTTACAAAGTGATCCTATGGTTAATGAGGTTTTTCTAATCCTAAAGATAAAAAGGAAAAGGAAAAAGGAAAAAAGGATGCAACTTACTTCCTAAGGAAGATAAGTTGGTCCTAACAATGGGGAATCCTACCAATCACAAATATGGAAGGAAAAATGAATTAAAATGCCTAAAAGAAATGCATAAAAAATAAAGGATAAAGTGAAGTAAACTTACCTCAATCTTCCCCACTACAAAACAAATGGTTAGTGTGCATTTTATATTAAAAAGAATAAGGCAAACACACATTAATTAAATCCTAATTAAATTCTAAAGCACCTTAGACCTAAACTTGACTCTATTTAAATCCTAAAGAACTAGAAAAACTAGGACAAAAAAATACAGCACCTATTACAGCCCCTATTACACAAACAGCCATGAAAACAATGCATGATACAACTCAGCTTTTTACAGCCAGCATGCAGCATGAAAAAGTAGGTGTAGAAGTTACAAACAGCATGTACACATAACAAATAGCACACATTTTACAGCACTTATGCAAAACAACAGCTATGAAATGCAAAATCTAGAATGGCTTATTTTCATTTTTTAATGCACAAACTCAATGCAAAAATCACTAATCTCATCATGAATAGGCATTTGAACATGGATCAACATACATAAATGGAAGAACATGAACATTTAGGATTATTCAAGAATGCATCATGTGGATTATGCAACAAATAATGCAAAAATGAATCACATGAACATGGCATATGAACATGATGATCTTTGATTATGAATATGCAACATGATGGCTCAAAAATAATGCTAAACTTAATACAAAATTCAGAATTGAATTGATATGGATGATGTGATCAAGTATACAACAAAATGCAACCAAATGCACATACATATGATTATGCAAAATGCAACATACATCAACATAATGAAATGCAAAATGATTTAATGCAATGCAAACATGTAAAAACAGAATGCAACATGATTATTATGTGTCAAATAATGCACAAACATGGTAACAACATGCAAGAATTTAAGCTATCCACAAAGAAGCACAAAAACGCATAAAACGCAACATGAACGGAATCGTGTCGAAACGACTCGAAATGGGGGAATGAGCTACTGGAAATGGACTCAAAAATTCCCTAAAATCACTACCTAAACATGTATGAACATTAGAGGCACTAGGAAGCAAGATTGAGCAAGAAAATAGGCTAAAAATCCAAAAATGAACAGCGTTAACCGGTTAACCATATAGGTTAACCCGTTAACGGGCAAAAATACAGCATTTTGGCCAAAAAACGCATGCGTTAACCGGTTAACCAAATGCGTTAACCGGTTAACACTGAACAAAAAGTGAAAAATGCTTTTGAAATAAGTGCTTTTGGCCACAATCTTGCTTCTAATGATCCCTAACATACCTAGGAACATGCTAACACTAATTTCTACTTATTCGGAGCTTATTTACACATGATAGAACCAAATTCAACAAAAATTACAAATCACAAGCAAACATAATTGAAACGGAATTGATTTCGATAAAAGCGAAAAGCACTTAAAGAATGCCAAAAGTGGCGAGATGAAGAGAATAACTTAAAGAAGAAGTGATTAAGATCACCAACCTACGAAGCGGAGGAATGCTTCGGTAATTGTTGCAAGAATCGGAGCTTAATCGAAGAGAAAACCGTGAAAACCGAGAAATCGCAAAATAAATGCGTTCTTGAAGCTTGAATCTTTGCACACTTCCGATAAGCCGAAATCTTCAACAAAATCACTAGCTTCTTCTTCTATGATCCACAATTAATGGAGGTTGGAGGCTTAAGCTTCAAGATCTTCAAGTTTCAATGTGAAACTTGAAGAACTTATTCAAAGAAGCTTTGGTGAAAGGAGGGAAAATGGAGGAAAAGTGAGAGAGAAAAAGTGATTATGAAAAAAGTGAAAAATTTTGGATTGTGGGAACCTTTTGCATTGAAGTGATTAAGGGTTATATAGAGATTAGGCTAGGAGCTAGGTTTGGGTTTGGGGCCCAAAAAATAGGTTTGGGATCCAAAATTAGGTTTGGAAGTTAGTTAGGGTTAGGGTTGGAAAATGGAATATTCCTTGGAATATTCCTTGGAATACTCTAGAACATTCCTTGGAATACTCTAGAACATTCCTTGGAATACTCTAGAAGATGGTGGAAGGTGGTGGAAGTTTCCAAGGGAAATGGAGTTGAATTGGAGTGGAAAAATGGGATGGAAAGAATGAAAGGAAGTGTGGAAAGAAAGTGGAAGGAAAGGTGGAAAGAAAAGGGGAGGAAAGTGGTGAGTTCTTCCTTTTTAATGGGTTAGCTTGAAAGTGGTGTGGATTATTTTTGGTACATCATTTTCTCTCGAACTCCAATGTTTGTCAAGCCTCGATCGACCACACACCTCATGCAAAGGACGATGAATGACTTATTTATTTTTTCAAATGCGATGCGATGATATGCGGAATGATGCAAGAATGAAGCGTGAATCGCTCGAGGTTGATGATAAATAAGAGGGCAAATTTTGGGGTGTTACACTTGGGTGCTTAACCTCCCTTCTTTGTTTTGATTGTTTTGATTATTTTGTTGGTTGTGGTGTTTCTATTCTTGTCGAATTTCTATTTGTACACTTGATAGTCTTTCAGACACTTCTATTTCGTCATTAAAAACAAGGGTTAAATATGTTTTTGATCCCTATAAAATTACCAAAAATAATTTTGGTCCCTATAAAAAAATAGTGTGTTTTGATCTTTACAAAATGATTATGCATGTAGTTTTAGTCCCTATTGTTAAATCAATGTGTATTTTTGAATGATTACTTTGTAGATATGTTTAGAAGGTTATAAAAAGTTCCTCGAAAAAAAGGAACTCAAAATTTGATTTATAAGTCGAAATTTTTATTACTTTTATCATTATCTTTTGAAATTTAAAAAATTCATATTTAATTCTTCTCATTTTAAGAAATTATATAATTTGGTAAAGAAACTTTTATATTAATTTGAACACGTATGAAAAAAAATTATTCAAAAATTTACAAATTTAGGGATGGTTAAATAGTTTTCAAAATTTTAGATAATATCAAAGATTAAAACTGCATGGATAAAATTTTTGTAGGGATCAAAATTTGTCGTTTTTTTATAGAGATTAAAAATGAAATGTGAGATATTCCTTGCTTACTAAAACCCTTAGTACTCTGTTTTTTTCCATAAGCAAGAATAAATAATAATGGGAGAACTAAGGGTTCTCAAAACCTACTTACAACAGAAGGAGACAAAGCTCGAATAAGAAAATTACAAGTCAATTGACCATTAAGATAAATAATACAATGAAAACTTGCAAAATTCATAAAAATTACAATTGGAATGAGTAATCTTCCTGATGAACGACCATCTCCGCACCAAAGCTTTAATACTCCACACCATATCCATAATATTCCAAGACTCATTCCTAAAAATGATAACATTTCTAGACAACCAAAAATGCCAACAAGTGGCTAACTAAATGCAATCTTCCTCCCCTTTCCGTAAACCACACCGTTTGCCAAAATGAAACCTCAACAAAAAACTCTCCTTCATATTCCTAGCTTCAAAAACTTCCATACGAATCCAATTCGCCATATCCATCCAAACCAATTTAACAATGTCACATTTAAGAAATAAATTATCCATCGATTCAAGAGGTTTGCTACAAAACTTACAACCAAAATTCTCAATAGAAAAATAACAACCTCTTATGGAAAGAGAATCCTTTGTCACTAACCGATTCAGAAAACAATGTCAACCAAAAGCCTTGACTTTAGGAGGCACCTCTACTTTCCAAACCAAACAAAAAATTTCGTTAAATTCAAATAAAGGAGCATAAGGAGTACGAAAAATACCCAAAAGCATGCAGAAACTTTTGACCGAGAAAACCTCCCCCGGAATAGCACTCCAAGAGATCGAATCGGCCAAAAAGGAGTCGGTCGAGCAGCCCCTAGTTGCAAGTGCACCGCTGCCTTAGTACTCTGTCAATGTTATTTCTTGCTTATTAAAAAAAATTTTAAATTTTTTTTCTTAATTATAAATTTATATTAATTTTTTTAAAACCAATTAAATATTGTTGTCTGATCATCATTAAAATATAAGCTTGCAATTTTTTTAAAAAACAATATTGATTTGAAGGTGATTATGATGCATAGTTTTAATTAAAAAGGTATTATTATAATTTTTAACTAATATAATATTAAAAATTAAGATTGGTATTTATTCTAAAACTTTTTTCTTTCAAATGTATCACGATACATATGAGTAATATTTTAGTATATAAGATGAGTGTTCATGATATAATTCTAATATTTTAGTATATAAGATGAGTGTTTATGATATAATTCAATGAGAAAATTAAACTGAACAAAAATGAATCATTCTAAAAGATTAATCGAATTAAAGGCGCCGTATCTCAATAGGTCATTCATCTTGAGTAATGTTTTTATTTTTATTTAAAAAAAAAATTTAACGGTCAGTAACAGTTTTTATCTATCATTAAATTTAATGTTCATTTTAACTAGACTTTTTCTGTTACTATAAATTTATTTTTCATTTTTACTATTCATTTAGTGACAGTTTATTTACGTCTCAAAATAAATAAATTTTTAGTGATGATATGTTAAAATGAACATTAATATTTAATGACAGATAAAAATCGTCATTAATGATTGAATATTGAAAAATAAAAATAAAGGTATTGTTCATGGGGAGAGACCTATTACGTCCCAAACTAAAGCGTTTTAGCTTATCCAAAATATAATCAAAACTATTAGTTTATGAAAAATGTTATTCTTACACCGTTTCCTACACCTACACCGTATTTCACTATTGATTAATACAATAAACAGTAAAATATTATAATAATATATATTTTTTAAAATAGTTTAATAATTTTTTTTAATACCTGAACGCTTATTAACTAATTTCATTATTATATTAACCAACTTTGATGATTGTTAAAAATTATTTTTAATACCTGAACGTTTATTAATCAATTTTAACCAAATTTTTACACTGCATTAACTAACTTTATTTTTCACTACTTTAAAATTATTGTTCATGTACACTATTCACGAATATTGTTCACATACATTGTTCATGAAAAATATTGTTTACCGTATTTATACGGTGAACAATACACATGTAAGTATTGGTGTAACAAAAGTGGTGTAAACATAGCATTCCAGTTAGTTTATATACTGATTTGGAATTCTAAACCCATAGAAGCTAGCATGTTAGAAAACAATTTATCTTAAAGCAAACTATTTGTTAAAAATCTTAACCATTTTTTATTTTTTCAATTTTTTGAATTTTTTAAATTAAACTTTTTTTATTGCATGTCTTATTTTTTTATTTTGGTTTATTTCGAATTCAGATTATTATTCATTTGATTCGCCTCTAGAATTGTTTTTTAGAATATGATTAGATTCATTAACCAAACATAATTATTAAATTATTTTTTCGATTCCATGATTTAGTTCAATTTGATGGGTTTTTTTAAGAGATCTACCAATGAGACATTCTAGATATATAAAAAACAAGACTAACAAACAAGAATAACAAATTAACACCTCAACAACCAAGGGTAATGGAAAAAAATATCTAGTTTACTAGCTACTACAAGCTAAAGATATTAGAAATTCCTAGACTTTAATAACCACTAGGATATGAGACCACATTATTGAACCTCACAAATATTTGCCTATAAAAGTGGTCCAATTCTCTTCTTTTCTTCTCATCCTATAACTCAACACCAAAACACAAAAAAACCTTAGTGTTTATTTCTTAACTATGGCTTCCAACAAGCTTAGTGCACTCATTATATTACTTTCTCTTATTTCTTATTCAACATTTTCACATGCTTGTGGTTCATGCAATCCAAAACCTAAGCCTAGTCCTCCACCACCTTCCAAAAAACCTAAGCCTTGTCCTCCTCCACCTAAGGCTATTCCACCACCTAAGGTTACTCCTCCTACTGTAACACCACCCACGGTTACTCCTCCTACCGTTACACCACCTACGGTTACTCCTCCTACTGTAACACCACCTACGGCTAGTCCTCCTACTCCCTCAAAATCACAAAAATGTCCAAAGGACACATTAAAGCTAGGTGTTTGTACTGAACTTCTTGGACTTGCTAATGTTGTTGTTGGAAGTCCTGCTTCAAGCAAGTGTTGTGCATTGATTCAAGGTTTGGCTGATTTGGAAGCAGCAGTTTGTCTTTGCACTGCTATTAAGGCTAATGTTCTTGGTATCAACTTGAATGTTCCAATCACACTCAGTCTTCTACTTAGTGCTTGTCAAAAATCAGTTCCTTCTGGTTTCCAGTGCTCATAGAATTTCATGTTATAGGTTCAATCCATTCAAGTACTTATGTTACTACTGTGTTGTTTTTATTTTAGTTATTATTACAGTGAAATCATTTTGCTAA